>JARBWK010000016.1:33374727-34098665 GCA_030556195.1 Anolis apletophallus
GCCATTCCTGCCAGGATATCTATGTTGTGTTCATCGAAACAGGCCCAGGTTTTCACACTGAGTGTATAAATATATTTTAAAACATAGTAACTATATGTATCACTGTGTTACAGTGTCATTTTGTGTCATTTTGGTTGGTAGTGTACCCAGGATTTTGTAAATGTAAAAAGTGTGCCGCGGCTCAAAAAAGGTTGAAAAACACTGGGTTAAACCCTTGTGCTGCTGAACTGCTGACCTGAAGGTCAGCAGTTCGAATCCATGAGACAGGGTGACCTCCCATCTGTCGGCTGCAGTTCCTGCCAACATAGTTCGAAAACAGGCAAATGTGAGTAGATAAATAGGTATTTATTTATTTAAAACATTTATACCCCATCCTTCTCGACCTCCACAGAGGGACCCAGAACGGCTTCCAATAGGCAACAATTCTATGCCAAACATGATATAAAACACATAATAAATACATCCACAAAATTTAAATAATCATAAATATACATTAGGAACCCACTCGGCAGATTAAAATCGCCAGAATTAAAATTGTCATCCAAAGCCGTCCAAGGAGGTACCGCTCAGAGAGCCATGAAAGCAAAATATCTGGAAATTTATTTCAGTGAGAGCCATATAATATATATATAATATATTTCAAGACTGAATTCAACTAAATGTGAGTCTAAACATACATACTATGAGAAAAGGATTCCCCCGGCAGAATAACGAGACACTTCAGACCTGGCTCTGCAAAAGGCACGCTCAGGACTCTGGGAAGGAAGAAAAGACGGAAGCAAGGAAGGGGGAAAGAAAGAAAGAAAGAAAGGAGGGAGGGAGGGAGGGAGGGGGAGAGGAAGAAAGAAAAGAAGAACGAGCTATGGAAAAGAAAGAAAAGAAAAGCAGGAGAGAGACGAGGGGAAAAGAAAGAAGGAAATGGGAAGGGAGGAAAGGAAAGGGTGGGGAAAAGAAAAGAAAGGGAGTGAGGAAAAAGTAAAATAATGAAGGGAAAAGAAAAGAAAGAAGGGGAGAGAGAGGGAAGTGAAAAGAAAGGAAGGAGAAGGAAAGGAAGACTTGTGGGAAAAGAATAGAAGAGGAAGGGAGGGAGGAAAGAAGGAAGGGGAGAGAGGGAGGAAGAATGAAGGAGAGAAGGAAAGGGTGAAGGGGATAAAAGAAGGAAGATGGAGACTGGAGGAAAGAAGGAAGGGAAGAGGGAGGGAAAAGGAAGGAGAGGAGGAAAGAATGGAAGAGGAAGAAAGGAACGAAGAAGGAGGGTGGAAAGAAGGTAGGGAGAGAGGTCGGAAAAAGAATTTAATGAAAAGAGAGGGGAAGAGGAAGGAAGGAAGGAAGGAAGGAAGGAAGGAAGGAAGGAAGGAAGGAAGGAAGGGGGAGGAGGGCGCGGGGCCGAGGTGGACCTTGGTGTAGACATAAATGAGGTAGTCCCTCTGGAAGGTGTCAAAGAGGCCATGGCTCTTGAGCTGCCCGACGATGAGGGCGATAAGCTGGGCATCCCCCGGGGCCAGTGAGGCTGGGTACATGGCGCCAAGGCCAGGCCCGCCTCCGCCACCTCCTCTGAGGCCTGTGGCGGAGGACGAACAGGAAGACGAGGGCCATCGCTGGGCTCCGCCATCCCCGGCGAAGAGGGCGCAGGGCCCCGAAAGCAACGGGGGATGAGGAAGAGGCAACAGTGGCGGCGCGTAAGCGGCAGTCGTGGCGCATTTGTGTCACTCCTCCCCGCTGCATGCTGGGAAACCGAGGTCCGGGCTGCTCTGGAGAGCCAGATGCAATCATGAAAAGAGTCACATCTGCCTCCCAAGCCATAGGTTCCCTACCCCTGATCTACGGTATGATCTCTAGTTTTAAATCAAGCGAGATTCGGGACTTCCAACTCATTTAACAATTTCCTGAAAATATGGGGATTTCTCTACACAAACTAACTTCTAAATCATCCACGACATCTCATGTTAATGAATCCCGTAAGTTAATTGCCCATTGTATGAGGAAGTCAATGCTGACTATAATTGCTAAACAAAATACGATGTCTTTATTCTGTGAATCAGTGTTGCAGTTTCACTGCTGGCAACACATATAAGTGGAGGGGAATCGCAGAAGGGAACGGCTGGGTGGAAATCTATATTTATTTGGATCGAGGCAGGAATGATCTGAACCACGTTGGTTGCTGAATAGAGGAGCTGATCTCATTTGTGTGGTAATGACTTGAAATTTATGACTAAATGGGAATAAGCGGTCCGAAGAATATGGTGACACGACTCATTCAATCTGGGTTACAACAGCTTTGGAGAATGAGAAGGAGATAGTGATGGAAGGAGAAAATTGCTAATCTAATTCACCACTCTGTGTCCAATAATGATGATTTGAGTTTGATTTTGATTAATGTGTAAATGGTGTCCCATGAAGTTGATTGGCATACCGTGTTTCCCCGAAAGTAAGACACCCCGATTGTAAGACGTATCGGGGGTGTCTGGGGGGTCGGCTTATATAAGCCATACCCCGTATATAAGCCGTACCTCGTCCCGCCGTCGCGCCGCCGCCGCCGCAACCGGAGGTGTGCCGCGGCACACCCGTGGCACACCTCCGCGGCACACCTCTTCGCCAGGGCTCCAGGCAAGGGAGGGGGAAAGGAGCCAGGAGCGGGAGGAAGCTGCGACGCGTCACTGTGACGCTGCGATCCTCCACGCCCCTGGCTCCTTTCCCCTCCCTTGCTTGAGGAAAGCTTCTCTTCGCCCCCTGGCTCTCTTCCCCCACCCTGGAAGGGAGGAGGAAGAGAGCCAGGGGCGGAGAGAAGCGATCGTCTCTCCGCCCCTGGCTCCTTTCCCCCACCCTTGGAAGGGAGGAGGAAGAGAGCCAGGGGCGGAGAGAGCGATCGCTCTCTCCGCCCCTGGCTCCTTTCCCCCACCCTTGAAGGGAGGAGGAAGAGAGCCAGGGCGGAGAGAAGCGATGACGCCAAGCTGCTTCTCTCCGCCCCTGGCTCTCTTCCTCCTCCCTTGGAAGGGTGGGGAAAGGAGCCAGGGGCGGAGAGAAGCGATCGCTCTCTCCCCCCCTGGCTCTCTTCCTCCTCCCTTCCAAGGGTGGGGGAAAGGAGCCAGGGCGAAGAGAAGCTTCTTTTTCTCAAGCAAGGGAGGGGGAAGGAGCCAGGGGCGTGGTGAGGATCGCAGCGTCACAGTGACGCGCCGCAGCTTCCTCCCGCTCCTGGCTCCTTTCCCCTCCCTGCCTGGAGCCCTGGCGAAGAGGTGTGCCGCGGAGGTGTGCCACGGGTGTGCCGCGGCACACCTCCGGCGGCGGCGGCGGCGGCGGCGGCGGGCGTGGCGACGGGGTACGTCTTGGGCTATATAAGACGTACCCCAAAAGTAAGACGTAGGGGGACTTTTGGGGGGGAAAAGAAAGTAAGACGCTGTCTTACTTTCGGGGAAACACGGTACTAGCCTTTGGTAGTTGGTTGACTGAGATACTGCCATTAGAAATAGGGTGAGGATTTGGGGCCTGTCTACACAAGAGCCTAATTTCAGAGCTGGTCCAAAGCATTGCTGTTTCAGATCAGCACTGCACAAACACACTGGGGACTGCTGTACTGCTAAGCACAAAGGCACAATTAGGAACCCAAAAGTATATCTAAGTATACGTACTTTTATAATAAATATCAAGACTAAACGTTAGAATAAATACACTATCTCTCTCTCAATTAAACACCCACTAATGTGGCCTGTGTAACCTACTACAGGGCTGTCAACTGGCGGCCCGGGGCCGGATCCAGCCCCGTAGCCTGTTGGACACGGCCCCACCTATGCCCTCAGCCGCCATTTTTAATTTATTTTTTTTAATCGATTTTTTTAAAAAAAAATGGCGGCCGGGGGGGAGGGGGAGGCAGGGCAGGGAGGAGGAAGACAGCTGGCTCCTCCTCCCTCGCCCTTCCTCCTTCCCCTCCTGCACCGCGGCTCACGGTGGAGCCACGGCGCGTCTGCGGGGGAGGAGGAGGAGGGGCGAAGGAGGAGGAAGTCAGCTGGCTGCTTTCTTCCTCCTTCGCCCCTCCTCCTTCCCCCCTCCCGCGCGGCGCTCGGGATCGGGGCAAGGGCGCGCGCGGAAAAGAGGGAGAAAGGAGAAGCCAGTCAGCTGACTGGCTTCTCTCCTCTCTCTCTCTCTCTTTCGCGCGGGGATCCCAGGCGTCAGCGCGCGAGGAAAGAGAGAGAGAGAGAGCCAGTCAGCTGACTGCCCTCTCCTTTCTCTCTCTTTCCCTGTGCGCGGGGACCCTGGGCTCTGGCGCTGCGAAAGAGAGAGAATGGAGAAGGCAGCCAGCTGACTGCCCTCTCCTTTCTCTCTTTCCCTGTGCGCGCGGAGGACCCTGGGCTCTGGCACGCGCACGGAGAAAGAGAGAGAATGGAGAAGGCAGCCAGCTGACTGCCCTCTCCTTTCTCTCTCTTTCCCTGTGCGCTTGGGACCCCCTGGGCTCTGGCGCTGGAGAAAGAGAGAATGGAGAAGGCAGCCAGCTGACTGCCCTCTCCTTTCTCTCTCTTTCCCTGTGCGCCGCGGAGACCTGGGCTCTGGCGCGCACGGAGAGAGAGAGAGAATGGAGAAGGCAGCCAGCTGACTGCCTCTCCTTCTCTCTCTTTCCCTGTCTTGTGGGAGATCCTGGGCTCTGGCGCCTTGCCGAGAAAGAGAGAGATGGAGAAGGCAGCCAGCTGACTGCCCTCTCCTTTCTCTCTCTTTCCCTGTCTTGTGGAGACCCTGGCTCTGGCGCGCTGAGAGAAGAGAGAGAGAATGGAGAAGGCAGCCAGCTGACTGCCCTCTCCTTTCTCTCTCTTTCCCTGTGCGCGTGGGGACCCTGGGCTCTGGCGCGCGCACGGAGAAAGAGAGAGAGAATGGAGAAGGCAGCCAGCTGACTGCCCTCCTTTCTCTCTCTCTCTTTCCCTGGCTTGTGGGACCCTGGGCTCTGGCGCCTGGGGAAAGAGGGAGAAAGGAGAGGGCAGTCAGCTGATTGCCTTCTCCTTTCTCTCCCCTCCTCCTCCTCCTTTTTCCCCGGCGCCGCAGCTGCACGGGACACCGGCTGCGCCCGGGAAGGGCGGGGAGGGTGCGAGGAGGTGGGCCTCCTCCTTCTCGGCGCCGCTGGTGTCCCATCTTGTGGGGCGCCGGAGAAAGAGGAGGAGGAGGAGGGAGAATGACAGCGTAGGAGGGATGGGGGCGGGGCGGGGCGGGGCGGGGCTGGGGAGGGGCCTGGGGCGGGCCGAATGGCCCCCCAGGTCATCAGTGACCTGGGGTCCGGCCCTTGGCCGGTTAGAAGTTGGACAGCACTGACCTACTACATCAAGTGAAGGCGAGTAGAGTTGTAGTTCCGGTGAAAAGATCATCAGCCAAGTAAAACAGTATTATGAGCAATCTTGGACACCATACATAATAAAATACAAAAATATACAATGTAATTTTAGTGTCCAGATAAATATACAAGGATACATATGGTGCCAGTCCCAATAGTCCTCCGTGGGTAAGTATACAGGTAAGTGATGGTCTGTATGTTCCTGAGTGGTAGAATGCTTGAATTTTCACCGGAACTACAAATCTACTCGTGTTCACTTGATGTAGTAGCTCAGTGTTTTTCAACCTTTTTTGAGCTGCGGCACATTTTTTACATTTACAAAATCCTGGGGCCACCACCAACCAAAATGACACAAAATGACACTCTAACACAGTAATACATATAGTTAATATGTTTTTAAATGTATTTATACACTCAGTGTGAAACCTGGACCTGTCTCGATGAATACAGCATAGATATCCTGGCAGGAATGGCAGAAAGAGACACACGAAGGTCTTGCTCAACAGCTGTCAGTCTCTCTGTGTGTTTAGTTTTTATTGCAGTCAAGCTAGAGAAGCTCATCTCACACAGATATGTGGTTGAAAACGGGAGCAATGTCAAAACAGACCAACAGAAAATACTGGAAGGGTTTGGTGGGCATTAACCTTGAGTTTTGGAGTTGTGGTTCACCGACATCCAGAGAGCACTGTGGACTCAAACAATTTTGGATCAGGACCAAACTTGGCATGAATACTCAATATGCCCAAATGTGAACGCAGGTGGAGTTTGGGGGAAATAGACCTTCACATTTGGGAGTTACAATTTTTTGGGATTTATAGTTAACACACAATCAAAGAGCATCCTGAACTCTTGCAACAATGGGATTGAACTCTCATTACCAACAGATAGTACTGAAAAGGTTTGCATGGGAGTTGACCTTGAGTTTGGAAGTTGTAGTTCCCCTACACCCAGAGAGCACTGTGGACTCAAACAATGTTATGTTGTTGTTTGTTTTCTATCCAGAATCACAATTTTGGAAGGGGGCTCACCACTTTCAGGTCCCTAAAACAGGCAGGGGACAACTGTGGCCCTCTGGGTGCTTTGGACTTCAACTCCACCATTCCTAACAGCCTGAGGGCACTTTCAACTCCCACCATTCCTAACAGCCTGGGCTGAGGGCTGGGGGGGAGGAAAAGGGCCTTTGGCCAGCCTGAGGCTGCTAAGGGCTGAATAGTGGGGGAGTTGGAGTCCAAAACACCTGGAAGGTCCAAGTTTGCCCATGCCAGCTTTCGACAGAGACCTCTTCCTCCCCTTCACGCCCTTTCTTCCCCCTCCTGCCGTACACATACTTTTTCTTCTCCACTCGGGCTCCCTTCTTCCTAACCTAGCTCTGCTCGCTTTGCTCACACTGCCGCTTCTGCTGCCATTTTGATCCGAGGGGGCAGCGTGAGCGTGTTCAGGAGGAGAGGGGGATGGGAGGGAGGAAGGCGCGAGGCGAGTCTGTGCAGTAGCGCCCGCACGGGTCATGTCTTCCTCCTTCCCGCAGAAGCGGTAGGGTGAGCAAAGCGAGCAGAGTGAGGCTGGGAAGAAGGGAGCCCGAGTGGAGAAGAAAAAGTGTTTGGCAGGAGGGTATTGGAGGTCCCAATTTCCCACGGCACACCTGATGATTGCTCACGGCACTGCTCTAGACAACAGTTGCCACTTTGAAACTTGTCTAAAGCCTGCAGTACCACCTTCAGTCTATAGGTTGTGCACTTCCCCAATCAGCATATAGGTTTGCAGTCAGGGCAGTCTAAAGCCACAGAGAAGGCAGAGTGCTAGGAATTGAATAATAAACCTCCTTATTTCCCTCTGCTTTGCAGTAGTGTTTATTCAAGAACATCAGACATAACAAAGACCCACTATAGTTCAAAAACAGTTCTAAATCTTGCCACTCTTGACATCACTGAAAGTACTGTATTATGTGCATTGTTCCACATTTTGTACTGTATATGTGCAAACATTTCAGAATACCAAGTGATATTTTGTATATACATATAGAGGCAATTACAGTTCAGCCTTCTCTTATAAGGATATAAAATATTTGTGGTTTTAGTTTTTGCAATTAAAGATATGACAAAGTTCCTTTAAACATTTCGTGGAGCTGCTTAATTACATGATTATTTTTAAGAAGATGTAGTGGCTTGTGCATTGAATCGGTAATTAGCAACATCTTCAAATGCAGCTTTTGTGCGTGTTGGGCAAACTACTTAGAAAACGTTGGAGGAGCGCTTGAAAGATTTACCGCTTCCTATAAGAGCACATTAAAATAATGCTCAATATTCCAAAGGTGCAAAACTATATATATCTGTCCATAATGAGGCTGAAGTAAACAAAGGAACCACTGAACAGAATCACACCAAATTTGGCAGCAAAACGTCTCACAACGCAAGGTGTGACCAACAAAAACAAAAAATAACTAAAAATAACGTACAAATCCTAAATCCTAAAAAAGTAGAAGATCCCACTAAGGCCCTTGCCTTTCCACTCTCAGCCACTTCAGAATGTTAGAATGTTGAGGAGGGCCAATCAGAAGAACCCATATGCAAATAATAGCACAGTGGCAACCAATCACCATTTCTGACAGCCTCAGGCCCTTGCCTTTTCCCTCTCAGCCACTTCAGAGTCTTAGAATTTTGATGCTGGTCAATCAGAAGCCATATGCAAATAATAACACAGTGGAAACCAATCAGAAAGCTGCCACATATCCGCCCTCCGGACACATACATACATAATATAATGTTACTACTATATATTACTATATTCGTCTCTATTTGAGACTTTCTCAAGGCTGGCCTTGTAGAGGGTTTCCAGTATTGATGACGTGGATCGATACTGGAAACCCTCTACAAGACCAGCCTTGAGAAAGTCTCAAATAGAGATGAAACGGAGTAGATCTTATTGATACGTTTACTGATCCGTTGGCTGAGGTGTGATACGCCAGAGGTACGACCAGATCGCGTCTAACTTGTATATCTTGTTTATTTGATATAATTGGATATTAATCAAGAGGAAATGGATGATTACTTTTGTGTGGAACCAATCGCTATTGTGGATATATGAATTTTGAAATATAACCTACGCCATACACGGTTTGTGGATATAACCCGAATTTAAACAACATTGGATTTACAATGGACTGAGCCTCTATGTTCATTTGAACACTACAACCAAGTGGAGACAAAAGGACATACTTGGAAGACACTTTCATGAGCATTATATATACAAACAGAAGGACCCCACCTGGGAAATAACGTTCGTGAGTGGCTCTGACTTTATGCTTATATTCACCCACCAGCTACAGGATACTATATTGGGATATATCTGGACTCATATTAAGTATTGTTGAATTAATGTGTATCCACACCATTGATTCTTTGTGTTTAGCTCTGCTTCGAGGGTATAGATGCAGATGAAACATCAAGAGAGAATGTTTCTGGAACATGGCCGTATAGCCTGAAAAACCTACAACGACCCAAAAAGAAGAAGTAACTAGGATATTATATAGATTATTCCTCATCATGTCTAGGGAGCCAGGTGTTCCTGCAACTCCTGCCATCCATCACCACTGACTATTCCGGTTGAGGCTGATAGGAGTCCAAGAAATATGCTGGGCCACATATAGCCTGCTGTTGCAACACACTAGTTTTGTCTAAGTATATCATTTAATACAGCCAAAAGAACTGTACAAAATGAAGACATCTCCGAGACTAGATGGGATCCTGAAGTTTCTAGAAGAACAAGCATTCTTTAAGAAAAGGGATGGGGGGAAACAAGAAGGAAAATCTCCGAGAGCAGCCCAAGGAAGATTGAGTTTGCTTAGTGGTCATGAAGTCTGTTAGAGTATAGCATTGAATTTTGCTGTTAGTATTGAGCGGGGAAAATTGATTTCTCTCCTTTATTATAATTAGAGAAATAATACAATTAAGTTCTATCTCTGTGAGACAGGTGTTTTCGCTCTCTGGGAAGGGGGAAAGATTACGGCTGGTGTTCGGTTCAGCAGCTGGACTTCCAATCTCGCATGTTGGAGATTTTCTTTGCCTGTCTTATATACCCCCAAAACGTATTAACTTGGCAACACACCAATAAAGGGGTTTCCAAGGATAGATCTACACCACTGATTCTCAAAGTGGGCAGTACCATCCCCTGGTGGGCGGTGAGGCGATCCAAAGGGGCGGTGGGAGGCTCAGGGGAATTTGGGGATGGTGATCCCCTTTAAGGGGGCGGTGAATGATTGGCCATTAAGGAGGGGTTGCGCGGCCCTCTTCTTTGGTCCCGCCCCCTTTGCTTTGACCTGCATATTAGATATTTGGATTAGAACTCATAAAAGGAGCAAAATTATTTATGAAGAAGCAATGAAAATATGGTTGGGGGTCACCACAAGATAAGTAACCTTATTTAGGGGTCATGGCATTAGAAAGGTTGAGAACCACTGCATTAATACATAGATATTTCTGTTTAATTGCTATTACATTTAAAAATAATAATTTCTAGGGGGCGGTGAGTAAAATATTTTCTGGAAAGGGGGCGGTAGGACGTCCCCGTTAGAAGAAAGAGGCGATACACAGGACTGCGCCATGGGCGGGGTTGATGAGAGGAAGGAGGCGCATGCTGCGCTTTCCACGGCAATGCCTGCCTGGGGATTCCAACTCACAGGGACACAGTCGCAAGCGCGCGATCCAGATGAAAAACACAGGACGTGGGCATGTCGCAAAAACATGTCCTGTGATTTTCATCCGGAGCACTACATCCTCCTACTCGCCACGGTACTTACCTCCCGCACGGATGACAAATATTGTTACGTCCTTTAGCGCATTGGCGCGGACACAACATTGGATAATGCTTGGAACTGGGGATTTGTGACCCACTTACCTTCAAGACTTACCTGAACTCCTGGATTCACTCCCCTTTCCTTGAACTCTTTTCCTCCACCTTGGACTCCGTTGCGTTGTATAGAAGGTACCGTACCGTCAGCGGTAGCATTGGTATATCCCCATTGGTTATACCGGATTATACGAATGTACTTGTAATGTCTGCTCTCTATGTTAGAGATATGTTGTGATGTATGTGTTTTGGTTACTAATTCACAATTATATATGATCTTTTGTATAAGACACCTGGTTCCCAGTGTTTAGCTATTTCCTACAGTGTGTTTGCCAGGACTGGCAGAAAGACACACATGAAGGTCTTGCTCAACAGCTGTCAGTCATGGGAAAACTTTGGCTCTCTGGGTGCTTTGGACTTCAACTCCCACTATTCCTAACAGCCTGTGGCCCTTTCCTGCTTAAATGGCCGAGGGAGGGAAAGGAAAAGGGCCTGAGGCTACACTTTGTTTTTTGCACTCACTTCTGTGATTTCATCAAATATCGTTTTCCATAGAGGAGCGCTCCGTGAACTCGCTACTTCCTGGTTCGCAACTCCTCCGCTCTCTGCAGCAACCACACCAAACTACCTTATGTAAGACATTTGATTTTGTCCAGCAGGATTGGTGTTGCACCGTAGGCCTGGAAGATCCCTCAATAAACCACTTGAAACAAGCTGAGGTTAAATGCTTTATTTAGAATAATAAAAAGAGTAAAGAAGATAGATTTATAGTCCAGGAATGCTCTCAAGCATCAGTGTGAAGGCGTGGCTGATGCCACCTGTGTATAATACTTTAAGTTGCAAGGTTTAAACTATTGGATTATGTTTCAGCTAGTCTGTTTAGTGTTGTTAAGTATTGGTTGCATTGATTGGTTCTTTAGAGCTGTCAATCATCGTTAAGTTTGTTTTTCCTCCCCCTTGAGACTTTGGAAATCTAGCTTTCTCTTTAGATTTTGCCTGCATCTCTACAGAAGAGGACGTGTTAGAGGGTTTGCCAGCCAGGCCTCAGTCAGGCATTCTCTAGCACCAACTCTTTATATCTTGGATTCATTCTGCATATCCAGCACACCTGGATGGGACTGTGGAATCTCAAGCGCCTTCAACTACAGTGTTTCCCCGAAAGTAAGAAAGCGTCTTACTTTCTTTTCCCCCCAAAAAGTCCCCCTACGGCTTACTTTCGGGGTACGTCTTATATAACCCAAGACGTACCGCCGCCACGCCACGCCACCGCCACCGCCGCCGCCGCCACGCCGCCGCCCGGAGGTGTGCGCGGCACACCTGCGGCACACCTCCGCGGCACACCTCTTCGCCAGGGCTCCAGGCAAGGGTGGGAGAAGAGAGCCAAGGGCGGGGGGAGAAGGGACGACAGCGTCACTGTGACGCTGCGATCGTCACCACGCCCTGGCTCCTTTCCCTCTCCTTGCTTGAGGAAAGGGAGGAAAAAGGAGCCAGGGGCGTGGTGAGGATCGCAGCGTCACAGTGACGCTGCCGCCTTCTCCCGCCCTCTCTCTTCCTCCTCCCTTCCAAGGGTGGGAGAAGAGAGCCAAGGGCGGGGAGAAGGGACGACGCGTCACTGTGACGCTGCGATCCCTCACCACCCCCTGGCTCCTTTCCCTCCCCTTGCTGAGGAAAGGGAGAGGAAAGGAGCCAGGGGGCGTGGTGAGGATCGCAGCGTCACAGTGACTGTCGTCCCTTCCCCGCCCCTGGCTCTCTTCCTCCTCCCTTCCAAGGGTGGGAGAAGAGAGCCAAGGGCGGGAGAAGGGACGACGCGTCACTGTGACGCTGCGATCCTCACCACGCCCCTGGCTCCTTTCCCTCTCCCTTGCTTGAGGAAAGGGAGAGGGAAAGGAGCCAGGGGCGTGGTGACGATCGCAGCGTCACAGTGACGCGTCGCTGCTCCCTCCCGCCCTGGCTCCTTTCCCCCTCCCTTGCCTGGAGCCCTGGCGAAGAGGTGTGCCACGGGAGGTGTGCCGCAGGTGTGCCGTGGCACACCTCCCGGATTGCGGCCTGGAGGCGGCGGGACGAGGTACGTCTTATATACGGGGTATGGCTTATATAAGCCGACCCCCCCAGACACCCCCGATACGTCTTCCAATCGGGGGTGTCTTACTTTCGGGAAACACGGTAGTCATTTGGCACCATAGGAAGGCTCTGTGCTTTCAATATAGGCCATTTGACTGGGGCTAAGAGAGTTCTCACCTCAAAGCCATTGAGAGAGAATTTGGAAAGCCATCCGGCTGAAAGCTTCCTGGACCCAAACAACTAAAGAACTGTAATGTATATTTTATTTTACCCCTGTTTGGAGAACTAATTTTTATACCTCAATAAGATAACTCCTTTTGTGAACAATAAAGCCTGTTTGAGTTATCTAAAGTGACTGGTTTGGTCCTTGAGAGTTCCAGTTCTCTATGGGAAGGCAAGAAGAAGTCCCCTGGGAAGAGATGTCACGTCCTTGTTCCTATTCTAAGCCAAAGACCCCAGGCGCGTCTTCACAATCAGGTTATTGCAAAGCAATAGTCCAAAAGCAAATCAGGATCAAAATAGGTAAAAGAGTCTTTATGCCCCAATGGGCCAAATCAAGGATAAGTTCTTGAAACAAAGGCTTGGCAAATAGAGTTCAAGGGCTGGAAGGCTCAATGGTCCAGGCAAGGTTCCATGAAGGCTTGAATCTGAACGTTGGCAAGAGATACTACACATCTCTCAGTCCCAACTCTTATAGGTCTCAAAGGCTTTGATCCTTACGACGCAAAGGTGCGTCGGAACTGGGTCTCATGAGCTGATCTCCGGCTGGGCTTTCTCAAGCCTCCTGTATCAGAATGGTATGTGATCTCATTAGTGCCTGCACCTGGGCGAAAAGGAGTTAACTCGCCTCTACTTTCCCAGCACTCCTTATCGGCTCGGGAGCTGAGTTTCGCCTGGCCTTGAACGTGGGTTGAACTCGAGGCTTCTGTAGAAGCTGATTTTCTGGCCTAGCTGGCAACTCAGAAACAACATGGCTTTGGTCTGGTTTGGCTAAGGAATCGGGTTGGGGACCAAGCTGGGGTGTGACATTGGGTACTTTGAATGTGTTTTTTGCGTATGATTATGTATGATTAATTGTGCATTTTGTACTGTGACGTAGCAGCGCTCCTTTAATAAGTACGGGTAATGGAGGTTCCAATTTCCCATGGCACACCTGATGATCGCTCGCGGCACACTAGTGTGCCACGGCACACTGGTTGGGAAACACTGCTTTAGGCTATTGAAGGTCTACCCCTCCCTGAAATAACCAACTGACTTCCCCACCACCAAAATTGCCAAAATCTCCCTCCTTTTGGGCACCATAGATCTTTTTTTCCTGATTAATAATGAATAGAAACCTCAAAAATATTTGAGAAATTGTCAAAAAAAGCTCTTGAAAGAAGACTCCTGGACGAACTACAATCTTCACAGATTAAGATTTATTCTATGCAAACTTCTCACATGCCTGTTTTGTACAGAAGACATTTTAAATGCAGAAAACCATATTCCTGTGCATTCTATTCCATACAGCCGTGTTTCCCAACCAGTGTGCCGTGGCACACTAGTGTGCCATGAGCGATCATCAGGTGTGCCGTGGGAAATGGGAACCTCCAAGACCCTTTCTTCCCCCTCCTGCCGAACACTTTTTCTTCTCCACTCGGGCTCCCTTCTTCCCAGCCTCGCTCTGCTCGTTTTGCCTCGCTTTGCTCACGCTGCTGCTTCTGCAAGAGGGGGGAGGGAGGAATATGTGACCCGTGCGGGCGCTACTGCGCAAACTCACCCCACGTCTTCCTCCCTCCCCTCCACAGTGTTCTCTGGATATAGCTGAACTACAACTCCAAAACTCAAGGTCAATGCCCACCAAACTCTTATAGTATTTTCTCTTGGTTATGGGAGTTCTGTGTGGGAAGTTTGATTCCATTCCATCATTGGTGGAGTTCAGAATGCTCTTTGATTGCAGGTGAACTATAACTCCCAGCTGTTGAGCAAGACCTTCATGTGTGTCTTTCTGCCATTCCTGCCAGGATATCTATGTTGTGTTCATCGAAGCAGGCTCAGGTTTCACACTGAGTGTATAAATACATTTAAAAACATATTAACTATATGTATTAATGTGTTAGAATGTCATTTTGGTTGGTGGTGTGCCCCAGGATTTTGTAAATGTAAAAAATGTGCCGCGGCTCTGTGCAGAAGTGTTTATTTTTTATTATAGGATTGAGGATTGAATATGTATTGAGATGTTTAGATGTTTAGGGAAGGTGCACTTCTTCAGTGAAGGCCCACCTTGGGGAAGAGTTGTCATAGCAACATGGCTGTAAGGCAGAGGTGGGAGGAGTCAACAGCTTTCTGCCACAGCCAAGAATAGAATTCTGGGGAAGTTTGAATTTTGACAGTTTAACTGTCAGCCCAGCTCTAGGAGAGAGCAGGTTCTGAGGGCAGTCTGGTTTTGGAGCTGTAGAGAGACAGTTCTAGTAGGCTGAGCTTGCGAGCCAGTCTGTTTGTATAGAGCCTGAGGGCTAGAGATAGGCAAGGTGCCTATAGGAGGAAAGAAGGTCTGTGTGTGAGATAGTTACATACTGATCTAACTGAGTAATAGTAACAGTCAAACATTTTAAACTTTGTATCTTCTACAATACCAACGTAACCATGATGAGTTGAGCCTCTAAGAAGTTATAATGTATCCATCATGCTTTTGTGCCAAGCTATAAATAAACTGTTATTGTTCTTTTCATCAACAATCTCTCTCTGTTCCGTATTTTAAAAGTCAAGCCTCAGAGTAAAGCAAGACAGGAAAGTGTTTTTAACCTGTCTTGTTACACGGTTTGAAGTCCCACAATAATTGGTGACAGACCCTCCTAGATAACAGATAACAACAACAGTCCTCACAATCTGGTGGCTAATCTCTTCATATTTAAGGGATCCTTAAATTAAAGTTATACAACACCCTTTTTACATTAGGTCAGATACGTAGTGACCTAATCGTTACAAATTTGGGGCAGCGGTGGGATCAGTAAAAGAGGGTCCACCCTGTCCAGCCGGTTCATTTGAATAGCCTCTTTACAGGCTCAAAAAAGGTTTAAAAACACTACCATATAGAACATGTAACCTATTTCTATACTGAAAAAATCGGACAAAACAACTTCTTGCCATTTATTTGCACAGAAGAAGTCTCAAAGTCTGAATAGTCTTCAAAAACTACATAGTTTTCAAAGAATTTCACAGCTGGAGGAAAATGACAAAAACGGTTTGTTGCTTCCTGTGAAAAGAACATTAGTGATGAATTACATCTCTGGATCCCATGCTGCGAGTGCAATGTTTTGGCTTCTGATTGGCTCAATCTGACTTTGCAAAAGCTGATATGAGATTTTAATGAAGTGGGGGGATGTTATAGCTGTGATCAGTAGCAACTGTACCCCCCTTGAGATCGCGAGGACGTACTTCAGAGTAAACAGCGTTCCAGTTTGGATTGTACATCTCTTTAGTTTTATTAATCCTGTTTTTAATTAACCCTTATCTTTATGGTGCTGACCCAAGTAATGAACAATTTGCAGAGTGTGCATGCAAGGGAAGTGGGTGGAGGCATGCGCCTGTTTAGTCCCTGTAATTGGGTCCTTTTCTTTGATCTTGCATTCTCACTCTCCCTTCTCCAAGATTTCTCGCAAGCGCAAGCCAAGCCTCCTCCAGTCCGACTTCAAAACTGACTGACAGCCTAAGAACTTGCAAGGCCCGCCGCTTCTCCTGAGCAATGCCACCATTGATCCGTGCATAAATGATCTCTCTTCAAGGCACATCATGGTTGCAAAGCTATCCCTTCGAATTTCAAAGAGAGAAAGATGAGAGGGGGGAGAAAGCAAGAAGGGAGGGAACTCTTTGTCTGGTGGCTGCCTGTGCTAGCGAGAGGTGGAGTGAACTAATAGTCTTGGTACATAATAATTATAATTATTATTATTTATAACCCGCCTCCATCTCCCCAAAGCAGGCCCGGATTAACTGTTTGTGGCGCCCTAGGCCACACTTTGGAAGCCCCACCCCCGAGGGCGGGGCCGCTTCCATGCATGCGCTGCAGGGCGTGAGCGCCGCGGTGTCCTCCTCCATGTTCCTGGGTGGCGCAGCGGCCACCCGGGGGCTTCCCTTCCTTCCTCCTCCTCGGAGAAGGAAGAGGAAAGAAGGGAAGCCCCCGGGCGGCCACTGCGGCACCCAGGAACATGGCGGAGGAGGCAGAGAGGCCGTGGCGCTCGCAAAGAGGCGCCACGGCTTCCCTCCGCCTCTTCCTCCTCGCCGCGCCCTCCTTCTTTAGGCGTGGCGAGGAGGAAGAGGCGGAGGGAAGCCGCGGCACCTCTTTGCGAGTGCTGCGGCCTCTCTTTGTGAGCGCCGCGGCCTCTCTGCCTCCTCCATGTTCCTGGGTGCCCCAGCAGCCGCCCGGGGGCTTCCTTTCCTTCCTCCTCCTTGGAGAAGGAAGAGGAAGGAAGGGAAGGCCCCGGGCGGCCGCTGCAGCACCCAGGAACATGGCGGAGGAGGCAGAGGCTGCGGCGCTCACGAAGAGGCGCCGCAGCTTCCCTCCGCCCCTTCCTCCTCGCCCTCGCCGCCGTGCCTGACGTCAACAAGCTCCGCAGGTTGGTTGTGGAAGATGCGGGCCATTGGCTGCTGAAAAGGGGCGGGCACCGCGCAGGACGCCGGGGCACCCTCCCCCCCCCGACCCCCCTGCGGCGGCCCCCGCCCCCTCTCGGATATGGGGAAAGGGGGAAGGAATGAAAGGGAGGGAGGGAAGGAAGGAAGAAGAGAAAGTGTTGTGTTTTTTGGTCCGTGATTTGGTGCCCTCCTAGGCCTGCACTCATAGGCCATGGTCTTGTTGGCCTTATGGGTAATCCGGGCCTGCCCTAAAGGGAAGGCACAACTGATTTCTCACTTGAATGACCCTTTCCAACTTTTTTCGCCTGAGATTGCTGCACACTGAAATATTGCCAGTAGGGCAACTGGCAGCTTTTGTTAGCCAAAGGGTTTCCAAGATGGTAAACATTTGGGTGTTGGGAAATGACCCCTCCCCCTTACCTCAGTAAGGTAACGGCGCTCCATGCAGTCATGCCAGCCGCATGACCTTGGAGGTATCTATGCATAATGTTGGCTCTTCGGCTTAGAAATGGAGATGAGCACCAACCTCCAGAGTCGGACATGACTGGACTTAATGTCAGGGGAAAACCTTTACTATGTCTATTAATGCAGTGTTTCCCAACCAGTGTGCCGTGGCACACTAGTGTGCCGTGAGCGATCATCAGAGTGCCGTGGGAAATTGGAACCTCCAATACTCTTTCTTCCCCCTCCTGCCGAACACTTTTTCTTCTCCTCTCGGGCTCGCTTCTTCCCAGCCTCGCTCTGCTCGCTTTGCCTCGCTTTGCTCTGGGGCGAGTCTGCGCAGTAGCGCCCGCACGGGTCACGTCTTCCTCCCTCCCTCTCTCCCCCCTTCCCTCCTGAACACGCTCACGCTGCCCCCTCAGATCAAAATGGCGGCAGAAGCGACAGAAGCGGCAGTGTAGAAGAAAAAGTAAGTGTTCGGCAGGAGGGGGAAGAAAGAGCGTGAAGGGGAAGGGGGAGGAAGAGGTCTCTGTCGAAAGCTGGCATGGGCAAACTTGGACCTTCCAGGTGTTTTGGACTCCAACTCCCACCATTCCTAGCAGCCTCGGGCCTTTTTCCTTTTTCCCCCTCAGCCACTTAAGCAGGAAAGGGCCTCAGGCTGTTAGGAATGGTGGGAGTTGAAGTCCAAAGCACCCAGAGGGCCGAAGTTTTCCCATGCCTGTTTTAGGGACCTTAAAGTGGTGAGCCTCCTTCCAACATTGTGATTCTGGATAGAAAACAAACAACAACATAACATAACATTGTTTGAGTCCACAGTGCTCTCTGGGTGTAGGTGAACTACAACTTCCAAACTCAAGGTCAATTCCCAAGCAAACCCTATCAGTACTTTCTGTTGGTAATGAGAGCTCAATAGGCCAAGTTTGGTTCAATTCCATTGTTGCAAGAGTTCAGGATGCTCTTTTGATTGTGTGTTAACTATAAATCCCAGAAACTGTAACTCCCAAATGTCAAGGTCTATTTCCCCCAAACTCCATCTGTGTTCACATTTGGGCATATTGAGTATTCATGCCAAGTTTGGTCCTGATCCAAAATTGTTTGAGTCCACAGTGCTCTCTGGATGTCGGTGAACCACAACTCCAAAACTCAAGGTTAATGACCACCAAACCCTTCCAGTATTTTCTGTTGGTCTATTTTGACATTGCTCCCGTTTTCAACCACATATCTGTGTGAGATGAGCTTCACTAGCTTGACTGCGATAAAAACTAAACACAGAGAGAGACTGACAGCTGTTGAGCAAGAGCTTCGTGTGTCTCTTTCTGCCATTCCTGCCAGGATATCTATGTTGTGTTCATCGAGACAGGCCCAGGTTTCACACTGAGTGTATAAATACATTTAAAAACATATTAACTATATGTATTACTGTGTTAGAGTGTCATTTTGTGTCATTTTGGTTGGTGGTGTGCCCCAGGATTTTGTAAATGTAAAAAATGTGCCACAGCTCAAAAAAGGTTGAAAAACCCTGACCTACTACATCAAGTGAACACGAGTAGATTTGTAGTTCCGGTGAAAATTGTTTCAGTCCACAGTGCTCTCTGGATATAGGTGAACTACAACTACAAAACCCAAGTTCAATGCCCACCAAACTCTTATAGGATTTTCTCTTGGTTATGGGAGTTCTGTGTGGGAAATTTGCGTCTTTCTGCCATTCCTGCCAGGATATCTATGTTGTGTTCATCGAAACAGGTCCAGGTTTCACACTGAGTGTATAAATACATTTAAAAACATATTAACTATATGTATTACTGTGTTAGAGTGTCATTTTGTGTCATTTTGGTTGGTGGTGTGCCCCAGGATTTTGTAAATGTAAAAAATGTGCCGCGGCTCAAACAGGTTGAAAAACACTGTATTAATGTAAAACACAGGAAAGAGTATTCCAAATCTCTTTTACTTCCAGGTAAAGGATAGGAATGTGTATTGCTCTCTACTTTCAGGAGTATTCATGACTTTGTCAGGGTGAGCTATTTTCCTCCTCTAGTTGCAGTTTGGCTTTGTGGGAAAAAAAGATCTAAGCCTGAGTGGCACAGGCTGACCTATATATATATATTGTGAAGGTTCCTCTGAACTTGTTTCCAGTTAGTGAGCGATGGGATGATGCCTTAATGGTTTTACGATTCCAGCTGAGTTACTCATGGTCTAGTTTCCCCCTTCTTTCATCTGTGCAAAACACTGTGTCTCATAGATTTTGTGCGAGCAGGGATTTGCAGCGGAAGCAAGCCTTTGAAACAGGAAAAAAATGAAAATGAAGCAAGACTTTCCCCCCTCTTTCCCACAATTTTGAAACACATAGCTGCTTTTTATGTTCTGCGTGAGTTTCTCAAATATTTGTGATGTTTACACTGACATTTGGAGAATGATCCGGTTAGGTTTCTTTTTAATTTGTTGCCCCAAAGAAGCTTACAATATAGATTGCAACATTTTGATTTATGTATACATACAGTGACACAACATAACTACTAGGCATGTTTTAGAACCCAAAAATGGCGATTCTAAAATCAAATGGGGGGGGGGGTTTGATTAGTAAAAGGAAGACTTAAAAAATTTTTCCAAAAATTTCTAAAATGTAACTTAATTGCTAACGAAATTCGTTAGTAGTTCGTATGCCAGCGCATGCGCATTCCAGATGGTTTTGGCGTACAACTCCCAGAAATCCTAACAGCTGGTAAATTGGCTGGGATTTCTGGGAGTTGTAGGCCAAAACTTGAATAAATCACACTGAATTCTAGATGGGACTCTCCAAATAGGAAGGAGGGAGGGAGGGAGGGGGTATTCTATTCTTGGAAGCAGCAAAAGAAAAGGAGGAGGAGCCCCCCCCCTCGCTCCTCGCTGCCTCTCTCTCACCCTGATCCCGAGGGAGCGAGGGCCCAAGTTTGCCCAGGCTGGTCATATACCTACATTCCATGCACATGCAATAATACAGCAGTAATAACAATGGGTATAAGAAGAGGTAAAATTCAAACCGAAGTATTCTGACTGTGCTCCCTCCTCAAACTGCAAAAGGCTCTTCTCTGAGCCCGGGAAAAGGCAAAACCCGGGCACAGCATTTGCTTCCTGGGTGCACACACATACATATTCTTTGGGGGATTTGCTGCAGAATCTTCTCTATGAGCCCGGATTCTGCAGCAAATCTCTCCCCCCCCCCAAGAATATGTATGTGTGTGCTCCCAAGCAGCAAACACTGGCTTTTCCCCGGGCTAATTTCCCGGGCTAATAAGAGAAGAGCCCGTTTGCACCGCATGAGGAGAGACCAGTCAGAATACTTCGGTTTGAATTTTACCTCTTGTTATTGTTATTACTGCTGTATTATTGCATGTGCATGGAATGTAGGTATGACCAGTTGGATTACTTATAATATTAGGCACTTACAGTAGCATTCATTCTATTATACATTAGGTTGGTTTCTCACCCCAATACTCTTTGATGCTTTAGATCCTGGCAGGCAGGAGAGGCAGGGAAGCCTGGAAAAAATGTAAACAGAGAGGTTTACTCAGAAGTAAATCCACAAAAGAAGGGCCCTTCATCCAAAGTGCCCTCCTTTGCAGATTTACTTCTGAGTAATCCTCTCTGTTTACATTTTTTCCGGGCTTCCAGCCGAAAGAAGGAGCGAGTTTAGGGCTTGCCTTGCCATAATACTTATTGGCAAGGAAGGCGGGAGGGTGGTGAGAGAGAAGGAGGGTGCCCCCCCCCCCCACGACCGAATAACGACACTTAAGAAAATCCTGGCCCCCGAAGGTCGAAAAAGAAGTCCACTTCCTGGTTGGCGTTCCAGGTGCTGATATACTCGAAAGTAGCATTTCTTACGAATTTCTTACGAAACGAATCATTTTCATAACTTTTTTCTCATGCCTAATAACTACTAGCACTTTCTTGTTTACTGCCTCTTGCTATTCTCTTGCGAACTCATTTCCTCCAGCAAGTCTATGGAACAGGTGCGACACCATGGAGTGTTCACAAATATTCCAATTTCTGAAGGTAGGAATGGGCACATTAATTATCATTCAGCTCAACATTCATGAAGCAAGTTGGCAACAGATAAAGAAAGGGATTTAGAAATCTGAGTATAGGGAGAGTTATGCTGTGCAGGGATGTCTGCGTGAGAGATGAAAAGTACCTTAAAGCAGTGTTTCCCAACCTTTTTTGAGCTGCGGCACACTTTTTACATTTGCAAAATTCTGGGGCACACCACCAACCAAAATGACACAAAATGACACTCTAACACAGTAATACATATAGTTAATATGTTTTAAAAATGTATTTATATACTCAGTGTTAAACCTGGACCTGTTTCGATGAACACAACATAGATATCCTGGCAGGAATGGCAGAAAGACACAAACTTCATACACAGAACTCCCACAACCAAGAGAAAATGCTATAAGAGTTTGTTGGGCATTGACCTTCAGTTTTGGAGTTGTAGTTCACCTATATCCAGAGAGCACTGTGGACTCAAACAATGTTGGATCAGAACCAAACTTGGCATGAATATTCAATATGCCCAAATACGAACGCAAATGGAGTTCAGGGGAAATAGACCTTGACATTTGGGAGTTGTAGTTGCTGGGACTTATAGTTCCCCTACAATCAAAGAGCATTCTGAACCCCACCAATGATAGAACTGGGCCAACTTCCCACACAGAACCCCCAGGAGGCAAGAAGAGGTTTCTACTTGGGGAAAGGGAGGCAGGCCTTCCCAATGCATGGAGAGGGAGAGACCAAGTAGACAACGGGTGGGGAGGGGGTGTTTGTAATATTGTGCCTTTATCGAGGTACGTTTCTTAGGGTTTTTATACTTCAACACACTAGACTCTGTCCCCCCCCCCCCCCCCCCCGAGATTCCAATTTCTCATGGTTGAGAAACCCTGCCTTAAAGGGTGGATGACATTGCAGCAAAATTTCAAACTGCCTATATTTATTTATTTACAGTATTTATACCCCACCCTTCTCACCCCGAAGGGGACTCAGAGAGGCCTACAGAACACACATATGGCAAACATTTAATGCCGCTTATACAAATTAACAAGAACAGTGTAACGATCTCACTTACTGTTGCGACCTGACTTGGACGGACCCTTAGTAAACCAACACACAGCAACTGCGGTTAAATGCTTTATTTAGAATAAGTAAAAAATAGGTAAAGAAGGCAAAGATAGAAGAGTTCAGTGATGCTCCCAGCATCCAGCTGTAGCAAAGCAATAGTCTTTAAAAGTCCAATAAATGCAAAATAATCTTGGTGCCGCAATTGGCTAAATCCAGGAGTTTCTTGAGACAAAGCTTAGCAAGATTTAGAGTCCAAAACAGGAAGGCTTCCCTGGCCCAGACAAAGTTCCATGAGGCTTGACAAGGTAGCTAAAACGTTGGCACGAAATCCCGAGCTCATTCCGGGCTGGATCTTTATAGGCCCCGGCTGCCTTGATCTAGGATACGCTGGCTACGTCGGAGCTCTCTCACAGGAACGGCTGGGAAACATTTCGTTCCCATCGCATCTCGGTCCTCTTGGAATGTAAGCTTGTTAGGGCAACCACCTGGCCTCTCGGGAGGATCTATTGCTTCTTGGTACCAGGCCCCCTATCAGCCTGCGAACTAGCAGGGCTGCGCCTGACCTTGGATGCTTGGGGTTCACTCAGAGATTGATGCAGAGGCTTGCTTCTGAGTCTCTCTGCATCTTTGGTTTTAACATGGCATTGGTCTGGTTTGTTCCTTGTACCTGGCTGGGGTGTGACACTTACAGCCAATGGTGTGATGGAGCTGAATTCGAATTTGTGTCTTTAAGTGTGGAGATAATGTGAGGATTCGAACTCAGGCCTGTGACAGGGCAGAATATACTACCAATTACAATATGTAAGGATTCTTTTAACTTTTACTTGCTGCCACCATTTAATTTATTGAGCTTGGCTACCCTCTAGGAAAGAAGTGTTTTCAAGGCTTGTGGGAGAAAGAATCACCAGAATAGATGTTTTATCAAAGAACTATCAAGTTTATTTAAACAGTGTTTCGAGCTTGGAGGTTTCAAGAGGTCAAGAGCTTGGGTGGTTACAATCTACTCAGAGGTACTTTCTTAAGGTTACAAGATGCTAACTATGGAGATACAGTCTAACACAAAGCTACTGCACTCCTAAAACTAATACCGTGTTTCCCCGAAAATAAGACACCCCCGATTGTAAGCCGTATCGGGGGTGTCAGAGGGGTCGGCTTATATAAGCCGTACTCCGAGTAAGCCGCACTGGCGGCAGCGGGCCTCGGGCGGCAGCGGGCCTCGGGCGGCAGCGGCTGGCAGCGGCGTCTTCCATCCTCTTCCTCCTCTTCCTCCCAGCGGTGCCTTCTCCCATTCGCCGGTTCCGCCCCGCCCCTGAAGGGAGGAGGGGCGGAGCCGCCGCCGCGGGAAGAAAGCGCCGGCGAAAGTCCCGCCCGATGGCGAATCAGGCGCTTTTCGCCGCCGCGCCGCCCGGCCCGCCCGCGCCCAAACACGAGCGGGCAGCAGAGAAAAGCGCCTGAGTCGCCATGGGGCGGGACTTCCGCCGGCGCCTTCGCCCTCTCGCCGGTTCCGCCCCGAAGGGAGGAGGGGCGGAGCCAGCTGCTGCCTGGATGCTTCGCCAGGGAAAGGGGTGCCTCCGAGAGACCCCCTCCTGGCGGCACCCAGGCAGCAGCTGAAGTGGGCCAGCTGCTGCTGCTGCCTGGATGCTTCGCCAGGGAGGGAGGTGCCTCCGAAGACCCCCTCCCTGGCGAAGCACCCAGGCAGCAGCTGAAGTGGGCGCCGCTTCAGCTCCTGCCTGGATGCTTCGCCAGGGAGGGAGGTGCCTCGAAAGACCCCTCCCTGGCGAAGCACCCAGGCAGCAGCTGAAGTGGGCGCCCGCTTCAGCTGCTGCCTGGATGCTTCGCCAGGGAGGGAGGTGCCTCCGAAAGACCCCCCCCGCCCCAGGGCGACTCAGGCTCTTTTCGCCGCCGCCCGCTCGTGTTTGGAGCGCGGGGCGAGCAGGGCAGCGGTGGGGAAAGATGCCTGAATCGCCGGGCGGGCGGGACTTCTTCCGGCGCTTTCTTCCCTCTGCCGCCCGGCGGCTCCGCCCCTTCTCCCTTCAGCGAAGGGAGGGGGCGGAACCGCGAGAGGGAGAAGGCGCCGCTGGGAGGAAGAGGAGGAAGAGGAGGAGGATTCCGGGCCCCTTTGAGCCCCTCTGGGAGCCCAGCCAGGAAGCCACGCCATGCCGCCCCCAGTAAGTCTTGCTTTCTTCTTACTTTCGGGGTACAGTCGCCCAATGTAAGCCGTACCCGAAAGTAAGCCATAGTGGGGATTTTGGGGGTCAAAAGAAAGTAAGACGCTGTCTTACTTTCGGGGAAACACGGTAGCTCAGCAGTTTACACACACTCTGCTGGTCATTAACAGCCACTTTTCCTTAGCAGTCTACACACCTACACTACTACCCTTTCCCAGAGTAGAGTCAGGCTTAGAATAAACCCAGAGTCTTTTAAACCGCTGAAAGCTGGCTAAACGGACTCCCTAATCCTCTCACACGCCCTCCTGCGTTTGCAGTTAGCCACCAACTGACAATATTTGAATCCCAGCGTTCTGAAACTATCTGCAGGCTCCGCCCCCAATTTCCATGGTAACTGAGGTTCTTGGAAGCTCTGCCAGATAATATCACTATTAACCCCTTAGGGTTAGCAAAGTTCCACCCTTACAACATACATAAATATCAACTACTTTATAACCTGCAATAAATAAATATGACTTCACCACAGACAGACAAACACAAACAGAGGTAAAGGCAGTTTTCCCCATCTTATTTTCGGCATCTTGGAGGCTGTGCTCGACTCCAGCCACAGGGGGTGCTGTTGCTCCATCTTCCATGCCAAGGAGATTTCCTCCAGTCAATGTCTTTAAGGGCGCCTTGATTGCCTCCCCCTTTATTTTTATTTATTTATCGTATCAGAAGCTAACCAAGGGTACAGTTGTCATGTATTTTTTTAAAAAACACAAAATGTAAAGACTTGGCAATTATATTAAAGGCTGAACAGGGCATAGGGTTACAGCCTCTCTTGGATGGGGTTACACTCACAAGCAAAAGGTTGAAAGATTAAATTCAGGACTATCGTCGTATCACTCAGAGAAATTTCAAGCATAATCGTCATTTCACAAGAACACGTGGGTCACATTATTGCTTTGCTTGGCTATTGGAAGATCTGTGCGCGATGGGTACCCAGGATGCTGACGCCTGAAATGAAAGTGCACAGACTTCTTCCGTGATGGCTTCAGAAAACTTGTTCATCGTTGGCAGAAATGTATCCAATTGTCTGATGATTATGTGGGAAAGCGAATAGTGGTAGTTAAAGAGCACATTCTAAGGCAGTGTTTCTCAACCAGTGTGCCGTGGCTCAATAGTGGGCCATGAGCGATCATCAGGTTTGCCGCGAGAAAAGCTCTCTGCCCCCCTTCCTTCCCCCCTCCTCCTGCCGAACTCCTGCTGCTTGGGGGAGGAGGACGAAGGGCTGGGTGGCAGCGAAGAAAAAGAAGAAGGGGCCGGGGCGCCGCCTCCTTCGGCCGTTTCCCCAGCCAGCCACTAATCCGCCATGACTCCCACAATGACTCTTGCCCCTCGCTCGCTGAAGCTGCACAGAGGAGGAGACGTACCCACTGAAGCCCATCCACCACTCATGCTCCTCCTCTGTGGGAGAGCTGAAGTCGGGGGAGGGGGCTCACACAGCTTTGCCAGCCTTGAGGGGGCAGTGCCAAGCCAGCAGTGGCAGAGCCAGCACAATGCTGGCTTGGCACTGCCCCCTCAAGGCTGGCGAAGCTGTGGGAGAACTGAAGCCGGGGGGAGGGAGCGGGGCATGGCACGGCCTGACTCCTCTCCCAGCTTCGGCACTCCTAGCAACTGCTCCCAGCAGGCCACCATCCCCCAGCCATTCTTTACTGTGTCAGAGTGTCATTTTGTGTCATTTTGGTTGGTGGTGTGCCCCCGGATTTTTTTAATGTTAAAAGTGTGCCGCAGCTCAAAAAAGGTTGGGAAACACTGTTCTAAGGATTATTTCTGCGTTTGATTTATTAAAATATTCCCACCCAAACCCAGGTAACGAAGGTGGAGGCATTACTTTTCATTCAACCCTCCTAGATCAGGAGACCCAAAAAAAGGCAAATGTAACCAAGTGGGCTGGAAAGACAGAGAAGCAAAGGATATTTTTTAAAATGCACATGACTAAAATATATATTAGGTGAGTTGATCTACTGAAATTTTCCCATATGTAAGACTGGGTGGGTCTTCTTCTATCTGTTTGGCATGTCCTGATTTCTAGGCATGAGAAAAAAGTTATGAAAATGATTCGTTTCGTAAGAAATTATTAAGAAATGCTACTTTCGAGCGTTTTCCGCACCTGGACCGCCAACCAGGAAGTGGACTTTCTTTTTAGAACCTCGGGGGCCAGGATTTTCTTAAGTGTCGTTATTAGGTCGTAAGGGGGGCATAGGGGGCACCCTCCTTCTCTCTCACCACCCTCCCGCCTCCCTTGCCAATATTATGGCAAGGCAAGCCCTAAACTCGCTCCTTCCCTCGGCTGGAAGGAAGCCTGGAAAAAATGTAAACAGAGAGGATTACTCAGAACACTTTGGATGAAGGGCCCTCCTTTGCAGATTTACTTCTGAGTAATCCTCTCTGTTTACATTTTTTCCAGGCTTCCCTGCCTCTCCTGCCTGCCAGGATCTAAGGCATCAAAGAGTATTGGGGTGAGAAACCAACCTAATGTATAATAGAATGAATGCTACTGTAAGTGCCACTGCCTAATATTATAAGTAATCCAACTGGTCATACCTAATTCCATGCACATGCAATAATACAGCAGTAATAACAATGGATATAAGAAGAGGTGAAATTCAAACCGAAGTATTCTGAGTGGTCCCTGCCTCATGCAAACGGGCTCATGCGGTGCAAATGGGCTCATGCGGTGCAAACGGGCTCATGCGGTGCAAACGGAAATTAGCCCGGGGGGAAAAGCCAGCCAGCAGGAGCACACACATACATATTCTTGGGAGGGGGATTTGTTGCAGAATCCCAGCCTCATAGAGAAGATTCTGCAGCAAACCCTCCCCCAAAGAATATGTATGTGTGCACCCAAGCAGAAATCGCTGTCTTTTCCAGGGCTTATTTCCCGGTCTCACAAAGTTTGCACTGCATGAGGCAGGGACCAGTCAGAATACTTCGGTTTGAATTTTACCTCTTCTTATACCCTTTGTTATTACTGCTGTATTATTGCATGTGCATAGAATGTAGGTATATGACCAGCCTGGGCAAACTTGGGCCCTCGCTCCTCGGGATCGGGGTGTGAGAGAGGCAGCGGAGGGCGAGGGGCTCCTCCTCCTTTTCTTTTGCTGCTTCCAAGAATAGAATACCCCCTCCCTCCCTCCCTCCTTCCTATTTGGAGAGTCCCATCTAGAATTCAGTGTGATTTATTCAAGTTTTGGCCTACAACTCCCAGAAATCCCAGCCAATTTACCAGCTGTTAGGATTTCTGGGAGTTGTAGGCAAAACCATCTGGAATGCACATGCTCTGGCATACGAATTACTAACGGTTTTCGTTAGTACTTAAGTTACATTTCCGAATTTTTGGGAATTGTTTTGTAAGTCTTTGTTTTCCTAATCACCCCCCCCCACCATTTGATTTACTATTCACCATTTTAGGATTCTAAACCTTGCCTACTGATTTCCTAGCTCAGACAGTGCAGTTTCTACATTCTGCTGATGCAAAAAAGTTAAGACCAGAAGTGGAACAAAGACCTACTTTTTGGATTATTTCAGTCACAAAGCCCTAAACATACATTATGCCAAAGTGTGCACTTTTATTCCAAGAGATATGTATTTTAAAATGCATAAAATGCTTTGCAGAGCTGAGGCTGGCCATGCGAAATTCAAAGACAGGGAAATCCAAAGAGATCTGCCCTGAAATGTTTCTGCTACTAACAGTCATGGGCAAACTTCAGCCCTCCCGGTGTTTTGGACTTCAACTCCCACAATTCCTAACAGCCTATTGGCTGTTAGGAATTGTGGGAGTTGAAGTCCAAAACACCTGGAGGGCTGAAGTTTGCCCATGAGTGTGCTATAAGAAAGGCACCTCCTTCCCCAACCTTAGATGCAACATTTGATTTGTTTTGCACACAACTATCAAATCTCTTTCATCTTTTTTTTTCCTGTTTCTGTCTGCTGCTTATCTCTTAGCTGTTTACTCTCAAAACAGATTTTAAAAATTGTATGTTGCAGTCATTAAATGCTGAGAATGCTGTCACAAAGGCTGCCGTTGCCGGATCCCATGATCCCGGTACTGTTTGATCTGTCAGGAAGACAACATGCACACAGAAACACAAACACAACAGGTACTTGCAGAGCCAGTTAATGCCATTGCTCCTCGAGTTAGTGACCCAATTTCCTTTTGCAAGTTGGCAGCCTCATATCCATTTTCCAAAGGCTGTTTTCTACATTAATTTTGCAAGAGGCGGAATGTTAATGACTCTCGTGAAAATGGCCTCCTCCTTGTCTGAGCAGAGTCCTGGCGGGGCTGGCATGCCCAAATCTTGCTCCGGTCGATAGTTTGCAGTCATTACCAGTATAATCTAGATGCCGGCTTTGAACATCCTTGTTGCACATAGCAAGGGCCATTTCATCTGCAGCACTAATGATCCCAAGTCCTAGAGCAGGGGTGCCCACACTTTTTCAGCATGCGAGCTATTTTTTAAACAACCAAGTCAAAAAGATCTACCTTCCGCGGGAAGGAGGGAGCGAGGGAGCGCCTTCCGCGGGGCATTGTGGGAACGAGGGAGCGCCTTCCTCAGGGCATTGCGGTAATGAGGGAGCGCCTTCCGCGGGACATTGCGGGAACGAGGGGGCACCTTCCGCGGGGCATTGCGGGAATGAGGGAGCGCCTTCCGCGGGGCATTGCGGGAACGAGAGAGCGCCAGCCCTGCTCTGCAACACCTCTTCCTACAGCTGCTGGCTTACGGAGGGTGACCCTCAACGCCGTTGGAACCATACAGACCTTACAACCTTCCTCTGGAGCTCTGGAGCGAAGGAGGTTTGCGTCGCCTGTACCTGGGGCACCCAGAGGGTTCCGCCCTAGGACCTTCTGGAATGCCAACCCCAGGTGTCGGGTTCCCCTGTTGGCGAACCCCCAACCAGGAGGCTTGATAATCCGACGATGGGGAGACCGGAGCCACAGGCTTGTGGTGACCGCCACCGTATGGAACTCGAGACTCTGAGGATGCTGTTGGACTTGTGGGATCCTCCTAGGCTTCCCTCGTTCGACGTCCGAGCCTGAAAGCTTGACCTTGGATAGCTCTGACCCATGTGGCCACGAGCCCGGCTTCCCCTTCCCTGTTAGATGTAGTCATCCCCCTCTTGATGTTGTTTGTTTTGTGTGTATGCTATGTATTTTCATGTCGGATTGCTCCGAGCCCTCGGGGAGTGGCGGCATAGTAAGTTTGAACATAATAATAATACTAAATTGCAGGAAATTGCGCCTTCCGGGGCATTGAGAGGGGCCTTCCGCGGGGCATTGCGGGAACAAGGGAGTGCCTTCCGCAGGGCATTGGGGAACGAGGGGCGCCTTCCGCGGGCATTGTGGGAACGAGGGAGCGCCTTCCACAGGGCATTGTGGGACGAGGGAGCGCCTTCCGCGGGGCATTGTGGGAACAAGGGAGCGCCTTCCGTGAGGCATTGCGGGAACGAGGGGGCGCCTTCCGCGGGGCATTGCGGGAACGAGGGAGCGCCTTCCGCAGGGCATTGTGGGAACGAGGGAGCGCCTTCCGCGGGGCATTGCAGGAACAAGGGCCTCCGGAGACCCCGCCTTGCGCTCCGCCCTGCCTCTCTCTCGTCCAGAAGCAACCGTGCAGCCTCCGCTGCCGGCGAGAGAGAGGCAGGGCAGAGTGTGAGGTAGGGCCTCCGGAAGCCCCGCCTCGTGCTCCCTCATGCCCGCAATGCCATGCGGAAGGAGTTCCCTCATTCCCGCAATGCTCCGTGGGCGGAAAAAGCGCTGCATGGATGGTGCGCACACAGGGCAGAAGCGCCCCATCCGGCTGCGTTCGACCCCCTTTGGACTCACAATTGACTGGTTGATCACGATCGACTTCGTGGGCAGCCCTGTTCTAGAGAATGCTGAATTCTGAGTCTTAAGATAGTCTAGTATCCTTCCTCTGTACTGTTTTCTGTGTTTGCTGCACAATTGCATTAGGGCACCTTGTACACTGCCATATAATCTAGATCATCAAAGCAAATAATCCAGATTATCTGTGTTGAACTGGATTATATGAGCCTACACTGTAATATAATCCAGTTCAAAGCAGATAATGTGGATTTTATCTGGCAACATAGAAGGAGCCTAGGTCAGGACCATGTTTCAGCTTTTCATATCACACAATTGTGGAAAAACCCCCACTTCCTAACAATATATTAGGAATATATATTAGCCATCTTGGGAACCCAGCTGTCGCAACAGAAGAGAGCCTTAAAGCGCCGGGCACAGTAGTGTATAAAGTAAAGTTTATTCAAAAACACAAAAGATGGTCAAACGGACTCAAAGACACTTACACTTCAGTGTGAGGGTGAAAAGAACATAAAATAACGACCAAACTGGTGAAAAATAGTCTCTAACACAAAACCCGGATTATATCTCCTTAAAACCTGCAATAAACCCAAAACGCGGAACAACAAAGGAAAAGGGCACAAGATGTCAATCACAATGATGACGTCATCAACGGAGGGAGAGGCAAAAAGCGAAGAAGCGTCAGTGCGGTCCGTAGGTCAAAACGGGAAGGCAGCAACAGTGTGGTCAAAACTGATCCGGCGTCAGGGCGAGGAGAAGCAGCAGCAACGATAAACCAATCCAGGTCACAGCAACATCGATAATGCGGCCCAGGGTCAGCATAAAGCAGGCAGTTGCAACTAGCACACAGAGGGAGTAAACACGGTGTAGCCAAAAGGAACATAAGAAGTGGAACCCAGATGATACAATACCCATGTCCGTGGAGGTAGAGCAGGATCCAAACTCATGTCCAAGATTCAGTCCACAGAAACGCAGGAACACAGCACACAAAGGCAGGACGTGGGCACCCAGCAACACCTTGCCAACTGCAAGGGACCCTCAATTCCAAGCCTCACTTTATTCACAAATCTTCATCAGAGCTTGAATGAGCCAACACCCCATCATTAGCCCTTTCCGCTGCCTTTGCAGCTTCACGTGCAGCCCTCTGTCTTTCCTGCCAAGCACTCCTTCTCCTGCCACGACTTAGCTCACCCCAAGACGAAAGCTGATCATCCAAACTCCAATTCCCAATCCCCAGTAAACCCCACAAATATATCGCTACTTATTTATTTTATTTATTTATTTATTTATTTATTTATTCGGTTTTATATTCCGCTCCTCCCTGCAGGCTCGGGGCGGATCACAGCAACATTCGATAAAAACATCGAGATACAACAATGTTAAAAGACCACAAGGGTTACAAATTCTTAAAACTCAACACAAGGTAATACAATACATTTCCGGAATTAGCCAAAAGCGAGTACGAAGAGGGCAGTCTTGCACGCTCTCCGGAAGGGAACAAGCTCTTGGATCGCGCGGGTGTCGGGTGGAAGAGAGTTCCACAACATAGGGGCTGCAACAGAAAAGGCACACTGCCTGGTTGTGGACAAGTGGTAGGAGCGGATTGATGGAATTTCTTACAGGTTCTGTCCCTCTGAGTGCAGTGATCTCGGGGGAACATACGGGGTAAGGCGGTCCCTCAGGTACACAGGCCCTAGACCGTATAAGGCCTTAAAGGTCAGAACCAACACCTTGAAGGCAATTCGGTACGCGATAGGAAGCCAGTGCAGTTGCCGTAGGATGGGAGTAATGTGCTCTCTCACCGGTGCTCCCACCAGTAAGTGAGCAGCGGCATTCGGCACTAGCTTGAGTTTCCGAATTGTCGACAAAGGAAGGCCCACGTCATTGATGGTTCTGCACAAACATCACACACCTCCTGTACTTTAGTCCAGTCCATATCACTAGACACATCTTCTGAATCCCCACCCCCACTTCCCATAGATGCCTCCTCATGGTCAAACCCATCATCTCCATAGAAGAAACCCTCAAAGGAATCCTCATCAGTATTTACCAGACAACACCTGATTCAGCTCGCTTCTTCCAATTCTTAATCGGTCTCATGTAGGTTCCCATTCTTCCTGAAAATATTTTAGCCAAAGTCTTGCAGTCTATCCAGAGTAGTTCAAAGCTATCTTTTTCTTGTAATTGGTTTTGACTGACTTTTCCAAGCACACACACATTTTCAAGAGAAGGCTTTTGCCTTGATATTCCTCCTTCTCACCTTGGGGACTTGCAATATTCTGCCTGAGGGATGACTGCCCAGTTCTTGCTTCACTAATCATGTGCTTTTCCTGTCAAATCTTGAAAAGAATGCTTTGCTGAGCGAAGACTCAAAGCCATTCGTAATCTGCCTGCAGGCGCTATCATTAAAGAGTTGTTCCAGCTTGAGTTTCCTGATAAAATCATCATTGATTTTTAAAAATAATAATTTACTTTGGTCATTTGTTGGAATGTTGTCATATATAGACTTGAAGTACCGTATATTCCGGCATACTAGATGGCGCATTAAGCCTGGAAAATAATATGAAAAGTTGGGAGTCGTTTAGTAAGCTGGGTATAAATTAAAATAATAAGTTAAAGTTAAAACTAAAATCACCCTTAGTGACGTGGCTTGAGGAGGGAGGGAGGAGGGAGGAGGAGGAGTGGCAGGCCGCATTGCCACGGAGACCAGCTAGGGGTGATTGCCCGCTGGGCTTTCCCAGCGGCCCCCGCCGCTCTCCATTCAAGGACCTCCTCCGCCCTCGCCGCTTACCTCCTCTGAAGGCTTGCCTAGGCCCAAGGAAGTGCCTCCAGATGCCAACTCCTAGCAGCATGCCTTCGATGTGTTTCTAGAGGCATGCTGGGAGCAGTAGGAGTCACGGAAGTACTGCTCCCAGCATGTCTCTGGGAGCACATCCAAGGCACACCGTCCCCCAGCGCTGCTAGGAGTCGGTGTCCAGAGGCACTTCCTTGGGCCTCCGGATATTGACTCGTCGTAGCACTGGGGTACAGCGTACCTTGGGTGTGCTCCCAGAGGCATGCTGGGAGCAGTAGGAGTCACGGAAGTACTGCTCCCAGCATGCCTCTGGGAGCACATCCAAGGCACACCGTCCCCCAACGCTGCTAGGAGTCGGTGTCCAGAGGCACTTCCTTGGGCCTCCGGATATTGACTCTTCGTAGCACTGGGGGACAGCGTACCTTGGATGTGCTCCCAGAGGCATGCTGGGAGCAGTAGGAGTCACAGCTAAGTACTGCTTCCAGCATGTCTCTGGGAGCACATCCAAGGCACGCCATCCCCCAGCGCTGCTAGGAGTCGGTGTCCGGAGGCACTTCCTTGGGCCTAGGCTAGCCAAATGGCCTTCAAAGAAGGTAAGCGGCGAGGGCGAGGAGTTCCTTGAATGGAAAGCAGCGGGGGCCACGGAGGCATAGTCTTGGAAAGGGGTGGGGTTAGCCTTAAACGCAGAGTATAACCCTAACTCTGTATTTTATCTTTAAAAGTTGGGGGGGGGTCGTCTTATAGCCCCAGTCGCCTTGTATTCCGGAATATGTGGTACTTCCACTCACTTCTCGAGACCACTGTGACCCTCATCCAATGACTGATGAAGACCCCCAAATTCTTGGTGCAGTTTCACAGAGCTTGAAGTACCCCACTCATGACCCATTCTTCATCCTGGTGCAGTTTCGAGGGGGACAGACCACTGATGATGGGACCCTCATGACTGAGTACCTCCACTCACTCCTGGTGCTGTTTGGAGGAGGGTGGACCATGGAGACTGCTGCTCACCTTCCTCATCCAATGACTGATGAAGACCCCTTTCTCAAATAACCGCTACGGGTCCCATATATATATATATATATATATATATATATATATATATATATATATATATAAAGAGACCAACAGTATCTAACATTCCAGAAAGAAACACCCCCCTCACCCGCTTGGTGACTTTTCTTATTAACTGGCTTTTCTAGGTGTCTCTGCTCAATAAACTTCTGGAATGCCTGCTCTTTGGATGGGCACTCATGCAGCAACGCCTTCTGATGTTATTCATATTTATGCTCAAAGGGAAGAAAAGCCACGATAAAACTGACTTATGGCCACAGCGAGGAACCATAGATTTAATTGCTGCCATAAAATGTCAGATTTCGAAAGGAAGTGATTGCCTTTTCTCTTTCTTTCTTTCTTTCTTTCTTTCTTTCTTTCTTTCTTTCTTTTCTTTCTCCTGTGTAATAGAATTGGCAATTTCATTTACCTCTGTTTGCTGTCTTACTTCAGGAGCTGAAGTAGTAGAACTAGATCTCATAGAGTAATTTTTTAAAAAAAGATTTGATTATTCGCTGATTTCATTCCATGTTCTAAGGATCTCTATGATGCATAAAAACATATGATGTATGGTTTGAATGGAATTGTATGAAATATGTATGGTTGGGGTCTATATAGTCTAGAGCAGGGGTGCTCAATAGGTAGATCGCGATCTACTGGTAGATCGCGTAGGGTGTCCTGGTAGATCGCAGGGGCAGGAGGAAGGCTCAGTCCTGTCCCGGAGGCTCCCGACGCCGCCCAGGTGCAGAAGGAGGTTGGACTGGATGGCCCTTGGAGGTCTCCTCCTATTCTAGGAACCCATTGTTGTTGTTGTTGTTGTTATTATCAGAGGCTGAATGGCCATCTGTGAGGAATGCTTTGATTGTGTTTTTTTCCCTTATGGCAGAAGGAGGTTGGACTGGATGGCCCTTGGAGGTCTCCTCCTATTCTAGGAACCCATTGTTGTTGTTGTTATTATTATTATCAGAGGCTGAATGGCCATCTGTGAGGAATGCTTGGATTGTGTTTTTCCCTTATGGCAGAAGGAGGTTGGACTGGATTCTAGGAACCCATTGTTGTTGTTGTTGTTATTATTATTATCAGAGGCTGAATGGCCATCTGTGAGGAATGCTTGACCCCTTATGGCAGAAGGAGGTTGGACTGATGGCCCTTGGAGGTCCTATTAGGAACCTGTTGTTGTTCTTACTATTATTATTATTAGTGGTAGTGGTAGTAGCAGAGGCTGAATGAATATCATCATCATTAATATTATGAATAAATTCTGGGGCTTATTATACTCACATTTAGTTGAATTCAGTCTTAAAATATATTACATGGCTCTCACTGAAATCAATGTCCAAATATTTGGCTTTTATGGCTCTCTGAGTAGTGGGGAGGGAGATCATTTTGACTTGGTTGTTTTATAAGTAGCTTGCATGCTGAAACAGTGTGAGCCGCCCTGGTCTAGAGCACTGATTCTCAAAGTGGGCAGTACCACCCCCTGGTGGGCGGTGAGGCGACCCAAGGGGGCGGTGGGAGGCTCAGGGGAATTTGGGGGGGACGGTGAACCCCTTTAAGGGGGCAGTGAATGATTGGCCATTTAGGAGGGGTCGTGCGGCCCTATTCTTTGGCCCCGCCCCCTTCGATTTGACCCACACACAAAGTGCAGTGTGAAGGCTGCAGTGCAAAGGCCTCCGTGTCCTCTGGCGGAGCCTCCCCTCCACCACGGAAGAAAGCACGGCCTTCCCTGGCAGAGGTGGAGGCCGCAGAGGGAGTAGGAGAGCTTGGTGCTTCCACGGGGAGAGCAGGCTTCATTTCTTTGTCTGACTAAACACAGGGTAATAATTAAGACTGTCTTCTAACACAGTGTTTCCCAACCTTTTTTGAGCCGCGGCACACTTTTTACATTTGCAAAATCCTGGGGCACACCACCAACCAAAATGACACAAAATGACACTCTAACACAGTAATACATATAGTTAATATGTTTTAAATGTATTTATACACTCAGTGTGAAACCTGGGCCTGTTTTGATGAACACAACATAGATATCCTGGCAGGAATGGCAGAAAGACACAAACTTCCCACACAGAACTCCCATAACCAAGAGAAAATGCTATAAGAGTTTGGTGGGCATTGACCTTGAGTTTTGGGGTTATAGTTCACCTATATCCAGAGAGCACTGTGGACTCAAACAATGTTGGATCAGGACCAAACTTGGCATGAATACTCAATATGCCCAAATGTGAACACAGGTGGAGTTTGGGGAAAATAGACATTGACATTTGGGAGTTACAGTTTCTGAAGGGGGGCCTCGAAAGACCAGCAGTCTCCCTCTCACTTAGGTTGCCCCCCCCGCCAGGCTTGAATTGGTATTGTGGGGTGCATTACCCTCACTCACTGCCTGCGCAGCTCCTCGGGGGTCAGCAGGGCGGTCTGGGTGGGTATCTCGGGACTGGTGAAGCAGGCAGGAAGGAAGGTGGCGGTGGCGGCCAGGGAGCCGGAGGGAGGCTGAGAGCGGTTTCGTGCGCACCGGGGAGGGGGGGCTGGTGCTGGACTGAACCATCTGGCATTAGGCCTGGTGGAGGGGAGGGGAGGCAAGAGGAGGTCTCTACTTGGGGAAAGGGAGGCAGGCCTTCCCAATGCATGGAGAGGGAGCGACCAAGTAGACAACGGATGGGAAGGGGGAGTGTTTGTAATTTTGTGCCTTTATCGAGGTAGGTTTCTTAGGGTTTTTATACTTCAACACACTAGACTCCCCCCCCCCCCCCCCGAAGGTTTCAATTTTCCAAGGCACACCTGATGATCGCTCAAGGCACACTAGTGTGCCCCGGCACACTGGTTGGGAAACACTGTTCTAACAATCGTGAAAAACACTGAGAAAGGTATCTGTATTAAATATTGACATATATGAAGGTACAGAAACATTCAAGATCACATACTATGTCAAAATATGTATTATAATAAATATAATCATCATTATTAACAGCATCAAATTAGCATAGACATGGTCTGTGGAAATACACACCAAAATACAGTCAATCAAAGATACAATCAGAACAAGTCAAAAGGTCCGCTGTAGTGGTTTACATTACCATATAATCCGATAGGTGGTGTGCTATCGGGGCAGCAGATATCTATCTATTACATATAATAAAAGTCAGTGTTTGCGGGCTGTGGTGTGGCCGAGCGACCGAGTGAAGGGAGGAATATGTGCCAGCGTTTCGATTGGCTGCCACTGTGGAATTATTTGCATAAATGACTGTAATTGGCCAGCCTCAAAAAAAAAGAGGCAAACCACTTTAAAGCTGAATGGAAGTCAACATGTTTTTATTCGTGTTATGTCTTATAATTGCCCTTCCCACTAATACCCTCTACCTGCCAACCCCTCCTGTCCAACTGTTCCGTCCTCCAGACGTTTTATATGCATAGCCCCATAGTTTTGTTTAAAAAGGCAGCATTTTTTCCTTTTGCATTTTTTACTGGGACTGCTCCAGACACACTGGCACCTTGCCTGTTAATTATTAGCAAGGTTGCAGCCTGGTGCAGAATTTGCCACCTAAAGCTCTGCAAATGTATCTTTTTAGTTGTTGTCCGCCCCTTTTCTTCCTGGGGATTGGCCTCCTTTTTAGAAAGTGTTTTAGTTCCTTTCAGAGAGGGAAGGAAGCCAGATGTGTTTTTGGCCAGCCAGGATTGGCTCCGAAAGGGTCATCGTAAGTACTGGGTGCTTACTGGGTGCTAACCTGCATGCTGACCTGCTAATTGCTTTTGCTTGACCATTAGCTGGGGGAGTGCTGGAGCCAGATGAGTTTATGGTACCTTGCAGAGACTGGCTTTGCATGCTGTATAGGATAGACATCTAGTTACCAGCCCAGCTTTAGGTCACCTTTTTGTTTGATTTTCAACTTTATTTTGGAGTGTTTTTGGGTTGCCAGACCACCTAGCCTTTTCAGCAAGCGCTCTGCAGTCCACCAGATAGAAAGGACAACACATCTGCCAGTTTTAATTTTAAACAAACCTGGTGTAACGGCATACCAACCCTTCCTTCCCAATGTTCAAACCATGTGTTATATGTAAGTGTATCAATATAGTGTATAACGCAAAACCCAATAATTTTTTTTTAAAAAAATACATATATTTTTCTGTTTAATTGCTATTACATTTAAAAATAATAATTTTAGGGGGCGGTGAGTAAAAAAATTTCTGAAAGGGGGCGGTAGGCCAAAAAAGTTTGGGAACCACTGGTCTAGAGATACCATCCTAAGATGAGGACTGGAAAATTACAAAGAGGAGGTGAAGAATTCATGGATTGTAATTAAAACTTGCTGAACTGCTGGTGTAGATGACCAGAGACAAATAATTAACTGATGACATTGCTGACTTGATGAACTTTAGGTGAAAAACAGCCCGTTTACATTATCAGAGACAATGGCTCTTTAAGTTAAGGAAACGTTTACAGGGTTCCTTACATTAAGAATGAAGTCAACACAAGGCTCCTTACATTTACCAACACTAATTAGAAAGAGTCAGCATCTGCCAGGAACTGAAATGAAACCAGGATGTTTCAGGCTGGAGAAATATCTATCATTCATTTACAACTTTGGAACAACATCAGCGAGAAATATTGTGATAAAAGAGACCTTATTACAATCCACGCTGCCCCCTTGGATCAAAATGGCGACAGAAGCGGCCGTGTAGGAGAAAAAGTAAGTGTTGGGCAGGAGGGGGAAGAAAGGGTGCAAAGGGGAAGGGGGAGGAAGAGGTCTCTGTCGAAAGCTGGCATGGGCAAACTTGGACCTTTCAGGTGTTTTGGACTCCAACTCCCACCATTCCTAGCAGCCTCAGGTCCTTTTCCTTTCCCCCCCTCAGCCACTTAGGCAGGAAAGGGCCTCAGGCTGTTAGGAATGGTGGGAGTTGGAGTCCAAAACACCCAGAGGGCCAACGTTTTCCCATGCCTGTTTTAGGGACCTTAAAGTGGTGAGCCTCCTTCCAACATTGTGATTCTGGATAGAAAACAAACAACAACATAACATAACATTGCTTGAGTCCACAGTGCTCTCTGGGTTTAGGTGAACTACAACTTCCAAACTCAAGGTCAATTCCCAAGCAAACCCTTCAGTACTTTCTGTTGGTAATGAGAGTTCAATATGCCAAGTTTGGTTCAATTCCATTGTTGCAAGAGTTCAGGATGCTCTTTGATTGTGTGTTAACTATAAATCCCAGAAACTGTAACTCCCAAATGTCAAGGTCTATTTTCCCCAAACTCCATATGTGTTCACATTTGGGCATATTGAGTATTCATGCCAAATTTGGTCCTTTTGTTTCAGTCCACAGTGCTCTCTGGATATAGGTGAACTACAACTCCAAAACCCAAGGTCAATGCCCACCAAACTCTTATAGTATTTTCTCTTGGTTATGGGAGTTCTGTGTGGGAAGTTTGTGTCTTTCTGCCATACCTGCCAGGATATCTATGTTGTGTTCATTGAAACAGGTCCAGGTTTCACACTGAGTGTATAAATACATTTTAAAACATTAACTATATGTATTACTGTGTTAGAGTGTCATTTTGTGTCATTTTGGTTGGTGGTGTGCCCCAGGATTTTGTAAATGTAAAAAGTGTGCCGCGGCTCAAAAAAGGTTGGGAAACACTGATCTAGAAGACAAAAGTGATTATGTTCTTCTTATCATAATTCAGATTCCCTTGGAAATCCAGCTTTTGGAAATCCCTGTTCCGTATTTTGTGTCTTGCCTTACTCAGGCAGTGAAATGGATGGAAACTTCACTGTTGGGCAGATTTCTCATTAATCCATATGATGGGTTGCACTTCTTGGCTGTTTAAAGTTATCAGAAATGTGCATTTAAATGAACATTTGAGCAAAAATGCATACTTAAATACCATGCCGTTTAGGAGGCGGTGGCGTTTTTCAACACAAAATGTTCCCAAGATGGCTTCACAATGCAAACAAACATAGCTGTGAGCATTTTTTTAAAAACCGCAAAGCAGGAGGTAAAAGCATTATTATGATAGTATTGCAATCACTTTGACTCCTCATTGGTTTCTGGATACAGTTCAGATGTCCTAATCTGTATCTGTATACTTTAATAAAGCAGAATGTTTGTTTGTATGTATGTATGTGTGCAGAGGGCGGAAGGGCGAATATGTGGCAGCTATTTGCATAAAGTCCTTTGATTGGCCAGCCTCGCCACTCCAAAATTCTAAGTGCCAGCTATTTGCATAAAGTCCTTTGATTGGCCAGCCTCGCCACTCCAAAATTCTAAGTGCCAGCTATTTGCATAAAGTCCTTTGATTGGCCAGCCTCGCCACTCCAAAATTCTAAGTGCCAGCTATTTGCATAAAGTCCTTTGATTGGCCAGCCTCGCCACTCCAAAATTCTAAGTGCCAACTATTTGCATAAAGTCCTTTGATTGGCCAGCCTTGGCACTCCAAAATTCTAAGGCACCAGACAGAGGGCATTGATAGCCACTGATTAGCCAGCATCCCAGAATCCAGGTCTCTACATTCAAACAACAGGATTTCTTCCCACTGAGGGGAAAAAAGGCACCATCAACATTCCCTCCCCACTTGGCTCAGTGAAAACAAAATGGATTCCTGTTTTCTCCTCCCCCTCAGCTTTTAGAAAACGGCTGCCTGCCATTCGGCCTTTTAAAGTTACCAATAGCAGGCCATAACATTACAGGCCCCAAAATAGAGTTTAGGGCAGGATTGGCCACGAATGATGGGATTTGCATCCCAATTCACTTCCCAGAAAACACTGTCGTCCCTACAAATCACAGACCAGGCCCAAAATTTACAGTAAGGCTTCATTAACTTGATTTTCCTGACTAGGCCTCAGTTAATAGGACATTGTGTATAGCCAGGCCCCAAAAGAGAGTTTAGGGCAGGATGGCCTACGAATGATGGGATTTGCATCCCAATTCACTTCCCAGAAAACACTGTAGCCCCTACAAATCATAGACCAGGCCCAAAATTTACAGTAAGGCTTCATTAACTTGATTTTCCTGACTAGGCCTCAGTTAATAGGACATTGTGTATAGCCAGGCCCCAAAAGAGAGTTTAGGGCAGGATGGCCCACGAATGATGGGATTTGCATCCCACTTCACTTCCCAGAAAACACTGTAGCCCCTACAAATCACAGACCAGGCCCAAAATTTACAGTACGGCTTCATTAACTTGATTTCCCTGACTAGGCCTCAGTTAATAGGACATTGTGTATGGCCTGAATTAACAGTGACCAACCTTGGCACACTGAGCCCCTATGACCCATGATTCATTCTACTGCAGTTTGGAGTAGGGAGGACCATGGATGATGGGACTTGAAGTACCATCACAGGTTATGAGATTTGTAGTACTTTCAAACTCTTCATTCCCCACAGACCAAGGCGACCCTGAACCACAAGACCAAACTTGGCACACAGTACCCCCATGTCCCACACTCCATCCTACTGCAGTTTAGAGGAGGATGGACCATGAAGGATGGGATTTCAAGTACCTCCATTCACTTCCCAAGCCCGCTGCGACCCTCATCCAGTGCATAATCATGACCACACTTGGCACAAAAAGCCCCCATGACCCAATGGATGTCCTGATGCAGTTTGGAGGGCGGACCATGGATGATGGGACTTGAAGTACCTTCACTCACCTTCTGAGACTACTGCGACCCTCATCCAATGAATGATCAACACCAAACGTGGCACTAAGAGCCCCCATGACCCACTCTACATCCTGGTGCTGTTGGGAGGGGGATGGACCATGGCCAATGGGACTTGCAGTACCTTCACTAACTTCCTGAGACCACTGCAAGCCACATACACATCTAATAGGAACCAACCTCGGCACACAATGCCTTCCTCAAATAACCCGGGCACCGCCGGGTCCTCAGCTAGTTAATTTATAAAAACCAGGAAAGGGAGGTCCAGCGTCTCCCCAGATACACTTTCCCACTGCCAAAGATTTCCTCATATACATCTAAGCATAAGGCAATACAAGGCAGTTTTACTCACATTACAGTAGGATCGTAGAATCTCGGGGTGCATCTACACTATGGAATGCATGTAGTTTGATACCACTTTGACTCCCACTACTCAGGGCTATGTAATCCGGCAAGTTGTGGTTTGGTGAGATAATCAACAAGCTTTGGAAGAGAAGGCTAAAGACTTTGTAAAACCACAACTATCAGTATCTATAGCAGGGGTAGGGAACCTATGGCTCGCGAGCCATATATGGCTCTTTGGACAATTTTATCTGTCTCCCAGGTGCGACAGGCCCGGCCGCAGGCCCCTCCCCGCCCAAGGAGTTGCTGGATAGCTGCCCTGGGCTGCGGAAAATGCTGCATGGTGGGCCCTGCAGGGCCCGAAACCTGCAGCAAAGGACGCGGGGAAGACCGGAGAAGGCCGGGCCCGCCATACTGCATTTTTCACAGCCCAGGGCCGCTTTCCCTCCCCTTCCTGGGCGGGGAGGGGCCTGCGGCCATAGGTTCCCGACCCCTGCACTAAAGAGAACATTGTATGTAAAGGCAAGAAAGGCTGCAATTCAGAAGCCACTGTTGTTGAAGCACTCCTTGTAATGCCATTTGGACTACTCTTGAGTAAGTAGCTTTTGGAAAGTATTGCTGTCTTTTAAAATTCAACACCTTTCCCATTTATATAAAGTTCTCATAGTATGTACGCATATACTCACATTTAGTTGAATTCAGTGCTAAAATATATTACATATATATTATATGGCTCTCGTTGCTACTTCATACATAATTTTGCTACTCTTACGCATTCTAATGCAAATATCTAATATGCAGGATGTATATTTATTGTTACAAATTGAACATAATTAAAGCGTGGTGATTAATCACAAAAACAATATGTTTAGGGGAGTATGGACAACGGATGTTGGGATTTGCGGTACCTTCAATCGATTCAGCTCTGACTTCCACAGACCACTGAGACCCCCACAAATTACAGAACTGGACCAAACTTGTCACAGAGAACCCTCATGACCAACAGAAAATACTGGAGGGTCTGGGAAGAATTGGTAGTGATTTAGGGGAGTTGTAGTTCACCTACATCCAGAGAGAACTGAGAACTCAAAAAAGTATGTATCTAGACCAGGGCTGTCCAACTTCTACCGGACCTGTGGCTGGAATTCCGGTCACTGATGACCTGGGGGTCCGAAGGGTCTGCCTCCGCCCCTGGCTCCGCCCCTGCCCTGGCTCCGCCCCTGCCCCCACCCCACCCCCGGCTCTGCCCCCTCCCCCTCCTCCGCCCCCTCCCCTTAACATAAGGGGAGAGGGAGAGAATGGAACACAATGGGGGCAGAAATAAACAATTCCATATATTTAATATTAACATAAGGGGAGCCCCCTGATTCAGCCTACCTTCCCAAATGCGCAGGATCCAGGAGAAGCCGATCCACGAGCCAGGCCACGACCGACCGAGCCAGGCGCCAAAGAAGGTCTGTGTGGGCTGCAGGGATTCAGTAGCCGTGATTTCGGCAACAGGAGGTGTATTGCGAGACTGCACGAGCCACACGGGATTTCGCTCTCAACGCAGGCATGATCTCGCTTTGAGAGCGAAATCCCGTGTGGCTCGCATAGTCTCGCGATACTTGCTCCGAAACCCGGAAGTGGGTAATTTTTATTATTATTATTATTTTATTTTTCTATATTTATTTTTTATTAAAATGCTGAGGGGGCCGGAGGAAAGGGGCTAGGGGGCCGTGTATGGCCCTGGGGCCGCCTGTTGGACAGCCCCGATCTAGACCATACTTGTGGTCTAGACTATTCATTATGCCTAAATTTGAACACTGGTGGAGTTTAGGAAAAATAGATCTTGACATTTGGATCTTGACATCTTTGCACTACACACTATACACAAAGCTAAACCACAGGGCATAAAGGGGCAGATCTATGGGAATAAAGGTGTAGACACGCGAAATCTCCTGTATCGACTTTGAGTCCTTATTGTGTTACTACAACACTGGGGAGGAGCGGTCAGAAGTTTTGAGCGCCCTGAGGAAGCGGAGTTTACGCAAAACGGCCATCTTGGCGTCGTCAGCTTACCTCCAGCCGTTGGCGCCTGCCCATCCAGCAGCTTGCCAGCTCTTCAACCCACCAAGGCTCCCTTTCTGACTCAGTCGCTAGCCTATGAGTTATTATACTCTTGACTATTGATAGGGGAACACAGACTCTATTGGAATATTGTACTTGGCCCTATACCATTGTAGGGGCACTACTATTGTTATTATGTGAATCCGGAACTCTGTGAATGAATTGCATTGCATTGTGCTTTTTGTGAGATTGTTATGCTATTTAGCACTTGAATTTGTTCATATGATTATACCTGTGATTTTTACCTCAAACACGTGTCTACACCTTTATTCCCATAGATCTGCCCCTTTATGCCCTGTGGTTTAGCTTTGTGTATAGTGAGTTGTTACCAGTGATTGCTCTGTTTGTGTATTGAAATCTTTGCACTACAGCCTTCACACTGCACTGTGTGGGGGGGTTGAAGCGAAAGGGGCGGATCCAAAGAAGGGGGCATGCGACCCCCTCCTAAATGGCCAATCGTTCACCGCCCCCTTAAAGGGGTTCACCGCCCCCCAAATTCCCCTGAGCCTCCCACCACCCCCTTGGATCGCCTCACCACCCACAAGGGGGTGGTACCACCCACTTTGAGAATCAGTGTGTTACATTATCTCCAACTCTCATCCTTGTCTTCTGGTGATTCGAATCTGGTTTGAAGTTTTGCTTTGGGCAATTCTGACATGGCCAACTTACAAAGTGGAATCCTGGTGAGATTCCCTGTAGAGAGCATTGCATCAGCAAGAAGCCTGTTCTGGCCTCATCTGATCAAGAAAGTAACTTTTCCTGCCTACTTCTCCTTCAAATTCAAGCTGCAGACCTTCATCTTCAGCAACCGGAGAGATCCAGGGTTGGGCATATTGTAGTCTTATATTGAACTTTGGTTCTTTACTGTTTCAGCCTGGAATTAACAACACGGCAATGATGCATACACAAAATCTCTCATATGCCTGTTATTTAGTGCAGAACACATTTATTATCTAATTTCAGCTAAAATCCCTTTACACTGAAAGTGCCTGTCAAAATGCAGGGAGAGTATACAGAGGAGTCTCGGGGTGTTACAAAAGGCTTCTTTATTAGCTGTCAAGTGCAGAGAAGTGCAAACTTCGGAATAACGTAATGAACTAATAAAACACTCTGGGTTACTGCTACAGTTCCGAGGTAATTATATCGCTGCCACCTTTCTCCAGATATCCTCTTCTCCCTGAACCTTATTAAAACCTATATTTGGAAAGGTTTACTCGAGTCACTATAAATGAATGTCACCCAGATGACTGAATGCAGAACAAATATCCTGGAAAATAATGTTCTTAATAGGAGTCAACAATTTTCATTATCTTGTCAAATGGAATAATTACATTTCCACTAAATATAAAAATATACAGGTCTTCAGCTGCAACCTGTCTTATCGAATAACCTTGGAGTGCTTAATTACCAAAGAGGGCGCATTGTTGTGCTCTTCTGCAGGTAAATTCACAACATTCGAAAGCTAAGTACCGTATTTTCTGACATATAAGACTACTTTTTAACCCAAGAAAATCTTCTCAAAAGTCAGGGGTCGTCTTATACGCAGGAGTCGTCTTATACGCTGGGAGTCGTCTTATAGAGCGGGTGCTGAAACTTCCAATCCGGATTGGAGAATCTGTGGTTGCCGCATATGGTGTGTGTGTGGGGGGGGGGGAGCTAAAAAATGGCAGTGGCCGCGTCCCTGCCGTATGCAGTGACTGTATGAAAGCAGTATGCGATGTTGACCAACTACCGCCTGGTCTCTAACCTCCCGTTTCTTAGTAAGATGATTGAACGTGCGGCAGCCATTCAACTTCAGAAATTCTTAGACAACACGGATGGCCTGGATCCATTTCAATCTGGCTTCCGTCCCGGAGATGGGACCGAGATGGTGGCCATCTCTGATGACATCTGTCGCCAGCTAGACAAGGGAGGATCGGTACTGCTGGTGTTGCTCAACCTCACCGTAGCTTTCGATACAGTAGACCATGACCTACTGATCCAACAATTATCTGCTATTGGAATTCAAGAATCAGCAATAACATGGTTCAACTCATTCTTGCGAAGGCGTAGCCAACGAGTGGAGTGGCTGGACCAAGTACCTGAGAAATCCCCTCTCGTCTGTGGAGTACCCCAAGGCACTATTCTATCGCCAGTGCTGTTTAACATCTATGTTCGACCTCTCGCCAAGCTAGTCCGGAGATTTGGATTAGAATGTTTCCAATACGCTGATGACACCCAGCTTCTCCTAAAACTTGAACCTGAAACAACCTCAGTACCAGATAACTTCACCCGGTGTCTTGGAGCGGTGACAAGACTGCTACGTGCCCATAAATTGAAAGTAAATCCAGCGAAAACTGAAATCTTGTGGCCTGGCAACCCATCAGAATTGGTCGGTCCATTACCATCTTTTGAAGGGGCACCGTGAGCTCCATCCCCCACTGTGAAGAGTCTCGGTGTTATCCTGGATTCCAAAATGACGGTGGAAGCCCAGGTTGCCTCCACTAGTCAAAAGGCCTTCTTTCATCTACACCAAGCAAGGCAGTTGGCGCCTTACTTACCAACAGAGGCGCTGGCTACGGTAATCCATGCCACGGTTACGTCGAGGCTGGATTACTGCAATGCATTGTACGTGGGCTTACCTCGAGCAGCAATTCGCAAGATCCAAATTGTGCAAAATGCAGCCGCTAGACTCCTCACAAGAACATCAATGAGGTGCCATATAACGCCGTCTCTGCAGTGCTTGCATTGGCTGCCGGTTGAACACAGAGTCCTCTATAAGACCCTGGTCCTAGCATTCAAGGCCCTCCGAGGTCAGGGCCCTTCATATCTAAGAGACCGTTTAACGCCACTCCGCCACCAGAGACTGCCACGGTCAGCTCATGAGAATCTTCTCTATGTCCCTGGCCCTAGAGAGGTCCGTTTGGAGTCCACAAGACAGAGATCCTTCTCAATCGCAGCCCCAATCTTGTGGAACTCCCTACTGCCAGACCAAAGAGCCACTCCTGATCTACATACATTTTTAGGGGCACTTAAAACATGGCTCTTCAGAAGAGACTATGATTGAGTAACAAGCAGTAACTATGTAACCTGTTTATTATAATTGTGTAAGTCGCCCAGAACACCTTTTGTGGAGGGCGAATCATAAGAAATAAAGTTAGTTAGTAATGTGAGTAAGAATAATGTCATCAATGTCAGAAAAAAAAACCACAAATGGGATATGATGCGTACAAAATGTGTACAATCATATATCTATTTGCATCAAAGGTTTAACAGAACACAAACAAGAACAAGCCTGTTAAAAGAAAAGAAAACCTGTAGCCATTTCCCTCCGCCAAATTTCAGAGGCTCCGCATTTTCCTCCCTTGCTGCCTCTCCAGATATAAAGTAAGTCCTCCAGCCAATACAGCCCATCTGTGCTAAAAGAAAAAAAAAGTTCAGAGTCTTGAATGTGCTGTTGATAGATTTGGTTGTAGGCATAATTTTGCCCTGATTTTTGCTCAGCGCCTCTCCGCCGCTGCACTCTAATACGTGCCGCCTTAAGTTCCCAAATCCATACCAAGAGCAAGTCATTTGCATGCGCTTTATTTTTTAATTTGGTTCCATCCTCTTAACAATCTGTTATTTTGCTTTCTTGCTTCCCCGGAGAGATGCGAGGAAACGAACGCTTCAAGCAGCTACCATTAATAATACAATAGGAGTGAGCACGCAAATTTGCTGAGCCAATCTTTTTCAGATGAATTGCCTGTGAAGGTTTTCTTCCCGTATGTGCGTTTGGGGGGAAAACTGCACTTGGAGAAAGTATTAGGGGCAGAACTTTCCTTGTTGCAAATCGGTCTCCTTTGGACACTCTTGCTCCAGGAATATTGCCTCAATTTGAATTTCAGAGGAGGCTTGAAGAGGCCTCTTTGCTTCCTCTTTGCTTCCAAGCAGAAAGTGGCTATTTGCAATCTGGTGATTCCACATATATGTCCTTTGGACCTCCCATAAGTGACCCCAAGCTCCCAATTTGAAAAAAGATCACAGAAAGACCCCTGACTACTGAATTTATTTATGTATTTATTTCCAACATTTCTACCCCGCTCTTCTCAACCCCCGAGGGGGGACTCAGAGCGGCCTAACAAAAGGCACAATTCGATGCCAACATAATAAATACAATATAAAACCAAAAACATACAGCATTAAAACACATTAAAATACAATTAACATTAACACATCATACACATTCTCTTAAGTTAAAAACAGTACTTCGTCCATAACAAGAGCATTGAGCCATATCCATCAACTTGCTGTTACAAATCCAGTCCAAAGTGCTGTATTGTGCTAATGTGCAAACGCTTGGTCCTACATCCAAGATTTCACTTTTTTCCTGAATGCCAGGAGGGATGGTGTTGATCGTATGTCACTTGGAAGCGTGTTCCACAGGCGGGGAGCCACCACCGAGAAGGCCCTCTCTCTGGTCCCCACCAAACGCATTTGAGAAGTTGGCGGGAGCAAGAGCAGGGCCTCCCCAGATGATCTTAAATTACAAGATGGGACGCAGCGGCTGATGCGTTCGGACAAGTAAGCTGGGCCAGAACCGTATAGAGCTTTAAAGGTCAAAACCAGCACTTTGAATTGAGCTCAGAAGTGGACAGGCAGCCAGTGGAGCTGACACAACAGGGGGTGGTATGCTCCCTGTATGTAGCTCCCGTTAGTAATCTGGCTGCTGCCCATTGGACTAATTGTAATTTCCGAACTGTCTTCAAAGGCAGCCCCACGTAGAGTGCGTTGTAATAATCTATTTGGGATGTGACCAGAGCATGGATGACCGTAGCCAGATCAGACTTCCCAAGGTACGGGCGCAGCTGCCGCATGAGTCTTAACTGTGCAAAAGCTCCCCTGGCCACCCCCGAGACCTGAAGGACCTAGAACTCATTTTCATTGAGGGCCACATCAGTCTTATGGTTGCCTCCAAATGTCTATTTGTAAAAGTAAAATTGTAAAAACGTAACTATGTCGCTTTAGCATAGAAAGTAGGCCTGGTTAGGTTTCTTTTTAGTCAACGAATTTCTTTTTAAAGTCATTAAAAACTTACATTGGAAATGGTTTTGAAGTGTGTCAAGCAACCCGGAAGTGACCTTTTAGTTTTGAAGCCCCGGTCGTAGGTTTCATTAGGTTTTTGTTATGTGCGTTGGCTCCTTCCCAGGGGCCAGGGGTGGAGGGGATCGGCTCCACTCCTGGCGCTCGCGCTCGGGGGGGAAAAAGGGGAGGAGGGTGCTGCGGGAGCCCCTCCCTCCCCTCTGCATCTCTCTCTTCCTCAGCTATACAAGCTTGCGCACAGATCCTTCTGCCGCCGCCACTGCTCTTTCTCCTTGAAGCGCGGCTCTCCGCTTCTCCCTTTACCCTCCCCTCACAAGTGAGGCAGTCCTGGCTCTTGGAGGCGCCCCGTTGGGCCTGGCCTCCGGGCTGGAAGCCGTGGCCTCGGCAGGCATAAATTGTGCTCTCCCGGGGCTGGCCAAGCCTCCCAGCAAGAGAGAAGTTGCTGGCGCAGCAGCTGGGGAATGGCCCCGGAGTGATGAGGAAGGCGACGACAAGGAGGGTACCGAGGAAGAATGCAAAAGAAACAGTGGGCGGGTACCCTCAACTAAACAACAACACAAAGCTTGGGTATTGCCACCCTATACCCCGATCCGGCTTACGATCGACCAAGAGGATCTCTGTCTTGCCAGGATTGATCTTCAGCTCATTCATCCTCATCCAGACAGTCACAGCAGCCAGGCACTCGTCTAATACCCGAGGGGCTTCCTTGGAATTAGGTGGAAAGGAGTAGTAGAGTTGGGCGTCATCTGCGTAGAGAGAGATATCCCACTCCAAAACCTTGGATGACCTCTCCCAGCAGTTTCATGTAGATGTTAAAAAGCATAGGGGACAGAATGGAACCTTGCGGGACCCCACAGGTCAAAGGCCAGGGGTCGAAGCAGGTGTCCCCCAGCTTCACCATCTGGCACTCTAGAGCAGGGGTGCCCACACTTTTTCAGCATGCGAGCTAATTTTAACCAACCAAGTCAAAAAGATCTAGCTCCTGCCGCCGCGCGCGTTTATGCCGCCGCGCGTGTGCTCCTGCACTCTTGCTCCTTACGCCCGCCTCATGCTCCTTTCGCGGGGCATTGCGGGAACGAGGGAGCGCAAGCCAGGGCCTCCGGAGGGAATGTGAGGTGGGGCCTCTGGAGGGAACGCAAGGCAGGGCGCCCTGCCTCTCTCTTGCAATAATACCTACACACAACACAATACGCACATAACACAACCTTACGTCTACTGCTCAACCCATTTCAATGCCATTCCTTCCTTCCACACAGGCAGAAACTGACCCAAAAGACAAGCCATGCCTTCTAAAAAGAACAGCATCGGACGACACACTCGCAACGCTACATACACACACACACACACACACACACACCAACAGTGTAATACAGGTAAAAACAAGTCTTGATAAGAGGCTTTTACAACAAACATTTAAGGAGGTAGAAGCCTAGCATCATTGCACTTAATGACAAAATGATTTTGTGTTGTAGTTTGTCCAAATGTAGTTAGAAGAATATGTACGCAGGAACAAATCTATCTCATTTTCGACAAATGGTTATTCCTTTTGAAGTTTATGGAGCTCAGCAAACATATATTCTTAAATAGAGGGATATATCCTTGACTTTATTTTCACATGGAAAACCTTTTTTTTAATCCTCTAAATGAATTTCAATTACTGCTTAGGGTTTTGTGATGTGAAGAGCACTCAGAGTTAAGTTCCATTGACAATGAAATAAATTGTTGCCAAGTAAATTGAAGAGTTCCTGGGTTTGTTTTTGTTTTATTTAAGTGTTTTGTAGGAAATATGTACTTTATGAAATGTATCCCAGCCTTTCTGTGTATCATAGAATGTGCTTCTGCAAAACAAATCTACTGCTAACGATTGAATCGCTTCTGTTCCATAAACACTGATGGCTCTCATTTTCTACCTGATCTACACTACCATACAGGGGCGGTCCTACAGGTAGGCCAAGTAAGCGGCCGCATAGGGCGCCATCTGGGAAGGGGGCGCCATCCTGGCTGCATGGGGCGCCATCCTGTCCCTGCCGATGTTCCTCAGGCAGTGCCGCAGCTGCCTGCTTTTGGGCCCCAGCCTTGTGTGCTCCGACGCCGCTTCTGGGCATGCACAGAGGTTTTTGCACAGGCGCAGTTGTGATAAAAATACAATATAACAATAGAATAATGATATATTTTATATTACATGTAATATTACAAACAATATTGCAGTATAGTGGTATTGTACAAAATAGTAATATATAATATTTTATTTTACTTTATTTTGGGCTATTTGAGTTTTATAGGAGTCATGAAAATATTTAGTAGAGGATAATTTTATTTATTATTTTATAATAATAACAATATAATAGAATGCTATATTATATTATGTCAATATATGATAATATAATTATATTGTAATGTAGTATAATATAATTATGATATAATATAGTATGAGTATGGCTGAATATATTGTATATACATTGATACAATCTAATACTCCTAATGGTATTGTGATATTATAATTGTATATTTGTTTTACATGGGGGGAAATCATGTTTTTTTGCGCCAAAATAATGTTCGCTTACCATTTAAAATTACTTTAGACCGCCCCTGCTACCATATAATCCAGTCTCTGAAACCAGATTACCTGCTTTAACTGGATTATATGAGTCTACACTTCCTGACTGTGAGAGCTGTGAAGAACTTGGGATCACAGTGCCCAATTTTGAGAAGCTGGAATGTGTCCAGGGGAGGGTGACTAAAATGATCAAGGGTCTGAAGAACAAGCCCTGTGAGGAGCGGCTGAAAGAGCTGGGCATGTTGAGCCTGTAGAAAAGAAAGCTGAGAGGAGACATGACGAGGGCCTTGTATCAAGATGCGAGGGGAAGTCAGAGGGAGGAGGGAGCAAGCTTGTTTTCTGCTGCCCTGGGGACAAGGACACGGAGCAATGGCTTCAAACTACAGGAAAGGAGATTCCACCTGAACATGAGGAAGAGCTTCCTGACTGTGTGAGCTGTTCAGCAGTGGAACTCTCTGCCCCAGAGTGTGGTGGAGGCTTCTTCTTTGGAGGCTGGATGACCATCTGTCAGAGGTGCTTTGAATGCATTTTCCTGCTTCTTGGCAGGAGGTTGGACTGGATGGCCCACGAGCAGGCCCGGATTAACACTTTTTTGCGCCCTAGGCCACACTTTGGAATTATGCCCCCTTTAAGCCAACCTCCTGCCACCTCCAAGGTCCGCCTTCCCACCAGCGGGAAAGCTCCGCTGTGCTCTGAAGGTCTCCTCGGGAGTCGGGAGGCTTGGGGAGAGCGCAGCGGGTGCAAACTCGCTCCAAAGGCGTGCACGAGAGAGAGAGAGCACGCGAGAGAGAGAGAGAGAGAGAGAGAGAGAGAGAGCGCAAGAGAGAGAGAGAGAGAGAGAGAGAGAGAAGAGAAGAGAGAGAGAGAGAGAGAGAGAGAGAGAGAGAGCCTTATGGGTAATCCGGGCATGCCCACGAGGTCTCTTCCAACTGTATGATTCTATGATTCTACACTGCCACATAATCCATTTCAAAGCAGATAAACTAGATTTGGAAATTAGATGATTTGGCTGTGCATCCTTAAAAACATGAAGAAATTTGTGAAGACCAACTGGGCATGCCCAGCAATGTAAAGTCAGATCCAGGTCTCAACTACAGTGCCCTATAATCCCATCTCTGAATCCAGATTGTCTGCTTTGAACTGGGTTATATGGCAGTGTAGATAGATAGATACTAGATAGATAGATAGATAGATAGATAGATAGATAGATAGATAGATAGATAGATAGATAGATAGACAGACAGACACACACACACAATAGCTCGAGGATGATTGTCTTCTAGATGTGGTGTCTTGGTGGTGGGTCTGTAGGTGACTGTGGATCCCTATTCTTGATTCGCATATTCTTCCGCAGTGAGGACATCCATTTACAGACAGAAGGCAGTCCCAGTCAGGGTTGGATTGACGTGCCTTCCGCTTGGCATGTTTCTCCCTTTCGCCCTCCATTCATGCCTCTTCGAATTCTATAGCACTGCTGGTCACAGCTGACCTCCAGCTAGAGCGCTCAAGGGCCAGGGCTTCCCTTGACATATACTTCAATTCAAAGCAGATAATCTGCATTGAGACACTGGATTATATGGCAATGTAGTTCCAACCTGGGTCAATTGTCTTTCATTCAGCTTTCTGAATCCAGTTCAAAGCAGATAATCTAGATTCAGAAACTGGATTATAATGTAGTGCAAATCCAGCCCTAGAGTGCCTGACCCCCCTACATGCCCACCGGGGCGGATTTAACAGTAAGCAAACTAAGCGCCCACTTAGGGCGCCACGTGGTCAGGGGCGCACCTGGCCGCCAGGTTCCGAGCATGCGCCATTGCTGCAGAGGGACTCCAGTTGGACCAAGACGCCAATCGCCCGAAACGAGGCTGAAAAGAAGGAACTTTTTGCAGCCGGGGCAGAGCCTCCCGCCTCTGGCTGCAAAAAGTTCCTTCTTTTCAGCCTCGCTTAGGGCGATTGGCATCTCGGTCCAGCTGGAGTCCTTCCGAAGTAATGGCGCATGCGCAGAACTAGCTGGCCCTGCTCATGTGCACCTGACGCGCATGTGCAGAACTAACTGGCCCCACACGTGTGCACCCGGCGCACGTGCACACCCTCCACGAGGCCGGAGAGCAAGGCCCCGCGCATGTGCACTCGGCGCGCATGTGCAGAACTAGCTGGCTTTGTACATGCGCACCCGGCGCACATGCACAGAACTAGCTGGCTCCGCACATGCGCACCTGGCGCACATGCACACCCTCCACGAGGTCGGAGAGCAAGGGGGTGCCAAAAAAATGTTCGCTTACCATTTTAAATTGCCTTAGTCCGGCCCTGATGCCCACTTTCAACCTTCAAGTTTTATTCTGTATGTTTTATTATTATTTGGTATCAAATTGACTTTGATTCATGGTGACCCTATGAGAAAGCGGTCTCCAAGAGTCTCGGTCACCAAGTGGTCTTTCTGGTTCAGGTCATATATTTGACAGAATCAATCCTGCTATGGTGCCGTCTCCCACTTTTCCTCCTGCTTCCACATTTCAAATATTCTGTAAACGTTATTTACTATCTCATTTTCAACAAATATGCATAGAAAACTGAAATAATGTGACCCAATAATAAAGTATTAGTGTTGTATAGGACTTTATTTGGTGGTCTTTTGGGGGCTGTTTAAGTATTCAAGGAGCATTTAGGATGGTTTCTGGGATTGTAATTGAGGGAGTATTTGTGAGTGTGTTTAGGAGAATATTTAGGGGTGTATTTGGATATGTATTTAGGCTGTACTTAGGAGAGATTTTAGGGGAGTTTTAGGGGTATATTTGGGGAAGTATTTAGAGTGGTATTTGGGGAATATTTAGAGTGCATTTAGGGGTTTATTCGAGAGTATTTAGGGGTATATTTAGAGTAGTATTTGGGGGCATTTAGCATGCAATTCAGGGGCACTTAGGGGTGTATTTGGGGGCGTATTTAGGGGTGTATTTAGAGTTGTATTTGGGGGCATTTAGCATGCATTTCGGGGTGTATTTGGGAGTGTATTTACAGGAATATTTAAGAGTGTATTTAGGGGCATATTTAGGGATGTATTTAGAGTGGTATTTGGGGTGTATTTAGAGTGAATTTAGGGTGTATTGGGGTATTTAGGGGTATATTTAGAGTAGTATTTGGGGGCATTTAGCATGCATTTCCGGGGCACTTAGGGGTGTCTTTGGGGGAGTATTTAGGGGTGTCTTTAGAGTTGTATTTGTGGGCATTTAGCATGCATTTCATGGTGTATTTTGGAGTGTATTTACAGGCGTATTTAGGAGTGTATTTAGTGTGTATTGGGGTATTTAGGGGTATATTTAGAGTGGTATTTGGGGGCATTTAGCATGCATTTCAGGGGCACTTAGGGGTGTTTTTGGAGGAGTATTTAGGGGTGTATTTAGAGTTGTATTTGGGGGCATTTAGCATGCATTTCGGGATGTATTTTGGAGTGTATTTAGGGAAGTATTTAGGGTTGTATTTAGAGTGGTATTTGGGGAGTATTTAGAGTGCATTTAGGGTGCATTGGGGGTATTTAGGGGTATATTTAGAGTGGTATTTGGGGGCATTTAGCATGCATTTCATGGTGCATTTTGGAGTGTATTTACAGGTGTATTTAGGAGTGTATTTAGTGTGTATTGGGGTATTTAGGAGTATATTTAGAGTGGTATTTGGGGGCATTTAGCATGCATTTCAGGGGCACTTAGGGATGTCTTTGGAGGAGTATTTAGGGGTGTCTTTAGAGTGATATTTGGGGGCATTTAGCATGCATTTCGGGGAGTATTTGGGAGTGAATTTACAGGAGTATTTAGGAGTGTATTTAGGGGAGTATTTAGGGATGTGTTTAGAGTGGTATTTGGGGAGTATTTAGAGTGCAATTATGGGTGTATTTGGGAGAGAATTTAGAGATGTATTTAGGGTGTATTTAAGAGAGTTTTAGGGGAATATTGAGGGGTGTATTAGAGGTGTATTAGGGTGTCCTAGTGGGGAACTATAAGTCCCATAATCCTCTGTCATTGCCCCTCAACTCCTGTTAGTATTTAAAGTTGGCCATGGTAGATACGATAATGTGTGCGAAGTTTGGTCCAAATCCCCCATCAATTTGGTTCACAGTACTCTCTGGAAGGTCTCCTTGGATGCGGAGTTAACTGCAGTTCCCATCATTCAGGTTCAGTCTCCCCACCCCCACTCCTCCAGTATTGTTGTTGCCTCTCTTTCTCTCCATTCCACATTTAAACAAGTGTCAGCCGATTCTTACTTACCGAAGTGAAGCAAAACATGAAAAGTTCATCTTGAAATGTAAGAAATGCAGATTTAAAAACCCACAGGCTTTCAAAAAAAATAAATAAATGCAGAGGCAATGCTAATTTAAATCAAAGTTACACTCCTGCAGTGTGTTTTAATTACTCTTCTAAATTAATGGACTTGTGCTGTGTAAATGTGTGTGCAACATTTATGGTAAAGACTGAAGCATGTCTGAGACGAAGCCATTGATCCAGTTGTCCTTTCTTTCCTTCTGTAGAAAAAAAAAGTTCCTGCGATATTATTTTTAATTAAATCTGTCTGAAAGTAATTAATCGAGGCTAACTGGCTATTGGAACCAGTGCGTTTTTGTTTCAATGGATTGTGTTCAGAGATACGGAGACATCATAAGCACAGTTAGTCATGGGAATATGAGCCACCGGCAAATGTCAAAGAAATCCAATTATGATGAATCTGTCCGGTCTTAAAGGGTGGTAGAAGAGTCATGTTCAAACAGTCAAAGAGTAGGCAACCAATTTGCAGAGGCAAGGGAAGCTGGGTTGGATTCCCCCATGCAGTAAGAAGCCTAACCTTGAAACTGCTAGGCCATTAAATGCTAATCAAGACGGCCAATTACAACATTCACACCTACCTCAAACAGGCAAGAGTTCTTTCTCCCACCCTAGACCAGTGTTTCGCAACCAGTGTGCCGTGAGCGATCATCAGGTGTGCCGTGGGAAATTGGAACCTCCAATACCCTTTCTTCCCCCTCCTGCCCACAGTGCTCTCTGGGTGTAGGTGAACTACAACTTCCAGACTCAAGGTCAATTCCCAAGCAAACCCTTTCAGTACTTTCTGTTGGTAATGAGAGTTCAATATGCCAAGTTTGGTTCAATTCCATTGTTGCAAGAGGTCAGGCTGCTCTTTGATTGTGTGTTAACTATAAATCCCAGAAACTGTAACTCCCAAATGTCAAGGTCTATTTTCCCCAAACTCCATCTGTGTTCACATTTGGGCATATTGAGTATTCATGCCAAGTTTGGTCCTGATCCATCATTGTTTGAGTCCACAGTGCTCTCTGGATATAGGTGAACTACAACTCCAAAACCCAAGGTCAATGCCCACCAAACTCTTATAGTATTTTCTCTTGGTTATGGGAGTTCTGTGTGGGAAGTTTGCGTCTTTCTGCCATTCCTGCCAGGATATCTATGTTGTGTTCATTGAAACAGGTCCAGGTTTCACCACTGAGTGTATAAATACATTTTAAAACATATTAACTATATGTATTACTGAGTTAGAGTGTCATTTTGTGTCATTTTGGTTGGTGGTGTGCCCCAGGATTTTGTAAATGTAAAAAATGTGCCGCGGCTCAAAAAAGGTTGAAAAACACTGCCCTAGACATTCCATAGATATATAAACTATTTTCCAACAAACCCCACAACCTCTGAGGATGCTTCCGTAGGCGAAATGTCAGGAGAAAATGCTACTAGAACATGGCCATACAGCCTGGAAAACTCACAGCAACCCAGTGATTCTGACCATGAAAGCCTTCAACAGTACATGGAAGCTGAGTTGTTTCTGGCTGGGTCTACAATGCCATACAACCCAGATTATCTGCTTTGAACTGGATTATATGAGTCTACACGACTATATAATCCAGTCCAAAGTAGATAATCTGGATTTTATACAGACTCAGCCAAAGTGCTTCCATGCCTCACCGGACTTATTCCAGGATTCCATGAGATGGTAATTATACCATTAAACAAAAACAATTGTATAACAAAGCCTGGTCCTTTCTATATTAGGCATCCTACTGCACATAAAACGCTGTTGATGTCAGCAGCCTTCCCACAACGTCCATGGATGCCAGAAAAAAAAAGTAGCAAGTCTAATGCTAATGGCAGAAGATGGATTCAAATGTTTGCAATCTGGTAGCTCTTTAAGCATACAGAGATGTTTCAGCTTCTATTGAAATGGAAAAGGCAACTTTCCGGTCCTCACATTTTAGTGACTGATTAATGCTTATGTTATATGTTTATCTACATATTTAATTGATGGACTAAAGGGCTGGTATGGCACTCTGGTTCCATTCTGTGGAATCCTAGTATTTGTAGTTTAGACAGGGCTGGATCTACACTGCCATATGGCACCGGGACTGTGGCACAGTTGGCTGGGAGTCAGCTGCATTAAGATCACTATTGACCAAAAGGTCATGAGTTCGAAGCCAGTCCGGGTCGGAGCGGGCTCCCGACCAAAATTGTGTAGCTTGTTGTTGACCTTTGCAGCCCGAAAGACAGTTTGCAGCCCAAAAGACAGTCCCCTCCAATTACCGCCCAGTTTCAAATCTTTCGTTTCTGGGCAAGGTAATTGAGAGGGCAGCAATGGAGCAGTTGCAGTCCTTCCTAGAGGATGGTACTTGGTTAGTCCCCTTCCAGTCTGGCTTCCGTTCGGGGCATGGGACGGAGATGGTCCTGGTGTCCATCACAGATAAGCTGCGGTGCCAGCGGCGCTGCTCATGTTATTGGACCTCACTGCAGCGTTCGATACTGTCGATTACGATCTGTCGATTACGAGCTGCACTGGTTGCCAGTGGAACACCGGATCACCTTCAAAGTGCTGGTACTGACCTTTAAGGCCTTGAACGGTCTGGGGCCAGTGTACCTTAGGGACCGCCTCATCCCTAACCAATATGCTGATGACACCCAGCTCGTTCTGGGGATGGGGGGCAGGCCCGGAACCGTGCCTGATAATTTCCATCTGTGCCTTGAAGCCGTTACTGGATGGCTGCAAGCCAGTAGGTTGAAGGTGAATCCAGCTAAGATGGAGATCCTGTGGTTGGGTCATCCGGGTGGGGTGGAGATCCAGCTTCCTCCCCAGGACGGCGTGACATTATGTCCGTCGTTGACAGTTAAAAGTCTTGGCGTTACTCTGGACTCTCGACTGACGATGGAGACCCAAATCTCCGCCATCAGTCGAGTTGCTTTTTTCCATCTTCGTCAGGCGAGGAAGCTGGCTTCCTACCTCTCCCGTCACGACCTAGCCACAGTGGTCCAAGCCATGGTCATCTCGAGACTGGACTACTGTAATGCTCTCTACGTTGCCTTCCTTTGTCGGTGATCCGGAAACTGAAGCTGGTCCAGAACGCGGCAGCTAGACTGTTGGCTAGCGTCTTGATGACCAGCCACATAACACCTGTCCTGCGGGAGCGGCACTGGTTGCCAGTGGAACACCGGATCACCTTCAAAGTGCTGGTACTGACCTTTAAGGCCTTGAACGGTCTGGGGCCAGTGTACCTTAGGGACCACCTCATCCCATACTGTCCCACTAAGCCACTACGTTCAGAGGTGGGCCAACTCCTAGAGGTGCCCGGCGTTAAAATATACCATCTGACGTCTACAAGACAGAGGGCCTTCTCAATAATTGCCCCCACTCTGTGGAATGCACTGCCTTCCGGAGTCTGTGCCCTTACGGACTTAGTGGCATTTCGGAAGGCGTGCAAAACCCTCCTGTTTCGGCAGGCCTTCGGGTATTAATGCTGAGATTTGTAGGCTACTCCGCCTCCTTGAGTTGCGTATGCCGATATAGTATACACACCTGTGCCACCAGCAGGGCCGGTTCGTCCATTAGGCGGACTACGCAGGCGCGTAGGGCAACGTCACCCGGGAGGGGCATCTCCACCTGGGAGGGGCATCACTGTGCCGGCTCCGCCCTGCCCCGCCGCCCGCGCCGCCCCACCCGCCCATTGCGCCGGCCAGGCCTCCGCAGTCGGCCCCGCGGGCGTGCGCCGCACTGCCGCAGCAGCCGGGCCTTTGTTAGGCGGCCCTGCCGCCCGGGGCGCTCCAGCTGCGCCTCTGCATGCACGGACGCGCGGCTCCGCGCATACGTACTGGCTCCAGAGCGCACCTCCCGCTTTGGAGTCAGTGCGTGTGCGTACAGATTGGCGCATGTGCACTGGGCTCCCCTCGGGAGCAACTCTGGGGGGGGGCGCAAAAAAAATTTTCGCATACCCCCCGGGAACAGGTAGGTCTGCCCCTAGCCACCGGCTTGCTAGTTCTGTATTTTATTGTGTTTTATGGTGTTTTTATTCTGTTTTTAATTCTGAATTCATGGTGTAAGTCGCCCCGAGCCACCCAGGAGTGGCGACTCACAAATTTGAATAATAAATAAAATAAATAAATAAGTAGGAAATGTAGGTACCACTTTGTGGGGAGGCTAATTTAATAATAATAATAATAATACACTTTATTTATATTTATTATATTTATTGTATTTATATTTTGCTTTTCTCACCCTGAAGAGAACTCAGAGCAAATCACATATATGGCAAACATTCAGTGCCTTTATATACTGACCAGACATACAACTGTACGTAGATAGAAGTATATATAGGCTTTCCCATCTTCGGCATCTTGGAAGTTGTGCTCGGTTCCAGCCACGGATGGTGCTGCCACTCCACTTTCCTTGCCAAAGAGCTTTGTTTGCAAATGTCCTGCTTGATCGAATTGCCGACTTTTTTTCCTGGCATTTCCTTATTGTTGCCTTAAATACCTCCCTGCTTTACCTACTCACATAAAAGTAAAATATAATCGAGATGATCAAAACAGATAAACCCAAACTCCTAGGAGCTCATCCTGACCCGAGCTTTGAACTGTCAACCTTTTGGTTGGCAAGATTTGCTGCAGCTGGTGGTTAATCCGCTCTGCTAAAGCCTGGCCCATATAGATGGGACCTCATATAATCCAGTTCAAAGCAGATCATTCGGTTTATCTGTTTTCATCATCTCGATTATATTTTACTTTTATTTTATTTACAGTTTTTATATTCCGCCCTTCACACCCCGCAGGCGACTCAGGGCGGATTACAATGTACACATTTATTTATTTATTTATTTGGAAGTACACATACATGGCAAACATTCAATGCCATAGACACACAACATATATAGACAGACACTCAGAGGCTACATAACATTCCAGCTTCTGGCCACCAGGGGAGCATTCTTTGCATACTTCCTGGAGATTTTTATGGCTTCGTAAATCAGGCTCCCAAGAATGCTTTTTTTTTTTTTATAAAAAAAGAGTTGGAATTTCCCGAAATTTTTGAATTGCTTCGTTAATGACGGGCGTTATTGCGCAATGTGTGAAAAACTGCAAATGGGACATTTCTCTCATATTTTTGAACCTCTACTGACAAAACTTGCCACAGTGGTAGAAATTATTAGCAGATTATAGGAGATTTCTTGTTTCCAAAAGTACAACGTGTAACCCAAAGCAGACAAAGGGGCCTCCAAACTTTTATAGTGTGTTTTCCCAAGGACATTATTAGCCGACCTTGACATAAGGGAGTTGTAGTTGCTAGGATTTATAGTTCACCTGCAACCAAAGAGTATTCTGAACCCCACCAAGGAAAGAATTGGGCCAAACTTCCCACACAGAACCTCCATGATTAACTGATGGTCCTTAGCGACCTCTCTGACACCCCCTCGTGTCCCTCCCAGAGTTCCCAACCCTTAGGTTGAGAAACACTGCTCTATAGCAGTGTTTCCCAACCAGTGTGCCAGGGCACACTAGTGTGCCGTGAACGAGCATCAGGTGTGCCGTGGGAAATTGGAACCTACAGGAACAGGGCCGTAGCCAGGATTTTGATTCGGGGGGGGGGGGCTGAGTTTGGTTCGGGGGCTGAGACTGGGTGGAAGAGGGTCTACCCTAGCAAACCTTTGTATTGTTATCCCAATAACCCCATTAATGTGGGATATAATGAGCATGGTGATCAGATCATGATATGAATAAACATAACAGTTTAAATAATGTACCAGTAAGGCCTTTTCGCGGACCACCCTGAGAATTTCGGGGGGGGGGGGGCTGAAGCCCCCTTAGCCCCCTGGCTACATGCCTGTACAGGAAGGAGGGGGGGGAGGGAGAGTCTAGTGTGTTGAAGTATAAAAACCCTAAGAAGCCTACCTCGATAAAGACACAAAATTATAAACACCCCCCCCCCTCCCACCAGTTATCTACTTGGTCTCTCCTTCTCTATGCATTGGGAAGGCCTGCCTCCCATTCCCCAAGTAGAGACCTCCTCTTGCCTCCTGGGGGTTCTGTGTGGGAACTTTGGCCCAGTTCTATCATTGGTAGGGTTCAGAATGCTCTTTGATTGTAGGGGAACTATAAATCCCAGCAACTACAACTTCCAAATGTCAAGGTCTATTTCCCCTGAACTCCATCTGTGTTCATATTTGGGCATATTGAGTATTCATGCCAAGTTTGGTCCTGATCCAACATTGTTTGAGTCCACAGTGCTCTCTGGATATAGGTGAACTACAACTCCAAAACTCAAGGTCAATGCCCACCAAACTCTTACGGCATGTTCTCTTGGTTATGGGAGTTCTGTGTGGGAAGTTTGTGTCTTTCTGCCATTCCTGCCAGGATATCTATGTTGTGTTCATCGAAACAGGCCCAGGTTTCACACTGAGTGTATAAATACATTTAAACACATATTAACTATGTGTTAGAGCAGTGTTTCTCAACCTTCCCAATGCCGCGACCCCTTAATACGGTTCCTCATGTTGTGGCGACCCCCAACCATAAAATTATTTTTGTTGCTAGTTCATAACTTTGCTACTGTTAACGAATCGTAATGTAAATATCTGATATGCAGGATGTATATTCTGGACCAAATTTGGCTCAAATACCAGATACACCCAAATTTGAATACTGGTGAGGTGGGGGATTGATATTGTCATTTGGGAGTTGTAGTTTCTGGGAGTTATAGTTCACCTACAATCAGAGAGCGTTCCGAACTCCACCAATGGGGGAATTGAACCAATCTTGGCACACATGACCAACAGAAAATACTGGAAAGGTTTAGTGGGCATTGGCATTGAGTTTTTGGAGTTGTAGTTCACCTACATACAGAGAGCACTGTGGACTCAAACAATGATGGATCTGAACCAAACTTGGCACAGATATTAAGTATGCCCAAATATGAATACTGGTGGAATTTGGGGGGAAATAGGCATTGACATTTGGGAGTTCTAATTGCTGGGATTTATAGTTCACCTACAATCAAAGAGCACTCTGAACCCCACCAATGATAGAATTGGGTCAAACGTCCCACACAGAACCGCCATGACCAACAAAAATACTGTGTTTTCTGATTGGTGACCCCTCTGACACCCCCTCATGACCCCCTCAGGGGTCCCAACCCCCAGGTTGAGAAACACTGTGTTAGAGTGTCATTTTGGTTGGTGGTGTGCCCCAGGATTTTGCAAATGTAAAAAGTGTGCCGTGGCTCAAAAAAGGTTGGGAAACACTGCTCGATAGGGTCTCATAGTTTTCTTTTTTTCTTTTTTCTTTTTTGAAATATGTTTATTCAGTTTTTGATTATACTTTGTTACATAGTTATAAAGAAAATGAAAAAGAAATTACAAATCAAATGTTATATTCTCAATTTGTGTCCAATCTGTCTGTCTTCTAGCACAGGGACTCATAGTTTTCTTATGCTGTTTTTTAAAAATTAAATATGCCTCTATGTATTTCAGTGTGTGCTTACTTCTGAATGATTGCCAGAATTATTTATCAACAGCGTCCAAACTTGACAGTAATCTATTTGCAACAACGAGGCAGGGAGGGACCCCAGTCACTAAACTTGGGAGGAGGCAAGCATCCCTGTTGCATTCCTCTCTCTCTTCTTTAAAGAGCCCACTCATCTCTGAGAGGAGACAAAGACTACAAACCACGACTCCTCCAAAATTACTTTAAAGAGGCAACATTGTCGAGTCAAGCAGCCTCTTCAAAACACCTACTCTTTCTCAGTCAAAACATGTCAGTTCATTTCTTATGCTCCCAGACATGATAAAAAAAAGGTAACACTCTGGAACCTTTTGCAATGTTATTTATTATTTTATAGATAACTAGCTGTACCCGGCAAGCGTTGCTGTGCCCTTTTTAGGAGATGCGAGAAAGTCCAATCATCCACGGTGTGCCCTCCTCTAAACTGCAGTTGGATGGAGTGTGGGTCATGGGGGGGCATGGTGTGCCAAGTTGGGTCTTTATTGGTATTGGTTCTGGGCCACATTGGTCTGTAGGGAATGATGGGTTTTGAAGTACTACAAATTCCATTTTCCATTGTGGTACTTCAAATCCCATCATGCATGGTCGGGGCTCTGTGTGCGAAGGTAGGTTACTGTAAATTCAGGCCATACACAATGTCCCATGAGCTGAGGCCTAGTTAGGAACAGCAAGTTAATGAAGCCTTACTGTCAATTCAGGCCATACACAATGTCCAATGAGCTGAGGCCTAGTCGGGAGAATCAAGTTAATGAAGCCTTACTGTCAATTCAGAGCGTAAACAGCTTCCCAGTAAGTGAGGGCTAGTTAGGGAAATCAAGTTAATGAAGTCTTACTGTCAATTTAGAGCGTAAATAGCTTCCCAGTAAGTGAGGGCTAGTTAGGGAAATAAGTTAATGAAGCCTTACTGTCAATTTTGGGCGTGGTCTGTGATTTTTTGGGGTGTAAATTTTTGGTTGGAAGTGATTTGGGTGTGTGTGTTGGGGATTGGATCAGGCCTTTTCCTTATTCTGTTTTGGCAGTTTACTATGGATCGGAATTTTCATGTTGGCTGGCCAGTGCAGCAGTTATGCAAATCCGCCCTTATTGGCAGCCAATCATGTTGTTCAGAATGTAGAGGCTGGGTGAGTCTTTGGCTGCCCCGGAGGATGCTGGTAAATGTAGTTTTATTTTTACTCGTTGTATTGGGGGCCTTTTAGGTTTTGGGGGGGAAAGTTTCTTTGCTACAAACGTACCTTGCTTGAGGCCTATTTCTGTTGTCAAGTATTGTGTTTCTGCGTTGTATGGTTTCTTTGTTTGAGGTATACATCACATGATGTGAACCCATTTATATAATAGACTAGCTGTACCCGGCACGCGTTGCTGTGCCCTTTTTAGGAGATGCGAGAAAGTCCAATCATCCACGGTGTGCCCTCCTCTAAACTGCAGTCGGATGGAGTGTGGGTCATGGGGGGCATGGTGTGCCAAGTTGGGTCTTTATTGGTCTTGGTTCTGGGCCACAGTGGTCTGTGGGGAATGATGGGTTTTGAAGTACTACAAATTCCATTTTCCATGGTGGTACTTCAAGTCCCATCATGCATGGTCGGGGCTCTGTGTGCCAAGGTAGGTTACTGTAAATTCAGGCCATACACAATGTCCCATGAGCTGAGGCCTAGTTAGGAACAGCAAGTTAATGAAGCCTTACTGTCAATTCAGGCCATACACAATGTCCAATGAGCTGAGGCCTAGTCGGGAGAATCAAGTTAATGAAGCCTTACTGTCAATTCAGAGTGTAAACAGCTTCCCAGTAAGTGAGGGCTAGTTAGGGAAATCAAGTTAATGAAGTCTTACTGTCAATTTAGAGCGTAAACAGCTTCCCAGTAAGTGAGGGCTAGTTAGGGAAATCAAGTTAATGAAGTCTTACTGTCAATTTAGAGCGTAAACAGCTTCCCAGTAAGTGAGGGCTAGTTAGGGAAATCAAGTTAATGAAGTCTTACTGTCAATTTAGAGCGTAAACAGCTTCCCAGTAAGTGAGGGCTAGTTAGGGAAATCAAGTTAATGAAGTCTTACTGTCAATTTAGAGCGTAAACAGCTTCCCAGTACGTGAGGGCTAGTTAGGGAAATCAAGTTAATGAAGCCTTACTGTCAATTTTGGGCGTGGTCTGTGATTTTTTTGGGGTGTAAATTTTAGGTTGGAAGTGATTTGGGTGTTTGTGTTGGGGATTGGCTCAGGCCTTTTCCTTATTCTGTTTTGGCAGTTTAGTATGGATCGGAATTTTCATGTTGGCTGGCCAGTGCAGCAGTTATGCAAATCCGCCCTTATTGGCAGCCAATCATGTTGTTCAGAATGTAGAGGCTGGGTGAGTCTTTGGCTGCCACCGAGGATGCTGGGAAATGTAGTTTTATTTTTACTCGTGGTTTTGGGGGCTTTTGAGGGTTTGGGGGGAAGTTTCTTTGCTACAAACGTACCTTGCTTGAGGCCTATTTCTGTTGGCAAATATTGTGTTTTTGCGTTGTAAGGTTTCTTTGTTTGAGGTATACATCACATGACGTGAACCCATTTATATAATAGACTAGCTGTACCCGGCACGCGTTGCTGTGCCCTATTTAGGAGATGCGAGAAAGTCTGAGTATGTAAGGGTTGGAATTGATGTTACTTATGGTCTTGGTGGGGTCATGGCTGTGTTGTTGTGGGTTGTTCTGGTGGGTGGGATGTTGAAGTCCTGCGGAGTTGTCGGTGTGTGGTGTTGCTGGCGTTCTGCAGAGCTTGTGGATATACAATGTTTTTTGTCTTTCCGTCTGCTGTGTTGATGGAGAGGTTCTGTGTTTTCCCAACTCTGGATTTGAAAAAAGAAACTGTGTTTCTGTTCTGGCGTTTGGTCTGCCCTTTTTTGTTTGATGTATGTAGCGTTGCGAGTGTGTCGTCCGATGTTGTTCTTTTTAGAAGGCATGGCTTGCCTTTTGGGTCAGTTTCTGCCTGCGTGGAAGGAAGAAATGGCATACAAATGGGTTGAGCAGTAGACGCAAGGTTGTGTTATGTGCGTATTGTGTTGTGTGTAGGTATTACTTTTTTGGGTGAGTTAGTGGGTGTGTGGTGGAATTGTGGGTGGTAGTATGTTGTGGAATGCTTGTGTGGGTGGGGTGTTTTGGGTGTTTGTGTGTGTTTGTAGAGTATCAGTGCAGTGTTGTGTTGTGGTTGGAGTATAGGTGGAGTTGGTTTTTGTTTGTGGTGGTGGTAGGTGTTGTGTGCGCGGGGTCCCGTAAAGTTGGGGGGATGGGTTGTGATAGGAAGTTGTGTTGTGTTGTGTGGGTAGGAATTGCTGGAGAATTGCTCCCTCATAGAGTTTGGTTTGGTCAGTTTAACCCTCAAACACCAACTGACTGAACTCAAATCACTCAGCATTCTATCCTAGCCTTGGCTGGCTGTGCCCAGCGTTACTATGGTTACTCTGCCTCCCTGCATTTTGTGTGGGCCGATGTTGGCCAATGGGTTTCGCTGGCTGCCGCAGAGGATGCTGAGAAATGTAGCTTTTTTGTATCGTTGTTTTGGGGGCCTTCTAGGGTTTGGGGGAGTTTATTTGCTAAAAACCTTCCTTGCCTGAGGCCTATTTGTGTTGGCAAGTTTGGTGTCTCTGCCTTGGAAGGTTTCTCTGTCTCTGTCAGTCGTTCGATGACGGGACCTCCTTTATATAATAGATAATATAATATAATTTGATATAATATAATATAGTGTTACATTACATTATAATTTGATATAATATAATATATTATAATGTCAATATATTGCATTATGTTATAGTTTAAGAATTGTAATGTAATAATAATAATAGTATGATTACGGTATGGTATGTGGAATATGCATTTGGTATTGGTGTTGTTGTATTGTAACACAGTATAATACTGCCAATGATAATGTGATACTATAATTATATCGTGATATTATAATTTGTATATTTGTATTACATGCAATATTGCTAACAATATTGCGATATGTTGTAATGTTAATTGTTGTTTTTTCAGGTTGTTGTAAGCCGCTCCGGCAATATTGTTATATGTACACTGTAAGCCACTCTGGCAGTATTGTTGTTTGCTGTAAGCCACTCTGAGTCCCCTTTGGGGTTGAGAAGGGTGGCATATAAAAATAGTAAATAAATAATAAATAAATAAATATATTGATATAATGATGTCAGTTATCTTGAAGACCTTAACAATTGGTGATTTCATCGCTCCTCCAAGGCTATGTCAACATGGCCAAAATAATGTAAAGCAGAATCAACTCTCAGCTGCTGCAAGGAGCCCAGATGACACATGACTAGTTTTGGAGCCAAGTATTGGGCTAGTATTAATGGCATCCAGCCGCGGCACATTTTTTACTTTCACAAAATCCTGGTGCACACCACCAACCAAAATGACACAAAAATGACACTCTAACACAGTAATACATATAGTTAATATGTTTTTAAATGTATTTATACATATAAATGTGAAATCTGGGCCTGTTTCGATGAACACAACATAGATATCTTGGCAGGAATGACAGAAAGACACACACGAAGGTCTTGCAAGCTCAACCGCTGTCAATCTCTCTCTGTGTTTAGTTTTTATCATAGTTAAGCTAGGTCAGGGCTGTCCAACTTCTACGGGCCCAAGGGCCGGAATTCCAGTCACTGATCACCTGGGGGGCCGAAGGGTCTGCCTCCGCCCCCAGCTCCGCCCCCTCCCTGGCTCCAATTTACTTACAATTGACCTTGAGTTGTGGAGTTGTAGTTCACCTCCATCCAGAGAGCACTGTGGACTCAAATAATGATGGATCTGGACAACACTTGGCATGAATACTCAATATACCCAAATGGGAACACTGGTGGATTTGGGGGAATGTTTCCTAATACCTTTGAGTTATTTGAGTCCACACTCAAATTGGGACACACCAAAAAAAACCCAAACACCTCAATGCCGTCGCAGGGCTTGATGGGGCCTCCTTTCCCAGAGGCGGGTGGAGGAGGCCCAAAGAGCTCCCTCCCTCCCTGAAGGGAAAACACGCCACGGGGGCAGGCGCAAAGGAAGCCACGTTGCGCCCTACATGCGGGGGAAGGCAGCACAACAAGGGGAAGGGGGCGCGGAGGAGGGGAAGGAAGCGTCGCCAAGGAAACCGCCGCTGAGGGACCCCTCCCCCCCAACGTCCCACTGTTTTAGATTGATTGATTCGAGCCAGGCCCTTCCTTACCCATACTGCGGGAGCCCCGCCACAGGGCCGAAGCGCCAACGCCAACGCCGTCCCCGAAGAGCCCCGCTGGAGCCGAGACCAAGCTCAGGCCGGGCGCTGCGGGAAACGAGGGCCCTCCACAGGAAGAGGACGGAGCCAGGAAGGGCTTTCCCTGCCTCACTCCCCTCCTCCCTCTCTCTGAGGGAATGGGGGCTGGCCTGGAAGCAGCTGCGAGTGAGGAGGAGGCGCGTGCCCAGGCCGGCCGCAAATCCCGCGGGACCCGAGATTTCAGCAGCTATCGCGAGACTACGCAGCCACAGACGGGATTTCGACCTGCCTCGAAATCGCATCTGCGGCTGGCGTAATCTCGCGATGCTTGCCTAAACCTGGAAGTAGGTATTTTTTTTTATTTGTATTTTATTAAAACAAGTTAGGGGGCCGGAGGGAAGGGGCTCGGGGGCCGTGTACGGCCCCAGGGCCGCCTGTTGGACAGCCCTGAGCTAGGTAATTAGATAGAGTTATAGCAATCTTCTCTGAAAATATAGGTTCACGGTTTTGGGATATGCCAGGATTCATCCATGAGCCTGGGAGCTCAGGTCTCAGAGACAATGTGTATTTACAACCTTCATAGAATCATAGAGTTGAAAGAGCCATCCATGGGCCATCCAGTCCAACCCCCCTGCCAAGAAGCAGGAAAATTGCATTCAAAGCACCCCCGACAAATGGCCACAACCTAACGCCACAACCCCTTAATACAGTTCCTCATATTGTGGTGACCCCCAATCATAAAATTATTTTCATTGCTACTTCCTAACTGTAACTTTGTTACTGTTACCAATCATAACATAAATATCTGATACGCTGGATGTATTTTCATTCATTGGACCAAATTTGGCACAAATACCCGATACACCCAAATTTTAATACTGGTGGGTTTTCATGGGAATTGATTTTGTCATTTGGGAGTTGTAGCTGCTGGAATTTATAGTTCACCTACAATCAAAGAACATTCTGAACTCCACCAATGATGGAATTGAACCAAACTTGGCACACAGAACTCCCATGACCAACAGAAAGGACTGAAAGGGTTTGCTTGGGAATTGACCTTGAGTTTGGAAGTTGTAGTTCACCTACACTCAGAGAGCTCTGTGGACTCAAACAATGTTGGATCAGGACCAAACTTGGCATGAATACTCAATATGCCCAAATGTGAACACAGATGGAGTTTGGGGAAAATAGACTTTGACATTTGGGAGTTACAGTTTCTGGGATTTATAGTTAACACACAATCAAAGAGCATCCTGAACTCTTGCAACAATGGAATTGAACCAAACTTGGCATATTGAACTCTCATTACAAACAGAAAGTACTGAAAGGATTTGCTTGGGAATTGACCTTGAGTTTGGAAGTTGTAGTTCACCTACACCCAGAGAGCACTGTGGACTCAAACAATGTTATATTATGTTGGTGTTTGTTTTCTATCCAGAATCACAATGTTGGAAGGAGGCTCACCACTTTAAGGTCCCTAAAATAGGCATGGGAAAACTTCAGCCCTCTGGGTGCTTTGGACTTCAACTCCCACCATTCCTAACAGCCTGAGGCCCTTTCCTGCTTGAGTGGCTGAGGGGGGGGGGAGGAAAAGGGCCTGAGGCTGCTAGGAATGGTGGGAGTTGGAGTCCAAAACACTTGGAATGTCCAAGTTTGCCCATGCCAGCTGTTGACAGAGACCTCTTCCTCCCCCTTCCCCTGCGCGCCCTTTCTTCTCCCTCCTGTCGAATACTTACTTTTTGTTCTCCACTCGAGCCTCTTTCTCCCCAGCCTCGCTCTGCTCGCTTTGCCTCGCTTTGCTCACGCTACCGCTTCTGCCGCCATTTTGATCTGAGGGGGCAGCATGTTCAGGAGAGGAGGAGGGAGGGAGGAAGACATGGGGCGAGTCTGCGCAGTAGCGCCCGCACGGGTCACGTCTTCCTCCCTCCCTCCTCACCTCCTGAACATGCTCACGCTGCCCCCTCGGATCAAAATGGCAGCAGAAGCGGCAGCGTGAGCAAAGCGAGTCAAAGCGAGCAGAGCGAGGCTGGGAAGAAGGGAGCCCAAGTGGAGAGAAAAAAGTAAGTGTTCGGCAGGAGGGGGAAGAAAGGGTATTGGAGGTTCCACACAAGGCAGACACACAAAAACAGCCCACATACCCAGAAAACCCTACGAGGTATGTTTACCAAAACACCCCCCCCCACACACACACACCCAAAAAAGAGCCAACGCCCACAAATCCAAAAAATATTATGGACTACAACTCCCATGATCCCCCACGCCACCTCCCTCTGGCAGTTTAGAGCGTCGGAATGTTAGTGGAGCTGACCAATTAGAGGCATTATGCAAATACTCCCTCAGTTAGAATGTAGGCTGGGAGCCCCCCCCCCCCTGGCAGTTTAGAGTATTTGTGGGGTGTATTTTGTGTGTGTTGTGGTGACATAGTTGTCTTAGTCTGGCTGTGTGCTGGTTGTGATGTGGAGGGGGTGTTGCTTTTGCCAGTGGTGTTTGTTGTGAATTTTGGTTGGGGTGGGTTTTTGTGTTGCAGGATTGTTTTTTTTTTGTGGGTTTTGCAAGTTTGTGTTATTCTGGCAGTATGTGTTTGTCAGTGGTGCCTGTGTCCCTGGTGCCCTATTTGTGTTAGTGTTATGTCCTCCTGGTAGTTGTTATGTCCTCCTGTGTTCGTTGGTTGTACTTTGTAGGTTTCTGTGTAGCAGTGGTATGTATGCGTTGTGTGTGTTGTGTGTCTGTTGTGTTGTGGGTCTGTAGAGGTAGGTATCGTGGGTTGTGTGGCTGTCATGTTGTGGGTGTGATGTTTGTAAAGTGGGTGTCTTTTGCTGTGGGTGTCTTTTGTCCTGTGAGTGGTATGTATGTGCTCTGTGCACATAGTTGTGTATCTTCTGCATATTGGCGTTGTGTGGTATTTTGTGTTGGCTTGGTCTTTTGGATTGTGTTTCTCGAGTGTGGGAACCTGCTCCCTCCTAGAGCTTGGCCTTGGCAGTTTAACCCACAAACACCAACTGACTAAACTCAAATCACTCAGCATTCTAATCTAGCCTTGGCTGTCTCCGCCCACAGTTACTATGGGGACTCAGCCTCCCTGCATTTTGTGTGGGCCGATGTTGGCCAATGGGATTCGCTGGCGGCTGCAGAGGACACTGGGAAATGTAGTTTTTTATTGTTATTTTGGGGGCCTTCTAGGTTTTGGGGGGAAAGTTTCTTTGCTAAAAACCTTCCTTGCCTGAGGCCTATTTTTGTTGGCAAGTTTGGTGTCTCTGCCTTGTAAGGTTTCTCTGCTTAGGACGGTCGTTCGATGACGGGTCTTCCTTTATATATAAAGATACACACATATACACGAATATACATATACACATATACATAAGTACACACACATACATACACACACATACATATGTACACATAGACACAAATCCATATATATACATACATACACACACAAAACACATATATATAGACTGGGACACAGGAAAGAGAAAAAGCCACAGCAACGCGTGGCCGGGTTCAGCTAGTAAATAAATAAAATAATACATATACAGACATAGCAATACGATTCCCCTTTAACTGCCATGGGAATATCCTACGGAATCCTGGGATTTGCAGTTTAGGCAAAGGCAGTTAGACATCTCAGCCACAAGGATCTATTGCTCTCCCAAACTACACGCCCCAGAATTCACTGAACCAGCCACAGCTGTTAAAGTGAAATCATAGTGCTATATATGTGTTTTTGTGGGATGAATGGGCTGCTCGTCAATGGAACTCTTCCAGCTGGCAGTTCTGAAAAACACAGCAGTTAAATATAGAGAAATCAAGGGGAGAAAAATTCATGTTTGAATATACCAGGCCTTGATGATTCATAACTGAAGGCTGTGATTCGGTGATTCATGGTAGAGTTGTTATTTTTGATTGCGAGCTGCCCTGAAAGCAGGGAGCGCTGAAAAAGTGGGGGTATCAATTGCAATGGTGAATGAATGAACGAATGAATGAATGAAAGACTCAATTGAAGAAACATTCTTTCTGAGAGTATATTTCAAACGATATGGAAGTTTGGCCTCTCTCGTCTGCGATGACTCTCATTTATGTAAGGCGGCCACCTGCACATGGGATAGGGAATGATGTGTCACCACAAATCAAGAACACCCAAATTGGGATGTGCTGGCTGTTGGTTTCTTTCTTTTTTATTCCAACCAAGGCAGGAGATATAGATAGATAGATAGATAGATAGATAGATAGATAGATAGATAGACACCCACCCACACATATATACACATATATCTCCAGTAAAGCAATCTGTAAGCTTCTGGAAAATTTCCAGGAGGTTCAAAGGGTTGTTGTTAATTTAATCAAGGCTTATCTCATCTATTAGGTAGCACAATGGGTTAAACCAATGGTTCCCAAACTTTTTTGGCCTACTCTTCTGTGCCCAGGGCCTGAAAAAGGCTTTAAGAATTGGACATCGCAAGCTATGGCCCTGAGAATAGAGGTAAAGCCTTCCCACATGCAGGCCCGGATCAGGCCCTTTTGCCGCCCAAGGCCAAAGGGTCTGCCTCTGCCCCTCCCCCAGCTCCGCCCCTCCCTGCCCCCCCCCCCGTCCCTTCCCACCCCCTGGCTCCGCCCCTCATGCCCCCGCCCCGCCTCCTCGCCAGATTGAAGGAAGGAGGGCGGGGCGAGGAGGAGAAAGAGGCGCCCTCCCGCCGCTTGTCCTGTATGCCGCCCACCCCTTTCCGGCGGGGCTGGTGCGACGCAAGGGAGGAGGCAGGGGCGAGTCCCGCTGCGCCCCTCTGCCTGGCGACGCCAAGCCAGGAGGGGGCAGAGACCTCCCTGGCTCGTCGCTGCCGCCCCTCCTCCCTTGCGTGGCGTGATGACGCAAGGGAGGAGGGCCGGCGGCGTGGCTTCTCTCCAACTCCCTGGCTTGGCGTCGCCAGGCAGGGAGAAAGCGTCGTCATGCCCTTTTTCAGGCCGGCTTTAGGAGGGAGGGCGGATCAGCTCCGTGCCGGCGAGGAGGGGCGGAGTCAGGGGTGGAGCCGATCCTCCCTCCCTCCTAAAGCAGAGCCGAGGGGAGCAGAGCAAAGAAAGGGGGCGGCCGCGCATGCACCCTTTAATTTTTTTTTGAATTTTTAAAAAAAATTGGGGGTCCGGATCTGCTGCCCCCCCCAAAAGTGCCGCCCGAGGCCATGGCCTAGGGTGGCCTTATGTGTAATCCGGGCCTGCCCACATGCAGGGAGACCCAGGATATAAGCGTCCCCTGGGCAACATCCTTGCAGACGGCCAATTCTCTCACACCAGAAGTGACTTACAGTTTCTCAAGTTATTTCCAGTTTTTAGCAACCCTAGAACGAACCTATCATGTTCAGGTTAAGAATTGAAAACTAGACTCCAAAGTTCAACCCTAACCCTGTTTTTCTTAAAGCCCAGGTACATATCTACAGAGTACAACCCTCTCTACAAGCAAATAATGGTTCAAAATTGGGGCAAGATTCAGAAAAAAGCAGCCAATTGAAATATATTCCTACATTCTCACTCTTTCCTTTGATCTTCCAAGATTATTACCCTTCAATGTTTTAAAAGAAAACAAAAATAGCCAGAGCGACACATAGATAGTTTCGTGTCTGCCCATTGCCTTCTGTTAGTGATGGTTCACATTTGTTGTGGCCAAAACATGATTAGTGTGTGTGTGTGTGTGTGTGTGTGTGTGTGCAAGTATCAAAGGCCTTTATCTTTGAACAAATGTAGAGAGGAATAATGGGTGTTCGGTGCAGATGCCGCCTCTGGTTTGTGTGCGCAGCTTTCTCCCCATTCGTTTGCCGATGATGATGCAGACCTTGCTAACAATAGCAGATGCGACCTTTCTTGGCGACGCTCCGGCTCAAATCTCCGTTACGCTCCGCTTGTCACATAAGATGGGAGCATTATGCGAAAAAAGAAAGTGGGTTTCTTCACAACTAGGTGAACTTGTGCGCATTTAATTAATCACATAAAACTCAGATGACTAGGCTGCTAAGATTTATTCGACAGCGTGACTGCCCCAGTTGCAGCACCATAGGATCTTTGGCCTTTGCACAAAACAGCTCACCTTTGGCAATGATCCCAAGGGCTGGTCTGAGGGCAGGTTGTTTCTACATTTTATGCTCGGTCCCAAACAGAGTAGGCTCACTGAAGCAATAGTAACATGGCCGGTCCATACTGATGGTGATATCGGGCAAGAATTTGGGGGTCTTGCCATGAAGGCAGAGACCAGTCAGACCCACCAAAGAAGATCCAATATATCCCTGGCGAGATAGGAAGCGACCAATTTAATTATCCCTGAATTTCCCCAAATAAAATCTCACCCAGTTGAAGAAACGCCACCGAGTTGTTTATTTCGTTCAAGCTGCAATCATTTGCCAAGAGCTGACATACCGTACAACAGTGTTTCCCAACCGCTGTGACACGGCACAATAGTGTGCCGTGACGGGCCTCCTGCTGTGCCGCGAGAAAAGCTCTCTGCCCCCTTCCTCCCCCCCTCCTGCTGAACTCCTGCTGCTTGGGGGGAGGAGGAAGGGCTGGGTGGCGGTGAAGAAAAAGAGCTGAAGCCGGGGGGAGGGGGGCATGGCGCGGCCTGGCTCCGCCCCCTTCCCCCAGCTCAGCTCTCCCACAGCTTCTCCAGCCATAAGGGGACAGTGCCAAGCCAGCATTGTGCCCCCTCAAGGCTGGAGAAGCTGTGGAGAGCTGACGCTGCGGGAAGGGCGGGGCATAGCACGGCCTGGCTCCGCCTCCCCCAGCAGCCGGCTCTCCCACAGCTTCTCCAGCCTTGAGGGGACAGTGCCAAGCCAGCATTGTGCAGGCTCTGCCACCTCTGGCTTGGCACTGCCCCCTCAAGGCTGGAGAAGCAGTGGGAGAGCTGAAGCTGGGGGGAGGGGGCAGAGCATGGTATGGCCTGGCTCCGCCCCTACCCCCAGGTTTCAGCTCTCCCACAGCTTCTCCAGCCTTGAGGAGACAGTGCCAGGCCAGCATCGTGCTGGCTCTGCCACCGTTGGCTTGGCACTGCCCCCTCAAGGCTGGGGAAGCTGTGGGAGAGCTGAAGCCAGGGGGAAGGGCGGGGCATGGCATGGCCTGGCTCCACCCCCTCCCCAGGCTTCGGCTCTCCCACAGCTTCTCCAGCCTTGAGGGGACAGTGCCAAGCCAGCATTGTGCAGGCTCGGCCACCTCTGGCTTGGCACTGCCCCCTCCAGGCTGGAGAAGCAGTGGGAGAGCTGAAGCTGGGGGGAGGGGGCAGGGCATGGTATGGCCTGGCTCCGCCCCTACCCCAGGTTTCAGCTCTCCCACAGCTTCTCCAGCCTTGAGGAGACAGTGCCAGGCCAGCATTGTGCTGGCTCTGCCACCGTTGGCTTGGCACTGCCCCCTCAAGGCTGGGGAAGCTGTGGGAGAGCTGAAGCCAGGGGGAAGGGCGGGGCATGGCACGGCCTGTCTCCTCCCCCTCTCCCAGGCTTCAGCTCTCCCACAGCTTCTCCAGCCTTGAGGAGACAGTGCCAAGCCAACATTGTGCTGGCTCTGCCACCGCTGTCTTGGCACTGACTTTTATTAGATAGATAGATAGATAGATAGATAGATAGATAGATAGATAGGGGAGGATATGACCATTTTCATCAGGGAATGGCTCATTTAAAAAAATAGGCATTTGCTCGAGAAATGCAAGTCTTACTGGAGCTACACACGGCTATTAAGCGGCTGAGGGGGGAAAGGAAGGGGCCTGAAGCTATTAGGAATTGTGGGAGTTGAAGTCCAATACCCCTGGAGGGTCAAAGTTTGACCATGCCTGTTCTACACTGTAGAACTAATGGAACTTGAAACCACTTTAACTTCCAGAGCTCAATGCTATTGAATTGTGGGAGGTGCAGATTTGCAAGGTCTTAAGTCTCCTCTGCCAAAGAGTGCTGTTGCCTTGCCAAACAACAACGAATGCAGCCAAAGCAACATGTGGTCTTCCCTTTTTTTTTTACTTGTTTGTTTGCCTTTGCTTCTGTTTTGAATTTGTCAACGGGCAAATATTGTAATTAATTATGCCAAGCAGTCCTGCTTATTTAACACTTTCCCCAAGACTGGAGTGTCCAGTCGTATGAAATGCTGTTAGCACCTAATCCATTTCACACCTATTTCTGTCTGTAGGAAAGGCTGTTAATTTGGCAATTAGGAGTTGCTTTAATAGAAACGCCCTACTTGTCACTGGGGCAGACCCTCTCCTTTACATCCCCCATTTATTTGTCTTTGGGGATGTTCAGAGTGTGTTTTCCCGCCGGGACCTTGGATCCGTTTTTAAGGTGATCTGGGCTCAAAGTTGGCAAACGGTTTGTTATTAATTTTGTCTACTTGCAGGTACATCCTGGAGGAAAATACATTTTTCCTGCATCATAATTATAATTGAAACATCCTTCAGAATGAGGACACTTTGCAGGCACAATGTGTCCTAAAAAATGCCCTCCATGAGCATTTTACTCCCAAGTAAGTGTGCGATGGGACAGATTTAAGGTTGTGTTCATTATCTTCAGGACAGCAATAGCTGTCATGATATTTTTTAGCGCTTGGTCCTTTCGAACAGTGTTTTTCAACTTTTTTTGAGCCACGGCACATTTTTTACATTTACAAAATCCTGGGGCACACCACCAACCAAAATGACACAAAATGACACTCTAACACAGTAATACATAGAGTTAATATGTTTTTAAATGTATTTATACACTCAGTGTGAAACCTGGACCTGTTTCGATGAGCACAACATAGATATCCTGGCAGGAATGGCAGAAAGACACAAAGTTCTCACACAGCACCCCCATAACCAAGAGAAAATGCTATAAGGGTTTGGTGGGCATTGACCTTGAGTTTTGGAGTTGTAGTTCACCTATATCCAGAGAGCACTGTGGACTGAAACAATGCATCAGGACCAAACTTGGCATGAATACTCAATATGCCCAAATGTGAACACAGATGGAGTTTGGGGAAAATAGACCTTGACATTTGGGAGTTACAGTTTCTGGGATTTATAGTTAACACACAATCAAAGATCATCCTGAACTCTTGCAACAATGGAATTGAACCAAACTTGGCATATTGAACTCTCATTACCAACAGAAAGTAACTAAAAGGGTTTGCTTGGGAATTGACCTTGAGTTTGGAAGTTGTAGTTCATCTACACCCAGAGAGCACTGTGGACTCAAACAATGTTATGTTATGTTGTTGTTTGTTTTCTATCCAGAATCACAATGTTGGAAGGAGGCTCACCACTTTACGGTCCCTAAAACAGGCATGGGAAAACTTCGGCCCTCTTGGTGCTTTGGACTTCAACTCCCACCATTCCTAACAGCCTGAGGCCCTTTCCTGCTTAAGTGGCTGAGGGGGGGGGGGAGGAAAAGGGCCCGAGGCTGCTAGGAATGGTGGGAGTTGAAGTCCAAAGCACCCAGAGGGCCGAAGTTTTCCCATGCCTGTTTTAGGGACCTTAAAGTGGTGAGCCTCCTTCCAACATTGTGATTCTGGATAGAAAACAAACAACAACATAACATAACATTGTTTGAGTCCACAGTGCTCTCTGGGTGTAGGTGAACTACAACTTCCAAACTCAAGAACATCTCCCTTAAATTGCAGTGCCTGGAATTGGGCACAGTATTCCAGGTGTGGTCTGACCCAAGGAAGAATAGAGGGGTAGCCTGACTTCCCTGGATTCATTGATTTATTTCAATGTTTCCCAACCAGTGTCCTGTGAGCGATCACCAGGTGTGCCGTGGGAAATGGGAACCTCCAATCCCCTTTCTTCCCCCTCCTGCCGAACACTTTTTCTTCTCCACTCGGGCTCCCTTCTTCCCAGCCTCGCTCTGCTCGCTTTGCCTCGCTTTGCTCTGGGGCGAGTCTGCGCAGGAGCACCTGCACGGGTCACGTCTTCCCTCCCCCTCCTGAACACGCTCACGCTGCCCCCTCGGATCAAAATGGCGGCAGAAGCGGCAGTGTAGAAGAAAAAGTAAGTGTTTGGCAGGAGGGGAAAGAAAGGGGGCGAAGGGGAAGGGAGAGGAAGAGGTTTCTGCCGAAAGCTGGCATGGGCAAACTTGGACCTTCCAGATGTTTTGGACTCCAACTCCCACCATTCCTAACAGCCTGAGGCCCTTTCCTGCTTAAGTGGCTGAGGGGGGGAAAGGAAAAGGGCCTGAGGCTGCTAGGAATGGTGGGAGTTGGAGTCCAAAACATCTGGAAGGTCCAAGTTTGCCCATGCCAGCTTTCGACCCGTGCAGGTGCTCCTGCGCAGACTCGCCCCAGAGCAAAGCGAGGCAAAGCGAGCAGAGCGAGGCTGGGAAGAAGGGAGCCCGAGTGGAGAAGAAAAAGTGTTCGGCAGGAGGGGAAGAAAGGGTATTGGAGGTTCCAGTTTCCCACGGCACACCTGATGATCGCTCACAGCACACTGGTTGGGAAACATTGAAATAAATCAATGAATCCAGGGAAGTCAGGCTACCCCTCTATTCTTCCTTGGGTCAGACCACACCTGGAATACTGTGCCCAATTCCAGGCACTGCAATTTAAGGGAGATGTTCTTGAGTTCTTGATTTTATAAATGGGAAAAAGAAATAAGGGAAAACATGAGAGAAGAAAAGGAGAGGTTCTCTCATATCAAAACCGACTTGAAGAGGAGAGCTGGATTTTGAAAGCTGCTCTTTTTTGTGAGCAGTTATGAAACATAGTTTGTATACCCGATTATGTTTGAAAGCAAGCATCCAGATAATGCCTGCTCAAGAGCACTTTGCATCAACATCTCCCCATTTCCACACATTCAGCCTTTCAAGCCTTTCTCCTTTGGGCTTGGAACATCCTCCGTTGGGCCTTTTACTGCTTTTTGCACACACAAAAAGAGCTGTTAATGAATTTTGAGACTGTAGAAAAAAACATCTCCTTCTCAGAAGACTCTTTCTGAGTCTCTGTAATCAAAATGCTGAAAATGCTGAAGTCTTGTAACTGGAACTTGCGTTGAATGAGGTTTTTCAGAAAATCTGTTTCTCTTTTCTTTAAAAAAAATCCTTTTGAATGGCAAAAGATTGCAAAGAAGGAACACAGGAGGTCTCTCTCTGCTGCAGGGCTGTCCAACTGGCAGCCCTGGGGACGTATACGGCCCCCCAGCCCCTTCCCTCCGGCCCCCTAAGCTTTTTAATAAAAAATAAAAATGGAAAAATAAAATAAATAATAACTTTAAAAAAAAATTTGGTCTATGATACACAGGGAGATTACAAAAATGTTGAAAAAACCAATAAGTAAAAAACCGGAAAGCTTTTTGTTAGGATTACTTGACTCTAAGTTGGATAAAATAGAACAAAATATTTTTATTTTAATCACGACAGCGGCGAAATTGATCTTCGTGAAGTTTTGGAAATCTGAAGAAATACCAACAAAAGAGGAATGGATCTTTAAAGTTATGGACGTAATCCAAATGGAAAGGATGACTGCCAGCCTAAAACCAAATTTTAAAAAAGACAACATACAACTGAAAAGTTATAACTTGTTTGTTCAATACTGTAAAAATGAATATGAATTAGAATTTGAGTTAAATATATAATGCCGGGCGGTAGAATACCGAAATTAAGTCAGAATCGGGTTTGTATGTACCGAGTGATAATAATCGGGAAACAAAGTATTGTTTTGCCTGCTCTTTCTTTCTCTTTCTCCCCCCCTCGCTTTGAGTCTCTTATAAAATTTTATAAAGATACCAAAAATCGAAATGGAGGTGACCAACAAAGGTCCCAAGAATGGTCTGCCCTATCACTCTTTTAACTTTCCTTTTTCGTCGTCTTTTCCCCTTTCCTAACCTTCCATTCCCCACTACCCCGCTCCCTCACCCCTTCTTTCCTACTATTTTCCCTATCTTTGTCATATCTTTTCTTGTTCCGTCACAGGAAATGGGAAGGGAAGGCCAAGCCTCCCCCAGTACCTGTCCGCTGGCAGGTCAATGTCCAACAGTACAGCGTCGGAACTGTCAATGTTGTTTTATGTGTGTGTCTCTATGTGATTTTAAGCTGAAACTCAATAAAATATTTGTTAAAAAAAATAATAACTTTAAAAAAAAATACCTACTTCCGGGTTTGGAGCAAGTATCGCGAGAATACCCAATCCACACGGGATTTTGCTGTCAACGCGAGATCCCGCCGGCGTTGACAGCGAAATCCCGTGTGGATTGGGTATTCTCGGGATACTCTTCGGCTACTCTACTACTGGATCGCTGAGGCCCACAGATGCTATTAGGACCTTCTTCGACTCAGTCGGTCATCGCCTCTCTCGTCGTCCAGGTACTCCTAGATCTTGCGCGTTTGGAAAAGGTAGGCCGAAGCAGGGGGCTCCTCAGGGGGCTCCTCATTCCCTCCCCCCATCTCCTCTCATGTATTAAATATAAAATTAAATATATTTAAAGATGAAATAAGGGAGATGGGATACATTAAAATAAGGGGAGGGGAGGATGGAATTAAATATATTTAATATTAAATTAAAATAAGGGGAGAGGGGAGGATGGAATTAAATATATTTAATATTAAATTAAAATAAGGGGAGAGGGGAGGATGGAATTAAATATATTTAATATTAAATTAAAATAATTTAATATTTTATCCCTCCATTTTATCTCAGTAAAAGGTTATATTTGACTGTATGGATGCCCCTTTTGAATGCCCACCCTGCATTTAATGTTAGTGAAAGATTATATTTGACTGTATGGGTGCCCCTTTTGAATGCCCACCCTGCATTTCCCCTTAGTAAAAGATTATATTTGATTGTATGGATGCCCTCATGAATTGTAAGTAAATGGTAGCTGGGGGAGGGGAGGGGCGGAGGCGGGGCAGGGGCGGAGCTGGGGGCGGCGGCAGACCCTTCGGCCCCCCAGGTCATCAGTGACCGGAATTCAGGCCCCTGGTCCGGTAGAAGTTGGACAGCCCTGCTCTACTGAATCAAATCACTAATAGTTGATATATGAGTGAATCTAAACCAGTGGTTCCCAAAGTGGATGGTACCACCCCATGGTGGGCGGTGGGATGATCCAAGGGGGCACTGGGAGGCTCAGGAGAATTTGGGGGGCGGTGAGCCCCTGTGGTGGTGTGGGCCAGGTGACAGGCTCCCCGCAGGGCCCGCCCCCCGCCTCTAAGGGAAGCGCGAGCGGCTCTGCCCCTCCTTTCTTCTCTGGCAAACTTGGGCCCTCCAGGTGGTTTGGACTTCAACTCCCACCATTCCTAACCACCTCAAGCCCCTTCCAAAGCCCTCCAGTATTTTATTTTGGTCATGGGAGTTTGTGTGCCAAGTTTGGCTCGATTCCACTGTTGGTGGAGTTCAAAATGCTCTTTGATTGTAGGTGAACTAAAAATCCCAGCAGCTACAACTCCCAAATGAAAAAATCAACCTCCCCCCCAACCCCACCATTGTTCAATTTTGGGTATATTGAGTATTTGTGCCAAATTTGGTCCAGATCGAGGTTTGTTTGGGTTCAGAGTGCTCTCCAAATATAGGTGAACTACTTCTCCCCTAAATCACTGTGGATTCCTTCCAAAGCCCTCCAGTATTTTCTGTTGGTCATGGGAGTTTGTGTGCCAAGTTTGGCTCAATTCCATCATTGGAATTCAAAATGCTCTTTGATTGTAGTTGAACTATGAATCCCAGCAACTACAACTCCCAAATGACAAAATCAATTCCCCCAACCCACCAGTATTCAAATTTGAGTATATTAAGTATTTGTGCCAAATTTGGTCCAGATCCAGAGTTGTTTGGGTTCAGAGTGCTCTCCAAATGTACAGTAGGTGAACTACGTCTCCCCTAAATCACTGTGGATTCCTTCCAAAGCCCTCCAGTATTTACTGTTGGTCGTGGGGGTTCTGTGTGCCAAGTTTGGTCCAGGTCTGTCATTCATGGGGTCTCGGTTGTGGAAATCAGAGCTGAATTGGTCGAAGGTACTGCAAATCCCATCATCCGTTGTCCATACCCCCCCAAACATATTGTTTTTGTGATTAATCACTATGCTTTAATTATGTTCAGTTTGTAACAATGAAAGCACATCCTGCATATTAGATATTTGCATTAGAATTCATAAGAGTAGCAAAATTATTTATGAAGTAGCAACGAAAATATGGTTGGGGGTCACCACAACATGAGGAACCTTATTTAGGGGTCACGGCATTAGAAAAATTGAGAACCACTGCATTAATACATATATCTTTCTGTTTAACTGCTATAAAAATTTAAAATAATAATTTCTAGGGGGGCGCTGAGTAAAAAAAATTCTGGAAAGGGGGCGGTAGGCCAAAAAAGTTTGGGAACCACTGGCCTACACTTTTGAATGAAGGCAGTTTCACACCATTTTCATCACCATTGTTACTAGAGTTGTGCATGGAATTCGTTTCTCCTGTTTCATCCGTTCTTTCATTATTTTTTTACCTTTGGGAGCACGTAATGGGAAGGTCCCTCCCAGCACGAAAAACAGCTTGACATGAAAGTAAGCAGGAGTCAGTTCTTTGCCTGCTTTTCGTACTCCATGCCTTGGAAAGAGTGCATGTGTGGTGTGCAGGAAGTGGACATGCTTACCTGCCTGCAGCTGAGCACCTCCCCTCTGTAACTTGCCTTCTTGCCTTGGAGAGTGTCTGTGTGGCTAAGAAGCCTCCTTCAAGCACACACCTACCTGCCACTGAGCATCGCTCCTCTAGAGTAAAACATCTTAAATGTCTAAAATGACAGGAAGGGGAGCCTTCCTGAAGCCTCCCCCATAATGGGCCGATAGTAAACGGATCTTTTGACACCCTAGAGCAGTTTTTCCCAACCAGTGTGCCATGGCACACTAGTGTGCCATGAGCGATCATCAGGTGTGCCGTGGGAAATTAGAACCTACAATACCCTTTCTTCCCCCCCCCCCCCGCCCACAGTGCTCTCTGGGTGTAGGTGAACTACAACTTCCAAACTCAAGGTCAATTCCCAAGCAAACCCTTTCAGTACTTCCTGTTGGTAATGAGAGTTCAATATGCCAAGTTTGGTTCAATTCCATTGTTGCAAGAGTTCAGGATGCTCTTTGATTGTGTGTTAACTATAAATCCCAGAAACTGTAACTACCAAATGTCAAGGTCTATTTTCCCCAAACTCCGTCTGTGTTCACATTTGGGCATATTGAGTATTCATGCCAAGTTTGGTCCTGATCCAACATTGTTTAAGTCCACAGTGCTCTCTGGATATAGGTGAACTACAACTCCAAAACTCAAGCCCACCAAACTCTTATAGTATTTTCTCTTGGTTATGGGAGTTCTGTGTGGGAAGTGTGTGTTTTTCTGCCATTCCTGCCAGGATATCTATGTTGTGTTCATTGAAACAGGCCCAGGTTTCACACTGAGTGTATAAATACATTTAAAAACATATTAACTACATGTATGACTGTGTTAGAGTGTCATTTTGTGTCATTTTGGTTGGTGCTGTGCCCCAGGGTTTTGTAAATGTAAAAAATGTGCATCATACATATTCTCTTAAGTTAAGACCAGTACTTCGTCCATAACAAGAGCATTGAGCCATATCCATCAACTTGCTGTTACAAATCCAGTCCAAAGTGCTGTATTGTGCTAATGTGCAAACGCTTGGTCCCACAGCCAAGATTTCACTTTTTTCCTGAATGCCAGGAGGGATGGGGTTGATCATATGTCGCTTGGAAGCGCGTTCCACAGATGGGGAGCCACCACTGAGAAGGCCCCCTCTCTTGTCCCCATCAACCGTGTTTGAGAAGTTGGCGGGAGCGAGAGCAGGGCCTCCCTGGATGTTCTTAAATTACGAGGTGGGACGTAGAGTCCAATGCATTCGGACAAGTAAGCTGGGCCAGAACCGTATAGAGCTTTAAAGGTCAAAACCAGCACTTTGAATTGAGCTCGGAAATGGATAGGCAGCCAGTGGAGCTGACACAACAGGGGGGTGTTATGCTCCCTGTATGTAGCTCCAGTTAGTAATCTGGCTGCCGCCCGTTGGACTAATTGTAATTTCCGAACAGTCTTCAAAGGCAGCCCCACGTAGAGTGCATTGCAGTAATCTATTCGGGATGTGACCAGCACGTGGACGACAGTAGCCAGATCAGACTTCCCAAGGTACTTTCTCCATTGGCAAGACTTTATATATCTGACTAGCTGTAACCGGCATGCATTGCTGTGCCCTATTTTGGAGATGTGAGGAAGTCTGAGTATGTAAGGGTTGGAGTTGTTAGTTATGGTGTTGTTGGGGTCATGGCTGTGTTGTTGTGGGTTGTTTTGGTGGGTGGGATGTTGGAGTCTTGTGGAGTTCTTGTGTGGCGTTGCTGGCGTTCTGCAGAGCTTGTGGATATACAATGTTTTTTGTCTTTCCGTCTGCTGTGTTGATGTAGAGGTTGATGCGTGTGTGGGTGGGGTACTTTGGAAGTGAGTGGAGGTACTTGAAATCCCATTATCCATGGTGTATCCTCCTCTAATCTGCAGTCGGATGGAGTGTGGGTCATGGGGTGCATTGTTTGCCAAGTTTAGTCTTTATCGGTCTTGGTTCTTGGACACAGTGGTCTGTGGAGAATGATGGGTTTTGAAGTAGTACAAATCCCATTATCCATGGAGGTACTTCAAGTCCCATAATCCATGGTCCACCCTCCTCCAAACTGTAGTAGAATGTAGCATGGGTCATAGGGGCTCTGTGTGCCAAGGTAGGTTACTGTAAATTCAGGCCATACACAATGTCCCATGAGCTGAAGCCTAGTCAGGAACAGCAAGTTAATGAAGCCTTACTGTCAATTCAGGCCATACACAATGTCCAATGAGCTTATGGCTATTCGGGAGAATCAAGTGAATGAAGCCTTACTGTCAATTCAGAGTGTAAACAGCATTCCATTAAGTGAGGCCTAGTCAGGGAAATTAAGTTAATGAAGGCTTACTGTCAATTTTGGGTGTGGTCTGTGATTTGTAGGGGTGTACATTTTCTGTGGGAAGTGAATTGGGTGTTTGTGTTTGTGCCTCAGCCTTTTGCCTTATCCTCCTCTGACAGTTTATTATGGGTCGGAATGTTCATGTTGGCTGGCCAGTACAGGAGTTATGCAAATCCGCCCTTATTGGCAGCCAATCATATTGTCAGAATGTAGAGGCTGGGAGAGTCGTTGGCAGCCCCGGAGGATGCTGGGAAATGTAGTTTTTTTACTTGTTGTTTTGGGGGCCTTTTAGGTTTTGGGGGAAAGTTTCTTTGCTACAAACCTACCTTGTCTGAGGTCTATTTCTGTTGGCAAGTTTGGTGTCTCTGCGTTGTAAGGTTTCTCTGTTTGGGACGGTCGTTCCATGACGACTCTTCCTTTATATATATAGATTTGCCAAATGTAATTGTCTATTTAGAATTTGTGGATTTCGCAGATTTGTAGATGGTGCAAAACTTAAAACTCCATGCCAAAAATGAATTTTTTGAATCTGTGGTTACTTTTATATGTCAGTTTCCACTCTCATCTGGCTTCCCTTGTGAAATCCTGACACTTTTGACAGGAATATTGCAATCATATGTTGCACATTAGATGGACATTTGTTGATCACAGCCCCAACCTGGTGCGATGATTGCTTGCTTTGGACGAGGGAATCAATGCAACTTGTGCTTTTTGGCAGACCTCCTGCAGTCCTTCCAGTAAGTTTGATCTTGTAAATCTGCATCTCTGATACCACGGGAGGCTTTTCATCTTCGGTAGGAAACAAACAGAAAAAAACAGAAAGGGAAGAATGTGCCAAAAGTTGTTTCGGTTTCAGCAGATGAAAAGCTTTCGACACGCTCACAAACAATCCTAAATTCATTCTGTCGTAAGGATGCAATTCTCCACTAAATTAGTCCTCAAAGAAGCAATGAGCCATTTTCTTCCAGCTATGAGAAAGTCTTCAAGCACTGCGCAGGGCTCTCGTGATTATTTGTCGTTCTGGATGAATTCTGTGTAAAATGGGGGTTTTGCACAGAAAATAGCATTATTTTCTGTTCAGGATTTTCTTTTCTGTGACCTGAAAATGCTTGAGGGATTGTTTTGCACAAAATTCACACTTTTTTGGTGCTGGAAACAGCAAAATACATTGCAAGGATTTTGTGTAGTCTAAATCCTAAATTCAAAGGATTATTGGCAGTATAAGGCTGGATCTACACTGACATATCTCTCTCGGCATTACTTCGTGAACGAAGATTCTTAGGAAGGACTTACAAGCGCGTTGATGACTAAAAAAGCCAATCTGAGATAGGCAAGTTTGGTTGCAGAAAGCACAGCAGAAAGTCTCCTTGGCTGATGTTGTTTCCAAGTTGCAGTTCTTTCTGCGTTGTCGTTTCTCTTCGAGACCCATTCGGCGTGTCTTCTCGAAAGAGGCTGCAGCATTGTGGATAGTGCATCTCCATGCCTCCTGATGTGAGGCCAGGGTGGACCATTGTTGGTGATCAATCTGGCCGAGCCTGAGATGTTGTTTCAGGGAGTCCTTATATCTCTTTTTGGGGTGCCTCTCTTGTGCTGACCCGTGGCGAGTTCACCATAGAGTAGTATCTTTGGGAGGTGGTGGTTCTCCATCCTAGAGACGTGTCCTGCCCAGTGCAGCTGTGTTCTCAATAGCATGGCCTCAACGCTGGTGATCCCTATTTGCTCAAGGACAGCAACATTTGTCACATAGTCGGTCCAGTGTATATTTAGGATTGTGCGAAGACAGCGCTGATGGAAGCGTTCGAGGAGTCGTAGGTGTTGGCGATAGGTGACCCATGTTTCAGACCCATAGAGGAGAATAGACAGTACGATAGCTCTGTACACACTGATTTTGGTGCTTTGCCTCAGGTGCTTGTTGCTCCAGACTCTTTTGTGAAGCCTTCCGAATGCACTTTATGCCTTTACTAATCTGTGATCTCTCTTTATCAATCTTGGCGTCTGAAGAATGGACTTAAGCACAGATTTGCCTATGCTGACGTGGGGATGATGGTGTTCTTCCTGTGGTGCGGGCTGGTAGAGGACTTCCATTTTCTTCAGGCTCTGCAGCTGTTGCAAAGCAGGATGTTAGGCGCTGGGGAGTTGGAGTCCAACAAAGAAGTGGTCTGAGTTGGTGGTGATGCGTCGAGGCAACCTTAGCAGCCCCTTGAACGGTCCTGTCTATAGGAAGAGACCGTGTATATGTTCCACAGGCTTGCCCTGCACTTCCCAAGCAAGCCTACTGCCATAATGTAACATATGGGATGCTGCTATATCACCAGCAATGAAGCAAAATGTCTTCTGCCTCCACAGAGGTATTTTCTTTCTTTATCTTTGATGGTTGAACATCTCCCTGGCCAGCAGTGGCCACAGTGACGAAAATGCAAGCCACAATGTTTTCCACCCCACATTGGGCTCAGGATAAGAACTGCTCAGCCTTGTTTTCTATTGTTATATGCTGTGTGCTGTCACATTACCAGTCAGCTCGGTTCTTCATCGGCGACTGTTTCTGTGCCTTCCATTGTCAGCTGCCATACTGTTTGAGCCATTAAGTGAATGTCTTCCAGAAAACATACCCCGGGGAGCTGTGAAAGAGCAGCCTGAGTCATAAAACCCAACAAATTTGCTTTTCCATAATAGATGTACCTGGCATAAAGGCTTGCTCAAATCAACCAGCTGCGGAGAATTTCCTTATCAGAGCATGACATGCCTGTTTGGTTCATCCCCGACCATGGAAGGGAACCTGGGGAAAATTCCTCTTGAATGTTTTTCTTTCTTTCTGTATAAACACTGTGGTCTTTAGAAGAAGAAGGAAAACTTTTTCTCTTGTCTGCTCCCTTCACATTGATTATATGCCACCTGTTTTTCTGCAAGAGTGATTTGTGGAGATGGTGACTTTTTATGACAGCATTGCCGGTCAATAGTTGAGGTTCAGGACTTTGGAATTCCAAAACATATAAAATACCAATATGAGCTTTATCTGCCCATAGACCTGAAAAAATAGGGAGGAGGAAGCAAACTTGTTTTCTGCTGCCCTCCAGACTGGGACGCAATGGAACAATGGCTTCAAACTACAAGAAAGGAGATTCCACCTGAACATTAGGAAGAACTTCCTGACTGTGAGAGCCGTTCAGCAGTGGAACTCTCTGCCCTGGACAGGCATGTAGCCAGGGGGGGCTAAGGGGGCTTTAGCCCCCCCCCCCGAAATTCTCAGGGTGGTCCGCAAGAAGGCCTTACTGGTACATTATTTAAACTGTTATGTTTATTCATATCATGATCTGATCACCATGCTCATTATATCCCACATTAATGGGGCTATTGGGATAACAATACAAAAGGTTTGCTAGGGTAGACCCTCTTTCACCCAGTGTAATGATGTCGATTATTTGTGTGTAAATGTTGTATAACAGATGTTAAATGTATGTTGTTTTGTGTAGTTCAAAGGAATATCCTATGAATTGTTGATGTGGGTGAGACAGAAGGGAGGCTTGGCAGAAGCTCTGAAGAGCTGTCGCCATAGCAACCAGGCCAGAGCCTTTTAGATGTTCAAGGTATGAATTTTACAGTTGGTGAAGAGCTGTTGGAAGCCAACTGCCATGAGAGTGGGGAGGGAGTTTGTTTTGAGTTAGTTGGTCTTAAGGACTGTAAGAGAACAGTTCAGTCTTTAGTTGGTCTTAAGGACTGTAAGAGAACAGTTCAGTCTTTAGTTGGTCTTAAGGACTGTAAGAGAACAGTTCAGTCTTTAGTTAGTCTTAAGGTCTGCAAGAGAGCAGTCCAGTTTTATGGGTGTAGAGACCCTAGTTAAAGATGGAAGAGTCCAGAGGTCTATAGAGGGTTAGTGGGAACCCTATAGTATAACCACAGTTGTGTTTTGTGTAACTGAATAAGTTTGTGCCTCTGAGGAAGTATAAAACCAATCAAGATTTGTACCCATTTGTGTCATAATAAATTATTTACATCTTAAAAGAAAAACACCTCTGTTAGTTCTTTTATTGGTGGTGGCCCTCAAGGTCAGTGGTCAAACAGACAAATGGTGGCAGTGTGGTCAAGTGGTTACTGAGAAATTTAAAGTCTCTGCAATTCAATGGTTAGTGGGGGAGATAGTCTACCCTGCCATAAGACAGAAGTTGCTGAGGTAACTTCGAGGCCCCCTTGCATTTAGGGTTAGCGGTTTGGATTCCGAAAGATTGTCCAGTCTGGGGTTGTCACACCCAGTCTCAGCCCCTCGAACCAAACTCAGCCCCCCCCCAAACCAAAATCCTGGCTACGGCCCTGGCCCTGGAGAGTGGTGGAGGCTTCTTCTTTGGAAGCTTTTTGTGAAGACGCAGCTTACAGCGTGCATCCACTTTGTGAGGATCACTCTAATTTTCACTTGCTGCCACCATTAATTTACTGTGTTTGGCTACCCATTAAGAAAGCGGTGTTTTCAAGACTTGTAGGAGAAAGAATCTCCAGAAGAGATGTTTTTAATAAAGAACTATCAAGTTTATTAAAACAGTGTTTCGAGCTTGGAGGTTTCAAGAGTTCAAGAGCTTGGTTGGTTACAATCTACTTAGAGAAGTGTTTCTCAACCTGGGGGTCGGGACCCCCAGGGGGGTCGCAAGAGGGTTTCAGAGGGGTCGCCAAAGACCATCAGAAAACATATATTTATGGTGGTCTTAGGAAGTCCTTTGGCAGAGAAGATTGAAGATCTTTCTGCTTGTCCTTCTCTTTCTTTTTGGAAACAGACTGTGAATTCTCCCACCTAAAGCTCTACTCTGCGGTGATTTGCAGGCCTCCCAGCCAAGGGGAGGGCTGTTTCAGAGACTCCAAGCAGGGGAGGGGAGAGCAGGCGTGCTTGGCGCATGTCAACATGATGCGCATGTGTAGGTGAGGGAGAGTGTGTGAGGTGGGATGGAGGCTCATGCCAGCTAGTCCCTTCAAGGCATGAGGGTTCTGTGTAGGAAGTTTGACCCAATTCTATCATTGGTGGGGTGCAAGGGGCTGTTTGATTGTAGGTGAACTATAAATCCCAGCAACTACAACTCCCAAATGTCAAGATCTATCTTCCCCAAACTCCACCAGTGTTCACATTTGGGTATATTGAGGATGAGTGTCAAGTGTGGCCCAGATCCATCATTGTTGAGTCTATAGTGCTCTCAATGTAGGTGAACTACAACTCCCAAACTCAAGGTCAATGCCCACCAAACACTTCCAGTATTTGCTGTTGGTCATGGGAGTTTTTTTGTGCCAAGTTTAGTTCAATTCCATTGCTGGTGAGTTCAGAATGCTCTTTGATTGTGGGTGAACTATAAATCCCAGCAACTTCCAAATGACAAAATCAACACCCCCCCCCCCTTCATAAGTACAGTTATGAAGTAGCAATGAAAATAATGGTTAGGGATCACCACAACATGAGGAACTGTATTAAGGGGTCGTAGCATTAGGAAGGTTGAGAAACACTGACTTAGAGATACTTTCTTAAGGTTACAAGTTGCTATCTATGAAGATACAGTCTAACACAAAGCCACTGTACTCCTAAAACTATAACTCAGCAGTTTACACACTCTCTGCTGGTCCTTAACAACCACTGCTTTCAGGCCCGGATTACCCATGAGGCCATCTGAGGCCGTGGCCTCGGGTGGCAGATTTTGGGGGGTGGCATTTCCGGGCCTGAAGGAAGGGGTGAGGTGAAGTCCCACCGCCCCTAGGGCGATTAACGCAGCTTCCCCCGTTGCCGCCGCCCCGCTCGCGCGGGTGGGCGCCACTCCTTCCTTCAGTGAAGGGAGGAGGGGTGCCGGTGCGAGCGCGGCGGCGGCGGTGGGGGAAGCCGCGCGAGTCGCCCTAGGGGCGGGACTTCCGGCTGCGCCTTCTCTTTCTCGCCGGCAGTGCCTCCGCGCCTCCAGTGAAGGGAGGAGGCGGAACCGGTGTGAGGGGAGAAGGCACCGCTGGAAGTCCCGCCCCTAGGGTGACTCACGCGGCTTTCGCCGCCGCCGCTCCCCTCGTGTTTGGGGCACGGGTGAGCGGGGCGGCGGCGGCGAAAGCCTTGTGAGTCGCCCTAGGGGCGGGACTTCCGGCGGCGCCTTCTCCCTCTCGCCGGCCCTGCCCCCCGCAAGAGGCCCTGCCCCCCGGGGGCGGCATTTAGATAGGCGGCCTTGGGCGGCACAGTCCGCTAATCCGGGCCTGACTGCTTTCCTAGCAGTCTACACACCTACACTACTACCCTTTCCCCAGAGTAGAGTCAGGCTTAGATTAAACCCAGAGTCTTTTAAACCGCTGAAAGCTGGCTAAACAGACTCTCTCATTCTCTCACACATCCTTCTGCGTTGGCAGTTAGTCACCAACTGAAAATATTTGAATTCGAGGATTCTAAAGCCAACTGCAGGCTGAGCCTCCAGTTTCCATAGTAACCCCTTAGTGTTAGCGAAGTTTTACCCCTACAAAATACCCACATATACACAAACATCAACCACATTTACAACATGCAACAAATAAACATGACTTCACCTCACTTTTAAACAGAGGCTGGGTGGCCATCTGTCAGTGGTGCTTTGAATGCAATTTTCCTGCTTCTTCGCAGGGGGTTGGGCTGGATGGTCCATGAGGTCTCTTCCAACTCTATGATTCTAATACATTAACTTTAGCATCTAGAGAAGGATATGGTTTTTAAAAGGCAAGCACAGTTTTTGAAACAATTTGCAGGAATTGAGTAGTACAAGTGCAGTGGCATCTCCATCCTAGTTGTTCTTTCTCCAAGGAGCATTAGGTGTACAAGTATATGTCAAAAGTTGAACCATAAGTATTCATCAGGTTAGGGAGTAAGAACCAGGGGATGGGAGACTGGACCGGGACACATAACACTAAAGAGGCCCCGATGAGCTCAGAAACTGCCGCCCAGCCCCCAGCGGTTCCTACCTTGAGGCAGAAAACACTCACCCTCCAGGGGAAACAACACCGTGAAGGCTACAGCAACGAAATAACCCCTCCCCAAGAAGGACCCATGGCTGGTAACGATTCCCATCCTACCTTATTCCATGATACAGACCTGACAAGGAATCTTCAGATTGAAAACCCCCGCCGGCTGCTCCCAAAATTGACATATTGACGACCAGCACCAGGGCCGTAGCCAGGATTTTGATTCCAGGGGGGGGGGGCTGAGTATGGTTAGGGGGGGGGGGGCTGAGACTGGGTGGAAGAGGATCTACCCTAGCAAACCTTTTGTATTGTTATGCCAATAACCCCATGAATGTGGGATATAATGAGCATGGTGATCAGATCATGATATGAATAAACATAACAGTTTAAATAATGTACCAGCAGGCATGTAGCCAGGGGGGGGGGGCTAAGGGGGCTTCAGCCCCCCCCGAAATTCTCAGGGTGGTCCGCGAGAAGGCCTTACTGGTACATTATTTAAACTGTTATGTTTATTCATATCATGATCTGATCACCATGCTCATTATATCCCGCCTTCATGGGGTTATTGGGATAGTGTACCAGTAAGGTCTTTTCGCGGACCACCCTGAGAAATTCGGGGGGGGGGCTGAAGCCCCCTTAGCCCCCCCTGGCTACATGCCTGACCAGCACAAACTCCACATTCTGACTTGGAACATTGCAGGGTGGAAGTCTTCTATAAAAGACCCCTCTTTCCTAGAATTTCTATCCCAACATCATATTATTCTGCTTCAGGAATCATGGATGGTAGGAGGCATAACAAGTAATGGGTTTCAATCCCACTCAATCAATGCAGAGCCCCCAACCAGATATGGGAGGCCCAAAGGAGGTCTAGCAATCCTAATCTCCAACGAGCTACGGGCTAAGACAACACCCCTTCCCTCCTTAAAGTCAAGTGCTATGGCTGTTCTAATTCAATTCAACAACCACAAAATGTTGGCAATAAACGTCTAAATACACCCTATGAGAAGAAAAGCCCAAGTCAAAGCCACATGGTCTGAGCTGGAGTCCTATATCGAGGATCTCATACTGCAGAATCCAGATGCATTTATACTCTTGGGAGGTGATTTCAATGCAAGGATGGGCCCAGATGACCCCTCTCTTTTTAAGCAACAGAACTGTCCATCTCCAATCAGTGAGGATGAGGGACCTTTCCCTTACTGTGTGTCCAAAGACCCAAAATCGAAAATTCGCGAGCTTATGTCTTGCCAAAACAGCTTATAGGCTAAATCTCTGCATTTTAAATGGGGTATTGGAGGGTGACCATCCAGCCGAATTCACCTTTCTTTCAGGCACAAAAATGAGCGCTATTGACTACATAGCCATTTCAAGGGATTTCCTTCCTTATGCCAAATCCCTAAAAGTTATGCCCAAACTTGAGAGTGACCATCTCCCAGTCTCTCCTCAATTGAACTCCTTCTCGCAGGAAACTCACATAACGGAACAATACCAGCCTCTACTACTGCCAACAGAAAGATCTTATAACCCAGGGCTGTCCAACATCTTCGGGGCCAAGGGCCGGAATCCAGGTGACGGATCACCTTGGGGGGCCGGAGCGGAGGCCGTGGCTGCTCGCGGGGGTGTGGCCGCAGTGGGGGCGTGGCTGCTTGTGGGGGGCGGGGCCGCTCCCGCCCTGGTGCGCATGCCCAGCGTCCTGTGCGGCCCGCCTCTTTTTGGCGGGGTGACGTCAGGCGCCACGCCTGACGTCACCCAGCCCCGTCGAAAAGGGGCGGGTCATGCAAGATACCGGGCTTGCGCGCCAGGGCAGGATCGGCAAGCCGCCCTCCGCCGTGTCCTGACTCTTGCTGCGGCCGTGCCTGAAGGAAGGTAAGCTCCTGGGCTTACCTTCCTTCAGGCGCGGCCGCTGCAAGAGCTAGGGAGACGGCGGAGGGCGGCTCGCCGATCCCCCGGCTCGCCTCCCGCCCTGGCGCGCATGTCCGGCATCTTGCGCGACCCGCCCTCCTCACTTGCGCCGCCCCGAGATCGAAATTTTTCAAATTTTTTTCCAATTTTTTTTTAAAAACCTGATGTCTTGCAGGGGGTTAGGGGGCCGTGGAGAAGGGGCTTGGGGGCCGTGTATGGCCCCAGGGCCGCCAGTTGGACAGCCCTGTTATAACCGAGCCAAATGGACCCCACACCTGAATCAAAGAATAACTGATCTGCTGGCCACAGATCAGCTTATGAGCCTTCGCTCCTCTCTCACATCAGCTGAAACCACCAGCACACTCATGGAAAGCTATAGAAACATCATAACACTATGTAAGAAAATTTGAATTTTTTTCCCGTTCCTGGTTTGAAAGTGTTATTTTTTGTTTAATTGTGCAGTACCTACTCTGAAAGTAGTTGTTCAACTCCAGAAACTTGGTTTTTGTGGCTGCCACAAACTATGTCGTCATGGCAATTAAAATGGAATCGTACTACTATGATTGTGTGGTGGGCTCCCAGGGGTGGGTATCACTGGCCCCAGAACAATGTGTTTGTAAGGCGTTCCCACAAAGGGGAAGGAGTTAGAGGAGGAAAACTAAAATTAGGAGAGTGATTCACCAGGGAAGACAAGAATAGTTGGAGCTTATATTATTGGGGTCAATAATCCCTCTGACTTTACAACCCTAGGCAAAGGAAAGAAAGAACAGAGAGTTCAATCAGCCTCCTAGCAAGCAATGATCCTGCTTTATAGACCTCTTGACACTAGAAAATGAATCCACTTTAAATACAGTTTCTGCCTCCTTCAGAAGGCAGGTTTGTAGTTTAGTGAGGCTGTTAATGGCTCCTCCCTAAACTACAAACCCCAGAATTCTGCAGGACGCAGCAACCAGATTTAAAGCGGATTCATTCTCTAGTGCAGTGTTTTTCAACCTTTTTTGAGCCGCGGCACATTTTTTACATTTACAAAATCCTGGGGCATACCACCAACCAAAATGACACAAAATGACACTGTAACACAGTAATACATATAGTTAATGTATTTTTAATGTATTTATACATTCACTTAGAGTGAAACCTAAGTGAACACAAAATATATAGTTATAGTATACTAGCTGTACCTGGCACGCGTTGCTGTGCCCTTTTTAGGAGATGCGAGAAAGTCCAATCATCCACGGTGTGCCCTCCTCTAAACTGCAATTGGATGGAGTGTGGGTCAAGTTGGGTCTTTATTGGTCTTGGTTCTGGGCCACAGTGGTCTGTGGGGAATGATGGGTTTTGAAGTACTACAAATCCCATTTTCCATGGTGGTACTTCAAGTCCCATCATGCATGGTCGGGGCTCTGTGTGCCAAGGTAGGTTACTGTAAATTCATGCCATACACAATGTCCCATGATCTGAGGCCTAGTTAGGAACAGCAAGTTAATGAAGCCTTACTGTCAATTCAGGCCATACACAATGTCCAATGAGCTGAGGCCTAGTCGGGAGAATCAAGTTAATGAAGTCTTACTGTCAATTCAGAGCGTTTCCCAGTAAGTGAGGCCTAGTTAGGGAAATCAAGTTAATGAAGCCTTACTGTCAATTTTGGGCGTGGTCTGTGATTTTTTGGGGTGTAAATTTTCAGTTGCAAGTGATTTGGGTGTTTGTTATGAGGATTGGCTCAGGCCTTTTCCTTATTCTGTTTTGGCAGTTTTTTATGGTTCGAATTTTCATGTTGGCTGGCCAGTGCAGCAGTTATGCAAATCCGCCCTTATTGGCAGCCAATCATGTTGTTCAGAATGTAGAGGCTGGGAGTCTTTGGCTGCCCCGAGGATGCTGGTAAATGTTGTTTTATTTTTACTCGTTTTTTTGGGGGCCTTTTAGGTTTTGGGGGGGAAAGTTTCTTTGCTACAAACGTGCCTTGCTTGAGGCCTATTTCTGTTGGCAAATATTGTGTTTCTGCGTTGTAAGGTTTCTTTGTTTGAGGTATACATCACATGACGTGAACCCATTTATATAATAGATTATTATATTGCATTACATTACAACATTATCAATATTATATGTATGCACAATATACGTATACCATACTATATTATACTATAATATCAAATACAACATACTATGTCATTGTCATAGTACAACAATTACATACTACATTGTATTATAACAATTATATCGCAATATTATTTGCAATATTACATGTAACGTAAATATACAATTATAATATCTTAATTTTAAATTGTGGTGCCCAGAACAGGACACAGTGTTGGAGTTGAAGTCCAAAACACCTGGAGGAAGGCCCAAGTTTGACCATATCAAGTCAAAGACCTGGCTATTTGAGCAGGCATTTGCTGATGAAATATAAGGCTTAATGAGATATATGGAATGACGACGATGCGATGGAAACTAATTTCAACATGATGCTGAGGCTGCAATTGTATGTTTTTAATTGTTAAAATTATTATATGTTTTTTTCGGGGGGGTTGTCTTGTTGCTGTGTTGTATTGAGGGCAGAGACTGCCTGTGTAAACCGTCCCGAGTCGCCTTCGGGCTGAGAGGGGCGATATAGAAACGTGACAAATAAATAAATATAAATAAATATCTAGTCTAAATGTATAGCCAGAGTCTCCATGCCCATCTGTTGAGAGGGCTTGGATGGTGCCTTCCTGCTTGGCTGAAGGAGGTCAGGCTGGATGGCCTTTGTGGGACCCCTATTTCTCCCACGAGTTCCCTTCCCTCCCTTCCCTCCTTTCCCCCATTAGCTGGCTGACTCCCTGCCTGCCTGCCTGCCTGCCTGCCTTCAGTGCTCAGGCTCCGCTGCTCTCTGACTCACACCTCGCACAGCACCAACAGGGCTGGACTGGGCTGGACCGGAAGTGCTCCCCGTCGGAGCGGAACGGAAGGGAACGGGCCCAAACAGGTCTGCCCTACTGCGGAGCCCTCCCGAAAACAGGGACCCAAGCGCTGAGGTTCCAGAGACAGAGTAGCAAACTTTATACATGACATCAGATAGATTAGAATCTAATTTCCCACGGCACACCTGATGATCTCTCACGGAACACTGGTTGGGAAACACTGCTCTAGTGCACTGATTCTCAAAGTGGGTGGTACTACTCCCTGGTAGGCAGTGAGGCGATCCAAGGAGGCGGTGGGAGGCTCAGGGGAATTTGGGGGGCGGTGAATCCCTTTAAGGGGGCGTGAACAATTGGCCATTTAGGAGGGGTCGTGCGGCCCGCTTCTTTGGCCCTGCCCTGCCCCCTTCGCTTTGACCTGCATATTAGATATTTGGATTAGAATTCGTAAGAGTAGCAAAATTATTTATGAAGTAGCAACGAAAATATGGTTGGGGGTCACCACAACATGAGGGACCTTATTTAGGGGTCATGGCATTAGAAAGGTTGGGAACCACTGCATTAATACAAATATCTTTCTGTTTAATTAAAAATTTCTTTCTGTTTTTAAAAAAAATTTCTAGGGGGGGGCGGTGAGTAATTTTTTTTCTGGAAAGGGGGCGGTAGGCCAAAAAAGTTTGGGGACCACTGCTCTAGTGTGATGAAGTAAGAAGGATTATATCTAGCTTGCTGGACATAATTTATGTGTGTTTTGCAGTATTTCATGTGTTCCCATTTCAGCATCTGGTGACCTCAATTCACTTTGGAGGCCAGTCAACTTTTCCTATAGGATATAATAAAATAACTCCCGTATTTTCTGGCGTATAAGACTACTTTTTAACCCAAGAAAATCTCAAAAGTCAGGGGTCGTCTTATGCGCGGGGGTGTGTGTGTCTAATACGTGGGAGTACTCTTATACACCAAGAGTCGTCTTATACGCTGGGAGTCATCTTATAGAGCGGGTGCTGAAACTTCTAATCCGGATTGGAGAATCTGTGGTTGCTGCATATGGTGGGGGGAGCTCGAAAATGGCAGTGGCCGCGTCCCTACTGTATGCAGTGACTGTATGAAAGCATTAAGGGCGACTCTGTACAAGTACGGTAGAAGAAAATCCATTCATCAGGATTCATGGACTTAATGTGGTCCCGATGGTGAGGTGAAGGGGTGCCTCACCGGGAAGGTGTAGTGAAGGGCTGAGCAAGCTGCAGGTGTCCAGGGCGCCCGAGGTATGGAAAAAAGAGATAGAGTGGCTCTGGGCCCAGAAAAAATTATTTATTTATTTATTTACTTTATTTATATTCCGCTCTTCTCACCCCAAAGGGGACTCAGAGCAGATTACAGGTACACATACTTAGCAGACAATCCCTGCCGTTACCACATACACACATATAGACGAATAGAGGCAAACTCTGGCCACCAGGGGGCGCTGACGCACTCCTCATCTCTCAGCATCCCTTGTTGTTCCTTCCGCATTCCTCAGCGTTCCTGAAGTTCTTTAATGGCCTCGTAATTCAGTCAAAATTTGCCTCCCCACTTAATGTGGTATCTTTATCTCCTACTTGACAGATGCAACTGTCATTTTGGCTGCAAAGGTCGACAGCAGGCTACACCTAAAGGTCGAGCACCCACCTTGACCGGGACAGGCCTCGAACTCATGACCTACTGGTCAGAGTGATCCTATGCAGCTGACACTTCGCCAGCTGCGCCACATTTTACCTGTCTGGCTCGCCCTTGTATCCTATTACCATACCTCCTCCTCTGCCTCTCAGATCCCGCTCCTGAAGACTGCAGTGAAGCGGCGCAGGTGCGCAGGTGCGAGATCTGAGAGGCACAGAAGGAGGTGCTATAATAAGAAAATTACCATATTGAAATCAAATCTGATGCTTCTTACATTTTTATTTGGTGTGCGTTGGAAGAGGGGTAGTCTTATACGGCGGGTATATCCCAAACTCTATATTTTAATTGGAAAAGTTGGGGGTCGTCTTATATGCCCAGTCGTCTTATACGCCGGAAAATACGGTACTCAGTTTAATTTATCCTCACTACATCACTTTCTTATTTGCAGATTAAAAAGATTCTAACTTGGAAGGCTATTTTAATCCCATCAGCAGTGGCTAAATCCATCCCAGGAACAATGTTTTCACTCTCTCCCCATTTCCCAAGAAAGAAATACATTAGAATACGTCAAATTGTTCCTGAAACACAGGTCTGGGCATTGAGCTTGGCAAAATATATTATTGTTTAATAAATATATGTTGATTCCATCCCATCTCCAAGGAGGCATGTGCAATGGGGTATATATCCCCCCTGAAAAAAAGGACATATATTGAATACACTGTGAGATAAAGTAATCAGAAAGAGAAGACTCTTCATGGCTGAGCTGGGATTTGAGCAGGGATCTTCTCTATTTTTGTTTGACACATTGTCCAATCTCCTGCACCACACAGGATCAGAAATAAATAGACATAAAAGCCCAGAGGAAAAAAGTGTTGCGATATGGAAGAGTGAGGCTGAAGCTTAGAAAAAGTTTCTCTTTTTTTCCCTGTGTGTGTGGGCAGGAGGTACAACTCTCTGAAAGAATCTGACATTAAAGTCCAAAAACCCAAAGCTTTTCCAGTTCCTGGATAAGATCCCAGAGGCATGCACTTAATATTACAATTGTAATCATTTGTTTAAGACAGTGTTTCCCAACCTTTTTTGAGCTGCGGCACACTTTTTACATTTACAAAATCCTGGGGCACACCACCAACCAAAATGACACAAAATGACACTCTAACACAGTAATACATATAGTTAATATGTTTATAAATGTATTTATACACTCAGTGTGAAACCTGGGCCTGTTTCGATGAACACAACATAGATATCCTGGCAGGAATGGCAGAAAGACACAAACTTCCCACACAGAACTCCCATAACCAAGAGAAAATACTATAAGAGTTTGGTGGGCATTGACCTTGAGTTTTGGAGTTGTAGTTCACCTATATCCAGAGAACACTGTGGACTCAAACAATGTTGAATCAGGACCAAACTTGGCATGAATACTCAATATACCCAAATATGAACGCAGATGGAGTTCAGGGGAAATAGACCTTGACATTTGAGAGTTGTAGTTGCTGGGATTTATAGTTCCCCTACAATCAAAGAGTATTCTGAACCCCACCAATGATAGACCTGGGCCAAAATTCCCACACAGAACCCACAGGAGGCAAGAGGAGGTCTCTACTTGGGGAAAGGGAAGCAGGTCTTCCCAAGGCATGGAGAGCGAGAGACCAAGTAGACAACGGGTGGGGAGGGGGGTGTTTGTAATTTTGTGCCTTTGTCGAGGTAGGTTTCTTAGGGTTTTTATACTTCAACACACAAGACTCTCCCCCCTCCCCTCCTGGAGGTTCCAATTTCCCACGGCACACTTGATGATCGCTCATGGCACACTAGTGTGCCCCGGCACACTGGTTGGGAAACACTGGTTTAAGATGTTGGATTTTACTGCAGGGATCCTTTTGCTGACGTATACAAGGGGAGGTCGATAAGTCCATGACTTTTTGAATGAAACACAGGTTTTTGGATAAAAAATCATTTTATTTTTCAACGTAGTCTCCTTTGAGCTCTCTACTCTTTGTCCAATGTTTCTCCAATTTTTTTTAATCCCTTCCAAAAAAAAAAGATTTGTCGAGGTCATCAAAATAGGTATTTGTTTGTGAGATGATTTCATTGTTGGAGTCAAATCTCTTTCCGCCGAGCCATTGCTTCAGGTTTGGAAACAAGAAATAATCACTTGGGGTTAAATCCGGAGAATAGGGTGGATGAGGGAAAAATTCATATCCCAATTCATGGATTGTTGCCATGGCAGCTGCACATGTGTGCACCCTTGCATTGTCCTGGTACAAAAGAACTTTCTTCTTGGCCAAATGCAGTCGTTTTTATCCCCAAATCCTCATTAAATCGACCCAATAAGTTGGCATAATATTCTCCATTGATTTTTTTTAACCCTTTTGAAGGTAGTCAATGTGGATTATACCGCGTGCATCCCAAAAAACGGTCGCCATGACTTTATTGGCTAACAAACCCACCTTGGCCTTTTTTGGCACCGATTCACCCCGAGAAACCCACTGTTTTGGCTGCTGTTTGGTCCCTGGTGTGTTGTGGTGGATCCACATTTCGTCCACAGTTACGAAACGGCGCAAAAACTCGTTCATATTGCAGTTGAATGACGCCAAACACTCCTGCGAAATTGTCACACGATTGCGTTTATGGTCGATTGTGAGCAAACTTGGCACCCATCTTGCAGAAAGCTTTCTCATACCCAAGTGATCATTTAAAATTGAAACCACTGATTTATGCATCAACAGCCTCTTCAGGGCATTATGTTGCAAATGGTTGTGGGGAGTCTTTCCATGGTGATTTATATTACTTCACTGCCTTCAAAATCTGGTAGTCTGGCTCTGTTGTTATTTTGGAGATGTTCTTGCTCATTCTGCTGCATGGGTTCCAGATGTCTTCTACCTAGATAGGACCTGTTTGCAAAGTTGCGATTGGCATTTCACTTATGGAACATTTGTTTGTTTGTTTTTTTATCCCCAGCTGCATGAACACATACAATGAGCATCATGAGACAGTTCCCTGTGCAGCCTATGCACAAAGCCCTAAACCGCTTGGGTCCAAGATCTCTGAAAGGACTCTTCCTTTCCTATGGTACTGTCCAAAATTTCAGATGTTCAAAGGAGACCTCACTGGATGTGTGTTAAGACACCTTGTTAAATTATTTGCTTTTTACTTATCTTCCCCTGTCTCGAGCCTTGGGGAGTTGGATAAGAAATAAATATCATCATCATGTTACCTTCCTCCCAAAAGTGGGACCGAAGGCAACATGCATCTTTATATATTGTAGTGAAGTCGCTATGTGTATTGAAGGTTTTATCTTTATTTTATTGTTAAATATGTGGTTTGTATTATTACATTTGGATTGTGTTAGATGATTAAATGTTAGACAGACCACAAAGGGTTAATGGAGAATATTATAGTGCCAGCCTCTGAGGAGTTCTATTGCCATAGCAACAGGAGGCAGAGCCTACCACTAGCTTTAGAATTTCTAGATTTGAAATTCTTCAGTTGGAGTTGTAGTGGTTAGACTGACTAGTAGCAGTTCTGAGAGGCTGCTGTTATCTGTTCTGAGGAGAACAGAATAAAGGCTGTGTTTTGATACTGTTGAAAGGCAGTTATGGTTTAGAAAGCCTTTAAAGACTGCTGGTTAGGTCTTTAAAGCCTAAAGGTTAGGCTGGAAAGCTAACCTAGAAGATAGATACAAGGCCTATTGTGGGCAAAGTATCTATAATATTGTTGAGTCAGTGTTTGGAGATATACAGCCAAACATTGTATTTAGAAACCTAGTAACCTTAAGATCTGTGCCTCTAAGAAGATATTGTAACCACCTAAGCTCCTTAAAACCTCTACGCTTTAAACCTTGTTAACAAATAAACAGTTAAAGTTCTTTATTCATAAATCTCTTTCTGTGATCTTTTTTGGTGCAATTAGAAACATTGTATGGTCACATAAATTGGTGGCAACGACCCTGCCATAGTTTTGAGTTCGAATCCTCAGAAGTTGACGCACGCTGTAAGCTGCATCTCTCTCTCTCTCTCTCTCTCTCTCTCTCTCTCTATATATATATATATATATATATATATATATATATATATATATATATATATATATATATCCTTTTTTCTAGGTGTGGCATTTAGAATTGGATATATTACTATGTTGTCGAGGGGATGTTTTTTGTCTTAATTGTTTTACTTGTACTTTTGTCCGTGTGTTAAATGTTGTTTGTTTATTTTTATTGTTTTCACCAATAAAAAATAATTTTAAAAAAGAACAGTACAGGTAAAAACTTACAAAAGGTGAACATTAAAATGGAATTAAACTTCCCGCAATATGAAAACATGTCAAATCTCTTGCTGAAAGCTACTTTCCTTAAATAATATACACCCTTCTCTCTAAATAAGATACACCATTATATTTCAGCAAGATGAAAGCATTCCCATTTCAAAGAGAACTCGGGGCACAATGAGCCAAGCAAACATGGTACTTTCATTGCGTGTCTAACCGTGTTCCTCTGTTTTTTGCTGTTTCCAACCAGGCCTTGACGACTGCCTGCAACAATACATTAAAAACTTTGAGAGAGAGAAGATCAATGGAGAGCAATTGCTTCACATCACTCATCAGGAGCTGGAAGAGTTGGGAGTCACCCGAATCGGCCACCAAGAGCTCATCCTGGAAGCGGTGGATCTCCTGTGTGCTTTGGTAAGAGCGCTTCTTTCAACGGGTTCACTCTACACACTCATCTTTGCATGTCTTTCAACCCAAAATAGGCTGAAAGCATGAGATCATTTCATAAATGGTCTTCATCTCCATTATCCTTTCTGAATTATGGAGAATGATACGTTCCAGTGGGTATATATGTATGTGTATTAGGCATGGTTTAGAACCCAAAAATAGGAAATCGAAATCTAATGGGGGATTTTTTTATTAGTAATAGAAAGACTTACAAAACATTTTCAAAAATTTCTAAAATGTAACTTAATTACTAACGAAATTTGTTAGTAGTTCGTATGCCAGCGCATGCGATTCAGATGGTTTTGGCCTACAACTCCCAGAAATCCTAACAGCTGGTAAATTGGCTGGGATTTCTGGGAGTTGTAGGCCAAAACTTGAATAAATCACACTGAATTCTAGATGGGACTCTCCAAATAGGAAGGAGGGAGGGAAGGAGGGAGGGGGAGGGGGGGGTATTCTATTCTTGGAAGCAGCAAAAAAAGGAGGAGCCCCCCCTCGCTCCTCGCTGCCTCTCTCTCACCCTGATCCTGAGGGAGCGAGGGCCCAAGTTTGCCCAGGCTGAGAGGAAAAGGAAGAGGCCTGAGGCTGTGAGGAATGGTGGGAGTTGAAGTCCAAAACACCTGGAGGGCTGAAGTTGGCCCCTCATGAAGCCTCTTCAAGGCTTTAGATCCTGGCAGGCAGAAGGGGCAGGGAGAGCCCGTCCAGTCCTCCTCCCCTGCCAGGATCTAAAGCGCATCAAGGCTTGGCACCAACCTAATGTATAATAGAATGAATGCTAACTTATAGAGTAAGTGCCTAAATATTATAAGTAATCCAACTGGTCATATACCTACATTCCATGCACATGCAATAATACAGCAGTAATAACAATGGGTATAAGAAGAGGTAAAATTCAAACCGAAGTATTCTGACTGTGGTCCCTCCTCAAGCGGTGCAAACTGCAAAAGGCTCTTCTCTATGAGTCCGGGAAAAGCCAAAAGCCGGGCACAGCGTTTGCTGCCTGGGTGCACACACATACATATTCTTTGGGGGGGATTTGCTGCAGAATCTTCTCTATGCGCCCGGGATTCTGCACCAAATCCCCCCCCCCCCCAAAGAATATGCATGTAACACAAAATATATAGTTTTAGTATCATATTATTATTAGTAGTAGTTTTTAAAAAATATATATTTATTGAAGTTTCCAAGAATTTAAAATACAGAGAAAGAAAAGAAAAAGAACATATTCAAACAACACACTAAAACACAAATACAATAGGGCGAACCCAAACAAATACTAAACATAACCAGACAAAACCAGAAAATTGACAAGATATGCGCCTTGCCTTGCACAGATGGAAAAATGCCGCTCTGCTTACACCAGAGACCTGAGCCTCCATTGTCAGCAGAGGGTCCAATAGGACCGCCAGGCTTTTTACAAGGGACGACGGGCAAATTGCCTCGCCTTCCATAACAGGCAGTGGGAACTCCCCGGGCGACCCAGCGAAAGGATCTCTATCTTCAACGGGTTCACCTTCAAACTGCTGGCCCGCAATCTTCCAGTCACAGCTTCCAGCCACCGATGGAAACAATCGGGTACAGAGTCCGGCCGGCCTTCCATCCTCAGCACAAGCTGGGTGTCATCAACGTACTGATGGCACTCCAGACCAAAATCACGCACCAGTTGGGCCAGTGGGCGCATATAGATGTTAAATAACAGAGGAGATAGGATAGCCCCTTGGGGGACCCCACACTCAAGGGGGACCCTTTCTGAGACTACCCCTCCCCCCTCCACCCGCTGTCCCTGATCTTGAAGAAAGGAGGCCACCCATTTGAGGGCAGTCCCCCTAACTCCCATCACGGCTAAGCGGTGGATCAGTAATGCATGATCTACTGTATCAAATGCTGCCGTGAGCTCCAATAACACAAGCAGCGCTGACCCCCCCCCCCCCTTGGTCCAACTGGTAGCGAAGCTGGTCTGTGATGGCGACTAACACGGTCTCCATCCCGTGCCCAATACGGAAGCCAGACTGGAAGGGATCTAATATTCAAAAACATTTACCCTACCGATGCCTCAATTAATGTAATTTTATTGGTATCGGTTTTTATTTTGAAATTTATCAGTAGCTGCTGCATTTTCCACACTGGGCTTATACTCGAGTTAATACATTTTCCCAGGGTTTTCGTGGGAAAATTAGGTGGCTCGGCTTATATTCGGGTCGGCTTATACTCGGGGATATGCGGTAGTTTTACAAGAATGATCTGACCAATGTCTTACCCACCTTATTGCGATATGTTTTTGGCATTTTGTCTTCCGTTCCATTTTACAAGCCTTACTGATCTTGAAAGGCATTGTCTACAAAGACGTGATATAAACATAATAGGGAAATGCTCTCCTTTCAAAAGGAATTTGACCCTATTCTGCTCCTTCCTGGAATTTCCTTAGTACTTAATGGAACCGAAGGGCGCAAAACAGTCTAGATGTAATACACGAATAGAAAATATTGAACTGAAAAGGCTGCCCTCCGATCTCGGAATATTTGGCTTTCATTGATACAGAAATAAAGAGATGGCGAGTCCTTGAAAATCGTCCAATTTCGCGACTCTGACATCATTTTGAGAGCTACTCCGTCGCCCTTAGAGATCAAGGTGCATCAGAAAGACATTACTTTCCTTATACAATATATATCTTTGTTGAAATTGTAAAGGTCTTGCCTGTTCAAGCTATCTCCCCGCGTTTCTTTAGTTTTTCTATAGCGGTGCAGAAGTGTGTGTATGTGTCGGTAAGACAGGAAGGAGGATTATCAAAGCGAAAAGAACATCTTACAGATTTTTTTTCCCCACCCGACCTACAAAAGAGGACAGATAACATGTCGGAAAATGCATTTCTTATACTGATTGCCTCTTGTAGCAAGTTAAAAGCAGATATTTGAGGAACAAGATGAGCCAACTGAGCAGAAAAACAGCTCTTAGAACGGGCTTTGATTCCTTTGAATAGCATCTATGGTGTCTTTGCCTTTCCCTAACCTTTCTGGAAAGAGGGCCAAAATCCTCGTCTTTACCAGGAGGAGAATTTTTTTTACCCCCTTTCTGTTCTTTCATACTTTGCCTTTGACTCCTACCCCCTGCCTGGGAGAAACCGTGAGACAGTATTTGTGGGCAAAGGGTCACCGCTTCATTAAACGCAATAGCCATCGTCTGAAATAGTCAGAAAATGTGCAAGAACCAAAAGTAGGCAGGAAGTCGAAATTCAGGATGTTGGGTTGGCCTAAAGAGCTTATCACATTGGGATCACCTTCCGTAAAGAGCGTTTAGACGGGCCTGTAAAACATACCTGTTTAAAAGCAGGCCTTTGGTGAGTAAGTCCTGCCCATGCCCCGCCATCTATGCGTTCTTCTGAGGATGATGTGCTGTTCATTGTTTTAACTGTGTTATTAATTACTGTACTGCTGTTGTTTTTAATTGTTTTTAACTGCTTGTTGCCTGTATTTTACTGTGCCCTTCGGCTCCTGTAAGCCGCGAGCCTCAGGGAGTCGGCGGCATAGAAGCCCGAATAATAAAATAAATAAATAAATAAATATCAGGGCTGTCCAACTGCCGGCCCTGCAGGTGTTTTGGACTTCAAATCCCAGAAATCCTAACAGCTGGTAAACTGGCTAGGATTTCTGGGAGTTGAAGTCCAAAACACCTGCAGGGCCAGCAGTTGGACAGCTCTGGGATATACTACAAGTCAGTAAGTCCGTGACTTTTTGAATGAAACACAGGTTTTGGATTAAAAAATCGTTTTATTTTTCAACGTCGTCTCCTTTGAGCTCTATACACTTTGTCCAAGGTTTTCCAAATTTTTTATCCCTTCCAAAAAATAAGATTTGTCGAGGTCATCAAAATAGGTATTTGTTTGTGAGATGATTTCATCGTTGGAGTCAAATCTCTTTCCGCCGAGCCATTTCTTCAGGTTTGGAAACAAGAAATAGTCACTCGAGGCTAAATCCGGAGAATAGGGTGGATGAGGGAGCAATTCATATCCCAATTCATGGATTGTTGCCATGGCAACTGCACATGTGTGCACCCTTGCATTGTCCTGGTGCAAAAAAACTCTTTTCTTGGCCAAATGCGGTCGGTTTCTAATTTGCATCCAGTTTGTTTTAAAAATTTTACCTGAATTGTATCATTGTTAGCAGCCTTGAGTCCCAAACAGATATAGTTTAGTTTAATTCGGCACACAAGCACGCTTTCATTGACTTGGAGGCAGATAGTATTGCTTCTCAAGGATTCCAAGGTTGGGTTCCACTGAAGTGATACAGTCCCATGTTCAGCTGCATCTTCACCTGCCACAGAGAAGGTGTTTTTTTTCCCTCCATGCCAGGAGAGACTTGAGAAACTGCAAGCCGCTTCTGGTGTGAGAGAATTGGCTGTCTGCAAGGATGTTGCCCAGAGGATGCCCGGATGTTTGATGTTTTTTACTAGGGAGGCGGGGAGGACTGGTGCAGGCCGGGTCCACGTGGGCAGGCTGGGTTCACGTGGACAGCGGGCCGAGATCCTCGCCCGCCCGACTGGAAGCCGCAGGGATTGCTTTCCGGCAACTCTGGTTGGGCGGGGAAGAGTCTCGGCCCGCCGTCCATGCAGGCCCGGCCTGCCCACGCGTGCCCAGCCTGCCCCGGTCCTCCCCGCCTACAAAGTAAAAAACATCAAACATCAGGCCGTCCCCTAGGCAACATCCTTGCAGATGGCCAATTCTCTCACACCAGAAGCGACTTGCAGTTTCTCATGTCTCTCCTGACATGGAGAAAAAAGTGATCCCTGCGGCTTCCGGTCGGGCGGGGGAGGGTCTCGGCCCGCCGTCCACGCAGGCCCTGCCCACCCCGGTCCTCCCCGCCTCCCTTACTAAGGATTTGGGGCCCGGTGGGGCCCACCACGCAGCGTTTTCAGCGGCCAAGGGCCGCATTCCAGCAATTCTTTGGGCGGGGAGGGGCCTGCGGCCCAGCATCCAGCCTTTTTGTTTGGGTGTTTTTCCTCCTCTTGGGGCCTGCCACGTCTGAGAGCCAGATGCAATCATCAAAAGAGCCATATATAGCTCGCGAGCCATAGGTTCCCAATCCCTGGTTTATTTTATTTATTTATTTATTTATTTATTATTTCACCTTCTAGACCGCTCCTTCTAGAAGCTCGGAGCGGTTTACAGCAATATAAAATACAGACAGGGTAATAAAACTACAGAATTAATCTAAAAATACTACTATCACTACAATGATTCTAAAACTACATAACAGTTATAACAGGTTAACTCGGACGGGAACGCTAAGTGGAAGAGGACCGTCTTACAAGCCCTACGGAATGAGGACAGCTCTCTAATTCCTCTGACTTCCTCTGGCAGCGCGTTCCACAAAGTTGGTGCAACCACCGAGAATGCCTTTCGTCTCATTGAGGACAGACGATATTGTCGAATGGAGGGGAAGTTGAGGAGATTTTGTTCACCGGAGCGCAGGGATCTCTGGGGAAAATATGGGGAGAGGCGGTCCCTCAAGTACACTGGCCCAAGACCATACAAGGCCTTAAAGGTTAGCACTAGCACTTTGAAGGAGATCCGGTACTCAACTGGTAGCCAGTGCAGTTGCTGCAGTATTGGTGTAATGTGGCATCTCGCCGGAGCCCCGGCAAGAAGACGGGCCGCAGCATTCTGCACTAGCTTGAGCTTCTGGATCACCCTCAAAGAGTGTTACAGTAGTCCAGTCTCGAGATGACCATCACCTGGATCACCATGGCCAAGTCATTTACAGATAGGTAGGGCGCCAGCCGCCTAGCCTGGCGCAGATGGAAAAATGCGGTTTTGCTGACCATGGAGACCTGGGTCTAATTGGACCCCCCAAGCTTTTTAGTAACGATGACAGGCATAATGCCTCGCCCAGGGGCGGCCCGACCTAATTTGGGGGGGTACGCGAAGAAATTTTGTTCCCCCCCGCCGCGTCACTCCACCGCCCCCACGCCCACACCCACACCGCCGCCGCCCACGCCGCCGCCACGCCGCCGCCACCGCCACGCCCGCCGCCGGCGGCCCCATCGGCCGAGGTGTGCCGCCACACCTCCGCGGCACACCTTTCTGCCGGCCGCGCGAATGTACGGACGCGCACTCGCTCCCAAGCGCGCCTGCCGCTTTGGAGCCAGCGGCGCATGCGTGCAGTGCAGGTTTTGCGCATGCGCGCTGGCTCCAAAGCGGCAGGCACGCTTGGGAGCGAAAAGCGCATGCTCGTACATTCGCGCGTGCGCAGAAACGTCTACAGGCGCTATAGCGCCTGTAGGTGCTTCTGAGCACGCGCAGACGGCGGCGCAGGGCAGTGCTGCGGCGGTGGGGGCGCGGAGTCGGCGCGGCGGCGCCCCTCCCAGCCGGTGGTGCCCCTCCCAGCCGATGGCGCTCTACGCGACCGCGTAGGTCGTGGAATCGCTGGGGCCGTCCCTGGCCTCGCCATCCAGAGTAGGCAGCCGGCATTCCCCCCCACCCACCCGGATGACCCAGCCCATCAATGGTCTTCCGCAGAATAATTTCTCTACAACATTTCAAGATGTTAAAAAACAAAAGGAAAAAACTTATGGATGAATATTTTTCTGCAACAGGGAGAAAACTTCTCTAATGCTTCACCCTTACGTGGATCCTCTGAGATTGGCATTCCAATCAGGGCAAAGATTTATCTATCTTTTTGTTTTCCCTGGCATCAATGAGACAGTGACCTTCTGTCTTGTTTTGTGCTAATAGTTGCTCATTTCTTTCCTTATATACGAAAGTGAGGAAATGCCATTGGGGAACGGGGGAGGTTGAGACCCTTCTCATGCAAACATAATTTCTCCTTCTCTCTTTCCCTTTTTTCTCTGTGTGTATTTACAAGCCAAAAGAGCAATTGGCAGCTCTTATCAAAGCGCCGCGCTTTCCAGATGACTTTGACCTTGTAGCTCGGCTCCAAATAAAGGCAAGCGATAATGATATCTCATTTGCTCCTGTCTTTGCAAACTCTGACTTGACAATTAGCTTGACGCCGGGCAGTGCTTTGTTACGGCCTCCACGAAACCTTATGATGAACTCGGTGCCGGCTTTACTAAATAGCAAAGCGGTAACCGTACTGGCAGGCCCAGCGAAATGTCACAATGTGCTACCGACAGCCATTCCACAAGAACGCACACAGCCGCTAATCCAGTTTTGATTTGATGACATGAGACCTCTTTGGGGACCTGCCATGTCCCTGCAAGTGATGAGGCACCATCACATTTTATCATTTCCGGGAACAGTTACAGGCCCAATTTGTCTATATATGGCAGGAGACATTCGCTAGCTACTCCAAGTGGCAATTACTAGCTTAAATAAAAAAAAAAGAAATGAAGTTTTCAGATTACCTGTTATGCCTGCATTGTGCTCCAGTTGCCCAGTAGTCTAGAGCAGTGTTTTTCAACCTTTTTTGAGCCGCGGCACCTTTTTTACATTTACAAAATCCTGGGGCACACCAACAACCAAAATGACACAAAATGACACTCTGACACAGTAATACATATAGTTAATATGTTTTTAAATGTATTTATACACTCAGTGTGAAACCTGGGCCTGTTTCGATGACCAACATAAAATACTGGAAGGGTTTGGTGGGCATTAACCTTGAGTTTTGGAGTTGTAGTTCACCGACATCCAGAGAGTACTGTGGACTCAAACAATGTTGGATCAGGACCAAGCTTGGCATGAATCCTCAATATGCCCAAATGTAATGGGCATACACAGATGGAGTTTGGGGAAAATAGACCTTGACATTTGGGAGTTACAGTTTCTGTGATTTATAGTTAACACACAATCAAAGAGCATCCTGAACTCTTGCAACAATGGAATTGAATCAAACTTGGCATATTGAACTCTCATTACCAACAGAAAACTTCAGCCCTCTGGGTGCTTTGGACTTCAACTGCCACCATTCCTAACAGCCTGAGGCCCTTTCCAGCTTAAGTGGCTGAGGGGGGAAAGGAAAAGGGCCTGAGGCTGCTAGGAATGATGGGAGTTGGAGTCCAAAACACCTGGAGGGTCCAAGTTTGCCCATGCCAGCTTTCGACAGAGACCTCTTCCTCCCCCACAGTGGCAACCAATCACCATTTCTGTCACCATTTCTGACAGTCTCAGGCCCTTGCCTTTCCCCTCTCAGCCACTTCAGAGTCTTAGAATTTTGACGCTGGCCAATCAGAAGCCATATGCAAATAATACCACAGTGGAAACCAATCAGAAAGCTGCCACATATCCACCCTCTGCACACATACATACATACAAACATAATATAATGTTACAACTATATATTACTATATTAAATACACTCATAGAATAGAGTCAGAAGGGACTCTACCATGGTATTGGGGGAGAACAGACAAGAAGGAAGGAGAGAAGAAAGGAGGGAAGGAAAAAGGGAAGGAATGAAAGAGGGAAGGAAAGAGAGAAGGAGGGAGGGAAAGAAAGAGGGAAGGAAGGAGGTACCAAAGGAAGGAAGAAGAGAAAGTATTTATTTATTTATTTATTTATTTATTTATTTATTTATTTATTTATTAGTACAACTTAGTACACCGCTCTCTCTGGAGCCCAGAGCGGTTCACAGAATTAAAATAGCAGGTAAAACACAAAAAACACAGTAAAACCAAATTTTAAAAAAAGAAAAAATTTAAAAAGAAAGAAAAAGGAAAGGAAATGCAGGAAAGAGGTAAAGAAGGAAGAGAGGAGAAAAGGAAATACAAAGTGAAAGAAGGAAGGAAACAGGGAGGGAAGAAAGGAGATGAAAAAGTAGAGAAAGAGGGGGAAGGAAGGAATGAGAGAAGGAAGGATGAAACCAAAGAGTGAAAGAAGGAATAAAAGAAAGAGGTAGAGAAGGAAGAAAGGAGAGAAAGGGGAAGGGGAAGAAAAAAGGGGGGAGGAATAGGTAGATAGATACCTCTCTTTCATAATAGTTCAGATCTCTACCTCTACTTCAAACATTTTTACTATAGGCCACAGCAACGCGTGGCAGGGCACAGCTAGTACATTATAACTGTATTCTCAATTCGCTTCTGACACGATAAATACTTTTTTTTGTTCTCCTTCCACTCCTTCTTCTTCCTTAGAGTTAAATGCTCATTTTGATTTGCTTCACATAGATTTTGTTGCTCACAAACCTATTCTAATAGTGCCACTGCAATTCGGAGCTCTCTCCATTCGGAGACTATTTACATTCATTTTTACAGTCCAGTAAAGTTGTGCTTTGTAATCATAACATGCTTTCAAATGCAGTTCTGCACCCAAAGATTCGCTTAACGGAGCAATCTGGCAATTACTGATCAATATACGGAGCGGAGAAATCTTTTTCATGGATCTCAGAGAGGTTTCATTATCTTATAAGAACTAATGAGGACATTTGTCTTTGTTTTAGGGTTCGGATTAGCTTTTGTTTATTTGTTTTGCTTGTTTGTTAGACCAGTGTTTCCCAACCGCTGTTCCACGGCACACTACTGTTACGGGACGGATTATCTGGTGTGCGGAAACGTTACCCTCTGGGAGGAGGAGGAAGGGCCGCGAAAAAAAGAAGAAGGGGCGGGCGCTGCTCCTTCAGCCGTTTTCCCCAGCCAACCTCCAATCAAGGGAAGGAAGAGGGAAGGGGTCTCACCCTCCTTTAGAGAGGATACCAGGAGGTAGTTACTGAAAGGGCAAGTGCCACCTCGGAGTTGGTTGAGGTAGGCAAATTTCCCTGAACTGGGGGGGGTCGGGAGCAGGTCAGGGTTTTGCCCTCCCTTCTGCTCGAGATCCCCAGTCAACCTGGGCCACTGGGAACAGAATGCTGGAAGATGGGCTGAGGTCCGATTCAGCATGGCTCTTCTTATGTTCTTATGTTCTTATGTTCTTAAGCTTGCTCGTGCCTGATTGAGTCATGGTAGGAGTCATGGCGGAGAGCGGCCCCCGTCCCCGGCGCCACTCTTGACATGACTCCAGCCTCTCACTCGCTGAGGCCGCTCGGAGGAGGAGGACCATGAGCGGTGGACGGGCTTCAGTGGGCGGGGTTGAAGCCCATCCACCGCTCATGCTCCTCCTCCGCGCGGCCTCAGAGAGCGAGGGGCGGGAGTCATGGCGGGAGTCATGGCGGAGAACGATGGCGGAGAGCGCCGCTCGCTGAGGCCGCACGGAGGAGGAGGAGCATGAGCAGTGGACGGACTTCAGTGGGCAGGGCTGAAGCCCATCCACCGCTCATGCTCCTCCTCCTCCTCTGCGTGGCCTCAGCGAGCGAGGGGCTGGAGTCATGGAGGAGAGCGGCGCCGGGGATGGGGAATTGCCACCTTTGTGTTTGCCTTTGCCTGTGCATTTGTGTGTCATTGTATGTCATTGTAATAAGGCATTCAATGTTTGCCTGTATGTTCATATACTCTAAGCTGCTCTGAGTCCCCACGGGGAAAAGGGCGGAATATAAATAAAGTATTATTATTATTATTATTATTATTAAGCCATTTTGTAACAGAGAGAGGGAAAATCACCATTCCACCCATGCACTCCTCAGTACAGCTATACTGTAAAATGACTACAGTTTGGTGCCACTTTAACTGCCATGGGTCATTACGTATGGAAGCCTGAGTTGTAGTTTGATGAGTCTCCACCGCTGTTTGGCAGAGAAGGATAAAGACCTTGTAAAACCACAACTCCAATTATTATTATTATTTCTTACCCACATCTCCTCAAGGTAAGGTTTCCCCTTGACATGAAGTCTAGTCGTGGCTGACTCTGGAGGTGGTGTTCATCTCAATTTTTAAGTCGAAGAGCCGACTGTGGTGAAGTCATATTTCTTTATTACAGGCTTTAAATATGGTTGATATTTATTTATATGTATATATAAATTGAAGGAGTAAAAACTTGAAGGAGTAAAAACTTGGCAAACCCTAAAGGGTTAACAAAGATATTAGCGAGCAGAACCTCCAAGGGGTTTCCGTTACCGTGGAAACAGGAGGCGGAGCCTGCAACTGGCCTTAGAATCTTCGAATTCAAACTTTAGCAGTTGGCAGTTGACAGCGAAAGTCGAAGGAGAAAGGGTGTGTGGAGAGTTAGAGAGTCCATTTTAGCCAGCTGTCAGCAGGTTTTAAAAAAAGACTCTGACTCTACTGTGAGAGAGAGTAGAAGGAAAGCTGTGTTTGAACTGCTAGGAAAGCAGTTGGGTTTAAGGACAAGCAGTTAGTGTAAAGGCTGCTGAGCTATTGGTTCTGGGAGTGCAGCTATATAGTATCAAGTTGTATCTTCATAGTTAGTGCATTGTAACCTTAAGATATGTGCCTCTAAGAAGATACTGTAACCACCTAAGCTTTGAACTCTGAAACCTCCACGCTTAGAACACTGTTTGAATAAACTTTACAGTTCTTTGACAAAGAGATCTCCTTGCGTAGTTCCTTCATACACAAGCCTCTAAAACAACTTCTTCTGAGTGGGTAGCCAAGTATGGTAAATGGTGGCAGCGAAAGTTAACAAATAGTGTCAGTGGGAGTTTGGGTTAGAGGGATACCCTGCCCTGACACAGTAATTGGAAGGTCAGTGGGAAAGCTGACAGGTGTGAATACTTATTACATTATATGGTGGCAGCAAGTGGAATTAAAAGAAGTTGAAAGGGGTAATATAGTGGAGTCTTTACACGGGCGTTCTCCATAGATGCCTCCTAGGTCATGTGGCCGGCATAACTGCATGGAGCACAGTTGCCTTCCTGCCGAAGTGGTACCCATTGATCTACTCACATTTGCATGTTTTCAGACTGCTAGGTTGGCAGAAGCTGGGGCTAACAATGGGAGCTCATCCCGTCCTGCAGATTTGAACCACCAACCTTCCAGTCATCAAGTTCTGCAGCTTAGCGGTTTAACCCGCCGTGCCACCGCGACCCCATGCAGGGTACAACACAGTGAAAATATATAGATAAAAACTTTGAAAACCTTATATTCAAAACAGAAATGAGATTCAAACACATTGAAATAATTCATAATTGCATATCACTGAGTTAGAGCACTGCCAAACTGCATTAATTACATAGTGTAGATGTACCCGTAGATCAGCACAGATGCCACGTTTGACAACACTATTCTTTTTGCATAGGGCAAGGAAATCCATTGTTCTTTCTCCCCGCGGTTGGTTGTTCTTCTTGTTCTAAGCTCATTCCAGAAAACGAACTAACTTTGGTGTGATCAAACCTAATGCGAGCTTTAGTATTTCATTATGCTGCTGTTGATTGGCTGACGCGGCGGTTGATTACTGTCCACTGGAGCATGTCCAAATTAATTTACTGAGTCCACATTGCCAGATGTGCTCTGACTCATGCACGGCCCAATGGTAGAATATCCATGGGTTAGTTAGTTATCCTTTATGCTTTCTTAGCCACCCTGATTGTCTGCTCCTTGGAGCCTAAGGAGAAAGACAGTGAACTTTCAGCAAACGCTGCCATCTTTCCATGTTAGCAATCGTTGTGTAACTGCCCGTTTAGAGCAATTTAGTTCATTGTTGTAAATGTACATCTGCCTTGCGGTGATGCAGAAACATTGTTATTTTCCATAGGGCCAAAATGTGGGGAAAGAGAAGCACTGTTGAAGTGGGTACCTGATAGGTCTGGTTAGGTTCGTTGGAATGCTCCAAAAGTCGTATTAAATTCGGATTTAATTCACTTTCGAAATGGGTTTGAAGCGCTTTAAGCAACCAGGAATGCTGAGAAAACTATTTTACTGGAAGGAACAACAAACTGACACTGAGAGATGAGGAATGCATCAGCTCCCCCTAGTGGCCAGAGTTTGCCTCTGTTCGTCTATATGTTGTGTATGTGGAAAACAGCAGAAATTGTCTGCTAGTATGTGTACCCTTTGGGGTGAGAAGAGCGGAATATAAATAAAGTAAATAAAGTAAATAAAGTAAATAATTTACACTCCCCCCCAGCCCCCTGTTCGTCTTACCTACTCAACTGCCCTGTGTAATATGTGTATATATGAAAAACCATAAAATAAAGTAAATAAAGTAAATAAATAAAATAATTTTGCCATTTTGAAGCCGGTGCCGCCATTTTCAGAAAGGGCTCGGAAAGGCTAGTCCAAATCACCTGGTTTATTTATTTATTTATTATTTATTTACTTTGCTTCTAGACTGCCTCTCTCAGCCTGAAGGCGACTCGAGGTGGTGTACAAATGGCAAGAACTGCCCAAGACAAACATATCAACAATTATCAACACAATTCTATCATATACAAATTAGCACTTAACGTTAAAAACACAATATCAGCGTCTCATTATTAAATCGGCATCCAATTGCATCGTCGTCGTTCCGTAGGTCTCAATTTGGTAATCATGCTACATCTGCAAATGCCCGGTCAAATAGCCAGGTCTAGACCTTCTTGCGAAATGTCTGGAGGGAGGGGGCTGATCTGATGTCATGAGGAAGGTTGTTCCAAAGCCGAGGAGCCACCACTGAAAAGGCCCTGTCTCTCATCCCCACCAATCACGCCTGCGAAGCAGGCGGGACCGAGAGCATGGCCTCTCCGGATGATCTTAAGCATCTTGAAGGTTCGTAGGGGGAGATGCATTCGGACATGTAAGTTGGACCAGAACCGTTAAGGGCTTTAAAGGCTGAAGCCAGCACTTTGAATTGTGCCCGGTAGCAAACTGGTAGCCAGTGGAGCTGGCGCAACAGAGGTGTTGTGCGCTCCCTGAGTGCCGCTCCTGTTATCAATCTGGCTGCTGTCCATTGGACCAGTTGAAGCTTCCAAACCATCTTCAAAGGCAGTCCCACATAGAGGGCGTTGCAGTAATCTATACGGGATGTAACCAGAGCGTGGACCACCGTGGCCAAGTCAGACTTCCCAAAGTATGGGCGCAGTTGGCGCACAAGTTTTAACTGTGCGAATGCTCCCCTGGTCACCGCTGAAACCTGGGTTTCCAGGCTCAGCGATGAGTCTAGGATCACACCCAAACTGCGAACCTGCGTCTTCAGGGGGAGTGTAACCCCGTCTAACACAGGCTATAACCCTATGCCCTGTTCGGCCTTTCGACTGACCAGGAGTGCCTCTGTCTTGTCTGGATTCAGTTTCAATTTGTTCACCCTCATCCAGTCTGACACAGCGGCCAAGCACCGGTTCAGGACCAAGATATTTATTTATTTATTTATTTATTTATTTATACTTCCAACTTCTAAACACTCCCTGAGAACAGATAAAACAACAACAAGATTACAATACAAATTCAACTAACAATAAATTACCATTAAACATAGTCATAATACACGGTAGCCGGACTATCCCCTTCCCAATTAACTCTAACAGGTCTTCCAACCGCAAGGTCTACGGGAGGGATCAGTCAAAGCTAGGGCAATTTTTTTCCTTAGTTTCAGTGTTTTGATTCTTATTGGTTTCAATTGAGGGGCTATGGGAGCCTGATCTGGCCCAGCTCCCGAAGCCCAACCCCCAGAAGGTCCTGGTTTTATATTTCTTATGTTCGCTCCTCCCCAAAGTACGGCCAGGATTGGCTCCAGGGCTGTCCTTATCTCCATTGCTCATACCGGAGCATATGGGGGCAGCCCGATGTCCTTGGTGGCCCTCTGGGTTGACTCTGTTCAGTGAGGAGAGGCTCGACTCCCTAGGAACGTCGGCCTCTTGGAAGTTTGCTGTTCCCGGATAGACCACTGACGGACCGGAAGTTGGGTGTTCCTTTGGTTTCTTCCTCTGGCGTCTCTTCTGGCACCTGCGCCTTCGTCTCTTCCGGTCCGGGTCCAAGGAGGAGGAAGAGGACCGCCTCCCTCAGCATCCTTAAGACCATCTGCCATATTGCTCAGCCCCCCAGGCTTCTGACTCGCCGCCAGCAGATGGCCACGACGTCGGGGACGGGGTCTCTGAGCACAGGCTAGGACCTCAGTAACATCCAAAGGCATCTGGTCTCTCTAGAGCAGTGGTTCTCAACCTTCCTTATGTGGTGACCCCTTAATACTTTTCCTCCTCCTGTGGTGACCCCCCAACCATAAAATTATTTTGTTGCTACTTCATAACTGTAATTTTGCCACTGTTATGAATCATAATGTAAATATCTGATATGCCAGATGTATTTTCACTCACTGGGCCAAATTTGTCACAAATACCTGACATGCCCAAATTTCAATACTGGTGGGGGGGGGGGGGGGGTTGATTTTGTCCTTTGGGAATTGTAGTTGCTGGGATTTATAGTTTACCTACAATCAAGGAGCATTCTGAACGCCACCAAGGATGGAATTGACCCAAACTTGGCACACAGAACTCCCATGACCAACAGAAAATACTGGAAGGGTTTGGTGGGAATTGACCTTGAGTTTTGGAGTTGTAGTTCACCTACATTCGGGGAACACTGTGGACTCAAACAATGATGGATTTAGACCAAACTTGGCAATAATAATCAATATGCCCAAATATGAACACTGGTGGAGTTTGGGAAAAGAGACTTGATATTTAGGAGTTGTCCTTGCTGGGATTTATAGTTCATCTACAATCAAAGAGCATTCTGAACCCCACCAATGATAAATTTGGGGCCAAATTTCTCACAGAACCCCCATGACCAACAGAAAATACTGTGTTTTCTGGTGTTCTTTGGCGACCCCTCTGACACCCCCTCATGACCCCCCAGGGGTCCCGACCCCCAGGTTGAGAACCACTGCTCTAGAGGCATCCTGCAGTCGCTGGGCAGCTGGGCCGATCAACATCACTCCCGACCGGTCATGGACCACCAGCCACTGCCTCAGCACCTCTGTCAGGGTTGGATGCGACGCGAGGATAACACGATTCCCAGGGATCCGCCGACACGGCTTCCTTTCCCCCGGCGTCAGTTTGGAAGCCCACGCCTTCCGTCCGCATCTGAACGTCCCCGGCACTGAAAGGGAAGCATGCCTTAATTAATTAATTAATGCAGACAGTTCTCTACTATTGGAAAAAAAGTGGCCCAATTAATCCAGCAGCAGGTACAAAATTAGTTTTTAAAATTCCATAAAAAAATCCATATCCTAAGAAGAAACGACCAGATGATTTGCAAGATGAAGGGAAATGTCTCTTCTAATCTCAAAACAAAATGCCATGTTTTGCTTTTAGACTGATTGTTTCTATTCTCTTTTGCCAATGCAGGCCGTTTTCATTGATTAAGTAATTGAGGATTGACTTACAGAGAAGCCGTATTTATTATCAGTGATGCCCCAAAGGAGGGAAGGTGCTGACATTGTCCAGACCAATAAAGCATGGGCTCAAACTCAGAATCAGATTATAATCGGTGGGTCGGCTGTTGCAGTTGCTCCATCACTTTTGCTGGAGGGGAAAAATATAGTTTATTGTCAAAGACTTTCATGGCTGGAATCACTGGGTTGTTGTGAGTTTTCTGGGCTGTATGGCCATGTTCCAGAAGCATTCTCTCCTGACGTTTCGCCCACATCTATGGCAGGCTTTCTCAGAGATTGTAAGATCTGTTGGAAACTAGGAAAATGACATGTTTCCTGATTGTTAGAGCGGTCCAGCATTTCTGTGTTCTCCATACTATGCTGTGTCCGGGTTGGTTCATCAGGTCGTCTTCTATGGCTGACTTCTCTGGTTGAAGTAGTCTGCAGTGCCTTTCATGTTCCTTGATTTGTGTTTGGACAATGCTGTGTTTGGTGGTCCCTATGTATTTTATTGTGTTTATTGCTTCCATTGTGTCTATTGTTTTCGATGTTGTTGATATTTTTATTTATTTATTTATTCGATTTAGTAGACCGCTCTCTCTGGAGCCCAGAGCGGTTTACAACAATTAAAACCAGATAAAAACAGGTAAAACACATAAAACAGCTTTCTAAACCACTAAAACCCTGCTCCCAACAATAAAAACCCAGCAAATCGGCGACAATGCAGGATGGCAGATTGCAGTGGCATCAGTCAGGACCGAACGCCTGTCTGAACAGCCAAGTCTTTACAGACTTGCGAAATGCCATCAAGCCCGATAGGGCTCGCGTCTCCTCGGGCAGCGTGTTCCAGAGGCTCAGCGCAATCACTGTGAACGCCCTTCTGCCGCGTACTCGACAATCGGTAGGTCTTAATACCAGGCACCTAGGGTAGATTTTGTGATGTGTTGTTTGGGCACGGCCCCATGTAAGCTGCTCCGAGATGGATGCGGGTTAGAAATAAAGTTTTATTATTATTATGTACAGGGCCAGACTAAGGTAATTTGAAATGGTACGCGAACATTCTTTAGCGCCCCCTCGCTCCCCGGCCTCGCGTCGGGTGCGCATGTGTGCCGGGTGCGCATGCACAGGGACAACTAGTTCTGCACATGCGCCATTGCTGCGGCACGACTCCAGGTGGATGGTGACACAAAATGTACTCCACGAGACCAAGAAGGAGGATGTTTTACAGCCAGAGGCGGGAGCCTCCCGCTGTAAAACGTCCTCATTTTTGGCCCTGTGGAGTGCGTTTGGCATCACCGTCCACCTGGAGTCTCGCCGCAGCAACAGTGCATGGGTGGACCTTCCGGCCGGATGCGCCCCTGACCACGTGGCGCTCTAAGTGGCCGCTTACTTTGCATTCCGTTAAATCCGCCCCTGCCTATGTAGACTTGTCCACAGCTGCATGGTATATTTATTTATTTATTTATTTCTCGTATTTATATCCTGTCACTTCTCAACCCCCGAAAGGGGACTCAGGACGGCTTTACAGTTAAGCCCTATTAGAGGCTATTGCAAAATTACAATAATAAAATCACATATTAAAACCTCACATGATTAAAAAACAATACATAGTTAAAACCATACAAGGACTGAACAACAAAAACCAGTCTCGACAGTCATATCACCATTGCAATTTGTCCCTTAAAGTGCTGCTACATCTATTGCCCAAAAGTCTGGTCCAGAAAACCAGGAGGGAAGGGACTGATCTTAATTCAGTTGGGAGAGTGTTTCATAGTCGAAGAGCCACCACCGAGAAGGCCCTGTCCCTCGTTCCCGTCAGGTGATTTTGGGCTGTTGGTGGAAGCGAGAGCAGGGCCTCCCCGGATGATCTTAGATTTCGAGGCGGGACGTAGGGGCAGATGTGTTCGGACAAGTGAGCTGGGCCAGAACTGTTTAGAGCACTGATTCTCAAAGTGGGCGGTACCACCCCCTGGTGGGTGGTGATGTGATCCAAGGGGGTGGTGGGAGGCTCAGGGGAATTTGGGGGGCGGTGAACCCCTTTAAGGGGACGGTGAACAACTGACTATTTAGGAGGCGTCGCACAGCCCTCTTCTTTGGCCCCGCCCCCATCGCTTTGACCTGCATATTAGATACTTGGATTACAATTCGTAAGTATGGTCCTGATCCATCATTGGTGTGGGCCGCTGTGCTCTAAGCAAGTGAGTTAAAGTACTGCAATTTCCGTCATCCATGGTGCATCCTACCTCAAACTGCACCTGCAGGACAAAGACTACGCCTCCCGGCATGCCCTGCGGGGGCTGCGGTGGAGCCGGACCAATGGGAGGTGGTGAGGGCGGAGCCAGGGGGCGTGGCCATGCGGAGAGAGAGGGAGAGAGAGTGGATTCGCGGGGATGGCGGAGGGCGCCAAGGAGGGTCCGCTCTTCCAGCTGGTCAAGCCGCGCTTTGAGCAGTTAAGCGCCGGGATGCCGGGCAACGGGGACTGGGAAGGCCCTGCCAGAGATGGAGTCGCTCCCTCAGGGAGCCCGCATCGCTTGCCTCAGGTGGCCCTGCCCCCTCGGTGCCATCTTGTCCTCTCACTGGCCCTGCCGGGTGTCACTCTCCCATTTGAATTCCCGCCCTTGGGAAAGCGCTTCTGTGATTGGCTCCCGCTTCCCTTGACTCCTCTCCGGGGGCGGTGCTTCTGTCTTAGCATCCTGAGTTCGAGTCCTGCTTCGGGCAGAAAGCGTGACTGTAGAACTCCCTGCCACTGCATTGGGATGGCATTTTTAAAAATGGGCCCGAGCACGGCGCTGCTGCAGGTGGGTCCGGCCCAGGCACCCCGCAAGCCCCGCAGATACACCTGCGCTGATTGGCGCGGGTTGTTGTTGGTTTATTTGGATATTGCTGATCAACTGAGATGTATTGGGCTACCTGAGTGAATTTGAGGTAAGTTGTATGATTTTTTTTTTAGTGTGGGTCTGAGTGATGTGGGGGGGGGTGCGGTAGAGGTTGGCTTAAAGGGGGCGTAATTCCAAAGTGTGGCCTAGGGGGCAAAAAGGTGTTAATCCGGGCCTGTGTGGGCCATCATCCAGTCCAACCCCATTCTGAGGAACCTTATTTAGGGGTCATGGCATTAGAAAGGTTGAGAACTACTGCATTAATACATATATCTTTCTGTTTAATTGCTATTAAATTTTAGAAAAAAATAATTTCTAAGGGGGCGGTGAGTAAAAAATTTTCTGGAAAGGGGGCGGTAGTCCAAAAAAGTTTGGGAACCACTGGTTTAGAGCTTTATAGGTCAATACCAGCACTTTGAATTGGGTTCAGAGATGGACCGGCAGCCAGTGGAGCTGACATAACAGGGGGTGGTATGTTGCCCCAGTTAGTAATCTGGCTGCCGACCGTTGTACCAGTTGGAGTCTCCAAACCATCTTCAAGGTACAGGCACAGCTGGCGCACAAGTTTTAACTTGTGTAAAAGCTCCCCTGGCCACCGCCGAGACCTGGGCTTCCAGGCCCAGCGATGAATCCAGGATCACCCCCAAGCTGCGAACCTGCGTCTTCAGGGGGAATGTAACCCCGTCCAACACAGGCTGTAACCCTATGCCCTGTTCGGCCTTTCGACTGGCCAGGAGGACCTCTGTCTTGTCTGGATTCAATTTCAGTTTGTTATATGGTAAAATATAGTTTGCTTTTCCTTCTTCCCTCACTATTGTTTGACTCTTACAATGTTTTTATTATCAGCATTTTCAGTGTTACTTGAATAATTGAGAGAGTATGAATGCAGGAAATGCACAAAAAGCACATTAGTCTCATTGAAGCTGTAAGTCGTGTTGAACTTTTTTTTTTTTTTACATGTGCTCCTGCCACTTGTACTTTACATTTTACTAACTTAAGATATGGTCGAATAAGTAATTGACTAATTCCTACAATTCCACTACTGGAATAAGTGTAGAAGATGACGCTATTTTTGGAATTGCCGCTTAGCCTTAGTCTGTTTAAGCCAGCCTTGCGTGTAGGTGACAAAAGTTTATAATTAAGAGCAACAGCTATCACCACTACGGTCATCCATACCAGTATTGTCAAATATTCATGATTTCTGCCTTGCTGTTGACCCAACAACAACCTATAAGGTGCAGTGATGTTCCAAGTTGACATGACAAATTCATTGACCAAATCTGAACTTTGAAATATTACACTAGCTTCATTGTGCATGTGGCAGGGCTCAGGTTGCATTGTTGTAGAGCAGTGTTTCTCAACCTTCCTAATGCTGGGGCCCCTTAATACAGTTCCTCATGTTGTGGTGACCCCTAACCATAACATTATTTTCATTGCTACTTCATAACTGGTTTTTTTGTTGGGGGGGGTTGATGTTGTCATTTAGGAGTTGTACTTGCTGGGATTTATAGTTCACCTACACTCAAAGAGCATTCTGAACTCACCAACAATTGAATTGAACCAAACTTGGCACACAAAACTCCCATGACCAACAGCAAATACTGGAAGGGTTTGGTGGGCATTGACCTTGAGTTTGGGAGTTGTAGTTCACCTACATCCAGAGAGCACTGTAGACTCAACAACGATGGATCTGGACCACACTTGACACGAATCCTCAATATACCCAAATATGAACACTGGTGGAGTGTGGGGAAAATAGATCTTGACATTTGGGAGTTGTAGTTGCTGGGGTTTATAGTTCACCTACAATTAAAGAGCCTCTTGCACCCCACCAATGATAGAATTGGGTCAAACTTCCTACACAGAACCCTCATGCCTTGAAGGGACTAGCTGGCGTGAGCCTCCATCCCACCTCACATACTCTCCCTCACCCACACATGCGCATCATGCTGCGCTCCCCTTCCCGCTTGGAGTCTCAGAAACAAGCCTCTGTGAGCGTTGGTAGGCCGCTCAATAATCACACTCACTCGGGTATTGAGGAAATGCTTTATGAGTCCTTAATCCAAGGCAGTAAAAAACCGTACTGAAGCCTTCCCTCCAAAATCCCTGCTCAAAACTCCCCGAGCCCCTCCCCCCTCTGGCGAAGAGCCAATCCTTGAACAGATAACCCCGGAACCCCACCCCTCTTGTCCTTTTTCGGCGGGAACTCCAACAGCTCAGAAACAACAGGGAGTAACATGGAGCTACAGAAACAACATGGAACAAGGAGAACCAAAATGGCGGCCGCGCCTCCGATCGCTCGATCCTCTTCCAAGATGGCAGCCGCGTCTTTGCCCATTGCGCTATCCCGCATTGGACAAGGCGCCGCTGACAGCCTCCCCTTGGCTGGGAGGCCTGCCAATCACAGCAGAGGAGAGATTTAGGTGGGAAAATTCACAGTCTGTTTCCAAAAAGAAAGAGAAGGACAAGCAGAGAGATCTTCAACCTTCTCTGCCAAAGGGCTTCCTAAGACCATTTGAAATATATGATTTCGGATGGTCTTTGGCGACCCCTCTGAAACCCTCTCGTGACCCCCCTGGGGGTCCCGACCCCCAGGTTGAGAAACACTGTTGTAGAGGGTCTGTGGTGCCAGAGCAGTCTGTTCAGTGCCTTCCAAGTCACCCAATCTTCTGTGTGTCCAGGGAGAAGTCGCTCATTCAGTATCAGCCATGGAGTGAGGTTCCAGGTTTTAGCCTGACACTTTTGGACTCTTGCTTGCTGAGATGTTCCTGCGAGTATCTATGTAGATCTTACGAAGCTGTTTCTTGGTTTAAGGCATTGGTGTGCTGGCTAATATCCGAACAGAGGATAGGTTCGAAATCCCACTGCCTTGTTCCTTTCATTATTGGCTGCTACTTCCCAGCAAATATCAGGTGGTGCAATGCCAGCTAAACCAGTGTTTCCCAACCTTTTTTGAGCCGCGGCACACTTTTAACATTAAACATTTCCAGGGGCACACCACCAACCAAAATGACACAAAATGACGCTCTAACACAGTAAAGAACGGCTGGGGGATGGTGGCCTGCTGGGATCAGCTGCTGGGAGTGCTGAAGCCAGGGGAGGGGGAGGAGCCAGGCCGCGCCATGCCTCACCCCCCTCCCCCCAGCTTCAGCTCTCCCACAGCTTCTCCAGCCTTGAGGGAGCAATGCCAAGCCAGCGGTGGCAGAGCCAGCACAATGCTGGCTTGGCACTGTCTCCTCAAGGCTGGAGAAGCTGTGGGAGAGCTGAAGCCGGGGGGGGAGGGGGGGAGCCAGGCCGCACCATGCCCTGCCCCCTCCCCCGGCTTCCTCCTCCGCGCGGTTTCAGCGAGTGAGGGGCGAGAGTCATGGCGGGAGTCATGGTGGATTGGAGGCTGGCTGGGGAAACAGCCAAAGGAGGCGGCGCCCCGGCCCCCTCTTCTTTTTCCTTGCCGCTGCCCGGCCCTTCCTCCTCCCTCCCCCAAGCAGCAGGAGTTCGGCAAGAGGAGGTGGGAAGGAAGGGGGGCAGAGAGCTTTTCTTGCGGCGCAGGAGGAGGTCCGTCACGGCACACTACTGTGCCGCATCACAGAGGTTGGGAAACAGTGAGCTAAACAGTATAATTTTAACGTTAGGTGTAGATATCCTGTGATTAAGAGTCACATCCATGCTTTTAACATGGTGAGATGTATTCCACACAGGGCCGGACAAAGGTAATTTAAAATAGTAAGCAAACATTATTTTGGCGCCCCCTCGCTCTCTGGCCACGTGGAGGGTGCGCATGCACGGAGCCTGCTGGTTCCGCGCATGCGCACCCTCCACGAGGCCGAAGACTGAGGAGGAGGATTTGGCGGCTGGAGGCGGAGGCTCCGCCCTCGGCCACCAAATTTTCCTCCTCAGTCTTCGGCCTCATGGAGTGTGCGCATGCGTGCCAAATGCGCACGCACAGAGCCAGATAGTTCCACACATGTGTGCCGGATGTGCATGCATGGAGCAGAGCCAGCTAGTTCCACGCATGCGCACCCAGGGGCGGTCCGTCCATGTAAGCAACCTACGCGGCCGCGTGGGGCGCCATCATGGATGGGCGTTGCCACGCCGGCCGCGCCAGGCGCCATCATGGATGGGCGCCGCTGAAGCGGAACTCCCTGCTGCAGGCAGCAGCAGGGATCGGCGCTGGCCGCGCCGTCGAAGCGGAACTCCCTGCTGCTGCCTGCAGCAGCTTTTGCCCATGCGCGGGAATGTCCATGCATTACGGAGGCGCGCTGCGGCATGGTGGCGGCGCAGGGCAGTGCGGCGGCGGCGGGACCAAGTGGCACGGCGGTGGGGGGCGCCAAAATTTTCTTCGCTTACCCCCCCCCCCCGAATAGGTTAGGCCGCCCCTGTGCGCACCATCCACAAGGCTGGTGACTGAGGAGGAGAGTTTGGCAGCCGGGAGTGGAGGCTCCGCCCTCGGCCACCAAACCCTCCTCAGTCTTCGGCCTCATGGAGGGTGCGCATGCGCGGAACCAGCTAGTTTCACACATGTGCGCCGGATGCACATGCGTGGAGCGGAGCCAGCTAGTTCCACGCATGCGCACCATCCACGAGGCTGGAGACTGAGGAGGAGGGTTTGGCGGCCAGGAGTGGAGGCGGCCGGGCGCTCCTCCTTGGTCTCTGTCCTCATGAAGCCGCTGCAGGCGGCTCTGGCCTGCTCACACTGAATTTGGGGTTAGGGCTGCCTTCCAAGGGGCCGGAGACTGAGAAGGGGCATTTGGTGGCCAATGCGCCCCTGAATATGTGGTGCCCCCCGCGGGCGCGTAGTTCACGTAACGGTGAGATCCGGCCCTGATTCCACACTGTATTCTAGGCTGAAACATAGTGGGGGGAAAAATCTTACATTTGGGTAATTTGAATGAGATAAATAATACATATACTTGTAATAATTTGCATTACATGCAAATTAGATGTCCGTTTTTGAGAGGCTTGAACGTAGCTGCCCTTTTCTTAGGATGCAGTGAAACAGAGGTTCTTTTTGGAGAAAAGGTCCAGGTTGGTTTTGGCATTCTTCACGAAGCACGGCCAATTTAGAGCTGCCCTAAGGTGATGCTCGTTTTGCATAACTTAGAACAGCCTTGCTTTCTTTCCTTTTTGTATTTTTTTTTAAAAAAATTGGGCTATTTTTATATTTCTGATTGTTCACTCCACCAGGCTAATATTGGCTCCAAAGCTCATTCCCCTCCAGCTTTGCATGAAAGAAACTGAGTTACTTGGTCTCCGTGTCTTTGAAGTCAGCAAAACCTTTTTTTATTAAAGCGAATGCTGCTTTACATAATTGAGGCTGCCATGGTGGATATTTCCATGTAGTCCTAAGAAAGTACAAGGGCCTGATGCACTTTGATCTGAAAATCTTCCTCAGTGAAAAGAGATAATGGGAAGAAACGATATCCAAAATGGCAAATCATTACAGAGTGCAAATGAGGCGAGGATGCGTGATCTCCTCCATCTAGAAACCAGGGACAGAGAACAAACTCAATATGTAATGCAGCTCAGGGATGGGGCCAAAAATATGATATAATACAGTGAATCCAACCGAATGTGGAGCAGCTGGCTGGCATTTGGAAGGTCATGAGTTCGAGGCCTGCCCAGGTGGGATTGTCCTTTCCCCTTTTTTGTGCCGCGGGCACACTTTTTACATTTACAAAATCCTATGACACAAAATGACACCTAACACAGTAATACATATAGAATATGAATGTATTTATACACTCAGTGTGAAACCTGGGCCTGTTTCGAAACACAACATAGATATCCTGGCGGGAATGGCAGAAAGACACAAACTTCCCACACAGAACTCCCATATCCAAGATAAAAAATGCTATAAGAATTTGGTGAGCATTGGCCTTGAGTTTTGAAGTTGTAGGAGAGCACTCTCAAACAATGTTGGATCAGGACCAAACTTGGCACGGCCCAAATATGAACGCAGATGGAGTGGGAAATAGACCATTTGGGAGTTGTAGTTGGTGGGATTTATAGTTCCCCTACAATCAAAGAGTATTCTGAACCCCACCAATGATAGAACTGGGGAGGCAAGAGGAGGTCTCTACTTGGGGAAAGGGAGGGATGGACCAAGTAGACAACGGGTGGGAAGGGGGCCTTTATCGAGGTAGGTTTCTTAGGTTTTTATACTTCAACACACTAGACTCTTCCCCCCTCCCCTCTTGGAGGTTCCAATTTCCCACGGCACACCTGATGATTGCTCACGGCACACTAGTGTGCCCTGGCACACTGGTTGAGAAACACTGGTGTAGCCTGTTGTCAACCTTTGCAACCCGAAAGGCAGTTGCATCTGTCAAGTAGGAAATTAAGGTACCACTTAGTGGAGAGGCTAAATTTAACTGATTTACGAGGCCATAAAAAAGATCTCCAGGAAACACGCTGAGGACTGAAGGAGTGCGACAGCTCCTCCTGGTGGCCAGATGTTAAGTTGCCTCTGTCTGTCTTGTGTGTTTGTGTGTTTAAATGTAATGTGTACATTGTAATCTGCCCCGAGTCCCCTGCGGGGTGAGAAGGGCGGAATAGAAATAAATTAAATAAATAAATATATCTACTAGAGTTTGGTTCCATGTACCAAAATCTGTGGATGCTCAAGACCAGCGTTTCTCAACCTGGGGGTCAGAACCCCTGTGGTGGGGTCATGTGGGGGTGTCAGAGGGGTCACCAAAGACCATCAGAAAATACAGTATTTTCTGTTGGTCATTGGGGTTCTGTGTTGGAAGGTTGGCCCAATTCTATTGTTGCTGGGATTCAGAATGCTCTTCGATTGTAGGTGAACTATAAGTCCCAGCAACTACAACTCCCAAATGTCAAGGCCTATTTTCCCCAAACTTCACCAGTGTTTATATTTGGGCATATTGTGTATTCATGCCAAGTTTGGTCCAGATCCATCATGTTTGCGTCCATAGTGCTCAATATAGATATAGGTGAACTGCAACTCCAAAACTCAAGGTCAATGCCCACCAAACCCTTCCAGTATTTTTGTTGGTTATGACAGTGTTTCCCAACCAGTGTGCCGCGGCACACTAGTGTGCCATGAGCGATCATCAGGTGTGTCATGAGAAATTGGAACCTCCAATACCCTTTCTTCCCCCTCCTAGCAGCTCTTTCTCCCTCTTTCCCTCCCCAAAGATTCTCTCCGAGGCAAAGAAAGGGCTGTGCCGAATGCCAGGGCCAGGCCTGCCTCGAGGAAGCCTTCAAGAGCCTCAACTCACCATGGCTCCAGCTCCCGCTCAGGGCTGCTTCAGCCTCCCGATGCTCCCAGGTTCGCTCACTGCCCAATTCACCGACGTGGAGCTTCCGGCTTTGGTTGTTCTCGCGAAAAATCCAAGCCAACGCGAAAACGCCAACTTAATCACTTCCGCCCAGTGCTCTGCTTTTGCGGAGGGTGGAGGGAGGCAGCAAAAGAGGCCACACAGATCTATGAAACATATAGACTACCCACTCACAGGTTTCCAAGAAACAAATTGAACCTCTCCGCTTGGAAATGGTTTGGGGTTTTAAAAACTATTTTACTGGATTTTTCGAGAGTTGCCTCGCTGCCCCCCCCCCAAAGAACTGTTTATAACAGCTTCATGACATCCATAGTTATCTAGAAGCAAGTTTCACTCAGGGTGAAATTTCACAAGAGTCTGGAGAACAAGCCCTATGAGGAGTGGCTTGAAGAGCTGGGCATGTTTAGCCTGAAGAAGAGAAGGCTGAGAGAAGACATGATAGCCATGTATAAGTATGTGAGAGGAAGTCATATCTATGTTGTGTTCATCGAAACAGGCCCAGGTTTCACACTGAGTGTATAAATACATTGAAAAACATACTAACAGTATGTATTACTGTGTTAGAGTGTCATTTTGTGTCATTTTGGTTGGTGGTCTGCCCCAGGATTTTGTAAATGTAAAAAAAGTGCTGCGGCTCAAAAAAGGTTGAAAAACACTGGGTTATGGGACTTCTGTGTGCCAAGTTTGGTTGAATTCAATCGTTGGTGGAGTTCAGAATGCTCTTTGATTGTAGGTGAACTATAAATCCCAGCAACTACAACTCCCAAATGACAAAATCAATCCACCCTAACCCCACCAGTATTCAGATTTGGGTGTATGGGGTATTTGGTTCAAATTTGGTCCAGTGAATGAAAATACATCCTGCATATGAGACATTTACATTACGATTTATAACAGCAGCAAAATTACAGTTATGAAGTAGCAACAAAAATAATGTTATGGTAAGGGGTCGTGGCGTTAGGAAGGTTGAGAAACACTGCTCAAGACCCATGATATACAATGGAGTAGTAAAAATGCTTCATACAAGTGTGTTTGAAATGTTCCGTGAAACACTCCCATCACTCACTCAAATAAACTTGAGCTTTTTGAAACCACTACAGAAAAATTGCCCTGTAGTAACTCTCGACATAATAGTAATTCTACCAGACACTTCCTCTGCAGAAAAAAGAGAGTAAGAAATGATAAGTTTAAATTATATGGAAGTAGGTTTCTGTGATAAGACATTGTGAAAATTAGGTCATGTGGGGTTCAATTGCCTCTTACTCAGATATCTCCGTCTCTTGCCCACAGAGTATGTGATTATCATCATTACCCAATTAAGAACACCGCTGCGGAGTGACAAGGCTGGCAAGGCATGAATAACACCTGACATGGGGAATTCCTTCCCCAGACTTTCCCCCTGATTATTAGACTTTCCCCCCTTTTTTAACATCTCATTTAACAATCTGAGCGCTTGCGTGTTGACATCACCCCCATCCTATCTTTTGAGATGTGCTGCTTGCCGGGCTTAGACGTACATCTCCAAATCTTAATTTGGGGGAGAATGGTTTGAACGGACACTGGGAAATTTTCCAGTCTATGTTACTCAAGGTAGTTCTTTCAACAGAAGAAATGCACATATGTTATGTTGGAAATAGTAACCTTCTTCAATCCTCCACTAGTTATTTGTTATGTATATAATTCAGATTGCTTACTGTCGTGATGCAGATGCCAATTAAAGCCAAACCCAAGAGTAAAAAGGAGTAACAAAGAGTTTATTATACAAGAAATGGGAATGGGACTAACAAAAAACTAGCCTAACCAGCAAAATACCCAAAAACCCATGGAGAAGCCCAAAAGTTGCAGAAGGAAAGATCAAAATTAAACTAAAGATGTCATCTGCGACGTCCTCAGAGGGTCTAGCCAATAGCGTAGTCAAAAACCGGTCCAGAGTCGTGGGCAGGAGAAATATGGAGAAACGAGGAGACAATCCAAGGTCCACAGGAGCTAAATGCATGAGGACAACATACAACGTAATCCCCACAAAAACACATTGTCAACCTCCCTCCCTTTATACAATACCATTCTTGCAGCTTGTGACACTCACAGAAAGTCTAACGGAGTTCAAACCTCGCCACAAGGAACACACATCTGTAGCTGGACAGAAAGCAGAACATTGTAACCCAAAACCACCCACCTTTCCCAACTGCGACATCAGCATCTCAGCCCAAAAGGGCAGATTAAAACCCCAACTCACGAGTAAACTGGATCAGGAACACGATTCAACATATCAGGATACCAAACAGGACACAACACAGGATACCAAGAACAACTCCTTGCTTGCCGCAAGGAAGCTCCCCGAAAAGCCCACATTAAATAGACCTAGAGATCAGACTCGCCCGAAGAAGACAACTCCCCCTGATTAGGCGTTGCAGCTGCTTCTCTCTCTGCAGCTGAAACCCTTTTTGGGTCCCTCCAAGATCCCCACCATCTTTCAAAACTTAGCGTATCTCAATCATTCCCTGAGGTTTCGGAGGGCCACTCATTATCACTATGAAACCCCAGAAAATTATCACTACTGGTGGCTGCATCACACACATCCTGAACTCCTTTACTAAAGTTCAGTCCAACTCAGTATCACTTTCTTCTGATGAGCTTTCCCCATCCCTGGGAAAACCCTCAAATGACTCAGAGTCAGTAGGAGCCATAAGTATCTGCCGAATTCTCTTCCTTTGTTCCAAACTTTCCCTGCTGGAATCACTTGCAGCGTGTCTTTTCTAAAGAGCATTGTGGATAGTGCGTCTCCATGCCTCCCGATGTGAGGCCAGGGTGGACCATTGTTGGTGATCAATCTGGCCGAGCCTGAGATGTTGTTTCAGGGAGTCCTTATATCTCTTTTTGGGGGCGCCTCTCTTGCGCTGACTCGTGGCGAGTTCACCATAGAGTAGTATCTTTGGGAGGCGGTGGTCCTTCATCCTATAGACGTGCCCTGCCCAGTGCAGCTGTGTTCTCAATAGCATGGCTTCAATGCTGGTGATCCCTGCTTGCTCAAGGACAGCAACATTAGTCACATTGTCGGTCCATTGTATATTTAGGATTGTGTGAAGACAGCGCTGATGAAAGCGTTTGAGGATTCGTAGGTGTTGGCAATAGGTGACACATGTTTCAGACCCATATAGAAGATTAGATAGTACGATAGCTCTGTACACACTGATTTGGGTGCTTTGCCTCAGGTGCTTGTTGCTCCAGACTCTTTTGTGAAGCCTTCCGAAAGCACTATATGCCTTTGCTAATCTGTGATCTATCTCTTTATCAATCTTGGCATCTGAAGAGATGATGCTTCCCAGGTAGGTGAACTGCTGAACGGACTTAAGCAGAGATTTGCCTATGCTGATGTGGGGGTGATGGTGTTCTTCCTGTGGTGCGGGCTGGTAGAGGACTTCCGTTTTCTTCAGGCTAACTTCCAGCCCAAACAGCTCTGCAGCTGTTGCAAAGCAGGATGTCAGGCGCTGCGGGGCTGCTTCTGAATGGGCGACAAGGGCAGCATTGTATGCAAAAAGCAGCTCACGGACTAGATAGTTAAGAGTCTTAGTCTGACTCGAGTCTGACTCGAAGGTAATAAAACAAAAATGATGTGATGAATCCTTTCAAAGGATTCAAGAGGGATAGGCCTATCCAAAATATTTTAATTGGTGTTATGTGTGTAATCTTTTGTTCTTCCTTGCCTTGAGACAAGGGAAATGGGTAACGCCAACTGGCTTTTAACAGCCTGCACTTTGGGGTCCTTTGCTGATTTGTGCTATTGGTTTTTGGCTCCATAAACTTCAATATGTCCCATGTTATTCCTTTGAAGAATTTTCAAATGAAACAAGAGTAATTACAAAAGAGGCCTCCGAGATCAAATGCGTTCTAACTGCAAAGCTCGCGCCATCGTTTGAGTACAATGGCTCTTAAAAGGAGATCCAAGTCAAATGCCCCTGATACAGTGTGCGTAGGTGTGGGTGTGATGTAGAGTTTAGTAAGCCTTTCCCATATCCCCTTTCAGAGTGTCAAAATATACCAGGCACCAAAATCGTTTTCCCAAGAAATCATCCTTGAAATTAGGGAGCAAAGCAGACCCAATTTACATAAACAGTTTGCTCATTATAAGCAATTCCTCTGCTTTGTCAAACAATCCCTAATCGGTGGTGGCTGCGGCCATTTCCATCGTGGAATCACTTGAAATTGCATTATTCATATGGTTGTTTTTGAATTTCACCATCAGGAAGTTAGTCTATATTTCCTAAATAAGACCAGACCTACAGTTTTGTACCAAACTGACTTCAATCATAGATCCCTTCCAGTCCGGCTTCCGTTCTGGGCACGGGGACAGAGACTGTGTTGGTCGCTATCTCAGATCAGCTTCGTTGCCAACTGGACAAGGATAGATCAGCGCTGCTTGTGTTATTTGACCTCACAGCAGCTTTTGATACAGTCGATTACAATATTTTGGCCCACCGCCTTGCTGTTGCTGGAGTCAGGGGAACAGCCTTAAAATGGCTGTTGTCCTTTCTCCACAACTGGGGACAGCGAGTGGAAAGGGGAGGTCTGGTTTCCGAGAGGGCCCCTGTGCTTTGTGGGGTCCCTCAAGGGGCTATACTCTCCCCACTGTTATTTAACATCTACATGCGGCCACTTGCTAGTCTGGTGCGAAGTTTCGGGCTGGAATGTTATCAATACGCTGATGACACCCAGCCTGTTCTGAGGATGGAAGGACGACCAGACTCCGTACCCTCTTGTTTCCATCAGTGCCTTGAGGCCGTTACTGGATGGGTGCATGCCAGTAGATTGAGGGTGAATCCAGCAAAGACGAAGATACTGTGGCTGGGGCGTCCGGTGGGTGGGGCAGTCCAGCTGCCTACCCTGGATGGCAAGGCATTATGCCCGTCATCTTCTGTAAAGAGCCTTGGGGTTACTTTAGACCAGGGGTGCTCATTATGGTGATCGGGAGCACCTAGGTGATCTTTGGCCCTCTTCCAGGTGATCTTTGGGCCTCACCAGCCGGATGGCATCCTCCTGCCATGCGCGCGCACGTGCGCTCCCGCCGCCGCCTTCGCGGGGCTTCTTTTGCCACAATGAGGCTTTAGTGGGCAGCCCTGGCACTCATCTTGCCACGCACGGTGTGGTGACATGACCGCCCATTGGTTGCTGCTGGGGGGGGGGGAGCAAGGCGAAGGCACACGCATGGATAGGATGCAAGGCTGTGGGAGGGATGGAGGGAATGTGTGTGTGTGAGAGAGAGAGAAAGAGCCAAGGAGAGAAGAAAGAAATCCGGAGAACTTTTTCGGATCCTTTTGGCAGGCAGGCAGGCGGGCGCTGGAAAGAGAGAGGAAGAGAGAGAGAGAAAGAGGTGAAGGAGGCCGGGCAAAGTGGGCCAAAGCCAAGCAAGCCCCGCCCCAAACCCTGCTGCTGCCCTCAGGACTCCCATTCCAAGCCGAGACCTGGGCGAGCAAGCTGTGTTGGACTGCTTTCTTTCCTTGGTTGGGGACTCCACTTACTGCTGCTGCTTGTGCCCGCGCCGCCTTTCTCCGCCTCGCCCTCCCTCGCCCTCGAGGGAGAAAGGCAGCGAGGGCCCACGGGGGGAGAGGTGGCCCTTCAGAGCCGGCTCGGAAGAGCCACCCTCTCTCTCCCTCTCCCCCCCCCCTGTGGGCATAGACTGCCACCAGTGGGAGGGGTCCTCCTTCTTGCCAGCCGTCCACTTGGGTGTCCTTTCTGAGTGACACCCTCGAAAGGAAGGAAGGAAGGGCACCCCCCGCTGCATCTGTCACTTTGGGGAAGCACCTCTTCCACTCTTCCTTCTCCTGCCCAGGTAAGGAAGCCTCGAGGGAGGGGGAGTCTGCGGTGGGAGGCTCCCGCCTCACGTGGGTCCCTCTCTCGGTTGTGTTTCCCAGCCCAGGCAGCAGCCAGGCAGCCCCTCTTCCCAGCCCTGCACCTTCTGAACCGCCGCCGAAGCCATATCTGGCTGGAGCGCTGGCGGGTGCGCGTATAAATACCCTCCTGCTGTGCACGCAAGAAGCAGGATGGGATGGGGACTTCCTGCTTCGCGAAAGCACGCAGCAGGAAGGAGGAAGGCAACGAAGACATTAATAGAGAGCGCGCACGCAGGCAAGGAGGATCCCCTTCCCGGGTGCGCGCGGCGGCGAGTTCGTGGGCAGGCAAGAAAGAAGCCCCGCACGGACGGAAGTCTGCAGTAGGAGTATGCGCGCGCGCGCGCGCTCACATGCACAACAGATGATCTTTTCAACTTGATTGTTCATATAGTAGCTCGCATGATGAAAAAGTGTGGGCACCCCTGCTTTAGACACTTTGCTGACGATGGAAGCTCAAATCTCCAGCGTCAGCAAAACCGCTTTCTTCCATCTGCGACAGGCTAGGCGGCTGGCTCCCTACTTATCCAGAGACGACCTAGCCACAGTGATCCAAGCCACGGTCATCTCGAGACTGGACTACTGTAATGCCCTTTACATTGGCCTGCCCTTGTCCCTGATCCGGAAACTTAAGCTCATCCAGAATGCCTATGCGCAACTTCCTACTGGAACTCCGGTGAGAGGTCACATAACTCCCATCCTTCTGCAGCTTCATTGGCTTCCGGTCAAGCACCGGATCACCTTCAAGGTGATGGTGTTAACCTTCAAGGCCTTGCATGGTCTGGGGCCGTTGTATCTGAGGGACCGTCTTATCCCCTATCAACCCCGGAGATCACTCCGCTCCGAACGCCTGAACCTCCTCGAGGTACCTAGCATTAAATCTATCCGCTTGGCATCCACCCAGCATAGAGCCTTTTCTGTGGTGGCACCATCAATTTGGAACACTCTTCCAAATGAAGTCCGGGCCTTGCAAGACCTACCATCATTCTGCAAGGCCTGCAAGATTCATCCCTTTCGGTTAGCATTCGACTGCTAAATTTGTATAACTATTTCTGCCAATTTTAAATGCTGTTTTGATTGTGTTATGTTTTTATGTGACAGTGAGCCGCTCCGAGCCCTCGGGGAGTGGCGGCATACTAGTTCAAATAATAAATAAATAAATAAATAAATAAATAAATAAATAAAATTGTGAGCCTTTAAAATGGAGTAGGCAAAGAGACACTGATGGGAACAACAACAACAACATTTTTTCTTATTGTTCATAGACCCATCAGTGAACAAACAGTCATTAATAAATTCTCCCATCTCCGGAGAATTTCATTATACAAAATACATCTGCATGATTTCAAGTAATACCCCTTTCGGAGGCTGGTTTCTTTCTCATCCTTGTTGCCACTGCGAGGAATGACACTATGAGTGTCGCCCTGTGGCATTTGTCCTCTAAAAGATATCTGGCAATACTCTGTGAAGGATGGCTTGTCATGTGGGACAAAATGGGACATAAAAGTTGACTACATTGCACTGTAGCAGCACTGTAATAAAATGTGTTCTATTGTTTCTACTTCCTTTCCTTCACAGGGGCATAGTCTTTGGGCATAAGGAATTCCAGGCAACCTGCCTCTTAGCAGATCTGAGGGAATTACATGTAGTATCACCTTAGTATTAATATATCAAGAAATATTCATATATTATTAGTATTAATATAATAATTATATGAGTGTGTATATATAGAGAGACATTATAATATATTGAAATTATAATATAATATAACATTGTTATATTATATTATTTATTATATTCTTATTATTACAAAATTATTATAAAATAATTAATAAAACCACTAAAATAAAATAAAATGAAATTCAAGAAGACAAGGTGCGAACCAAGATGAAGGCTGACATCCTCAAGAGAGGAAGGATCCCAAGATGGAATGGCCCAATGGACCCAGCCCAGAGGATGGCAAAGCGGACCCAGACGCCGCAGCAGCAGAGCAGAGCACAGCAGCAGGCGATCGGAGGCTGCAGGCCTCCGCCTGCTCTCGCCCCCAGCCGTTCCCCAGCTGATCGCCCTGCTATGGAGTGCCTGCCATCCCTAGAGGCCAAGAGGAAGGGGTGCCGCTGCCGATTTGAGGCAGCTGATCGCCATGGTGACCCGGAAGATGATGAAGTCTTCCGGGTCACCAGGGCGATCAGCCCCCACAGGTCGCCAAGTTCTCCCGCAGCAGGCCTGGATCGCCTCCAGGAATGGCAGGCACTCCAAAGCCGCCGCTCCTCCGACCTGTCTGCCAGGCCCCACAGAACCCACGATGGGATGGCAGCAGCGGCACCCCTTCCTCTTGGCCCCGCCCCCAACGCCCTTCTCCCACGGGCCGTAGGTTGCCCACCCCTGCTTTAAGGGATACATATATATTGAAAACATTGTTTCCTTTTTAAAAGATATTGCAAAAATACATCAAGAATCCCAACAAAGTGATGGGAAGAAGCATTTATAGATTACTCTGAAAAAGACTGCAATTTTCCAATAGCTTTTAAACCTATTTTAGAATTATAGTTTCATCTTGCTTTTTTTTTTTACTTGAAGTTTGAATTCTGTTAGAACAGTCTAAAAAAAGTTCACTTTTATCTGGTTTAATTGTATTGTTCGTTCAAACTGTAAATTGTTTTAACTCCCAATTTTGGGATACTAATTGCATTCATCATCATCATCATCATCATTATAGAGGTCGCTTCCCTCCTTTTTAAAGCATGCCCCACTTCTTGTTTGTTTCCAGAACTATGGCTTGGAGACGGAAAACCTGAGAACTCTTTCCCACAAGCTGAACGCCTCGGCCAAAAACCTTCAGAACTTCATAACGGGTAGACGGAGGAGCGGCCATTATGATGGCAGGGCCTCCCGACGACTGCCAAATGATTTCCTTACCTCTGTGGTTGACCTGATTGGTGCTGCCAAGAACTTGCTTGCCTGGCTGGACAGGTAAGTGCCTCTGCAATTCTCTTTGTGACAAAAGCGAGAGCCATTGAGATAAGAACGTTAAGAGCAGCCAAACTAAATCAAACCAAGGGACCCTCTAGTTCAGCCTTTTGCCCAAAGGAAGCAAGACCTGGATTCAAGAGATTGTTGTCGAGCATTTTAGAATGGCTGTGGATTAGGCCCAAGCCATTGTGGGTAGCCTGGTGAGAGCTGTCCAACAGTGGCGCTCGCTGCCTCGGAGTCTGGTAGAAACTCCTTTTTTGGAGACTTTTAAACAGAGGCTGCTGGAGCAGTTAGTTATTAGGACTGCTTGGTTCTGTGTTAGGAAGTACAGTGGAAACTGTACCCTATTGTTGAAACGTTGTAACCGTAAGATTTGTACCTCTCAGGAGACTTGTTTGCAACCAACTAAGCTCTGAACTCTGTTATAAAATAAACTGTTGAACATCTTTATTTAAAAATAAAAATAAAATAAAATAAACAGAGGCTGGATGGCCATCTGTCAGGGGTGCTTAGATTGTGCTTTTCCTGCCTGGCAGAAGAGGGCTGGACTGCAGTCTGTGCATCTATGGAAGTGTCCCAGTTTCTTTGTTCTTTTCCTGCTTACTTCAATTACAGCAAACTGAGTTCAAAATGCAAATGTGTATTGCACTCGGTTAACTCAGAAGTGGAGAGCTTGCCTTGGGTAAGCTCTCCACTTCTGCATGAATTATCTACCAGATGGACCACATGGGGTTTTCACTTGTCCACATCTCTCTTTGAGTCCATCTACATGGGCCACAAATTGCGAATCAGTCCGGAAATGCTCCTTCTGGGACTATCTGGGCCCTAATGCCAGAACTTTAGGCTAGCCAAGAAGCGGAAGAAATTCAGCTCCAAGACATTTTGGAATATCAACTCCAGGAGCTGGGTGCGATCCTCGGGGAACCCCCAGCTCCGGAGGCGGGTTGATAGGACGGGAGAAGAACTTGTCAATAAATCCTCGGGACCAATTGGACGGAACGGGTCTCGCTCATTCAGGGGTTTGGAGACCCCGGCTGTTTTGGTATTCCCTGAATTGGCGACCGCCTGTGGGGCCCCGAGGAGTGCCCCGGCTTCCCCCTTTTGACTGTTCGACTAATATCGCTCCTCGGCAATCCCCTTTGACAGTACGCTTACCACCACGGGACTTGAGCTTTACACCGGCCCCACGACCTTTTGCCGGCCTTACTGAGAACCATAGGCCGGCTGAACTTGCATCCTTTTTTCCTGGCAGAGTATTTGGAGTTGTAGATCGGGTTCTTCAATTATTTATTATTCTGTACCATGTAAGTTTCTGTTGTTCCTGTTTCTGTATTATGCTCTGTGAACTGGTCCGAGCCCTTGGGGAGTGGCGGTATATTTTATTTATTTATTTATTATTTCGATTTATATACCACCCTACCCAAAAGGCTCAGGGTGGTTCACAGCAACAAACAACACAATCACAACATACTTAAAAACATAATAAAAACAGATTAAGACCAAAGTAGAAATTACAGCCTTAGAGATTGAACGCCTGTCGGAACAAGTTGGTCTTACAGGCCCTCTGAAAGGCCTGTAGATTGATTATTGCTCATGCCTCCTCCGGGAGGGCGTTCCAAAGGGTAGGCGCTACTACAGAAAAAGTACGCTGCCGCGTCGATGACAAGTGGCACATCTTAAGTCAGGGGTGCCCACACTTTTTCAGCATGCAAGCTACTTATAATAAAACCAAGTCTGAAAGATCTACCTATCTCCTCAAGGCTGGAGAGGGGAGGGGAGGGGCTTGGTGCGGCCTGGCTCCGCCCCCTCTGGCTTCCGCTCAACCAGCAGCTTCTCCAGGCTTGAGGATGGCAGTGCCAAGCCAGTGGTGGCATAGCTAGCACAAGGCTGGCTTGGCCCTGCCCTCCTCAAGCCTGCAGAAGCTGCTGGGAGTGCTGAAGCTGAGGGAGGGAGCAGGGCTTGGCGCGGCCTCACTCCGCCCCCCTCTGGCTTCAGATATCTACCAGCAGCTTCTCCAGGCTTGAGGATGGCAGTGCCAAGCCAGCCTTGTGCTAGCTATGCCACCACAGGCTTGGCATTGCCATCCTCAAGCCTGAAGAAGCTGCTGGTAGATATCTGAAGCCAGAGGGGGCGGAGCCAGGCTGCACCAAGCCCTGCCCTCTCCACACTGGCTTTGGAGGTCCCAGCAGCTTCTCCAGGCTTGAGGATGGCAATGCCAAGCCAGTGGTGGCATAGCTAGCACAAGGCTGGCTTGGCCCTGCCCTCCTCAAGCCTGCAGAAGCTGCTGGGAGTGCCGAAGCCGGGGAGCAGCCTGGCTCCACCCCCCTCTGAGAAGCGGGGATCGACTTCCTTCGGTCCCGCGATCGACTGGTTAATCGCAATCGACTTCCTGGACTTAAGTGATGGAACTTGGGCTTAAGTGATGGAACCTCCAGTAGGTTTTGATCCATGGACCGTATTGGTCTCTGGGGAATGTGCAAGGAAAGGCGGTCCTTCAGGTACACTGGCTCCAGACCATGCAAGGCCTTAAAGGTTAGAACCAGCACTTTGAAGGCAATCCGGTACTCGATGGGGAGCCAGTGCAACCACTGTAGGACTGGTGTGATGTGACACGATAGTGTCACTCCAGCCAGCAGTCGAGCTGCAGCGTTTTGCACCAGCTTCAGTTTCCGGATTACCAAAAAAGGAAGGCCAATGTAAAGGGCGAATAATGTAAGTTCAAATAATAAATAAATAAATAAAATAATATAAGTACACCTGATTTTGGCCTGTGTTCACACAAGTTTGGGAAAGGATATGTTAAGAAAACTTAAAGGCATCTTGGCATTCACTTAATAAAGTCTAAGCAATTTTGACATGTATTGAGAGACTCCGTAGGCAGAAAATAAATTATTAAAATGCAATAGGGAAAATAATTATCCCAACAAACAAATAGCTGCTCCATCACGATGGCCACCTCTTGACTAAATTTGTTGAATAGGACTAAATTGTTTCTGGGTGCCCATGTTTGATTAGCAAGTTTCCCCCTAAATTGCCCTCACAGCTTCCCTTCTGTAACTGTTTTATACAGTCACATTTAATTTTTTTTTGTCTGGGTTAAACATGTATTTATTTACTTATTTTGTTCTTAATGGGTGCAACAAGTAATTGTAGTCATTTTCACCCAAATTGAGAGAAAGACTTTGAAAACGGTGCTGTTTTTGAAGACCATTTGCAATTGGGGGGTTGTTTTTGCAATATTCACACAGAAGGTTTTGTGCTGAAAATAGCACTTTCTGTGCAGAAAATAATTTTATTTATTAAAATTTCAAAATATAAGAACAAAGAAGTTCGAGAAATAAGGTAAAATTCACGTCTTCAATGTATCGTATCATAATAGACAATACATTGGAATAAGAAAAGAAAAGAATGTAAGAAAAGAAAGAAGACAGAAAAGAAAAAGGAATTGAAAGCTTTCTAGAAAAGTCTATAGCAGGGGTAGGGAACCTATGGCTCGGGAGCCAGATGTGGCTCTTTTCATGATTACATCTGGCTCCCCAGAGCAGCCTGGGCCTTGGTTTCCCAGCATGCAGCGGGGAGGAGTGACGCAAATGCGTTGCTTCTGCTGCTTCCACGCTGCCTTCGCCGCCTCATCCCCAGCTGCTTTCGGGGCCAGGGGCGCCCTCTTCGCCGGGGATGGCAGAGCCAGGTGGTGGTGCCACTTCGTCCTCCTCATCGTCCTCGACCATGGGCCCTGGCGCCGCGGATCCGGCCTCGCTGCCCCCGGGGGATGCCCAGCTCATCGCCCGCATCGTTGGGCAGCTCATGAGCTGCTGCCTCTTCAATGCCTTCCGGAGGGACTGCCCCCCCCCCCCCCGACATCAACACCAAGGTCCGCCTTGGCCCCGCGCCCTCCTCCCTTCCTTCCTTCCTTCCATTCTCTTCCTTTCTTTTTCCCTCTCTTTTTCTTTTATTCTTTTTCTTCCCTCTCTCCCTACCATCTTTCCTCCTTCCATCTTCATTCTTTCCTTCCTCTTCCATTCTTTCCTTCTCTCCTCCCTTTTCCCTCCCTCTCTCCCCTTCCTTCTTCCTTCCTTTCTTCCTCTTCCTTACTTTTCTTCCCCTTCACCCTTTCCTTCTTCTTCCTTTCATTTCACTTCCCTCTCTCCCCTTCTTTCTTTTCTTCTTTTCCCTTCATTATTTTACTTTCTTCTCACTCCCTTTCCTTTCTTTTCCCCACCCTTTCCTCCCTTCCCATTTCCTTCTTTCTTTTCCCCTTCTTGTCTCTGTCCTGCTTTTCTTTTCTTCCTCTTCCATAGTCCCTTCTTTTCTTTCTTCCTCTCCCCCTCACTCCTTTATTTCCTCTTTCTTTCTTTCTTTTCCCCTTCCTTCCGCCTTCTCTTCCTTCCCAGCGTCCTGAGCATGCCTTTCACAGAGCCAGGTCTGAAGTGTCCTGTCATTCTTCCAGGGGAATCCTTTTCTCATAGTATGTACGTGTATACTCACATTTAGTTGAATTCAGTCTTAAAATATATTATACTAGCTGAGGATCCGGCGGTGCCTGGGTTATTTGAGGGTGGCATTGTGTGCCACGGTTGGTTCCTATTAGATGTTTATGTGGCTTGCAGTGGTCTCCGGAACTTAGTGAAGGTACTGCAAGTCCCGGGGGCCTAGTCAGGAAAATCAAGTTAAGGAAGCCTTTCTGTAAATTTTGGGGGTGGTCTGTGTTTTATAGAGGCTTTAGTGTTGTTTGGGTAGTGAATGACGTGAAGGTACTGCAAATCCCATCATTCGTGGCCCCTCCTGCCCTAAACCACACCAGGTAGTGAAGTGGGCCATTGGTCACCTGTTTGCCAAGTTTGGTCCTGATCTGTCAGTGCTGTGGGCCGCAGTGGCTGACTGCCTGAGGCCTTTCCCTTTCCCTCTGAGTCACTTTAGAATGTTTGAATGTGGTTGGCCATTTGGAGGCAGTTATGCAAATTCCATTTCAGTGGCAACCAATCCCCCGTAGAATGTTGGAGTTCTGAGGCTGGCCAGTTAGAGCCCGTTATGCGAATAATCCCACAATGGCAGCCAATCAAAACGCTGGTACATATTCCTCCCGTCGCGCGCTCGGTCGCTCAGCTGCACCACCGCAAACACTGACTTTTATTATATGTAATGGATATATTATATGGCTCTCGCTGAAATACCTGTTTTTTTCTCTACAAAGGAGACTCAAAGTGGTGCAAAATGTTGTTTTGTGTGCATAAATTAAAATCATACAATCTTAGAGTTGGAACAGACCTCGTGGGCCATCCAGTCCAACCCCATTCTGCCAAGAAGCAGGAAAAGCATCACCTAAGAACCCCAAAACACTTGGAGGGCCAAAGTATGCCCATGCCTGCTCTAGAGTGTAAATGACTCCTTGGTCTTCCAGATGTGGGATTTGGGGTCCAAAACTCACGGAAGGCCAAAGTATGTCCATGCCTGCTCTAGAGTGTAGATGACTCCTTGGTCTTCCAGATGTGGGAGTTGGAGTCCAACCCTCATGGAGGGCCAAAGTATGTCCATGCCTACTCTAGAGCATAGATGACTCCTTGGTCTTCCAGATGTGGGAGTTGGAGTCCAAAACACTTGGAGGGCCAAGGTTTGCCCATGCCTGCTCTAGAGCATCGATGACTCCTTGGTCTTCCAGATGTGGGAGTTGGAGTCCAAAACACATGGAGGGCCAAAGTTTTCCCATGCCTGCTCTAGAGCATAGATGACTCCTTGGTCTTCCAGATGTGGGAGTTGGAGTCCAAAACACTTGGAGGGCCAAAGTTTGCCCATGCCTGCTCTAGAGCATAGATGACTCCTTGGTCTTCCAGATGTGGGAGTTGGAGTCCAAAACACATGGAGGGCCAAAGTTTGCCCATGCCTGCTCTAGAGCATAGATGACTCCTTGGTCTTCCAGATGTGGGAGTTGGAGTCCAAAACACTGGAGGGCCAAAGTTTTCCCATGCCTGCTCTAGAGCATAGATGACTCCTTGGTCTTCCAGATGTGGGAGTTGGAGTCCAAAACACATGGAGGGCCAAAGTATGTCCATGCCTGCTCTAGAGCATAGATGACTCCTTGGTCTTCCAGATGTGGAATATGGAGTCCAAAACACATGGAGGGCCAAAGTTTTCCATGCCTGCTCTAGAGCATAGATGACTCCTTGGTCTTCCAGATGTGGGAGTTGGAGTCCAAAACACTTGGAGGGCCAAAGTTTGCCCATGCCTGCTCTAGAGCATAGATGACTCCTTGGTCTTCCAGATGTGGGAGTTGGAGTCCAAAACACATGGAGGGCCAAAGTTTGCCCATGCCTGCTCTAGAGCATAGATGACTCCTTGGTCTTCCAGATGTGGGAGTTGGAGTCCAAAACACATGGAGGGCCAAAGTTTTCCCATGCCTGCTCTAGAGCATAGATGACTCCTTGGTCTTCCAGATGTGGGAGTTGGAGTCCAAAACACTTGGAGGGCCAAAGTTTTCCCATGCCTGCTCTAGAGCATAGATGACTCCTTGGTCTTCCAGATGTGGGAGTTGGAGTCCAAAACACATGGAGGGCCAAAGTATGTCCATGCCTGCTCTAGAGCATAGATGACTCCTTGGTCTTCCAGATGTGGGAGTTGGAGTCCAAAACACTTGGAGGGCCAAAGTTTGCCCATGCCTGCTCTAGAGCATAGATGACTCCTTGGTCTTCCAGATTTGGGAGTTGGAGTCCAAAACACACGGAGGGCCAAAGTTTTCCCATGCCTGCTCTAGAGCATAGATGACTCCTTGGTCTTCCAGATGTGGGAGTTGGAGTCCAAAACACTTGGAGGGCCAAAGTTTGCCCATGCCTGCTCTAGAGCATAGATGAATCCTTGGTCTTCCAGATGTTGGAGTCAAAATACTTGGAGGGCCAAAGTTTGCCCATGCCTGCTCTAGAGCATAGATGACTTCTTGGTCTTCCAGATGTGGGAGTTGGAGTCCAAAACACATGGAGGGCCAAGGTTTGCCCATGCCTGCTCAAGAGTGTAGATAACTCCTTGGTCTTCCAGATGTGGGAGTTGGAATCCAAAACACATGGAGGCCAAAATATATCCATGCCTGCTCTAGAGTGTAGATGACTCCTTGGTCTTCCAGATGTGGGAGTCAGAGTCCAAAACACCTGGAGGGCCAAAGTATGGCCATGACTGATCTAAACTGTGCTCCTGACCTTCAAAAATCCCATTTTTATCAGACTGTAAGTAAAGTAGAACTAATTGGAGAAATCTGAAAGAATTTGGCCATCCCATAGGGATAGATGAACCATAACTAGGCGTGAACTCATTTTGCATGAATGGAGAAGACACACAAAATTTCTTCTCGCTCTATTTTCATGGCCTGTTCATAAGATCCGAAGCCAAGATCTTTTAAACCTGGTTCTTGTACAGTATGAGCATTACGTTGCAACCCTCCGTGTCGCCAGTTGAGTGGCGCTTGTAGGCACCCGCCTCCTCTGTCTGGATTGCTGATAGTTTGGCATATTTCCATTAGCGCTGTTCAAAATTGAACAAATCAGTGTGTGCACAGCCATTAATCATAGCCTGCTTGTAGGAAATATGACTAGTACATATTCATTATGATGTTAGCCTGATTACAGGAATTGTAAATGAGAACACTCATAACTTTTTTTAACCAACGGCTCCCTCCTTCCTCGTAGGTCTCCATTTGTCAGCGTGACAGAATACTCACTGCTGAAAAATAACATTGTTCAACTGTGCCTGGAACTAACAACCATAGTGCAACAGGTAAGCGCAAGTTAATCCTCCAAGTGGCTTGTAAATGACTTCCTTATGATAAGCACCTAAATGCCTCATCATCTACCCCAGAGGTTGTGAGGTCTGTTGGAAATTAGGCAAGTGAGGTTTATATATTTGTGGAATGATGTCCAGGGTGGGAGAAAGAGTTCTTGTCTGTTGGAGGCAAGTGTGAATGTTGCAATTGGCCATCTTGATTATTTATTAATTTATTTATTCAATCAAAACTTTATTACGGTCATAGACCAGCACAAAGCGGGCACAAGCGCCCTAAGAGGAGAAGGACAACTCCCCAGTAAACAGTTATTTAAAATCAGACTAGAAATCAGTATAAAAATATATTTTAAGAGACAGGATATTGTTGCCTTACGGTGTTAAGGGCAGCAGCACAGAACTTAGCAACACTGTAAGTCATTGCAGTGTTAGAGTCCGAAAGCAGCAGGGTGGAATAACATCTTTCACTGCGCCCCGGGTACTTTAAAAGCCATGGTCCAATGAGATTGGATCTAAGATCTCTGTAGAACATGCATTGAAGAAGCACGTGCTCAGTTGTTTCCACATGACCAGACCCACAGGGGCATAGTCTCTGCTTGAAGGGGGTCTTCTGATACCTCCCCTCCAATACAGCCAATGGGAGGGCATGGCATCTTGCCAGGGTAAAGGCCCTTCGGTGTTTGGGCACCTCCAGGCCCGTTAGGTATGCCATGTGGGCAGTGAGGTATCTAGTGGCTTCCCTAACAATGAAGGCTGGGGAACAGGCTAGGTCGGATTGGCGCTCTATGTCCAGGATCCGTTGCTTAATGAGATCCTTGGCTTGGTCCCATCTCATGCTTAGCAATTGTCCTTGGGAGAAACCTAGCGTTGCAATCTTTGCTGCTACTGTTTTAATCCATGTGGACTGGAAGTCGTCTCTCATGATGAGGGGGGCAAGACCACATGGGGAGAAGCATAGGTGTAGCCAGTAATTGAGAATAATTTATTTATTATTTTATTTATTTATTGTTCATTCTTATATACCGCTCCTTCCAGCAGGCTCGGGGCGGTTTACATAAAACATATAAAACAACAACAACTCAGTTTAATACAACGAGACTAAAAAACATAAAACGTGCAACTACACATAAAACAGAGCAACTACATAAAAAATTTAAAACTATACTCAGGGACCGGTAAGGTTAAAGGCTTGCCTAAAAAGGGATGTTTTGCAGGCTCTCCGAAACGGGGCCAGTTCCTTAATGGCGCGGACTTCATCTGACATAGAATTCCATAATGATGGTGCTGCTACAAAAAAAGCTCTCGATCTAGTTGTAGACAGATGGCAGGAGTGGATCGATGGGACTAATAGGAGGTTCTGCTCTTCCGAACGAAGTGATCTCGGGAGAACATACGGGGTGATGCGGTCCCTCATGTACGCCGGCCCTAGACCATACAAGGCCTTAAAGGTCAGTACCAGCACCTTGAAAACAATCCGGTACTCTATTGGTAGCCAGTGCAGTTGCTGCAGAATGGGTGTAATGTGCTCTCGTACCGATGCTCCCACCAGTAGTCGGGCAGCAGCATTCTGCACCAGCTTGAGTTTCCGGATTGCTGACAGGGGAAGGCCAATGTAGAGGGCTTTTACAGTAGTTCAGTCTCGAGATGACCGTCGCCTGGATCACCGTGGCCAGGTCGCCTCTGGACAAGTAGGGAGCCAGCCGCCTAGCCTGTCGCAGATGGAAAAACGTGGTCCTGCATACCGTGGAGATTTGCAACTCCATCGATAGCAGCGAGTCCAAGTGGAACCCTAGGCTATTTACAGAGGACGACGGGCTTAGAGGCTTGCCATCCAGCGTAAGCAGCCGGCATCTACTCAATCCAGGGCGTCCCAGCCATAGGATCTCCGTCTTTGACGGGTTCACCTTCAACCGGCTGGCCCGCAGCCATCCAGTCACGGCTTCAAGGCATTGCTGGAAACAATCGGGTACGGTGTCCGGCCTGCCGTCCATTCTCAGCATCAGCTGGGTGTCATCAGTGTACTACTATTGAATGGCCTTGCAGCTCTAAAGCCTGGCTGCTTCCAGCCTTGAGGAATCCTTTGTTGGGAGGTGTTAGCTGCCCCTGATTGTTTCCTGTCTTGAATTTCCCTGGTTTTTCAGTGTTTATTTATTTATTTACTATATTTATATCCTGCCTTTCTCGACCTCGAGGGGAACTGCAGGTGGTTTACAGCATAGGCAATAATTCAATGCTTTAAAAACAGTATACAGCCAATATACAATTAAATTAACATTTCAATTAAAAATTTGAACGAGGTTAAGAGCATTAAAACATATAAAACACTAGCTGTGCCCTGCCATGCATTGCTGTGGCCTGTAGTAAGAATTTTCGAAGTAGAGGTAGATATCTGGACTATGATGAAAGAGAGGTACCTACCTATTCCTTCCCCCTTTTTCTTCCCCTTCCTCTTTCTCTCCTTTCTTCCTTCTCTACCTCTTTCTTTTATTCCTTCTTTCACTCTTTGGTTTCATCCTTCCTACTCTCTTTCCTTCCTTCCTCCTCCCCCTCTCTACTTTTTCATCTCCTTTCTTCCCTCCCTGTTTCCTTCCTTCTTTCACTTTTTATTTCCTTTTCTCCTCCCTTCCTTCTTTTTCTCTTTCCTGCTTTTCCTTTCCTTTCTACTTTCTCTTATTTCTTCCTTTGGTACCTCTTCCCTTCCTTCCTTCCTTCCTTCCTGCCTGCCTGCCTGCCTGCCTGCCTGCCTGCCTTCCCTCTTGCCTTCTTTCCCTCCCCCTTCTCTCTTTTGTAAGAAAGTTAAGACCTGGCTGTTTGACCAGGCATTTGCAGATGAAGCATAATTACCTAAATTGAGACCTAAGGAACGATGACGACGCAATAGAAATTGATTTTGATAATGAGAGGCTGAGATTGTGTTTTTATATTTTTAATTGCTAAATTTGTGTTTTATATGGTTGTTTTATTAATTGTTGATGTATTTTATCTGTGGGCAGTTCACCGCCTCGAATCTCCTTCGAGCTGAGAGGGGCGGTATAAAAATATAATAAATAAATAAATAAATAAATAAATAAAATGCTTCTGGAACCATGCCCGGATTACCCATAAGGCCAACGAGGTTATGGCCTAGGGGCGCAAGCCGGGGGGGGCGCAGATCACGGACCAAAAAAAGCCTGGTCTACGCCCCTCTTTCCCCCTTTGTCATGCCCCTCTTCATTCCTTCTCCTGGCAAAGTCTCTGCTTCATCCCCTCCGTCTCTCTCTCTCTCTCTCTCTCTCTCGCACGATATCTCTCGCGCGCGCTTTCTCTCTCACACGCTCACTCTCTCGCACGCTTGCTCTCTTGCTCTCTCTCTCTCTCACACACACACGTGCTCTCTCTCTCTCTCTCTCTCTCTCTCTCTCTCTCTCTCTCTGTGGTGTTCCAGCCTAGTGGCCATAGACAGACACCGGGGGTGCCAGCTGATCAGGGTCAGATCGGGGATGATGGGTGGCCTGACGGATATGGGTCTGCAGAGGAAGACTTAGCCTGGGATGATGGATGGTTACTGGGTATGTAACTGCAGATGAGGATAATGATGACTCCATGGAATTTAGTTCTGAATTCGCTAGGCGAGCATTCCAAGGAAAGGGAGGATAGAGTTTCCCAGATTGATAGTGAGACATCTGGGGATGCTAATGAGCCAGAATTCGACAGGAGGGCCAGTATCAAATCCTCCCGGAGAGATTGGAGTTTGAGGAAGGGGGTGTGCTGGGCACACCGGAGTTAGTTTCCTTTATTAGATTGTGCTCAAGCCTTTCTAGTCAGACCTGAAGCTACGTTCAGTTTGGAAGGTTTCATTCTAAGTTCCTGTGACCGCCGGAGCGGTTTGCTTTGTTACCCACGTTTGCTTCCATGGGACTTAAGCCAGTTCGGCTTGTCAGCTTGTGAACTCTTTGGACTATCTTTGGATTTACTTTGATTGCCTTTGCATCTTTATACCTTTGGACTATTTTCTATTCTTAATAAAAGTATATTTATTGCATCTGCCTGGTGTGTGTGATCTAGGGGGGACTGCCACGATCTGAGGTGCAACTCTCTCTCTCTCTCTCTCTCTCTCTCTCTCTCTCTCTCTGTCTCGCCTTTGGAGCGAGTTTGCACCCGCTGCGCTCTCCCCAAGCCTCCCGATTCCTGAGGAGACCTTCAGAGCACAGCAGAGCTTTCCAGCCGGTGGGAATGGGGACCTTGGAGATGGCAGGAGGTTGGCTTAAAGGGGGTGTAATTTCAAAGCGTGGCCTAGGGCGCAAAAAAGTGTTAATCCGGGCCTTTCTGGAACATGGCCATACAGCTCAGAAAACTCACAGCAACCCAGTGATTCCGGCCATGAAAGCCTTTGACAATATTTCACATTTGGTCCAAATGAACTTTGCTCGATCCCACTCGATGGAGGAGGAAAACATTTTCCCTTACATTCATCATTTTTTAAAAACCTATCATGTGCCATTGTCCTGCCTTTGCCTTTCCGCGAAATGTAATCCTTTTCTAACTCCGGGCTTTAAGTAAATTGTTCACTTGTTTAATTGACCATCTGCTGCCTGAATCTTGGCTCGGTCTCAAACTCTTCAGTGCCGTGTTTATGCCATGTACCCAGGTATAAAGCTCAATCTAACCAGGCCTTAATTTAAATTAGGTTGATGAAAAAAGCAAATAGATTATTTTTCATCTTCCTGGTAACACAATATGAATCCCAATCAATCTCAGGAAGGGAAGCTTTGGAAAACAAAACAGAAAGCCGCAAGCATGTTCTGCCTCAGTCGAGGCGGTTCCCGAAAATTAATTCATTCTGCTCCGCAAAACAGTAGATTGATATTATTTTTATTAGTCGTATTTGGTCAGGAAGGCTCCGCAACTGAAGAATTTTATTCTTTGACCCGAAATAATTTGCTTTGATGAGAAGGAAGGTCGAGATGTATGAATTAAAAGTAACAGCAACAAAGTCCGACAGCAAATCCGCTTTATTGTCTCAGTGTTTGCAGAGATAAAGGGAAACTGCATGTGACAAAATGGATATTCCACTTGAAACATTTTCAAATAGTGGCGTGTTTTTTGTGTGTGGAGGGATTGCCTTCAGGATTCAGCCAAACAATCTGATTCAGGGCTCTTTCCCCATTTTGCAGTGCATTTCAAAGAGGGACTTGGCCATCAAACCCAGAGAAAAAGCCTTCCATGTTTCTTTGTTCCAAGATCGATGAAACAATGTCTCTCTCTTGTGATTTTTTAAAAAGAATTCTCCATCAAAACCATGTGTGAGCTTTACAGTTTGGTGGCTGGGGTCGCAGCAGAACATATGAACATCTCCCACAATTTCTAGTTGAAACAAGGACACAACATGTGTTTTGTTGGCTCTCGTAACCGCACTTCTGTTTCATCTTCCTGCCAATTGGTTGCGTGTCCATTGCCCTTTCTACGAGGGTGGGTCAATAAGTCCGTGACTTTTTGAATGAAACACAGGTTTTTGGATAAACAATCATTTTATTTTTCAAAATAGTCCCCTTTGAGCTCTATACACTTTGTCCAACATTTCTCCAATTTTTTTATCCCTTCCAAAAAAATAAGCCTGCTCCTCCTCCCTGCCCCGCCCAGCCCCGCCCCTCCGTGAAAAAAAAAATAAAAAAATTAATAAAGCCGATTTCTTTTTAAAAGGGTAGGGGGCCGCAAATAAGGGACTGGGGGGTTGTATACGGCCCGCGGGCCGCCAGTTGGACAGCCCTGGGTTATAACATACTCTAACTAAACTATAGCTCCCAAAACGGGTCACTCAATGAGAGTAACCTTGCCCTTGGTTGAGAATCTATCCTATGCCGTTCGAATCCTTGGCACGATGTAACTTCAGTCCACACATGGGAGGCCTCTTGGCATTTCCCGGGAACTGGGACTCTGCCTGAGCTGGAGTCAGGCCTCTGTGAGTTTTGTGCATCTCTACCACTTTCTCTTCCATCTCTGTAGTCTGATTTGGTGCAGACTGGAAGTTCTTTGTGCAATCACTGACATGTCCATCTACATCGTGGTCATCCAATTCAGCTTGCAGGGTGCGCAAACTGAGAAGAGTATGAACCACAAAGGAATATGGCAGACAGCGCAAAGTCTGCATCCCGTCAAAGTTCAAAGGCTGGTTTGCATCCTGGCTCAAAGGTCCCCTCAAGGCACACTGGGTCCCGTCACGGGCAGTATGATGTTTGGGGAGGACATTGGCAGGAGTTGGGCCACAAGTTCATAGCACTCACTATAACCTTCAGTGTCATTGGAAGAATGTCTATTGGTGTCTCCTGAGTAGTGGGAACTCTAGATGTTTGTGGAAGTGGGAGCCTGTCTGTGGAAGTGGGCACTTCAGCCACATATACACATACAAATTTTCACTCTTATTATGTGTATAGATTATTATTTTTATTATTATTGGGGGAAATATGTCTGCGAGTGTGTTCCCCCACCACAATATGATTACAAAAGTCAAATTGTTTTTCCCAATTTTGGAAATACTGGAAATGACTCAAAGCCAAAAATGCACAAGATTTTGGTTTAAATTATCCTAGTTTTAATAATATATTCTGATTTTTTTAATATAAAAAAACGTTTTTCAGCTCTTTTTTTTTTTAAGGAAGTGGGAGAAAAGCCACTTTTGTACATTTCTATACACCCAGATCGATGCTAGAATTGGACTGCCTCACAGTCATTGCACAATTACGTCAAATCTCTCTGGCTTACATGAAATCACCTGCCATTTCAGTTGAAAGAAAATAGAATGTCTAAAGAGTGAGATAAAGAGGGAAATCTTGCAGAATTGGAAGCTTGAAGCAATAAGTTGGCAGGTGGAGAAATTCGGAATAATGCTCAGGGTGATGAGCCAGATTTTCTCTTTAAAAAAACCCTCAACTTTCTATAAAATCTCTTTGTGGAGGCAAAATGTCACATTGAGTTAGTATAAAAGCAGGAGAGGCTCAACATCTGAAAGCCTACCTCAGTTTTGCTCCTCTAGTGAAGGATATGATTTGATTCCTTATTTACATTGTTTTCTTTTTAGCTCATATTTTAGACTCTATGTAACATTTGTCGACCTCACCAAAGCCTTCGACACTGTGAGTACAAAAGGTCTGTGGCAGATCCTGGAACGACTAGGATGTCCCCCCAAATTCCTCAAAATGTTACATGAGGGCCAGCACGGTCAAGTCAGATACGGCGATGCTCTCTCAGAGCCCTTTCTAATATCTAATGGAGTGAAACAAGGTTGTGTTCTTGCACCAACTCTATATACAATCTTTTTCAGCATGATGCTCCAAAGGGCTACGGCAGATCTCGAAGAAGAAGACGGCCTATATGTACGCTATCGTACTGATGGCGGCTTGTACAACTTAAGCCGTCTGAGGGCTCGCACTAAGACTCTAAACTATCTAGTCCGTGAGCTGCTTTTTGCTGATGATGCTGCCCTTGTCGCCCAGTCAGAAGCAGCTCTGCAGCGCCTCACATCCTGCTTTGCAACATCTGCAGAGCTGTTTGGGTTGGAAGTCAGCCAGAAGAAAATGGAAGTCCTCTACCAGCCCGCACCACAGGAAAAACATCATCATCCCCACGTCAGCATAGGCACATCTGTGCTTAAGTCTGTTCAGCAGTTCACCTACCTGGGAAGCATCATCTCTTCAGACGCCAAGATTGATAAAGAGATAGATCACAGATTATCAAAGGCATAGAGTGCATTCGGAAGGCTTCACAAAAGAGTTTGGAGTAACAAACACCTGAGGCAAAGCACAAAAGTCAGTGTGTACAGAGCTATTGTACTGTCTATTCTCCTATATGGGTCTGAAATGTGGGTCACCTATTGCCAACACCTACAACTCCTCGAACACTTTCATCAGCGCTGTCTTCGCACAATCCTAAATATACACTGGACTGACTATGTGACGAATGTTGCTGTCCTTGAGCAAGCAGGGATCACCAGCATTGAGGCCATGCTATTGGGAACACAGCTGCGCTGGGCAGGGCACGTCTCTAGGATGGAGGACCACCGCCTCCCAAAGATAATACTCTATGGTGAACTCGCCACGGGTCGGCGCAAGAGAGGCGCCCCAAAAAGAGATATCAGGACTCCCTGAAACAACATCTCAGGCTCAGCCAGATTGATTATCAACAATGTTCCACCCTGGCCTCACATCGGGAGGCATGGAGACGCACTATCCACAATGCTGAGGCTTCTTTTGAGAAGTCACGCCAAACGAGTCTCGGAAGAGAACCGACAACGCAGAAAGAATCACAACTTAGAAACAACGTCACCTAAGGAGACTTTCTGCTGTGCTTTCTGCAACTGGACTTGCCTATCTCGGATTGGCCTTTTTAGCCATCAACGTGCTTGTAGAAAGTGTAGGATGAGTCCTTTCTGAATCTTTGTTCACGAAGGAAAGCCAATCATTTTTTTAGCCCTGCACACACAATGTATGTAAGGTGAGAGGCAGTATACGGGTGCAAAGGAGAAACAATGGGATTTTATCCTCTCTTACTTATTTCTCTCCTTACCCTGGAATGTCTTCATAAAACAAGATGATTGATTTTGGGCAGATCTACTCTGACCCACCAGCCTTACTGGACCTTCTTGTTTCTCATATCCCCGCAGTCTCCATTTGGATCGGTGGTTCCCAACCTTTTTTTGACCAAGGACCACTTTGACCAGGGATCACTTTCCAACATTAGTACCAAAGGATTATGAATCAGTTTTTGGTCAACGTTAGATTTGGTTTGTTTATTTGGCGTGCTGATTCAGAAAACTGCATTGGATAGACCATATAAGCTCTAGTTTCTGAAACAGAACATATGCGATCCAGTAGTTGCCATCTGCTTGCCCACAGAAAACCATATTTAGAAATTTAGAGCTGATGTGGTCTATCCACTGTAAAGAGCTCCAGAAAGATCTCTCGAATTTGAGTGAATGGGCAACAAAGTGGCAAATGCATTTTAACCTAAACAAGTGTAAAGTCATGCACATTGGGGCAAAGAACCCCAAATACACTTATCAACTGATGGGATCAAAGCTTTCTGAGACAAACCAGGAAAGGGATCTTGGGGTTTTGGTGGACAGCTCAATGAAGATGTCAACCCAGTGCGCTGCAGCAGTGAAAAAAGCAAATTCTATGCTTGGCATGATCAGGAAGGGAATCGAAAATAGGTCGGCAAATGTTGTATTGCCTCTCTACAAATCTATGGTGAGGCCACATCTGGAGTACTGTGTACAATTCTGGTCACCGCACCTCAAGAAGCATATAACGGAACTGGAAAAGGTACAAAGAAGGGCAACAAAAATGATCCAAGGGATGGAGCAGCTCCCTTATGAAATCAGGTTGCAACGCCTTGGTCTTTTCAGCCTTGAAAGACGGCGTTTAAGAGGTGACTTGATTGAAGTGTATAAAATCATGCATGGGATAGAAAAGGTGAATGAAGAAAAATATTTTCTTTGTCACAAAACACTAGGACTAGGGGCACTCCTAAAGCTCCAAGGTAGGAAAGTTAGGACTAATAAAGGGAAATATTTCTTCACCCAGAGGGTCATTGGGTTATGGAACTCACTTCCAGAGGAGGTTGTGACAGCTGTCAGCCTGGACAGCTTCAAGGCAGGATTAGACAGATTCATGGATACCAAGGGAATCAGTAGCTACTGAAATGGACATCCAAGTGCCACCTCTGTGTTGATGGAGGCAGGCAGGATTTTCCCTGGGTACTGGTTGTGGGGGGTCGGGAGCAGGTGAGGGTTTTGCCCTCCTTTCTGCTAGAGATCCCTGTGTACAACTAGTGGGCCACTGTGTGACACAGAATGCTGGACTAGATGGGCTGAGGCCCGATTCAGCATGGCTCTTCTTATGTTCTTATGTTCTTATCCAATGCAACTTTCTGAATCAGCACCCTAAATAACCTTAGGAACAGGCCTATAAACAAAGACACCAAGGCACAGGCATGTAGCCAGGGGGGGGGGCTAAGGGGGCTTCAGCCCCCGAAATTCTCAGGGTGGTCCGCGAGAAGGCCTTACTGGTACATTATTTAAACTGTTATGTTTATTCATATCATGATCTGATCACCATTCTCATTATATCCCACATTAATGGGGTTATTGGGATAACAATACAAAAGGTTTGCTAGAGTAGACCCTCTTCCACCCAGTCTCAGCCCCCCCAAACAAACTCAGCCCCCCAAACAAAAATCCTGGCTACGGCCCTGCCAAGGCACATCCGCTATCAGGCACCACATCGAACGGCTGTACTCATGAAGGGGAGAGGAGGAGAAGCAGCAGCCAGGAGGCTTGTTGTCGTGGGTAGTCAGCCTCTTCCCTCCTGCCATCCCCATTGCCTCGGCACTATAAGAGGGTTTTGCAAGACCAGTCACTCTTGTTGCAACGGTGTATTAACGGTGAGACCGCACACCATATTTAAATTCTTGGAGACCACTGGTTATCCACAGACCACAGGTTGGAAACCACTGGTTTGCATGGACCCCAAACTTGGGAGATACTCCAACTTCTGGACCATCATTTTGACTGTGCGTGACTTGCCCTACATTACACCAGATCTATATGCTGTTTGGCATCCACAGAGTTAATCCATTAGTCCTTCCACATTCAATAATCAGTGAAGATGTGCTCATTACTTGTTATTATTTGCCATTGACTTTGGGTTATGATGACTGTATGAATGAGGTACCACCAAGATCTGCGGACCTCGGTTGTCCTGCACAGGCCTTGCAAAATAAGGGCTTTTGTTGCTTAGTATTGTGGCCCCATCTTTTTTCTACTGTCTTCCACTATTACTGTGTTTTTTAAAAATGAAATTGAGCCAAACTTGGCACACAGAACTCCCACAACCAACAGAAAATACTGGAAGGGTTTGGTGGGCATTGACCTTGCATTTTGGAGTGTTAGTTCACCTACATCCAGAGAGCAGGAGGAGGGCTTTTGGTAGGAGAATTCACCGTCTGTTTCCAAAAAGGAAGAGAAGGACAGGCGGGGAGATATTTAGCCTTCTCTGCCAAAGGCGTTGCTAAGATCATCACAAATATGTGTTTTCTGATGGACTTTGGCAACCCCTTTGTGGACACCCCCCGCTCTCGGGTGTCCCGACCCTCAGGTTGAGGAACACTGATTTAGACCATCTTGGTATGTTGTTGCTTTCTCCAAGCTGGTGCCCAGAAGATATTTTAGGCTCTGGTACCCATCAGGCCAGGATTACCCATAAGGCCAACCTAGGCCATTGCCTAGGAGTGCAAGCCAGGGGGGGGCGCAGATCACAGACCAAAAAATAATAATAAAAATGCCGAAACAAATAAAAATGCAACACACATGGATATGAGGAAGGAAGGATACCGGAGGTCCTCCTTTTCGGCGCCGTCCCTGCCCCTTCCTGAATACCAGCTCCTGCCTCTGCTATTGTTGCGCAAACGGCGTATGCGCAAGGGCTCTCGACACTGGCGTCGACGTCGACAGGAGGAACAATTAACTCCCTCGATGCCGACAGCATCCACTTGCTGGCTCCTTCAGTGCAAGTACAGGAAACTCCATTGCGCAGTTTACGCATGTCCTAACACCATGAAAGCTGGTATTCCTCCTCCAACACAAGGAGGAGACTCCTCCTTACTGGAGAGAGAAGAGCAACTGCTGGCTATGGCACATGCACAAAACCCAGTACAGGAGAGAAGCCCAACGCGACAAGCCCTGGTGTCGGGGAGAAGCGCGGCATCGGTACAGCTGCTGACTATGCAATCCCCGATACCGGGTAAGAGCCAAGTGCCTCAAGCCCCAGCATTGGAGAGGAGGCTCCTCCCCCCATGCCTGCATCCATAGTGCCTGCCGAGAGGGAAACTCCTGTGGCAGACCTAGTGGGGCCACAGCGGGAGAGCTGGATGCGGGGCCCTAAGGGGGACAAGCGGATGAAAGGATGTGTGTGTGTGGGGGGGGGGTGCGGTAGAGGTTGGCTTAAAGGGGGCATAATTCCAAAGTGTGGCCTAGGGCGCAAAAAGGTGTTAATCCGGGCCTGGTGCCCATCATCCTTAGCTAACAGGAATTGAAATCTTGGGAGTTGCAATCCAAACCATCTTGAGGGTGCCACATTGGGGCAACCTGAGGCCAAGCCTTTGAGATAGACTCTAGGGACTCCCATTCAAATCCCCAAGTCAAGCTAGTCCGCCTTACCTGGTTGTTATGAGAGCAAAATGAGACTTGAGCTTCTTATAGAAAAAGCAATACTTAAAAAATGTAATCAATAAAGTGTAAATAGATAGACGGGTTCTGCTGTGTATTCCTATCATGCATCACAAAGGAAAACAAATAAAGCCAGAGAGATATTTTAAGCCAACGCATGATAGATGAAATTGTGCGTAAGTGCCATTTACTGTCACTTCGAGGCTCCTATGAAGACAAGAAACAGAGACGTCTCTTTGGGATTGAAATGAAAGCATTAATGCACCTGAACTCTCCCGACCAATTATTATGTTAATGCACACAAACACAAAAGATAATTCTGCGTACTCTTCGCTTGAAATTGAAAGTTGTTGTTGTCTTTATCTGGTTTGCAGCTCTTCTTAACCAGAAGTAATTTGGAGTGGTATTTTTCCTCTGGAGATTTTCTTTGACTTTCTCCCGCCTACATTTCAACGTAAATCACAAATGCCGACAAATAAGCAAAACAGGCAAAGCAACACACAAATGGCAGGGATTTCCATCAATGACTGAGCCCCAATGTGGCATGTGTGTCTTAGCCAAAGGGGTGTGGGACATGTGGCAAAGGCACGCATAGAAGCAAATGAGAAGGTTTTGACAAGAATGCCAACTATGCGCATGTCAGGCACGATCCCGACACAAAAATAACACAATCTGGCAAGTGCTGCTAGTGACTTCCTTGCATTTCAGTAGCATCAGACATGTAGCCCGGGGGGGGGGGTGTCAGGGGCTTCACCCCCCAATTCTCAGGGTGGTCCATGAGAAGGCCTTACGGGTACATGGCATGGTGGCGTCCTTAGCAAACACAGCAGTTGGGAGCAACTAAACAAGAAAGATAATACGAATTGCAATCAAAATATAAGTCTCTAATGCAGTGTTTCTCAACCTGGGGGTCAGGACCCCTAGAGGGGTCACAAGGGGGTGTCAGAGGGCTCGCCAAAGATCATCACAAAACACAGCATTTTCTGTTGATCATGGGGTGTGGGAAGTTTGGCCCAATTCTATCTTTTGTGGAGTTCAAAAGGCTCTTTGATTGTAGGTGAACTATAAATCCCAGCAACTACAACTCCCAAATGTCAAGTCTATTTTCCCCAAACTCCACCAGTGTTCACATTTGGGCATATTGAGTAGTCATGCCAAGTTTAGTCCAGATCCATCATTGTTTTGAGTTGACAGTGCTCTCGGTACGTAGGTGAACTACAACTCCAAAACTTAAGGTCAATGCCCACCAAACCTTTCCAGTATTTTCTGTTGGTCATGGGAATTCTGTGTCCCATGTTTAGTTCAATTCCTCCATTGGTGGGGTTCAGAATGCTCTTTGATTGTCGGTGAACTATAAATCCCAGCAATTACAACTCCCAAATGACAATCTCTCCCTCCAATCCCACCAGTATTCAAATGTGGGCATATTGGGTATATGTGCCAAATTTGGTCCAGTGAATGAAAATACATCCTGCATATCAGATATTTACATTACGCTTCATAACAATAGCAAAATCACAGTTGTGAAGGAGCATTGAAATAATTATATGATTGGGGGTCACAACAACATGAGGAACTGTATTAAGGGGTCACGGCATTAGGAAGGTTGAGAACCACTGCTCTAATGAATCAAATATTGCTTATTACATATAAATACAAATTCACAACAGTAAGAAGGACACAATGCAACAATGTGTATACACTTGCCCAGTGTTCAAAGTGAAGAGTAATATCACGATGTTGAGTTGGATTATATCCGTCCGTTACGGGAACAGCTTCTACGAGTGTAGATAAAGCATTCAATTATTTACTTCTGGTGTACTTAAGACACAGTAGGCATTTGTATTCCAGAGTAACCTTATAGAAGTCTCCACAAATAGTCAATAGTAACTCAGTTGTAAGATCAAACACAAACACAATGGATGTAAGGCTGAGTATCCTGGATGGGTAATCCCAAATGAGGGATTCCAATCTTCGCAAAGGAGATGTAGTAAAATTTGTAATCCCTACGTCAAAATGATACTATTTAACAGCATCTGGCAAAACCGGGCTCCAGAAAATATTGCAGAGGTGTTGGCAAGCTTCAGGGACGAACCGCGACGATACAGAGATTTTGGCCAGAACCGTTTTGCCACTAGTCTGGCTTTATCAAGCAGAAACCCAAGACGAACATATTAAGCATCAAGTATTGGTCCATTCAGAATTCAAACAGGTATATCACACATGTTGGGAAAGAGTGATCAGTTTTTCTTCAGGGAAAAAAGTCTTGATATGGCATCTGACATAAAACCACGCTAAGTCACTGTTAAAGTCTTTAGAAATTTTGAGAACAAATGCAAAATATTATTTTGTAAAACTCTTTGACTTAGCAACAACATCTGAAAAAATATTTCCAAGCAACTCAACTATTCCAAGGCAAAGTTCAAGACAGGTGCATCAGGCAAATCCAGGCACTAATTCTGTAGAAGATTATTTCAGAGTTGCGGTGTACATACCATGTTTCGATTCACTCATACAGAACATTACGGTGGTCCACGCTCTGGTTACATCCCGTATAGATTACTGCAATGCTCTCTACGTGGGGTTGCCTTTGAAGACTGTTCGGAAGCTGCAGATTACTGCCAGGTTGATAACAGGAGCTTCAGAGAGGGGTTGCCTTTGAAGACTGTTCAAAGTGCTGGCTTTAGCAAAGCTAAACGTTCAGGTCAACGGACCTGTCAAACGCATCTCTCCCTATCAGGGCCATAGCCAGGATTTTGATTTGGGGGGCTGAGTTTGGTTCCATTCAGAGGGTCTACCCTAGCTCCCTCTGTTTGTTATCCCAGCTAACCACTCATTAATGTGGGATATAATGAGCCAGTTTGAATAAACACACAGTTCAAAGTGCTGGCTTTAGCCTTTAAAGCCCTAAAATTTCGTTCAGGTCAACTTACCTGTCGAGCATCCTCTCCCTATGAACCATCGAGATGTTTAAGATCATCGGGAGAGGCCCTGCTCTCGGTCCTGCCTTCTTCGCAGGCGCGACTGGCGGGGACGAGAGACAGGGCCTTTTCAGTGGTGACTCCTTGGCTTTGGAACATCCTCCCTAGAGACATCAGATGGGCCCCCTCCCTCCTGACATTTCGCAAGAAAGTCAAGACCTGGCTATTTGAGCAGGCATTTCCTGATGAAATATAAGGCTTAATTGGGTATATGGAATGACGACGATGCGATGGGAACTGATTTCAACATGACGCTGAGGCTGCAATTGTATGTTTTTAATTGTTAAATTGTTATTATATGTGTTTTTTTGGGGGGAGGGTTTGACTTGTTGCTGTGTTGTATTGAGGGCAGAGACTGCCTGTGTAAACCGTCCCGAGTCGCCTTCGGGCTGAGAGGGGCGGCATAGAAACGTGACAAATAAATAAATAAATAAATAAACATTACTGAAAGGTTCATGACAAATGAAGACATTTTAACCAGTTTCCAGGTTCTCCTCCCTGGGTTTTCAGGTCTAGACAAAGTTCACCATATGGAACAACTGTCGGAATACTTTGAAAATTGTGGCTGGGTCGCCCGGGTGATGTTAATGTCCAGCTTCCGAGCCTGGACGGTGCGGTGTTATGCCCATCGCCTTCCGTAAAGAGCCTGGGGGTCCATTTGGACTCCCAGCTGACCATGGAGGCCCAGGTCTCTGCGGTCAGCAAGATCGCTTTTCATCTGCGACAGGCAAGGAGGCTGGCCCCTATCTCTCCCGAACGATCTGGCCACGGTGATCAAGCCACAGTCATCTCAAGGCTGGATTACTGCAACGCTCTCGTTGGCCTTCCTCTGTCGGTGACCCGGAAGCTCAGGCTAGTGCAGAACACTGCCGCCCGGCTCCTGTCTGGCACGCCAGCTGGCGCCCACATAACACCTGTTTTGCAGGATCTGCACTGGCTGCCAATTGAGCACCGGATCACCTTCAAAGTGTTGGTCCTCACCTTTAAGGCCTTACACGGCCTGGGGCCAGCGTATTTGAGGGACCGTCTCACCCCATATTGCCCTCCGAGATCACTTCGGTCTGAGGACTCCAATCTCCTGGAGATACCTTCAGCTAAACTCGCAAGGCTGACTGCTACCCGCCGGAGGGCGTTCTCTGTCATAGCACCTACGCTGTGGAACGCCCTCCCGGCCGGAACTCGGGCTATGAAGGACTTGCTCCCGTTTAGACGGGCCTGTAAAACATACCTGTTTAAGCAGGCCTTTGGTGAGTAAGTCCTGCCCATGCCCCGCCATCTATTCGTTCTTCTGAGGATGAGGTGCTGTTCATTGTTTTAACTGTGTTATTAATTACTGTACTGCGGTTGTTTTTAATTGTTTTTAACTGCTTATTGCCTGTATTTTACTGTGCCCTTCGGCTCCTGTAAGCCGCCGCGAGCCTCAGGGAGTCGGCGGCATAGAAGCCCGAATAATAAATAAATAAATAAATAAATAAAATGGTGCAGAGCTTGCTTCCGTCAAGTTTGAGTACATAATGTGGTGTGACATTACACCATCAATTAAGAAATATACTGAAGTACTTAAAGTGTTGCCACTGTGTGACAAAACCTACTATCAGTCAATAAATTTTCTTCTGACTGTGTTAACTACTAGGCCTGGTTGATCAAGAAAAAAAAAAGGTTCAAAACTCCGAGCCAATTGGGAGTGGTGGTTGATAAATCTAATAAATAAATAAACAAATAAACAAATAAACAAATATTTCTCAGCTGACATACATGGGATTGTATTTTTGAAATAACAGTGTATTTCTACCTGAGAGGTTAGCGTTGCAGATTTCACACCAAAGAATTAAAAACTGACCATTTGGACACCAGGAATATTTTTTTTATTCAGTAGCTTGTGACAGAATTGCTTTTGCTGTGTTACGTGGACATCACTGATCCAGCTGTTTGATTTCTTTCATTTTGTAAAAATATTTGGGATGAAAAATTGAGCAACACTTCAAATGTTGTCAAGATGTCACTGAGCATCTAAGACCCATCAAAGAAGACCCTGCAATTCTGCGCAGTGTTAGTATTGCCTTTGATTTTCGTTGAAGAGAAGTGTAATGCCATCTAATTAATAGCTGTCAAGAGAAACTCACTAAAGCCTGTCTTTGCTTGATATATTCATTTGTTTATTGTCCTTTTAAATTTCTCGCTAAGCAAAGTCCTCTGGAGAATGTTCTACTCTGTCAGAAATATACAACATAACACAAATACAGGAAAAGAACAACTAAAAATAGCAGAATATTGATCCAAAATAAACATAAAGAGTACATTGTCTCAATGTATTATCAAGCTTGTTGGAGCCCCCGGTAGTACAATTGGTTAAACCCTTGTGCCTCCAGGACTGCTGACCAAAAGGTCAGCCGTTTGAATCCAGGGAGCGGGGTGAGTTCCCATCTGTCAGCTCCAGCTTCCCATGCGAGGACACAAGAGAAGCCCCCCATAAGATGGTAAAACATCTGGGCATCCCTTGGGCAACGTCCTTGCAGATAGCCAATTCTCTCACACCAGAAGCGACTTGCGGTTTCTCAAGTCGCTCCTGACACACACACACACACACACACACACACACACAATCAGATTTATTTATTTATTATTTATTAACTTCACTTATACCCCGCAACCATCTCCCCAAGGGGATTCGGTGCAGCTCACATGAGGCCAAGCCCAACAACATATAACAATAACATAACAATAAATAAATAAAACAATACCATCATTAAAACACAAACATAAGCAATAACATACAGTTTTAAAACCATGCTTGTTTGGTGGAAACAATACCATTTCAGACTGGATCTACACTGCCACATAATCCATTTTCTAAATCCAGATGATCTGCTTTGAACTGAGTCTACACTGCCATATAATCCAGTTCAAAGCAGAAGCTCTGGAGTCAGAAACTAGATTATATGGCATTGTAGATGCGGCTCCAGTGGCTCCTCCTAAGCTTTGGAAATCTCTCCCTACGGAGGCCATGGTGACCCAGCCCATCCCAGGCCCGGATTAACACCTTTTTGCGCCCTAGGCCACACTTTGGAATTACGCCCCCTTTGAGCCAACCTCTACTGCACCCCCCCCCCCATCCTTTCATCCGCTCGTCTCCCTTAGGGCCCCGCATCCAGCTCTCCCGGTGTGGCCCTACTAGGTCCACCACAGGAGTTTCCCTCTTGGCAGGCACTATGATGCAGGCATGGGCGGAGGAGCCTCCTCCACGATGCTGGGGCTTGAGGCACTTGGCTCTTACCCAGTATCGGGGATTGCGCATGCGTTGTAGTCAGCAGCTGTACCGATGCCGCGCTTCTCCCCGATACTGGGGCTTGTTGCGTTGGGCTTCTCTCCTGTACTGGGGTTTGCGCATGTGCTGTAGCCGGCAGTTGCGCTTCTGTCTCCAGTAAGGAGAAGTCTTCTCCTTGTGTTAGAGGAGGAATACCAGCTTTCATGGTGTTAGGGCATGCGCAGACTGCGCAATGGAGCTTCCTGTACTTGCACTGAAGGAGCCAGCAAGTGGATGCTGTCGGCATCGAGGGAGTTAATTGTTCCTCCTGTCTGTCGATGCCAGTGTCGAGCGCCCCTGCGCATACGCCATTTGCGCAACAATAGCAGAGGCAGGAGCTGGTATTCAGGAAGCGGCAGGGGCGCCGCCGAAAAGGAGGACCTCGGTATCCTTCCTTCCTCATCTCCATGTGTGTTGCGTTTTAATTTGTTTCAACATTTTTATTTTTATTTGGTCCATGATCTGCGCCCTTGCCCCCCTAGTCCATGGCCTAGGTTGGCCTTATGGGTAATCCTGGCCTGGCCCACTCATGACCCCAAGAAGCCACTCTAACCTTGAAACACTTTCTCACCCAGCACCACACAGACTCCAGTACTAACTAACCACAGCAGTTTATTTACAAACAAAAAAAATAGGAAAAGGGGGCATTTCCCAAAAAGCAGTAGAAAAATCCTATGAAATAGCTGTAGTTTATATAGACAGAGTACAATAGTCCAAAATAGCAAGGTACATGAAATCCAGGAAGTCAAGAACATAGGCATAAATCCATAAGCATGAAAACAGGAACTTTTTCAAGGCAAAACTCTTTCAGGAACATAGGCAAATGCAGGAGACTTGATTCATGAACTTGAGAGCTGAAACAGGATCTTGATTTGATGGCAATGCTGTCTGCTCTGGAGACACTTGGTAAACATCACTTAATTTAAGCACAAACCCAATCAAGAAGTCATGAGGTCAGACCTTTGTCACCTGGGTTTCATGGACTTCTCACTGAGTCTTTCTGCATGCCTAATTAATCTATCCTTCACTCCCTCCATGCAGAGGCCAAATCTGATATCTCAGGAAACCTCCACATTTGCTGAATCTTCTGAAGGCAATTCCCATGAGAAACGGACTTTTCCCCAATTGCTAAGGAACGGACATTGGCATCCAAAACATCCTCTGAATCCTCTTCAACTGCCTGAATTTCTCTCTGATCTAAGGTCTGCAATTCATCCTGATCACACTCAGACTCCTCGGTGGGAAATTCATCAACCCCCCCCCCCCCCGGTCCTCTGAGAAATCCCCAGCATCTTGCTGGGGAGCCCCCACAGGTTGCCATAGAGACCTAAATCGGTCAGGTACGGTTACTACCTGAGGGACAGAGAAAGCACTGCTTGTGTTTCAGTCCAGTGAAATAATCATCTCTACAAATAATAAATAATAATAAACTTTATTTGTACCCCGCCCCATCTCCCCAATGGGGACTCGGGGCGGCTCACATGAAGCCAAGCCCAGACAACAATTACAATTAAATAAAATAAAAAACATCAGCAATAAACACAATAAGAAATACATACATATAAGTAAAAAAACAATATATAACTACAATCATAACACTAACAATTACACTAACACTAACAATTCTCTCGGCATCTCGGAAGATTCTTAGGAAGGACTCATCCCACGCTTTTTTACAAGCACATTGATGGCTGAGAAGGCCAATCTGAGATAGGCAAGTTCGGATGCAGAAAGCACAGCAGAAAGTCTCCTTGGGTGATGTTGTTTCCAAGTTGCGGTTCCTTCTGCGTTGTCGTTTCTCTTCGAGACCCATTTGGTGTGTCTTCTCAAAAGAGGCCACAGCATTGTGGATAGTGTGTCTCCATGCCTCCCGATGTGAGGCCAGGGTGGACCATTGTTGGTGATCAATCTGGCCGAGCCTGAGATGTTGTTTCAGGGAGTCCTTATATCTCTTTTTGGGGGCGCCTCTCTTGCGCTGACCTGTGGCGAGTTCACCATAGAGTAGTATCTTTGGGAGGCAGTGGTCCTCCATCCTAGAGACGTGCCCTGCCCAGCGCAGCTGTGTCCTCAATAGCATGGCCTCAATGCTGGTGATCCCTGTTTGCTCAAGGACAGCAACATTTATCACATAGTCAGTCCAGTGTATATTTAGGATTGTGCAGTCTCAATCGACCAAAGTCCTGAACCGCCTGCATGCAGGGTTGGGTCTCCGGTTTCCAGTGCATCTTTACACCTGCCGTTTCGTCCCACACCTATCGCTACAGGGCTTTTTAGGAAGTTGGATGTGTCCTTCGAGCCTGTGTAATGGATTTTTCTGGTGGAGCGTAGTGTGCACAGAACTGGCCTCACCCTTTAAACCAAAGGTTCATCTGCCGGGGCCTAGCAAGCTTGGACGGTGGCAGCGGGGTCCTCAGGTCGTAGGTTTCATTAGATTTTCCTTCTCTTAGATCAGTCTTTCCCAACCAGTGTGCCATGGCACACTAGTGTGCCGTGAGCGATCATCAGGTGTGCCGTGGGAAATTGGAGATAGGATTGAGAGAGAGAGAGAGAGAGAGAGAGAGCCCTCCTACCGGGAAGCCCTAGCCGGGGCTCGATCCCTTGCCTGAGTCCTGCAAACGCAGCCTCTATTCACCACTTGGCTTCTTGGGCTTCCTCCTCCCCTCCACTCATTCCTCGGCCTCAGAAGGGTTTGAGCCGAAAGGCGGGGACTGCGTCAGGCAGAAAGAGCCGCGTGGAGGGAGAGAAGATCCTGGGATGGGACTTCCCTGGGTCCCCCGGCTTCCTGGGGGCGGATCTACACACTCACTCTACTACATTCACACGCGCGCACGCGCACGCGCACACACACACATATATTTATAAGCTGTATAAATTTATTAGCTGTACCCGCCATGCATTGCTGTGGCCAACCTTTTTCTTTCTTCCTTCTCTACCTGCTTCTTTCCTCCCTTTCTTTGCTCTTTGGTTCCATTCTTCCTTCTCTCTTCCTTTCCTTCCTTCCTTATTGATGCATAAGAACACAGAGAGAGACTGACAGCTGTTGAGCAAGACCTTTGTGTGTGTCTTTCTGCCATTCCATAAGAACATAAGAAGAGCCATGCTGAATCGGGCCTCAGCCCATCTAGTCCAGCATTCTGTATCACACAGTGGCCCACCAGTTGTACACGGGGATCTCGAGCAGAAGGGAGGGCAAAACCCTGACCTGCTCCTGACCCCCCACAACCAGTACCCAGGGAAATCCTGCCTACCTCAACCAACTCCGAGGTGGCACTTGAATGTCCTTTTCAGTAACTACCGATACACTTGGTATCCATGAATCTGTCTAATCCTGCCTTGAAGTTGTTCAGGCTGACAGCTGTCACAACCTCTTCTGGAAGTGAGTTCCATAACCCAATGACCCTCTGGGTGAAGAAATATTTCCCTTTATTAGTCCTAATTTTCCTACCTTGGAGCTTCAGGGAGTGCCCTCTAGTCCTAGTGTTTTGTGACAAAGAAAATAATTTTTCTTTATTCACCTTTTCTATCCCATGCATGATTTTATACACTTTGATCAAGTCACCTCTTAGACGCCGTCTTTCAAGGCTGAAAAGACCAAGGCGTTGCAACCTGGTTTCATAAGGGAGCTGCTCCATCCCTTGGATCATTCTTGTTGCCCTTTTCTGTACCTTTTCCAGTTCCGTTATATCCTTCTTAAGGTGCGGAGACCAGAATTGTACACAGTACTCCAAATGTGGCCTTACCATCGATTTGTAGAGAGGTAATACAACATTTGCCGACCTATTTTCGATTCCCTTTCTGATCATGCCTAGCATAGAATTTGCTTTTTTCACTGCTGCTGCGCACTGGGTTGACATCTTCATTGAGCTGTCCACCAAGACCCCAAGATCCCTTTCCTGGTTTGTCTCGGAAAAGCTTTGACCCCATCAATTGGTAGGTGTAGTTGGGGTTCTTTGCCCCGATGTGCATGACTTTACACTTGTTTAGGTTAAAATGCATTTGCCACTTTGTTGCCCATTCACTCAATTTCGAGAGATCTTTCTGGAGCTCTTTACAGTCAGTTTAATTTTTAACTACCCTGAACAATTTAGTGTCGTCTGCAAACTTTGCTACCTCAGAATTCACTCCTACATCCAGATCATTAATGAATAAATTAAAAAGTAACGGACCCAAAACTGAACCTTGGGGTACGCCACTTCTCACCTCTTTCCACCCAGAGAAATGTCCGTTTATTACCACCCTTTGTTTCCTACAGTTTAGCCAGGTTCCAATCCAGGACAAGACCTGTCCCCTGATTCCATGGCTGAAGAGCTTATTTAGGAGCCAGGATATCTATGTTGTGTTCATCGAAACAGGCCAGGTTTCACACTGAGTGTATAAATACATTTAAAACATATTAACTATATGTATTACTGTGTTAGAGTGTCATTTTGTATCATTTTGGTTGGTGGCGTGCCCCAGGATTTTATAAATGTAAAAAATGTGCCGCGACTCAAAAAAGGTTGAAAAACACTGTCTTAGATGGTAACACTAACAATTACAACAATTACAATAAAATAAAATAAAAAACATCAGCAATAAACACAATAAGAAATACATACATATAAATAAAAAGTATATACAACTACAATCATAACACTAACCTTTATGTTTACTAATACAGACCGTGACAAAATGCAAATCCAGGCAACAGTGGGTACCTAAGCTAGTTAGTTTGAGCTAAGTCAAAGAAATAGAAGATGACATGGTACAGATCTACAAAGGAACATGTATCCTTGCTGAAATGCAATGTATGCTCTTAAGTGGTGGCTATTAGCACAACTGGCTGTGGCCCAAGTGCTGAAATTCTTGTAATGAGAGGAAATTAAGTGATCTGCAATCATGCATATTATAGCTATGTTGGCTGCAAGCCAGTAGCAGTAGTTTTCAAAATACCATGTCTCTTTGGCAAGGGGGGGGATGTCCATTTCTTGTTGTTTCAGAAATCTCCCAGTCCCCGGTGTCAAATTACATTAGATATTAAATGAATCAGGCAAAATTAATGGAAGTGAAATATCCTGGAACATGTCGGGAGTGTGGTGAGATTTGAGCCATTACAATTAATGGCTTTTCTGGATCATTGCAATCCTAACCTGCTGTATTAATTCTTGTGTAAGTTGACCTGTTGCCTAAGTAGAGGCAGGGTTTGAGATCACATTAATATCGCCTGTGGATCAGTTGTGGGTCATTATGTGGAAAGAGGAAAATGCCAATGCCACCCATAAAGGGCTCACCACCTCTGGCCACCATTACTAAGATATTCCTATCCAGACATACGGAAAGACCAGAAGCAGTATGGTGGCAGAGCGAATAGAAGGGTTGGTGATTATTTTAGTTCTTTTAAAGATAGACTAAGCTCTTGATATTGTCATAATACTCAAGAGAAGGGATGATTCCTTTTTAATAAGAGTTAAATTACAGTACTCACATTGACCCCTGGATAAGTCAGGCCAGGTTTTGGGGGGTGATTTTGACTAACATTTCTAGACTTATACATGAATATATATATATATATATATATATATATATATATATATATATATAATGCCATATAATGCAGCACAGTACACTAATATGATCAGTGTAGAGTCTCCAAATAATAATAATAATAATAATAATAATAATAATAATGGGGCTCGGCACACTGGGTGCAGTGCCTAAAAACCTTGGCCTGCACTTAAAAACAATCGGCACTGACAATATTATCGTATGTCAGCTGCAAAAGGCCATCCTACTCAGAACTGCACACATTATTCGCCAATACATCACATAGTCCTGGACGCATGGGATGTGTACAATGTGTGATCAAATACAAAAGCTAACAACACAGAGGGGATAGTGATATCAACCGTATAGAGTATAATGTTCAGCAATGTGCAAATACATATACAATCAACTATCTTATATTACGTAGAATCACAAGATGTAGCAAGCTCAACAACAGAATATATCACAATAAGGTATGGAAAGTACAAGGTTACCTAAGGAACACACAGAGGATGGGAAAATGTAGACCGGAGCAAAGGGGAAGTTCAAAAGGGAGTAGCTGACGGAAGTCTGTAGTAGTCCTGGGCCAACGTGTGTCCAATGTAAATCAAAACCAAAGTCCCGAGCTCCAAGGTATATCCATATTCAAGGTCCATCCAAAATATACAGAGTGATCCTCGGTTCGTGGATTCAAACAAGTATATTTGTAATCCAATAGCTGTTGTGAGGCTTGCGGAAGAGTGTTAAACGGCGAGCGGGCCGCGACGGTCGAACTGCAGGGCCCGATCACGTTTCGCCCAAAGTAGGGCTTTATCAAGTTTGCGTAACATAAGATCCGGCCCTGCACTCAATCTTCCCAAGGGAACTCAGAGCGGATTACAACATACACAGATAGCAAACATTCAGTGTCTTTATACAGTGGAAATAACAATGACGTACAAATACACAAAACAAAGGTAGAGGCTTCCCCTTTTCATCTCCAGCTTTCTGGAGGCAGTGCTCAACTCTGGTCATGGGGAGGTGCTCCATTTCCAAGCCAAGGAGCTTGTTGTCCATAGACACCTCCTGGTCATGTTTATTACCTTCCTGCCAAAGCGGTACCTATTAGTCTATTCTTATTTGCACGCTTTCGAACTGCTCAGTTGGCAGGAGCTAGGGCTAACTGCTAGGTTGGCAGGAGCGCACTCCAGTCTGCGGTTTTGAACTGCCAATCTTTATGTCAGCAGATTCAACAGTTCAGCAGTGTAACCTGTTGCACGACCACGGCAATGGCTAAGATGCAGATCAGCCAAATACCCCAATCATCCTGGTGTTTTGCTTATTCCATGAGTAATTCTGTAGGAAAGTATATTGGCAAGAAATGTGGAGGAGGGCACCAGCTTCTCTCTCGTCTTGTTTCTAGCATTTATGGTCATTTGGTAATATATAATCTAACTTGTTTGTGTCTATTATCGCATCAAATGATGATTTTGTCCTAGTCCGGAGTTTCGGGGTGCGGTGTCATCTGTACGCAGATGATGTCCAACTCTGTCGCTCCTTTCCACCCGCTACTAAGGAGGCTGTTCAAGTCCTGAACCGGTGCTTGGCCACTGTAATGGACTGGATGAGGGCTAACAAATTGAAACTAAATCCAGACAAGACAGAGGTACTCCTGGTCAGTCGTAAGGCTGAACAGGGCATAGGGTTACTGCCTGTGCTTGACGGGGTTACACTCCCCCTGAAGACGCAGGTTCACAGTCTGGGAGTGATCCTGGATTCATTGCTGAGCCTGGAGCCCCAGGTCTCGGCGGTGGCCGGGAGAGCTTTTGCACAGTTAAAGCTTGTGCGCAAACTGCGCCCGTACCTTGGGAAGTCTGACTTGGCCACGGTGGTCCATGTTCTGGTTACATCCCGAATAGACTAGAGGTTGTCTCTGAAGACTGCTCGGAAGCTGCAATTAGTCCAACGTTCGGCAGCCAGGTTACTAACAGGAGCGGGGCACAGGGAGCATACCACTCCCTTGGCTGTCAATTAACTTCTGGGCACAATTCAAAGTGCTGGTTTTAACCTACAAAACCCTATACCAGGGGTGCTCATTAGGTAGATCGCGATCTACTGGTAGATAGTGTAGGCCGTCCTGGTAGATCGCAGGCAGGGCGGGAGGAAGGCTCAGTCCCGCTCCGCAGGCTCCCGATGCCACCCAAGTGCTGCCGGCCCTGGGTTATCTGAGGTCCTTTCCACAAAGTTGAATAAAATCCCATGTTATCTGCTTTGAATTAGATTATATGGCAGTGTGGACTCAGAAAACCCAGTTCAAAGCAGATACTGTGTTTTGTGTTTCACATTTTTGTAGTGGGTAGGTAGACCATTTTGACTTGGTTGATTTATAAGTAGCGCGCATGCTGAGAAAGCGTGCGTACACCTGCCCTATACAGTTCTGGCCCAGTTTACCTGTCTGAACGGATTCTCCCCTACGAACCATCAAGAACACTAAGATCCTCCAGAGAGGCCCTGCTCTCAGTTCCGCCAGCTTCGCAAGCACGGCTGGTGGGGATGAGAGACAGGGCCTTTTCTGTGGTGGCCCCTCGGCTGTGGAACTCTCTCCCAAGTGATGCTAGATCTGCCTCCTCCCTGTTGTCCTTTAGGAGGCTGGTGAAGACCTGGATGTGGAACCAAGCCTTCCCAGAGTAGGCTGAGATTGGCTATTGTCTGAATGTATGACCACGTTTGCAGATTGAGTGGAATTGTTTTAATGGCAATGTGGTTTTATGCTGGGTTTTTATGTATTTTAATATGTTGTTGTTGTTGTTTTTAAATTGTATAGCATTGAATTTTTGCTGTTATGCTGGTCTGGGTCCCTCGATAGAGGTGAGAAGGTCGGGGTACAAAAGTTTTAAATAAGTAAATAAATAATAGTCTGCAATCCCCTTTGAAGAGGTGGGAATCTGGTCTTTACAATGGTCTTTACAATGGTTAACATACAGAGTATCCATGTTGAATACAGGATGGGGCTTTCTGTAGCTGTAATTTTTAACAGTACAGCTAGATCAGTACATCTCCTCCCTCGCTCTCCTCAATGCCTTCTTTTTAGATCCCGCAGTCCTATGAGCTGCAGACAGAAAATCGAAAAGCACCCTTGTACCTTTAATAGTTGTGTAGAACGGGGAAATTTCGACAGGTGTTGCTTGTCATGCATCCAAGCAAAACAATCTGTATCAGCCATGGCCCAAGTGGCATTATTGTTCAAGGAGTTATTAAAATTGCTGAAACAAAGTGGATTTCTAAGGGCATTAAATACCGTTTCTCTCCCGTCTCTCGTTGCAGGATTGCACGGTGTATGAAACAGAAAATAAAATCCTTCACGTGGTAAGTAATAGCATTCGTTTTAGTGCTGTTTTGCCCACGTCTGTCATGCTGGAAGACAGATGTTTTGTAAATAAAAGCAATAATTCTGTGCATGCCTACCTGAGTGTGGTGACTATACTTCGAAGTCCATATGCTTCCCAAGAGACATCAAAGACCGCATAAGATGTGGAATCACTCCTTGAAATTGAGAAATGTGCAGAAAGTGGGTGGAGTGCCCCTAGTTTATTTATTTTATTTTTATTTATTTATTTCACAATATTTATATGCCGCCCTTCTCAACCCTGAAGGGGTTACCATACAATCAATTGTACCAATTCAAAGCAGATAATCTGGATTCAAGAACTGGATTATATGGCAGTGTAGAAGGGAACTCAGAGATGTGCTCTCTCAGGCAAGAAAAATAGGATTTTGTTTGGTGTAAATGGCCCCTGAAGTCTACAGAATGGAATAAAAAGAAATAATAATTAAAGTGGTATCAAACTGATATACAGTAGATATAAAGGTCAAGGATTCCTCTTGATATCAAGTACAGTCGTGTCTGACTTTCGGGGGTGGTGCTCATCTCCATTTCTGAGACGAAGAGCCGGTGTTGTCTGTAGACACCTCCAAGGTCATGTGGCCAGCATGACTGCATGGAGTACCGCAGGGGTCGGGAACCTTTTTGACTCAGAGAGCCATGAAAGCAAAATATTTGGAAATTAATTTCAGTGAGAGCCATTATATATATATATATATATATATATATATATATATATATCTGTATCTGTATCTGTATCTGTATCTGTATCTGTATCTGTATCTGTATCTGTATACCTTTATAAAACGGAATGTTTGTATGTGTGTATGTGTGTATGTGTGTGTGTATGTGTGTATGGGAGGCGGAAGGGCGGATATGTGGCAGCTATTTGCATAAAGTCCTTTGATTGGACAGCCTCGCCACTCCAAAATTCTAAGGCACCAGACAGAGGGCATTGCTAGCCACTGATTAGCCAGCATCCCAGAATCCAGGCCTCTACATTCAAACAACAGGATTTCTTCCCACTGAGGGGAAAAAAGCCAGCAACCCAGAAACCAGGCCTCTACATTCAAACAACAGGATTTCTTCCCCCAGAATCCAGGCCTCTACATTCAAACAACAGGATTTCTTCCCACTGAGGGGAAAAGCCAGCATCCCAGAATCAGGCCTCTACATTCAAACAACAGGATTTCTTCCCACTGAGGGGAAAAAGCCAGCATCCCAGAATCCAGGCCTCTACATTCAAACAACAGGATTTCTTCCCACTGAGGGGAAAAACCCAGCATCCCAGAAACCAGGCTTCTACATTCAAACAACAGGATTTCTTCCCACTGAGGGGGGGAAAGCCAGCATCCCAGAAACCAGGCCTCTACATTCAAACAACAGGATTTCTTCCCACTGAGGGGAAAAAAGCCAGCATCCCAGAATCAGGCCTCTCTATTTCAAACAACAGGATTTCTTCCCACTGAGGGGGAAAAAGCCAGCATCCCAGAATCAGGCCTCTACATTCAAACAACAGGATTTCTTCCCACTGAGGGGAAAAAATGCACCATCAACATTCCCTCCCTACTTGGCTCTGTGAAAACAAAATGGATTCCTGTATTCTCCTCCCCGTCAGCCTTTAGAAAACGGCTGCCTGCCATGCACCCTTTTAAAGTTACCAATAGCAGGCCATAACATTACATGCCCCAAAATAGAGTTTAGGGCAGGATGGCCGACGAATGATGGGATTTGCATCCCAATTCACTTCCCAGAAAACATTGTAGCCCCTACAAATCCCCTTCTCCCAGATAGGCCCAAAAGAGGCATCCATCTTCCCTCTTCAACACAGTGTCAGAGAAAGGCAGCTTCTGACAGGATCTTTAGAACAGGCACTGTCACTCTACAAGGTAAGGCCCTACTTCACTCAAAAGACACAAGAGAAAACAATAAATACCTTTCTCTAATGCCTTTTAATGCTTATATAAATAATTCTGGCCCAAAGCCCCTCACCCAGCCTCATTGGACCTTACTGCTAATTCCATGCAGGCCTTTTCCATTTTTTTTACTCCTTTCTGTTTTACACCGGTATACTTTCACAGGCCAGGACGGATATGTGGCAGCCACTTTCACAGGCCACAGCGACCAGCGCGGGTGATGGACCTGCACCAAACTTGGTACACATAACCCCCCTATGACATGACCCACGTATTATGGGATTTGTAGTACTTTCCAAGACTTTGGTTCCCACAGACCACTGAGGCCACAAAAAGGACCAATACAGACCACACTCAGCACACACAGCCCCCATGACCCACTCTACGTCCTGGTGCAGTTCAGAGGAGGGTGGGCCATGGATGATGGGACTTGAAGTGCCTCTACTCACTTACCAAGTCCGCTGCAACCCTCATCCAATCACTGATCGAGACCAAACTTGCCATACATGACCCCCATGACTGCCTTCACGTCCTGGTGAGGTTTGGGGGAGGACTGACAATGGATGATGGGATTTGTAGTACTTTTACACCCCTCTGTTCCCACAGACCACTGTGGCCCCCAACAAACACCGAGGAAGTCCACACTTGGCACACAGAGCCCCAGTGACCCACTGTACATCCTACTGAAGTTTGGAGGGGGACAGAACATGGATGATGGGACTTGCAGTACCTTCCTTCACTTCCCAATCCTGCTACAAACCTAATCCAATGACTGATCAACACCAAATCTGGCACACAGAGCCCTCATGACCCACTCTACAGCCTGGTGCAGTTTACTATGAGACGGACCACGGATGATGGGACTTGAAGTACCTTCACTCACTTCCGAAAAACAATGCATCCCTCATCCATTCACCAATACAGACCAAACTTAGCACACAGAGCCCCCATGACCCAATCTACATCCTACTACACTTTGGGGGGGACGGGACACACAGAGATGATGGGACTTGCACTACCATCAGTAATTTCATGATACCACTGCAACTCCCAATAATGATGGATCAAGACTAAACTTGGCACACAGAGTCCCCATGACCCACTCTACATCCTGCTGCGCTTCTCAAATAACCCGGGCAGGGCCGGGTCCCCAAGCTAGTATATATATATATATATATATATATATATATATATATATATAAAAGACTGAATTCAACTAAATGTGAGTGTATAGGTACATACTATGAGAAAAGGATTCCCCCAGCAGAATAACACAGACCTGGCTCTGCAAAAAAACATGCTCAGGACTCTGTGAAGGAAGAGAAGACAGAAGGAAGGAAGGAAGGAAGGAAGGAAGGAAGGAAGGAAGGAAGGAAGGAAGGAAGGAAGAGGAAATAAAGGAAGGAGGGGAGAGGAAGAAAGAAAAGAAAAACAAACTATGGAAAAGAAAGAAGGAAATGGGAAGAGAGGAAAGGAAAGGGTGGGGAAAAGAAAGGAAAGGGAGTGAGGAAAAAGTAAAATAATGAAGGGGAAAGACGAAAAGAAAGAAGGGGAGAGAGAGGGAAGTGAAAAGAAAGGAAGGAGAAGGAATGGAAGACTTGGGGAAAAGAATAGAAGAGGGAGGGAGAATGGAGGAAAGAAGGAAGGGGAGAGAGGGAGGGAAAAGGAAGGAGAGAAGGAAAGGGTGAAGGGGAGAAAGAAAGGAAGGAAGAGGAATGGAGGAAAGAAGGAAAGGGAGAGAGGGAAGGAAAAGGAAGGAGAGAAGGAAAGGCTGAAGGGGAGAAAGAAAGGAAGGAAGAGGAATGGAGGAAAGAAGGAAGGGGAGAGAGGGGAGGGAAAAGGAAAGAGAGAGGGAAAAATGGAAGAGGAAGGAAGGGGGGAGGAAAGAAGGAAGGGGAGAGAGGGAGGGAAAAGGAAAGAATGGAAGAGGAAGGAAGGAATAGGGAGAATGGAGGAAAGAAGGAAGGGGAGAGGGGAGGGAAAAGGAAAGAGAGAAGGAAAAATGGAAGAGGAAGGAAGGAGGGAGGAAAGAAGGAAGGGGAGAGAGGGAGGGAAAAGGAAAGAATGGAAGAGGAAGGAAGGAAGGAAGGAAGGAAGGAAGGAAGGAAGGAAGGAAGAGGGAGAATGGAGGAAAGAAGGAATGGGAGAGCCAGATGCAATCATGAAAAGACCCACATCTGGCTCCCGAGCCATAGGTTCCCTACCCCTGGAGTACCGTTACCTTACCGCAGAAGTGTTACCTATTGATCTACTCCAGTGGTTCTCAACCTGTGGGTCCCCAGGTGTTTTGGCCTACAACTCCCAGAATTCCGAGCCAGTTTACCAGCTGTTAGGGTTTCTGGGAGTTGGAGGCCAAAACATCTGGGGACCCACAGGTTGAGAACCACTGATCTACTCACATTTGCATGTTTTTGAACTGCTAGGTTGGGACAAGCTGTGGCTAACAGCAGAAGCTCACCCCTCTCCCCAGATTCGAACTGCCGACCTTTCGGTCAGGAAGTTCAGCAGCTCAGCGGTTTAACCCGCTGCGGCACCGGGTTCTCCCTAGTTTGTGTACAATTCCTTTATTTTCTTCGTCGCATCTCTATTATGTGATGAAATTTCCCGTGATCATCTGCATCTCTTTCTAGAATTTGCCAACTTTTATTTGGAAATAGTGTTTGCAAAGTCTTTACTTTGAAAACAACGGCGTACCACTCGTTTCCGAAAAGATATTTATCTCATATGATTAACTGTCCTTTCCCCGTGCATTTCTGCAGCGTCGCCCTATCTATAGTAAATGCCATATTATTAAAACTTACGATAGCTTATAAATCAGTATTGATTGCTGAGCAGCCTCAAAAGAGCGGCTCTAACTCGTTTGCTATATATAGAATGGCTTCTTTTATTTTTCAAAAAATGTATTGATGTGTCATGTTAATTATTATAGTCTGGTATGTTAGTAATTCACAGCGGGACTGTGTTCCTTTATAGATTATACTGATGGTGGGTTTGAGCAATTTGTCATGTCTGGAATTTCATCAGTTCATAACCGGCAGAGTGTAATTTTTTTTCTCAAAGCGGGCCAGTAATTTTTCTTGTTTCTTTTTCATTGGTTGCATCTATTTATTAATTATTTGTTTATGTCATTTATATTCCGCCCTTCTCACCCCGCAGGGGACTGAGGGCGGATCACAATGCACATATACAGGCAAACATTCAATGCCATTGACATACAACATATATAGACAGACATAGAGGCAATTTAACATTCCAGCTCCTGGCCACCAGGGGGAGCTGTCGCATTCCTTCATTCTTTTTTTGTATTTCCTGGAGATTTTTATGGCCTCATAAATCAGTTAAATTTAGCCTCCCCACAAAGTGGCACCTAAATTTCCTACTTGACAGATGCAACTGTCTTTCGGGTTGCAAAGGTCGACAACAAGCTTGTAAAGAATCTCCGCCTAAAGCTAGTGTCTTTACTTGAGGATCTTTTTCTCAATCAAGCTGCCACCATAACAATCCTGGCTACCCTATGTGAGGGGTTTATTTTGAGGCTTGCGCTTTGAAATGATGTCACAGAGAGATTTGTAAGGAGGAACTTCAACAGTTTATTTTTAACAACAGCGTGGAGGTTTCAAAGTATTCAGAGCTTAGGTGGTTACAGTAACTTCGGATGAGGTACAGAACTTAAGGTTTCTTATTCTCTAAACACAATGTTTGATTATATCTCTTCAAACACTATATCAACAATTCTATAGATATTCTGCCTCAATAGGCTTCCAATCTATATATTAGGTTAGCTTCCCAGCCTATAAACAGCGGCTCCTATAGGCTTTATAAGCCTAACTGCCTTTCTGCAGTATCTAAAACCAGCCTTTTCTACTTCCCTCAGAAAAGACCACAGCAACTCTTCAAATTGCTACCAGCTAGTCTAACCGCTCCCTGACTAGCTGACAAAATTCAAAACTTGCACCTGCTAAAGCCAGCGTTAGGCTCTGCCTCCTGTTGTCATAGCAACCGAACATCTCAGAGGCTGTGCACTTTAATATTCCCTGTTAACCCTTTGTAGTCTGTTTAGCATATAACAATCAAATACAATACAAATGTACTAATACAAACCACACATTTAACCATAAAATAAATACAAAACCCTCAATACATATAGTGACCTCACTACAAAGCTACACTAATTGGTCGAAAGCTCATCCCGACCCGGGCAGGTCTCGAACTCATGACCTTCTGGTCAGTAGAGATCTTATGCAGCTGATACCCAGACAGCTGCACTACATTCCCGGTGCTCTACACTGTGGAATGGATACAGTTTGGCACCACTTTAGCTGCCATAAGCTCAGTGCTATGGAATTGTAGGAATTGTGGTTTTGCAAGATATTATTCAACCTTCTTTACAAAAGAATACACGTAAAACGACAGCTCCCACAATCCCATAGCATAGAGTCATGACAATTAATGTGATGTCAAACTGCATTAATTCTACAGTGGAGATGCAACATAACTCAAATTAAGGGCTAAATTTTGTAGCTCAGAGATGGAGAATGTGTGGCCCTAGATCAGGCATTGGCAAACTTGGGCCCTCCGGGTGTATTGGACTTCAACTCCCACAATTCCTAACAGCCTCAGGCCCCTTCCTTTCCCCTTGAGGCTGTTAGGAATTGTGGGAGTTGAAGTCCAATACACCAGGAGGGCCCAAGCTTGCCCAAGCTTGCCCTAGACATTCTAAGACTGTAAATACCACCATCCATCAAACGTTACTTGTGCTATGTAGGACACCTTGAAGTAGCAGTATGAGGCAGGATCTCTACTGCTCTATATCCAAGGATCTGATCTCAGATTATCTGCTTTGAACTGGTTAAATGAGTCTACAGTGTCAGATAATCTGGGATAATAAAATAATCTGGGATCAGATCCTGGGATCAGATAGGGTGGTGTAGATCCAGCCTGAGATCCCGATTCAGGTCCGAGATAAACTTCACATCATTCGTAATGACGTTGACCAATGTTATTCGATAGTGAACAGAGTTTTGATTTTTTTTTGTATAAATTTTTTGAGATTTCATTTTTTAAAGGGATATGCAGAAAAGGAAATTCAGGAAATATTGATAGATGAATCCTAGATTGGTGGGAGTCTTTGTACTCCAGGGACTATTCTGCACAAAATTCCTAGGAGAAATTTTTGTGCAAAAAACCAGGATTTTCTGTGCAGAATTATGATTTTTACACACACACATACAGATGGGCAATCCAATAAAAATGGTTTAGAGGTCATTACAAAACCAGAGGTCCTAACACTTCATTTCTAAATTGTTTCTTAAGTATACTTAGTGAAAATTTTGTTACTATAATGAAAGTAACAACATTTCATTACTATTTCATTATAATAATTGTGCATCATTGAGGAAACTTCAAGAGCTGTTATCTCTCTCATTTTTAAAGCGATTGTGGTTAAACGTACTACAATGGTAGAATACATTTGCCTCTGTTATCCCACCAAATTTCAGAACATTTCACTTATCCACTAATTTTGGCGAATTTTCAAAGTTTCATATACAGTAGAGTCTGTCGCTTATCCAACCTTCACCCATCCAACATTCTGTATTATCCAACACAGTCTGCCTCCCTCCTGGATCAATACATTGCGATGTTTTGGTGCTAAATTCGTAATTACGGTAATTGTTTCATAACGTTGCTGTGTATTGGACTGCTTTTTCTGTCAATTTCTTGCAAAACATGATGTTTTGGTACTTAATTTGTAAAATAACGTAATTCGACATTTAATAGGCTTTTCCTTAATCTCTCCTTATTATCCAACATGTTAACTTATCTAACGTACTGTCGGCTTGTTTATATTGGATAAGCAAGACTCTATTGTATGTATATGTATGTTAGGTCTGGTTAGGTTCGTCGGAATGCTTCTAAAATTCGAATGAATTTGGATTAAATTAACGTTTGAAGCGGTTTTGAAGCGATGTAAGCAACCCGGAAGTGAATTTGCCATTTCGAAGCCACCGCCACCATGTTCGGAAAGGAATCAGCGAAAGTGGCCTATCTCCACCTTCTCTCCCATTCTTTCTTTCTCAACGTGTCAACGTGGGAGAAAGAAACTCCAAAGCTTCACGCGGCAACCCCAAATTTCTTTCCCCGAGCCCACCGCATCTTCCCAGTTCTCACCTTACTTTTCCTCTGTGTGAAGCTCTGTAGTTTCTTTCTCCCGTATTAAGTTGAGAGAAAGAAAGAACAGGAGAGAAAGTGGAGATAGGCGGACCTTTAATGCATCTGTCACCCCAGTTCTCACGCGGAGGGAAGAAAGCAGCGTCCAAATTAGGTTAAACATGTGTGTCTGCCATTAATGAAGCCATTCCAAAACTTCCGAATTTTTCCGAATACATTTTGAAATTTTTGTGAAATATTTCGGAAGTCAATCAGATTCAAAGCACCAGCACCCCCTACATCTGGAACAAATTTTGAACCATTTTTTTTATCAGACAGGCCTAATGTATATGTATATGTATGCCTTCTCCTGCATAGATAATTTTGTTTTCTGCATTCAAAAAGCAGATGTAAATTTGGCACAGAAGAAATCCCCTGCTTAGGATTTTGGGCATAGGAGACATCATGTTATGCACAATGTTATGATTTTTCTGTGCAAAAATTTTGTTCTCTGCATAGGAAGGACTGTTTTTAATTCAAAAATACCACTCAGAGTAAATCAAATCAAACAAAAACTCAATGGGATGCTGTAGTTTGAACCTTGAGCTATGACTCTGGAGACCAGGGGTCAAATCCCTGCTCAGCCACGAAATCCAGTGGGTGGCTTTGTGCAAGTCACACTCTTTCCGCTTCAGAGGAAGTCAAGGGCAACTCTTTTCTGAACAAACCTTGCCAAGAAAACCCTAGTGATCAGTTCACCTTAAAGTCACCATGGGTTGAAAATGACTTGAAGGCACACCCAGGCCGGATCTTACATTATGCGAACTACGTGCCCGCGTGGGGCGCCACATATTTAGGGGCGCATCCGGCCACCAAACGCCCATTCTCAGTCTCTGGCCCTGTGGAAGGTGGCCTGCCCAAACTGCACCAAATGTGCACGCACTTCCGGTGCGGCGCGAGCAGGCCAGAGCCGCCTGCAGCGGCTCCATGAGACCAAAGGCCGAGTAAGAGCACCCGGCAGCCGGAGGTGGAGCCTACGGCCCCAGCCTCCAAACCCTCCTCCTCAGTCTCCGGCCCCGTCGAAGGCATCCCGCCAAATGCGCATGCATGGAACCAGTTGGCTCCACGCATGCGCACCTGGCGTAGCACGAGCAGGCCAGAGCCACCTGCAGCAGCTCCACAAGGCCGGAGACCGAGGAGGAGCACCCGGCAGCTGGAAGCAGAGCCTCCGCCCCCAGCCGTCAAACCCTCCTCCTCAGTCTCCAGCGTGCATGCGCACCTTCCACGAAGACGGAGACCGAGGAGGACCGCCCAGCAGCTGGAGGCAGAGCCTCCGTCCCCGGCCGCCAAACCCTCCTCCTCAGTATCCGGCGCATTTGCGCTCCTTCCACAAGGGCGGAGACCAAGGAGGAGCGCCCGACAACTGGAGACAGAGCCTCCGCCCCCGGCCGCCAAACCTCAGTATTTGGCGCATTTGCGCACCTTCACGAGGCCGGAGACCGAGGAGGAGCACCCGGCAGCTGGAGACAGAGCCTCCGACCCCAACCGCCAAACCCTCCTCCTCAGTCTCCCACGCGCATGTGCACCTTCCACGAGGCCGGAGAGTCTCCGGCTTGCCATTTTTTGATATAAGGAATAAGGGGCATTTACGGGATTTTTCACAAAAATAAGGGACACTTCATTAAAAACTTGAAACTCAAACATTAGGTTAAAAATGGTTTTATTAACAGAATAAGATAATGATTGAAACTCACAAAAGAAACGGACTTACACCCTCTTAACAGTACATGGTATGTTTCTGCATGCTGTGTCATGCAGAAAAAACATTAGAACTACCTAATTTTCTCCATCTGTATATAGTACTTGACTTTGCTGACTTTAAAAGTGCACTGTCTAAACATTAAAATAAAGTAAATTTTATAAGACAGTACATCTTCATGATTATTATGTCAATAGTTAATGGTATAGTATAGTATGGGATACACAGCATTGTATAGTATTGGGATGCACAGCTAGGCCTATTTTAAGAGTAACTCTCAAGCAACCAGAAACTGTCTTTATCCAACATGATCCAACATTCCCCTTGGGTAACGGTTAATTAGTCTACTGTACTTTGAAAAAGTCCTGTATCGCCTCTTCCTTCCAACGGGGACGCAGGCTGCCCTGCGAGTTGGAATCCCTGGGCAGGCATTGCCGTGGAAACCGCAGCGCACAGCTTCCTCTGGTCACCCCAGCCAGTCCTGTCCTGCTAGTCAAAAATAAGGGACAGGGCCTGAAAATAAGGGACACAAATTTTAGGGCCAAAATAAGGGACGTCCCTTAGAATAAGGGACATATGGGAACCCTACCGGAGACCGAGGAGGAGCGCCCGGCAGCCGGATGTGCCCCCAAACATGTGAATAATATACTACCTTTTATTTTTCAGTGATTGGTGGGGGGGGGGGGGCAAAATAATGTTCACTTACCATTTAAAATTACCTTAGTCCAGCCCTGGGCACACCACAGACCTTTTTTTCTGTATATCTATGAAAAAAATCCACACTGCTTTGAAGATATTCTTGCAGGGGGGGAGCAAATGACTAAACATTTTCCTTGCTTTTCCTTTGAGAATGAAATTAGTGAAGGATTACACCCTCAGGGGAAGTGAGATGCACGCTTGTTCATAAAGCACCACAGAGAAACAAGCGTTGAGTTATTTCTGGATGCTAATATCTGGAAGTGTGGAGTTCAAAGGATGAGCTTTGACAGCCTGGAATCTGAGCACTAGCTCCGAGCCAAGGCTAAACCGTGCCAAAGCTTTGGCTCAAGCCAGGATTACCCAGAGCTTGGGAAGATTTACTGTTTGGACTGTGACTTCCAAGATCCCATGGATACCATGGCCAGTGACCATACAGGCATTAGCAACTGGCAGCTCCAAAGAGAAGAGGGTAGTGGATCTGTTCTGTGTTTTACTCCATAATGTTGAGCTCATGGCATAAGTCAGTGTTTCCCAACCTTTTTTGAGCCGTGGCACACTTTTTACATTTACAAAATCCTGGGGCACACCACCAACCAAAATGACACAAAATGACACTCTAACACAGTAATACATATAGTTAATATGTTTTTAAATGTATTTATACACTCAGTGTGAAACCTGGGCCTGTTTCGATGAACACAACATATACAGTATATGACTTCCTCTCACATACTTATACATGGCTATCATGTCTTCTCTCATCCTTCTCTTCTTCAGGCTAAACATGCCCAGCTCTTCAAGCCGCTCCTCATAGGGCTTGTTCTCCAGACCCTTGTGAAACTTCACCCTGAGTGAAACTTGCTTCCAGTTAACTATGGATGTCATGAAGCTGTTATAAACAGTTCCTTGGGGGGGGGGGACTCTCGAAAAATCCAGGAAAATAGTAAAAAATCAAACATTTTCAATTGGAGAGGCTCAATTTGTTTCTTGGAAACCTGTGAATGCTTCAGCCTCCCGATGCTCCCAGGTTCACTCACTGCCCAATTCACCGACGTGGAGCTTCCGGCACTCGGCGGAGCCCTTCCTTTGCCTTGGGGAGGATCTTTGGGGAGGGAAAGAGGGAGAAAGAGCTGCTAGGAGGGGGAAGAGTGCCAATTTCCCACGGCACACTTGTTGATCGCTCACGGCACACTAAACGACATTTCCCAGACTACATCAGCGTCAGAAAGCACCAATCAGGAAACTTCGAAAATTCGCCAAAAATTAGTGGATAATCGAAACGCTTGCACATATTCCTCCCTTCGCTCGATCGCTCGGCCGCACCACCGCCCGCAAACACTGACTGTTATTATATGTAATAGATGACATTTATATGCCGCTCTTCTCACCCCGAAGGGGACTCAGAACGGCTTACAAGTAATATGTAAGTACAACATATTATATTATTACCATAGCACAATATTAGTATTATATATTACTATATTGTACTATACCATTATACTGTAATATTATTAGTAATATTACATGTAATTATAATTATAATATCGTACTATTATTAGTATTATATTGTAACACATTATAATATTATCAATATTATATGTATACACAAAATATTATATTATGTTATATTAGTAAAGGTAAAGGTTTCCTCCTGACATTAAGTTCAATTGTGTTTGACTCTGGGGGGTTGGTGCTCATCTCCATCTCTAAGCCGAAGAGCCAGCGATATCCATAGACACCTCCAAAGTCATGTGACCAGCATGACTGCATGGAGCGCCATTACCTTCCCACCGCAGCAGTACCTGTTGATCTCACATTTGCATGTTTTCGAACTGCTAGGATGGCAGAAGCTGGGGCTGACAGCGGAAGCTCACGCCGCTCCCCGGATTCCAACCTGCGACCTTTCAGTCAACAAGTTTAGCAGCTCAGCGGTTTAACCCACTGCACCACCAGGGGACAAGATGGAACTGTCTTCCTGGCCCCTCTCTTCACTCTGGTCCCAGAACAGTAGTTGGTGCTGGGGTTGTTATAAATTCTTTTTACCTGGCACCTGCTGTATCTACTCAAGAGTAAGGGAGGTGCTTGGCTGTAGGTATTGGCAGGGGTGCATGCTTTCCATGCCTGCTTGCATGCCCCACCACACACGCACTCTCCTTGGAAAGAGAGTGCTTGTTTGGCAGGGCGTACAGGCAGGCGCGGAAAGCACGTGCACTTGCCAATACCTGCAGCCTAGAGCCTCTTACTCTAGAGTAAGAGGCATTCAGCTGCAGGCATGCTCCGAGCCAGCCTGCATGCCCCGCCACACACATCCCGCCACACTCTCTGAGAATGCATGTATCATGCGTGCAGGAAGGGCTGGGGTGGCACAGCTGGCTGGGTGTCAGCTGCATAAGATCTCTACTGACCAGAATGTCATGAGTTTGAGGCGTGCCCGGGTCAGGGTGAGCTCTCGACCAATTTGTGTAGCTCGTTGTCGACCTTTGCAACCCAAAAGACAGTTACATCTGTCAAGTAGGAAATTTAGGTACCACTTTGTGAGGAGGCTAAATTCAACAGATTTCTGGAATGTTAAATTGCCTCTATGTCTGCCTCTATATGTTGTATGTCAATGGCATTGAATGTTTGCCTGTATATGTGCATTGTGATCCGCCCTCAGACCCCTGCGGGGTGAAAAGGGCGGAATATAAATGACGTAAATAAATAAATAAAATTAATTAATAAATACAGCAGAGCTCCAGACCTGCCTGTCTGCACGCTCCGCCACACACGCACTCGCTTTGCAAGACAAGGAGGCTTTCATGTCGAGCAGATTTTTGTGTGGGGAGGGGGCTTCCCATTTTGTGCTTCCGAAGAAATGGAAGACACAAAAGAAACAGTAGAAATGGTAGGAAAAATTTTCGTTCACAAGCCTAGTATTTAGAGCAGGGGTGTCAAGAGCTACATCCGCCTTATGGTTGCCTTCAACCTTGGATGAAGAATCTGTGCCTAGACAGGGATATATATATATATATATATATATATATATATATTTAGATATAAATGATTAGTGATTTTTAGTTTTTAATCAGTTGGGTCCCCAGATGTTACTAAAAACCAAACTCCCTTCTGATTATAATCTGCCATGTAGACTGGGGATGACACAGATTGCAACCCAACAGCACTGCAACACTGAAGTTGAGGAAAGGATAAATACACTGGAAGACATCGTATCCACAAGCTTTGTATCTGAATCCAAATCCCACTCTCCTGACTACACAGGGCAAACTACAGCCATCCAGATGTTGCTGTATCACAACTCCCATCGGCTCTAGTTGGGATGTCTAGTGACTAGTAATACAGCAGTTGTAGTCCAGCATCTGTAGAGCCACATGAAAGGATGGGGCGGGCTAGATTCTGAACGTGTGTCTTGGCACATGCAATTTTTCTGTGTTCAAGGAGCAGATAGTAATGTCCAAGTATGCCCACTCACATCAGTTTTTATCCTCACAATAATGCTAATACTATGATGTAGGTTAGGCTGAGAGGCGGTAACTGGCCTGAAGCCACCTTCTGAGCTTTACCACTAAGTAGGGATGATCTCTCTAGTCCTTGTTTGGCTTTCTAACCATTTTGTTGCATTGCCGTTTGAGCAGACGAGAAGTGCATATAGATGTAGTATTACTCACAAAGGTAGCTTACAGGTGCAGGATTACATCCCCATATCTTTCCCCCTTCTTTGTTGACCTCATCTTCCTCCTAGATTCACACAGATCTTCACAACTTCTTTGTGTGTGTGTGTCCAGGGCCGGACTAAGGTAATTTAAAATGGTAAGCAAACATTATTTTGGCGCCCCCTCGCTCTCCGATCTCATGGAGGCGGAAACGTTCCTCCTTTTTGGCCTTGTGGAGTGCGGTTAGTGTCTCTGTCCAGCTGGAGTCGTGCCGCACCAATGGCGCATGCGCGGAACTAGCTGGCTCTGCGCATGCGCATGTGGCGCACATGCACACGAGGCCGGAGAATGAGAAAGAGGGTTTTGCAGCCGGGGCAGAGTCTCCTGCCTCTGACTGCAAAACGTTCCTCCTTTTCGGCCTCATTTAGGGCCATTAGCGTCTCCGTCCAGCTGGCGTCTCGCCGCACCAATGGCTCATACGTGGAAGTTTCGTGCATGCGCTATTAGTGCGGCATGACTCCAGCTGGACGGAGATGCTAACTGCACTCAACAAGGCTGAAAAGGAGGAACGTTTTGCAGCCGGAGGTCACAGGAAGCAATATGACCAATGGCGCACGCGTGGAACCTGGCGGCCGGATGCTCCCCTGACCATGTGGTGCTCTACACGGCCGCATAGTTTGCATACCGTTATATCCTCCCCTGTGTGTGTGTGTGTGTGTGTGTATAGAACTGACACAGCAGGCCCGGATTAACTCCGTTTGGCGTCCTAGGCAACACTTTGGAAGCCCCACCCCCAGGGCCACTGCTGGGCATGCGCAGCAGCTGCCCACGGGGCGGGGCTTCCCTCTGCTTCTTCCTCCTTTTTGCCTCTTCCTCCTTTTCCTTCAGTCAAGGAAGGCGGTCGTGGGGAAGAGGAGAAAGGGAAACCCTGCCCCCGGGGTGCTGCTGGGCATGCGCGTGTCGCCCCCTTGGGCCTTGGGACCTGACCTCCCTGGATAAACCACACAACAGCTGAGGTACAACAAGCTTTATTGATTAATAAGTTGAATGAAAGGTTTGAAGGCAATCCTTATAGTGCCTCCAAATAGCAGCCAACGTCAGGGAATAGCAGGATAGTGTGATCCGTGGCAACAGGATCACAAGCGGAGGAAAACGGGAATACAAGCCGGATGCAAGGAAAGTCTTCCAAAGGATCCCAGCAGGAGTAAATAAGGCTGGGTTGGTTTGCTTAAAGGCAAAGAGTTCAATAGCTAGCAAAGTCTTTCAGGATCAATTACAGGATCTCGACGATGAACAGGAACAAGGCACAATGCAGGATCAAGTCAGTCCGGTGTAGGCTGGCTGGCACAAGCTTTGATGGGAGGCCCGATGTGGCCTCTTTCCCAGTAGCGTCTCCTTAGCATGGCGTTGGTACGAGATACTTGCAATGGGCATCTCTTGGCAATTATAGTATTCCCTGGCTTTGATGTAGTTGTGTCGAGTGTCACAGCACTATGATTGATGGTTGTCTATATGTTATGTTACCTCAGTCTTTCTGGTATGCACTGCTCGTTAGTGGCTACCATCTGGACAAAAGGGAGGCGATCTCTCGGCTCCTTCGGAGGGCCTCGCTATCAGGGAGGCTGGATGGTATAACCTTGAGCTGCCTATGTTATGCCTTCATCCCTGGCTTCTCACGGGAAAGAACGGGAGGCCCAGGGCAAGGTTTGAGAGTGAAGCATGCTGGCTTGGGCAGCACCTTGCTGCCGCCTTGACTATAGTCCCGTTCAAGCAAAAGTGATGCCTGAGGCCCTTGAGGTGTGACAGCGCGGCAGCTCCCTCCGCCTCTTCCTCCTTTTCGCCATGACCGCCTTCCTTCAGTCAAGGAGGAGGAAGGGAAGCCCCACCCCCGGGGCGCTGCTGGGCATGCGCGGCAGTGGCCCCGCTGCCTCTTCCTCCTTTTCATGCCGCCTTCCTTCAGTCAAGGAAGGCGGTCGCAGGGAGGAGGAGGAAGGGAAGCCCCACCCCCGGGGCGCTGCTAGGCATGCGCGGCAGCGGCCCCGGGGGCGAGGCTTCCGTCCGCCTCATCCTCCTCGCGCCCTCCTTCCCTGACAAGGGGGCGGGGGCAATGGTGAGGGAAGGGTGCCATTCCCTCCACCCCGCCCCTCGTGGCGCTCTCCTCCCCCCTTCCCGAGAGAGAGAGAGAGAGAGAGAGTCATCATGCCGCACATTGCGGTTTTGTTTGAACATTTTTTTTGTCCTTGATCTGGCGACCCCCCCCCCCCCCCTAGGCCTGCGCCCATAGGCCATGGCCTAGTGTGGCCTTATGGGTAATCCGGGCCTGACACAGAGTTAGACAGATAGAAATTTCAAGGAAGGGTTTCAGGGAAGATTCAGAGAAACAGTTTAGTAGGTGCAAAATGGCTTTAAGTTGTGAGGTATATTGAGAAAAATATACAATAATTTTGTAACAGGTTTAGTTCTGTTGTGTTTACAACAGATGGGAGAAAACAAATAAGCTATTCTCCTTTTGTTTCCATTTGTTTGCATTGCAACAGTTTCAATACACAATGATGGTTTAGCCACCAGAATTAATTCAGCCTTTGTTACAGCTTCTTCGCTTGGACCTTTTCCAGTTAATCAAAATAGACTTCCTTAGAAGTTTGGTCCAGCAAGTGCTTTACAAATCAACAAGTACATGAGGACCCACAATAGGGAGGTTTCTATTTCGTGAATGCATGGCTGTTTTCAGTGACAATGGAGGTAGACCATCACACAATGGATGGATGGATAAAAAAGTTAGAATATTCCCCATTTCCCAATGTTGTTAATTTCAGGGAACATACAATCCCTACGTTGAAGAATCTTCACTGACAACGGGTTCGTTTCTGGAACAAGGCAACATGCTATTTTATGTATAGTGTCAGAAGCTAATTGAGAATATAGTTATAATGTATTGGAAACCACAAAGTTAAAACTTGACATTATGCTAAATTTCCTGTGACCAGAAGCTGGCCGCTTGGAGTGCCTTTGGTGTCGCTGTGAGAAGGTCCTCCATTGTGCATGTGGCAAGACTCAGGCTGCGTTGTAGAAAATGGTCTGCGGTTTGCTCTTCTCCACACTCGCATGTGGTGGACTCCACTTTGTAGCCCCATTTCTTAAGGTTGGCTCTGCATCTCATGGTGCCAGAGCGCAATCTGTTCAGCGTCTTTCAAGTTGCCCAGTTTTCTGTGTGCCCAGGAGGTAGTTTCCCATCTGATATCAGTCACTGATTGAGATTCCGGGTTTTAGCCTGCCACTTTTGGACTCTTGCTTGCTGAAGTGTTCCTGTGAGTATCTCTGTAGTTATAGAAAAAATATTTCTTGATTTAAGACATTGGCATGCTGGCTGATGTCCGAACAGAGGTTAGGCTGGAGATGCCTGTGCCTTGGACCTTTATTTACCGGCTGCTACTTCCCGATGGATATCAGGTGGTGCAATACCAGCTAATCAGTATAATTTCTCCAGCGATGTTGGGCGTAGACATCCTGTGATAATGTGGTATGTCTCATTAAGAACCACATTCACTGTTTTGTGGGACGTAACATGTTGTAATGTTACATAAAGTCCTATAAAGCTTAGGTTCGAATTAATTCGCTCCATATGAACTAGGGGTGGTTAGGTTCGTCGGAATGCTCCAAAAGTTGTATTAAATTCATATGTAAATCACTTTCCAAATTGTTTCTGAAGGGCTTTAAGCAACCCAGAAGTGAATTTGTAGTATTGAATCTGGCGCCATTTTTCCCCCCGGAAAGGCTTCGGGGCCCTTCGGATGAGGAGGAAAGGCATGGGTTTGGCAGCCCATGCCTTCCCTCTGGATCTGGACGGCCCCGCATCGAGATCCGGAAGGACAGCGTGGACTTCCAAGCAGGATCACAGGGCCGTTCAGATCCGGAAGGAAGCCATGGGCTTCCAAGCGGGATAACATCCCTCCACGGGTTTCCCCAGATCTGCTGGGAAGGGATGTTATCCCGATTGGAAGCCCATGGCTTCCCTCCAGATCTGAAAGAGAGAAGGAGGTGGGGGAAGAGGAGTCTTAACCCACTTTGCAAGCCCCTTTAATCCATCCCGCATAAAACTGATGGGTTAAACATGTCTGCCATTAATGAATGACTTCTGAAACGTATGAAATTTTGTTAATTTTGAACTTTTTTTCCTACAAAATTTCGGAAATCAGACGAAAATCGAATCACCAGCGCCCCCTACAGCCGAAGCGAGTTTTGAACCATTTTTAAAAATCAACCAGCCCCAATATGAACCTACTAAAATACTCTTTATTCTGGAAGCTGACAATAGAATGACACTGGAGGACCTACAAATGCTCAGAGAGGTGTTTTCTCTAGGAATCTCTATGTCCTTCAGCATGACCCTGTGGTCAGTTTCTGGTGGATATTGTCTATGGAGGAGCATCAGATTCCTAGAGAAAGCATAGTAATCAAATGGGTGAAAAAAGCAAATCCACAAAAGAAAGCTGAAAATGAGGAGGATCAAGGGCAACTATTTCTAACTTACCTCTCCCTTTTGTTTTTGGGAAATGTAGTTTTATTAGGTCCTTAATAAAGGAGGGATGGTCTCGGAAAGGGCCCCCCTTAATTGTGGGGTCCCCCAAGGGACTATCCTCTCTCCTCTATTATTTAACATCTACATGCGTCCATTTGCCCAACTGGTGCGTAGTTTCGGTCTGGAGTGTCATCAGTACGCTGATGACACCCAGCTGGTGCTGAGGATGGAAGGCCGGTCGGTCTCTGTACCCGATTATTTCCATCAGTGCCTGGAAGTCGTGACTGGGTGGCTACGGGCCAGCAGGTTGAAGGTGATCCCGTCAAAGACGGAGGTCCTGTGGCTGGGTTGTCCCGGGGGAGCTCCGACTTCCAATAATGGACAGTGAGGTGGTTAGTCCGTCGCCGCTGATTAAAAGCCTGAGGGTCCAACTGGACCCTCTGCTGACGATGGAGGCTCAGGTCTCCACCGTGAGCAGAGCAGCGTTTTTCCATCTGTGCCAGGCGAGGTGGCTGGCGCCCTACCTTTCTGGTGACGACCTAGCCGCGGTAATCCAGCCCACGGTCATCTTGAGACTGGACTACTATAACGCCCTTTACATTGGCCTTCCTTTGTCGGTAATCCGGAAACTGAAGATGGTGCAAAACGCTGTGGCTCGACTGCTGGCTGGAGTGACACTAACATGCCACATCACACCAGTCCTCCAGCATTTGCACTGGCTTCCCATCGAGTACCGGATTGCCTTCAAAGTGCTGGTGTTAACCTTTAAGGCCTTGCATGGTCTGGGGCCAGTGTATCTGAAAAACCGCCTCTCCCTTCACGTTCCCCAGAGACCACTACGGTCCATGGATCAAAACCTATTGGAGGTTCCATCACTCAAGATTTGCCGATTGTCATCGACTCGGCAGCGCACTTTTTCTGTAGTAGCGCCTACCCCTGTGTAACACCCTCCCGGCAGAGGCACGAGCAATAACAGAGTTACAGGCCTTCAGGAGGGCCTGTAAGACCACCCTGTTCCGCCAGCAGGCCCGGATTACCCAGACTAGGCCATGGCCTCGGGCAGCAGGTTTTGGGGGGCAGCGGATTCGGCCCCCCGAAAACATTATTTTTTAAAAAACTGCCCCCTTGCATCGCTTCCCCCGCCCTCTCCCGAGAGAGTCATCATACCTTGGAAGAGGGCGGGGGGAGAGCGCTGTGAGGGGGCGGGGAGGAGGAAATGGCGCCCTCCCCTCGCCTGGGCTGCCCCCTTGCAAAGGAAGGAGGCGGCGAGGAGGAGGAAGGGAAGCTCTGCCCCGCCGGCGGGCATGCATGCATGCGCACGCATGCGCGCCAGCGGGCTTCCTTCCTCCTCCTCCTTCTCTGGCCGCCTCCTTCCTTTGCAAGGGGCGGCCCAGGCAGCGAGGAGGGGCGGGACTTCCCTTCATCCTCCTCACACCTTCCTTTCGGTCGCGGGAGGAGGAGGTGGACCGAAAGTAAGGCGCGAGGAGGATGAAGGGAAGTCCCGCCCTCCTCTTTGCACCCTCCTTTTGGTCGCGGGAGGTGGAGGAGGCAGCGGACGGAAGCCCCATGAGCAGTGCCGCAGGGCTTCCGTTCACCTCCTCCTCCCGTGACCGAAAGGAAGGCGCGAGGTGGACGGAAGCCATGGGGCCGGGGCTGCTGCCGCACATGCGCAGCAGCACCCTGGGGGCATGGCTTTCCGTGCCCTGGGGGCGTGGCTTTCCGTGCCCGGGGGCGTGGCTTTCCGTGCCCTGGGGGGGCGGCATGGGGCGTCTTGGCCTCGGGCGGCCGAAGAGCCTAATCAGGCCTGTCCGCCAGGCGTTTAATCTCTAAGGTCGTTCTTTCCATTCTGGTTCTAATCTGTTTTTATTCTGTTTTTAACTACGTTGTGTTGTGTGCTCATTGTTGTGAACCACCCTGAGCCTTTTTGGGAAGGATGGTATATACATCAAAATAATAAATAAATAAATAAATAAATAAATAATCTGTCCCAGAGTGCTGGAGTCTCCCATAATTCACTAGAATTGAGCTATGGCAGTTAAAAGTGCGGTCAAACTGCAGTAATTCTACTACAAGTTAAACGCACTCAGAAGAAAGAGCCAACAAGAGACTTCTTGGTCTACGTAAATGGGAAAGACTCAAACATGCCGTTAGAGGACTTACAGCAGATTCGATCTAAATCTATCAGCACGGGAGGTTAATTCAATTCTCACCGCTTTGGACTATAGAAACTAAACGAGTTTGGTTTTCAAGAAGGCAGATTTCAGCACTTCGTCTCCAGCTCTAGACGCAGTGTCTGGAGCAAGATGTTTTCTATGGCCCTTGCTGTGAGTGTCAATGTGCATTTTCTGCAGAGTTTGCATTGTACTTCCTTCGGGTCTCCATACACATGCAGATTTATGAAAAGTGCCCACAAATAATGTGCGACCAGCAACTGGTGTTTGGTGTTAGTGCTTCTTTTAAAGTCCTTCTAATCTCTCTATCTCTCTGTCACTCTCTCTCTCTCTCTCTCGTGTGTCTCTCTCTCTCTCTCTCTGTCTCCAGTGTAAAACGCTGTCTGGCATCTGTGATCACATCATCTCCCTCTCATCCGACTCTCTGGTGTCACAATCCGCTCACCTCGAAGTTGTTCATCTTACCAGCATCATGCCCAGTGAAGGCTTGGTAAGTAGTAAGCAGGGCAGACAGACTTTTAAGGGGCCAGAAGGTGGTATAACAGGAGGATTGTATACACCACTGTTCCCCTACCTTTTTTGAGCCGCGGCACATTTTTTACATTTACAAAATCCTGGGGCACACCACCAACCAAAATGACACAAAATGACACTCTAACACAGTCATACATATAGTTAATATGTTTTTCTATGTATTTATACACTCAGTGTGAAACCTGGGCCTGTTTCGATGAACACAACATAGAAATCCTGGCAGGAATGGTAGAAAGACACAAACTTCACACACAGGACTCCCATAACCAAGAGAAAATGCTATAAGAGTTTGGTGGGCATTGGCCTTGAGTTTTAGAGTTGTAGTTCACCTATATCCAGAGAGCACTGTGGACTCAAACAATGTTGGATCAGGACCAAACTTGGCGTGAATACTCAATATGCCCAGATGTGAACACAGATGGAGTTTGGGAAAAATAGACCTTGACATTTGGGAGGAAGGCTGAGGAAGGCTGGCGAGGGAGTCCCTCACGGAATCCCGCCTGCCTTTCCTTCCTCCGAGGGCCCTTCTGCCAGGCCCCGACCCTTTCCCCCGCGAAGGAAGGCCCCTTCTCCCCTTTGGGGCCCTTCCTCCCCGAGGGGCTTCAGGGGGGCTGGGCCGAGGGGAAGAGCGCCCCGGGGCTTCACCTGGGACGCAGCAGGGCCGAGCCGGGGCGCCTCCAGAAGCAGCTGGCTCCTTCGCTTCTTTCACCGCTGCAGGAGAAAGATGAACACGTGTGCCACCCCAGGGACTTAGTGCGCATGCGCCAGAAAAGCGCACTTCCACTTCTGCTTCCCTTCTCCGCCCTCCCTTGATTGGAGGCTGGCTGGGGAGATGGTCGAAGGAGGCGGTGCCCCGGCCCTTTCTTCACCACCGCCGCCCGGCCCTTCCTCCTCCTCCTCCTCCTCTCCCAAGCAGCAGCAGGAGGAGTTTGGCAGGAGGGGGAAGAAAGGGGGGGAGAGATGTTTTTCTGCGACACACCAGGTGATCGCTCACGGCACACTAGTGTGCCGTGGAACAGCCAGACCCAGGTTACCCATAAGGCCACCCTAGGCCATGGCCTAGGGTGACACATTTTGGGGGGCCGCAGGTCCGTACCCCCCCCCCCCAAAGTTTTTTAAAATCCCCCCAAAAATCCATTTTTTTAAAAAGGGTGCATGCGTGCGGCGGTGTAAGCGCCATCCATGGCCGACCTCCCCCTTCGCTCTGCTCTCCTCGGCTCTTCCCCCGCCCTCGGCTCCGCCCCACCCTCGGCTCCGCCCCCAGCTCCTCACGCACCCAGTCTGTTTCCCTGCCTCCCTTGTCCGGCTCGTGCACCTCAGTCGCTCTGTGTGTTGGTGTTTCCCTGCCTTTCTCTCTCTCTCGCACGCGCTCCTACCTCCCTCAGCTCGTGCCCCCGCAGCCTGTGTTTCCCGGTTTCTCGCGCGGGGCGGAGCCAGGGGCGGTGCAGGCCGGAGCCAGGGGCGGGGCGGGGCGGAGCCGGGGACGGGGGCAGACTCAGAGCCTTTGGCCTAGGGCGCAAAAAGGGCCTGATCCGGGCCTGGGAACAGTGGTTGGGAAACACTGGTATACACATTCCTTTCTCCTTTTCTCCAGTGAAAGACATATTCACACACACACAGCCTCCTTCCTTTTTTCCTTCCCTCAAATTGCAATCTTTAGTTTTGTCAGTTCTCTTCCCGATACGCAAGAACTGTCCTGCTCACATCACACTTATTCACCTGAACAAATCAAATTCTATCTCATCTCTTCATTTCCTGCTATATCTCCGTAGTAGTATTCCTGATTATTTCTCCGTTGCCATTCTAGGTGCACAGATTAATCATATTTTCTGAACATACACATTTCTACTTCATTTTACAGTCAGGTACATTGTCCCGTGGTAATATACTCCCATTGTATTGTGTGATCTGATCTCCAAACCAAATATGTCTTGTCTTATTGTCACACTGTCAGCAGTATACAACCAAGGAGGCTAATAATGCTTCACAAGCATCCAGACACAAAGCCACCGCAACTCAATAGCTGGTGTGGGGCCACGCCGTGGGCATATTTTACTCAGCAATATACAAGTTCAGGTGCTCTCCTTGTTTGTTCAAAAGGGTTAGCAGTTAGAAATCCTTTGGACTTGCAAAGTGAAACACAGAAGACCTCTCACATGTTGATGTTTGGTGTTTCCATACTCCCTAGATAATTCCACTCTGCCCGCCACTGCCATGTAATCCAGGATCTAATCCTAGATTATCTGGTTTGAACTGAATTATATGTGTCTATATTGCCATATAATCTATTCAAAGAAAAAATGTCAGGAGCCACTTGAGAATCTGCAAAACTCGCTTCTGGTGTGAAGAATTGGTCATCTGCAAGGACATTGCCCAAGGGACGCCCTGATGTTTGATGCTCTAACATCCTTGTGGGAGAGTTTCTCTCATGTCCCCGCATGGGAGCTGGGAGCTCACAGAGGGAGCTCAACCTGCTCTCTCTAGATTCACACCACTGACCTATCGGTCAGGGAGTCCTGCCGGTGCAAGGGGATTAACCGAGGGTCAGGAACCTTTTTGACTCAGAGAGCCATGAAAGCAAATATTTGGGAAATGTATTTCAGCGAGCCATGTAATATATTTAAGACTAAATTCTCCCATTCTGATCAAAAGGGGATCTGGCAGTCTGGCAAAGTATGGCCACGCCCCCTGGCACTAGGCCACGCCCTCATCAACCGCCCCTCAGTGGTTTCTCCCCTTCGCCCCCCCTCTCTTGCTCGCCTGTGGCCACGCTCAGTGGCAGCACCGCTGTTGCTCTGGCCTTGCAGGCCTCTGCCGCTGCCTCTTCGTTTCCCACCTCCAAGGGCAGCGGGGATCTTGGAGGTGGGAAGGAAGAGGCTGTGGCGAGAGGCTGCGGCAAGGCCAGGGCAACATTTATTTATTGTTCATTTTTGTATTCCGCTCCTCCCAGCAGGCTCGGGGCGGATAACAACAAATATAACGGGCAACATGTCACCACATGTCGGCATGTAGCCCTACATTAAAAGCGTAAAAAACATAAAACACATTTAAAACACATTACATCACCACACAGGTATGGGAGGACATGCGACATAGTTCTTAGTCGGTGTGCCTAATTGAAGGCTAGGCCAAAGGGCCGTCTTACAAAGCCTCCGAAGGGGCCAGTTCGAGATAGCTGGGCACTGTCGGGAGGCGTTCCAGAGCACCGGCGCCGCTACGGGAAAAGTTCTCTGTCTAATCATCGATAGATGGCAGGAGCGGATTGATGGCACTGACAACAGATTCTGTTCATCGGAACGCAGGGCTCTGGGGGGAAACTACGGGGTAAGGCGGGCCCTCAGGTACGCACGCCCTAGGCCGTGCAAGGCCTTAAGGTCAAAACCAACACCTTGAAGGCAATTCGGTACTCAATAGGAAGCCAGTGCAGTTGCCGGAGGATAGGTGTGATGTGCTCCCTCACTGGCGTTCCCGCCAGCAGCGGCTGGCGGCATTCTGCACTCAGCTTGAGTTTCGGTTTGTCGACAAGGGAAGGCCAACGTGAGGGCATTACAGTAGTCTAATCTCGAGATGACCGCCGCTTGGATTACCGTGGCCAGGTCGTCCCTGGACAGGTAGGGTGCCAGTCGCCTAGCCTGCCGGAGGTGAAAGAATATCGTCCTGCTGACCACGGAGACCTGAGCCTCCATGGTCAGCGAGGAGTCCAACACAACCCCAAGCTCTTAACCGATGGCGATGGGTTAAAGCGGCTGCCCATCCAGGGTGGAAGCAACCGGCACCCACCCAGGCCAGGCCGACCAGGCCACAGGATCTCGTCTTCGATGGGTTCACCTTCAGCCGGCTGGCACGCAGCCAACCAGTCACGGCTTCAAGGCATAGATGGAAACAATCGGGTACAGAGTCCGGCCTGCCGTCCATTCTCAGCAAAAGCTGGGTGTCATCCGCATACTGACACGGGTGAGCGTGAGAGAGAGGGCGAAGGGGAGAAACCACTGAGGGGGATCGCCTGGGAGCCTTCCCTGGCGCAGGTGCAGTGGTGTCACCGGCTGAAGTGCGTGGATTCTGAGGCAGCGGGCTCCCCTCATCGCCTTCCTCTTCCTCCACCTCCAGCCTCAGAATCCACGCGCTTCAGCCGGTGATGCCACTGCGCCTGTGCCAGGGAAGGCTCCCAGATGACGCATTCGCATTAGTGCTGTCTCCTTGACTGAAGGAGGAAGACTAGAAACATGCACTCTGTCAGGATTGGGAAACCTGAGCTTTGGGGAAGACCAGGTTCCCAACCTATCATGAGGCAGCAGCGACCTTTGCCTTAATTCCTGACCCAGACCTTTGTCCTGCACTTCATGAGACTGCTGAGTCAGACTGGGGAGTGAGTAACTTCCAGGTGCCTGGGAGGAAGTGAGGTAACTCCTCCAGGCTTGGACATTGGACATTGAGACTCCTGACGCTGACTCTGTGACCCTGGGTTCATGCCCCTATGGACTACTGGGATTGCTGATTCATGGAAGGCTGATGAAACCTCCCTGTAGTGGGCCTTGCCTCTCCAAGGATCTTGTCCACATCCTCGAGCTGAACCAATTGAAACGAATCCATTAAAACCGGACAAGCAGATGCTCGTGTCACATCCTCAGAGACTGCCGTTAAAGTGGTATCGAAATCGAAACGGATCAGCGCCACTTTATCCGCGCCGGCCTTAGCAAATTCTTCATTAGCGTACCACCGAGCCGTCCAGGGATCTCACACTGTGGCGGATTTAAAAGACCCCTAACGACTCGGAACAGTTCCGCTGACGGTTCTTGCGGCGGCCACCTTGGCCGCGCGAGTAGATGTTTTTTGTGCGGCTTTTGTTGCTGCGTCATAAGTCCTCAAAAGGGGACCAGGCGCGCCAAGACGAGCTGATCTCTGCTCCGCTTCCGACGCCCACACGCACTCTAGCCTCCTCTTTTTCGCTTCATTGCTGCCAGCTCCTCAGTAAACCAAGGAGCTGGTTTAGCCTGGTTACTCAAGAGGGGGCGCTCTGGAGCGATCGGGTCAATAGCCCTTGTCATCTCCCTGTCCCAGAGAGAAACAAGAGCCTCGACAGGGTCACTTACCGAGGAGGTGGGAAAATCCCAAGAGCCGCCAGAATCCATTCGGATCCATAAGTCTCCTGGGGCGGACCATTTCTAATAGGTCCACCACCCCCGCGGAGGTGGAAAGGCACAGTGAGTCTAAACCTGATCAGGTGGTGGTCGGTCCATGGCAAAGGAATGATGGTCAGTTCCTCCACTCCGCCACCTTCATCCCATCCCTGGCAAAAAACCAGATCTAACGTGTGTCCTGCACTATGGGTGGGACCTGATATTAGCAGGACAGGCCCATGGTTGCCATGGCGGCCATGAAGTCCTGAGCCGCTCCTGATAGAGGGGTCTCGGCATGGACGTTGAAGTCTCCCAGCACAATGAGCCGTTGGGACTCCACGGCCAAGCCTGAGACTACTCCGGATAGCTCAGGTAAGGAGACTGTAGTGCAGCGGGTGGTCGGTACACTAGCAGAATCCCTATCCTGTCCCGATCACCAACCCTTAGGCCAACACATTCGAACGTGGTTGATTGCGGGATGGGGCACCTGGTCAAGGGGATGGAATCCTTATATACCACTGCGACTCCCTCCCCCCCTCTCCCGGTCTCGCTTGGTGCTGTACGGAATAACCCGGTGGGCAGAGCTGAGAGAGATTAACCCCCCCAGCCTCGTCCAGCCAGGTCTCCGTTATACAAGCCAGGTCAGCTTGTTCTTCAACACAGATGGAGTTTGGGAAAAATAGACCTTGATATTTGGGAGGAAGGCTGAGGAAGGCTGGCGGGGGAGTCACTCATGGAATTCCGCCTTCCTTTCCTTCCTCTGAGGGCCCTTCTGCCAGGCCCCGACCCTTTCCCCCCGCGAAGGAAGGCCCCTTCTCCCCTTTGGGGCCCTTCCTCCCCGAGGGGCTTTGGGGGGGCTGGGCCGAGGGGAAGAGCGCCCCGGGGCCTCACCTGAGATGCAGAAGGGCCAAGCTGGGGCGCCTCCAGAAGCAGCTGGCTCCTTCGCTTCCTTCACCGCTGCAGGAGAAAGATGAACACGTGTGCCACCCCCAAGACCTAATGCACATGCGCCAGACAAGGGCACTTCCACTTCTGCTTCCGTTCTCTGCCCTCCCTCGATTGGAGGCTGGCTGGGGAGATGGCCAAAGGAGGCGGCACCCCGGCCCTTTCTTCACCGCCGCCGCCACCCGGCCCTTCCTCCTCCTCCTCCTCCTCCTCTCCCAAGCAGCAGCAGCAGGAGTTTGGCAGGAGGGGGAAGAAAGGGGGGGAAGAGAGGTTTTTCTGCGGCACACCAGGTGATTGCTCACGGCACACTAGTGTGCCATGGAACAGCCAGACCCAGGTTACCCATAAGGCCACCCTAGGCCATGGCCTAGGGCTGCACATTTTGGGGGGCAGCAAGTCTGGACCCCCCAAAAAAAGTTTTTTAAAAATCCCCCAAAAAGTCCAATTTTTTTTTAAAAGGGCGTGTGCGTGCGGCGGCGTAAGCGCCACCCACGGCCGCCGCCCCCCTTAGCTCTGCACTCCTCAGCTCTGCCCCCGCCCTCGGCTCTGCCCCGCCCTCGGCTCCGTCCCCAGCTCCTCGCGCACCCAGTCTGTTTCCCTGCCTCCCTTGTCCGGCTCGTGCGCCTCAGTCGCTCTGTGTGTTGGTGTTTCCCTGCCTTTCTCTCTCTCTCGCACACGCTCCTACCTCCCTCAGCTCGTGCCCCCGCAGCCTGTGTTTCCCTGTTTCTCGCGCGGGGCGGAGCCAGGGGCGGTGCAGGCCGGAGCCAGGGGCGGGGCGGAGCCGGGGACGGGGGCAGACTCAGAGCCTTTGGCCTAGGGCGCAAAGGGCCTGATCCGGGCCTGGGAACAGTGGTTGGGAAACACTGGTATACACATTCCTTTCTCCTTTTCTCCAGTGAAAGACATATTCACACACACACAGCCTCCTTCCTTTTTTCCTTCCCTCAAATTGCAATCTTTAGTTTTGTCAGTTCTCTTCCCGATACGCAAGAACTGTCCTGCTCACATCACACTTATTCACCTGAACAAATCAAATTCCTATCTCATCTCTTCATTTCCTGCTATATCTCCGTAGTAGTATTCCTGATTATTTCTCCGTTGCCATTCTAGGTGCATAGATTAATCATATTTTTCTGAACATACACATTTCTACTTCATTTTACAGTCAGGTACATTGTCCCGTGAGTAATATACTCCCATTGTATTGTGTGATCTGATCTCCAAACCAAATATGTCTTGTCTTATTGTCACACTGTCAGCAGTATACAACCAAGGAGGCTAATAATGCTTCACAAGCATCCAGACACAAAGCCACCGCAACTCAATAGCTGGTGTGGGGGCCACGCCGTGGCATATTTTACTCAGCAATATACAAGTTCAGGTGCTCTCCCTTGTTTGTTCAAAAGGGTTAGCAGTTAGAAATCCTTTGGACTTGCAAAGTGAAACACAGAAGACCTCTCACATGTTGATGTTTGGTGTTTCCATGCTCCCTAGATAATTCCATTCTGCCCTACACTGCCATGTAATCCAGGATCTAATCCTAGATTATCTGGTTTGAACTGAATTATATGTGTCTATATTGCCATATAATCTATTCAAAGGAAAAAAAATAATGTCAGGAGCCACTTGAGAATCTGCAAGTCGCTTCTGGTGTGAGAGAATTGGTCATCTGCAAGGACATTGCCCAAGGGACGCCCTGATGTTTGATGCTCTAACATCCTTGTGGGAGGTTTCTCTCATGTCCCCGCATAGGGAGCTGGAGCTCACAGAGGGAGCTCAACCTGCTCTCTAGATTCACACCACTGACCTATCGGTCAGGAGTCCTGCCGGTGCAAGGGATTAACCGAGGGGTCAGGAACCTTTTTGACTCAGAGAGCCATGAAAGCAAAATATTTGGAAATGTATTTCAGCGAGAGCCATGTAATATATTTAAGACTAAATTCTCCCATTCTGATCAAAAGGGGATCTGGCAGTCTGGCAAAGTATGGCCACGCCCCCTGGCACTAGGCCACGCCCTCATCAACCGCCCCTCAGTGGTTTCTCCCCTTCGCCCCCCCCCCTCTCGCTCACCTGCGGCCACGCTCGGTGGCAGCACCGCACCATGTTGCTCTGGCCTTGCCGAAGCCTCTCGCCGCTGCCTCTTCGTTCCCACCTCCAAGGGCAGCGGGGATCTTGGAGGTGGGAAGGAAGAGGCTGTGGCGAGAGGCTGCGGCAAGGCCAGGGCAACATGGCACGGGTGAGCAAGTGAGAGAGAGGGCGAAGGGGAGAAACCACTGAGGGGGATCGCCTGGGAGCCTTCCCTGGCGCAGGCGCAGTGGTGTCACCGGCTGAAGTGCGCGGATTCTGAGGCAGCGGGCTCCCCTCATCGCCTTCCTCTTCCTCCACCTCCAGCCTCAGAATCCGCGCGCTTCAGCCGGCGATGCCACTGCGCCTGTGCCAGGGAAGGCTCCCAGATGACGCATTCGCATTAGTGCTGTCTCCTTGACTGAAGGAGGAAGACTAGAAACATGCACTCTCTCCACTGCAGCGTCCCTCATTTGAACTTGGGCCATTGCCCCAGCGTATTGCGCATGCGCTAGGGTTGCCACCCTAGCTGCGAGCCAGATGCACTCATAAAAAGAGCCACATCTGGCTTGAGAGCCATAGATCAGCAAACGCGGAGGCGGAGTTTCCAGCCGGCAGTGGTGCACCTCTGCAGATCTGGCACTCTTGGCAGGCGCCTACTCTGCCGAGTGCGTTAATCTGCCCCTGTGTGTAGGAAAAAGGCCCAGCATCATCTACCGAAGGCTACCTTGGGCATGGAGCAAGCCCTGAGGCCACGTGTACATCAGCATGCAAAGAAAGACCCTCTCATCTTGTTTCCTAATCGCAAATATGTTCCTCGGACTTGTAGCTATCCCATTTTTTTTTTTGCAGAATAGAGTTTAATCCTATCTAAGGGAGGGAAATGGAATGCTTTGAACTTCCACGACAAAGCCATGCTCCCGGAGAACAAAGAGACGAACGAGAAGGGAAAAGCAGGGCATTGGCAGAGGGCTTTGGCATGCCGAATTACAAAAATTGCAGCCCGAAGAGAAGGATTTAGAAGAACTAAGGGCCTGCATTAGATTTGCTTACGGTTTCAAGGCAATGCGGAACTCTGAAAAGAATGCCAATCACAGGGAATGAAACAAATCTAAATGACAATCCCCAGCTTTGACTAGAGCAGGGCTGTCCAACTTCTACCGGACCTTGGGCCGGAATTCCGGTCACTGATCACCTGGGGGGCTAAGCCCTGGCTCCGCCCCTCACCCGGCTCCGCCCCCTCCCCTCCCCCAGCTCCGCCCCCTCCCCGCCCCCGGCATTGCATAAATATACAATTAAATACTATATTATTTAAACAAGGGGAGAGGGAGGGATGGATGGAACACATGAGGGGCATAAATATACAGAATATCAAGGCAGAAAATCCCACAATCTCTGCTTTGAACTGGAATATATGACTGTTCCACTGGCCACATTGATCAGCATTGAATGGCCTTGCAGTTGAAAGGTCTGTGTGCTTTCATTCTGCCAGTTTACCCCTGGCTGATTCCATTCAGTGCAAGTCATCAAAGTAAACTTAGGTAATTGCAAAGAATGTAAATAATTCTGGGGGGAGGAAAAGGAGGGGGAGGAAAGGGGGTGGGAGGCCTTTCCTTGAGCTCCCTCTCATTCAATTCCCCTCCCTCCTTTTCTCCTCCTCCCCTCCTATGGCTGGCCGGTTCTCCCCTTCTCAGTAAAGAGACAGTTCATGAAACGCAAATGAAGGGGTCAGAAAGGAAGGGGCTTGTGTGTGTGTGTGTGTGTGTGTGTCTGAGAGAGCCAGAGAGATCTTCCCTTTGCGCTGGGGAGAGGTGTGCCCAGGGCAGGTCCCCCTCCTCTCTCTCTCTCTCTCTCTCTCTCTCTCTCTCTCTCTCTGTCGCTCACTCACTCACTCACTCACGCTCTCAGACACACTCCCTCCCTCCCAAACCCCTTTTGCTTCCCTGGCGCTGAGGGCCTGAGCGCCTCCCAGACGGAGCAACAGCAATCCTGAAGAGGAGGAAGCTAGCGAGAGGAGAAAGAGAGGGAGGGGCAGGGAAGAAAGAAGGATGAAAGGGTGGAATGGAAGGAGGGAGGGAGAAGAAATGTTGCTCACCTTAACGCTGAATGCTTCCTTACAATAACTCCCCTCCCTGGGAAGGGAGGGAGGATGAGAAGGAGGAAGGAGCTCTGCCGAGGGGGAAAGCCATGCGGCCGGGTCGCTCTTCCTGTTTGCTGCCAAGGGGGCGGGGCCCGAGAGACGTCACTCCCTTCCATTGGCCCGCTCCCTCAGGAGGAGAGGAGGGGGCCAATAGAAAGCCAAGGGGCGGGACCAAATAATAATAATAAAAAATAATATTTTCTATTGAAAAAAATATTTTTAAAATATTTTTAAATATATATTATTTATTGCAGGAGGGTAAGGGGCCGTAGCCAAGGGGGGGCCGTGTACGGGCCCCGGGCTGCCTGTTGGACAGGCCTGGACTAGAGCATATGATTGTCCTTATTTACTATATTGGTGCCATTGGGATGGTTGTTCAGAGGAGTGGGCACATTTTGAGAGTTAACTGCATTCGTTCTACAGCAGGGCTGCCCAGGAAGTCGATCGCGATCGACTGGTCGATCCCAGGACCGAAGGATGTCGATCTCAGCTGGATGGGGCACTTCTAGAGGGGGCGGGGCTTTGTGCGGTCTGGCCCTGCCCCCTCCCCCTCTGGCTTTAGCGCTACCACAGCTTCTTCAGCCTTGAGGAGGGTAGTGCCAAGCCAGTAGTAGCTAGTTATGCCACCACTAGCTTGGCACCACCCTCCTCTAACCTGGAGAAGCTGTGGTAGTGCTAAAACCAGAGGGGGAGGGGGTGGAGCTAGGCCGCACAAAGCCCCGCCCCCAGCTTCAGCGCTACCACAGCTTCTTCAGCCTTGAGGAGGGTAGTGCCCAGCCAGTAGGGGCTAGCTATGCCACCACTGGCTTGGCACCACCCTCCTCTAGCCTGGAGAAGCTGTGGTAGCGCTAAGGGGGAGGGGCGGCCAGGCTGTGGAGCCCCTCCCACCTACAGCTCTACCACAGCTTCTTCCAGCCTGGAGGAGGTAGTGCCAAGCCAGGCTGTGGCCAAGCCACCACTGGCTGGCACTACCTCCCTGAGAAGCTGTGGTAGCGCTACCACAGCTTCCCCTGGCTTCAGCGCTACCACAGCTTCTTCAGCCTGAGGAGGGTAGTGCCAAGCCAGTAGTGGCTAGCTATGCCACTACTGGCTTGGCACTACTCTCCTCAAACCTGGAGAAGCTGTGGTAGAGCTAAAGCCAGAGGGAGGCGGAGCCAGGCCACGCCAAGCCCCGCCCCCTCCCCCAGCTCCACCCTGCTTCTCTCTTGGTAGATCTTTCTGACTTGGTTTTATTATAAGTAGCTCGCATGCTGAAACAGCGTGGGCACCCCTGGTTTTTCAGTATAGCTCGGGCATGGGCAAAGTTTGGCGCTCCAAATGTTTTGGACTCCAACTCCCACAATTCCTAACAGCCTCAGACCTCTTCCTTTCACCCCTCAGCCACTTACGCTGGGCCAAACTTTGCCCATCTCCACTTTGGATTTTTCACCTGCTCTGCACAGTTTGCAGTATCTCCCTTCCTCTGCCATGTTGCATCCTTCGTGAAAGCATTATCTGCGAATGCTTAAACACTGAAGTGTCTGAAACATGGAGGGTTTACTTCACTTGCTTTCACTCCCAGCCAAAAAAAAAAGCGCTGTCAAATCCCTCCATGGCTCTAAGCAAGAACTGCTGCCAGCTGATCCTTGATAGATGAAATTTCCCCGGTGACCAATGGAGATGTCTCTCTTTGAGAACGATGTGCTGTTCTTGCTCCACTTCACTCAGCATTTTGTCAATAAAAGAGGCAATCAACCAAGTGTCATTTCACAGCAAACGCAATTTGCATTAATGGGATTTGGGCTGCAGCTTGGTGGATTGAGCCTATAGACGGCAACGGAATAAGTTGCATTGCATGATGGGCAGATAGCAGGGGCACCAACGAAATGTTTCAGGAGGGAGCTTTTGCACATTTACTTCCATGCTCTGGATAGAGTTATCCCAGTTTCTTACTTTTTTTACACACACGACTTCAAAATATACTATCTTTTGGAAAATGGAACTCTCCGGGATCTTTTGGAGGTCTTGCGATCTTTGGAAAGGCATGACCTTGTTAGAAGTCATAACTTTTTGAATAATGATACCATAACCTCTTGGTAAAGGCACACCCTGTTATAGTCATAACCTTTTGGGAAAATGTAATTCACCAGCATTCATGCAAGGCAACTCAGTTTCTCAGCTGTTAAACTGATGTACCGAGGCATGTCTTTGAACAGTTAGGGCTAAAGACATGCCAATGCACAAACATCTCTCTCTCTCTCTCTCTCTCTCTCTCTCTCTCTCTCTCCTCTCTCTCTCTTCTCTCTCTCTTCTCTATCTCTTTCTCTATACATTAATACAGTGTTTCCCAACCTTTTTTGAGCCGCGCCACACGTTTTACATTTGCAAAATCCTGGGGCACACCACCAACCAAAATGACACAAAATGACACTCTAACACAGTAATACAGATAGTTAATATGTTTTTAAAATGTATTTATACACTCAGTGTGAAACCTGGGCCTGTTTCTATAAAGTTCTATAAAGAAAGTCCACTTCCTGGTTGGCGTTCCAGATGCGGAAATACTCAAAAGTAGCATTTCTTACGAATGTCTTACGAATCTTTTAATTTTCATAACTTTTTTCTCATGCCTAGTATTTATACACTCAGTGTGAAACCTGGGCCTGTTTCGATGAACTCAACATAAATATCCTGGCAGGAATGGCAGAAAGACACAAACTTCCCACACAGAACTCCCATAACCAAGAGAAAATGCTATAAGAGTTTGGTGGGCATTGACCTTGAGTTTTGGAGTTGTAGTTCACCTATATCCAGAGAGCACTGTGGACTCAAACAATGTTGGATCAGGACCAAACTTGGCATGAATACTCAATATGCCCAAATATGAACGCAGATGGAGTTCATGGGAAATAGACCTTGACATTTGGGAGTTGTAGTTGCTGGGATTTATAGTTCCCCTACAATCAAAGAGCATTCTGAACCCCACCAATGATAGAACTGGGCCAAACTTCCCACACAAAACCCCCAGGAGGCAAGAGGAGGTCTCTACTTGGGGAAAGGGAGGCGGGTCTTCCCAATGCATGGAGAGGGAGAGACCAAGTAGACAACGGGTGGGGAGGGGTGTTTGTAATTTTGTGTCTTTATAGAGGTAGGTTTCTTAGGGTTTTTATACTTCAACACACTAGACTCTCCCCCCTCCTGGAGGTTCCAATTTCCCACGGCACACCTGATGATTGCTCACGGCACACTAGTGTGCCCCGGCACACTGGTTGGGAAACACTGCATTAATAAAGCGGAATGTTTGTATGTATGTGGGTTTGTTTGTTTGTGGGTTTGTGGATATGGGCCAGCGTTCTGATTGGCTCCCGGCCTCTCAAATCCCACCCTCTTCAAACATCAGGATTGCTTGCCACAGAGGCAGCATTTGGAAAAACCACTCTGATTGGCCACCATTGTCTCATTGCTCAACCGCCTCTGATTGGACACCTTGCCTCAAACACCATGATTGGTTGGCACAGACTCAGCTTTTGCTACACCGCCTCTGATTGGCCACCATTCCTCCTTCCCTATTCTCAAAGCTCTCCCAGACAGTACTTTACAAATAGCCTTCCTCCACACACAGCAGCACTTCCTCCACTTCTTTCTCCTGGCTAGGCCTCAGCCTGATTTCTTTCACAGTAAGACTTACTTTTCTTCTTTCTCCTGACTAGGCCCCTTAGAACACAGAAACAGACCACACTTGCCGCACAGCCCCCCACACACACACACACTCTACATCCTGGTGCAGTTTGAGGGAGGGGGCCCCAGGGATGATGGGACTTGAAGTACCTTCACTAACTTCCTAAGACCACTGTGACCCTCATCCAATCATACAGACCCACATGCCCACACAGAGCCTCCATGACCTGCTGCACTTTGGAGGAGGCTGCACCACGGATGATGGGACTTGCAGTTCCTTCACTACTTCCATGATACCACTCCAATGCCTTCAAATGAAGGAACAAGACCACACTTGGCACACAGAACCCCCATGACCCACTCTACATCTTCCTGCTGTTTGGAAGACGGTGGACCACAGATGATGGGGCTTGCAGTACCTACATTAATTCCATGATACCCCTGCAGCTCCTTCTCAAGATGGATCAAGACCTAGCTTGGCACACAGGATGCCCGTGACCCACTCTACACCCTGCTGCAGCTTGGGGGAGGGTACACCACAGATGATGGGACTTGCAGTACCTACATTAATTTCATGCTACCCCTGCAACTCCTACTCATGACGGATTGAGACCTAACTTGGCACACAGGGCCCCCGTGACCCACTCTACATCCTCCTGCTGTTTGGAAGATGGTGGGCCACAGATGATGAGACTTGCAGTACCTTCACTAATTCCATGATACCCCTGCAGCTCCTACTCATGACGGATCGAGACCTAACTTGGCACACAGGACCCCCATGACCCACTCTACACCCTGCTGCAGCTTGGGGGACGGTACACCACAGATGATGGGACTTGCAGTACCTTCACTAACTTCCGGAAACCACTGCCAGCCACACAAACATCTGATAAGGACCAACCTTGACACAAATTGGCTTTCTCAAATGACCTGGGCACCACTGGGTCCCCAAGCTAGTACTTTATATACTCGAGTATAAGCCTAATTTTTCAGACTTTTTCAAAGGCGGAAAAAGTCCCCCTCGGCTTATACTCAAGTCAAGGTTATTTATTATTTCACTCTGTTATAAATGATAATAAATGTATTATTATTACATTTATTATTTTACTCTATTATTATCCATTATTTTACTCTATTATTTCTGTTATTATTAAATTTCCATTATTTTACTCTATTATTATTTATTTATTATTTATTTATTTCAATTTTTGACCGCCACTCCTGGAGGCTCGGGGCGGTTTACATACAAGATAGGAAAAAAACCCATTATTTAGCAACAAGAAATTATTTTTAAAAATTTTAAAGCTCACAACATTAATCGAAAGCCTGCCTAAATAGATGGGTCTTGCATGCTCTGCGGAAGGAATACAGATTGTGCAGAGCCAGGCATGTAGCCAGGGGCTTAGGGGCTTCAGCCCCCCATTCTCAGGGTGGTTCGTGAGAAGGCCTTACTGGTACATTATTTAAACTGTTATGTTTATTCATATCATGATCTGATCACCATGCTCATTATATCCCACATTCATGGGATAATAATACAAAAGGTTTGGTAGGGTAGTCCCTCTTTTACTCAGACTCAGCCCCTCCCGAATCAAACTCAGCCCTCCCCGAATCAAAATCCTGGCTACGACCCTGTGCAGAGCACGAGTCTCAGATGGCAAGGCGTTCCACAACACCGGGGCAATGATTGAAAACGCCCTTCGCCGAGTTGTCCTCAGGCGAAATTATCTTAGACTGGAGATATCCAGGAGGTTTTGGTCCTCTGATCGTAGTGATCTCGGGGGGGGGGGGTTATATGGGACTAGGCGATCCCTTAGGTACACTGGCCCCAGACCATGTAAGACCTTGAAAGTAAGAACTAACACCTTGAAAGTGATCCGGAATGTAACCAGTGCAGATCCCGGAGTATTGGTGTTGTACGACAACTCGCAGGCTCCCCTGCGAGAAAACGGGCCCCGGCATTCTGCACTAGTCTAAGTTTCCATATCAGAGTCAGGGGTAGGCCAATGTAAAGAGCGTTACAGTAGTCAAGTCGTGAGATGACCATGGCTTGGATTACCGTGGCCAGGTCGTTCCGGGACAGATAGGGAGCCAGGCGCCTTGTTTGTCGTAGATGGAAAAACACAACTTTGATGACACTGGAGACCTGAGCCTCCATTGACAGGAGAGGGTCCAGAAGGACTCCCAAGCTTTTTACTGATGATGACGGGCATAATTCCTCGCCATCCAGGGTTGGTAGTTGGATGTCCCTATCGCCCGGACAGCCCAGCCACAAGATCTCCATCTTCGCCGGATTCACCATCAACCTACTGGCCCGCAACCATCCAGTAACGGCTTCAAGGCAAAGATGGAAATTATTGGGTACGGAGTCCAGCCGGCCCTCCATTCTCAGAATGAGCTGAGTGTCATCAGCGTACTGATGGCACTCAAGCCTAAAGCTACGTACCAGCTGAGCAAGTGGCCGCATATAGATGTTAAATAACAAGGGGGAGAGTATGGCTCCCTGGGGGACCCCGCAAGATAGAGGGAAAACCCTCAGAGGCCAGCCAGCCAGCCAGCCCCCCCCCCCAAAATAAGCCCTCGCTGGTTCCGATTATGGAGGAAAGAGGACAGCCAATTTAAGGCTGTCCCCTGCACTCCAGTCACGGCCAGGCGGTGCGTCAAAAAATCGGAATCGACTGTATCAAACGCTGCTGTGAGATCCAATAACACAAGCAGTGCCGATCCACCTTGGTCAAGCTGGCAACGTAGCTGATCTGGGATGGAAACCAGGACCGTCTCCATCCCGTGCCCTGTACGGAAACCGTAGAGTCCCTTCTAACTCTTACTATTACTATTATTACCTTTATTATTTTACTCTATTTATTTTTATTGGAAGCACATTTACATTGAAGAAGGTCAGAATAGTTTAATCAGAGTTGGACAGTCTTATCATAAATTACAGTTTTATGTAAATATTCAAAAAGGTTCCCAACCCCTGTACTAACTGCTCCTCAACACAGTTGCCATAATTGCCAGGCCCGGATTAACTGTTTGTGGCGCCCTAGGCCACACTCTTGATGCGCCGCCCCCGCCCCAGGGGGTGGGGCCACTTGCGGGGGGGCACTTGCGGGGGTGGGGCTGCTTTCGGGGGCCCCCTCCTTCCTCCTCACTGAAGGAAGGAGGGGTGGGGCCAAGGCGAGCAAGGAGGGGTGGCGGGACTTCCCTCCACCTCCTCGCTCGCGTCGGCATCGGCCCCGCCCCTTATTCCTTCAGTGAAGGAAGGAGGGAGGGGCGGGGCCGATGCAAGCGAGGAGGGGGCGGTGGGACTTCCCTCCGCCTCCTCCTCACTTGCGTCGGCCCCGCCCCTCCTTCCTTCAGTGAAGGAAGGAGGGGTGGGGCCGACGCGAGTGAGGAGGGGTGGCGGGACTTCCCTCCGCCTCCTCGCTCGCGTCGGCATCGGCCCCAGCCCTCCTTCTTTCAGTGAAGGAAGGAGGGGCGGGGCTGACACGAGCGAGGAGGGGGCAGCGGAAGCTGCATCAGAGGCCCTAGGGCCTAGGCACTCCGCGCAGGCGCAGAAGCACCCGAAGATCAAAGTTTTTGTAAAAAAAAAAATTTTATTGGGGGGGGGCAGACCTGCTGCCCCCACCTAATGGCTGCCGCCCTAGGCCATGGCCTAGGGTGGCCTTATGGATAATCCGGGCCTGATAATTGCTTTACATTAGTAGTAACCACTCGGAGTAAACGCGAATTGCCTGCAGCAGTTTCTCCTTCCCTATCCTCCAACTGGCAGGAGCAAAAGGAAAAACAACTCTTTTCCAGCAATTTGTACAGCCCAGGCTGCCTGTCTGATTAGCCATAATGGGGAATAGTCCCTGTAGCACCGTCCTCATGACACAGGTTGCCTTGCAGAAACAATACATTTCCGTTAGTGTCAGGCTCTCCTTACCGTGAAGGATAAAGTGGCCCTTCGAGAAGCCTCTTCTCTGTGAGCATAACAGGAGGCCAAAGGAGATTTGTATCGCTGAATGCAAAAGGGAAGCCAGAACATGCCAGATATCATGCGGGCAGGGTATGGAAATGTTTTCCCATCCAGGCTTCCTCTCAGTCAAGAGTGTTCCCCATCAGGTGCCATGGCACCCCACTCTTGTTCAAAAGCCATACCTTGATTTCTGCAATAATAAACAGCCCAAGGTGAAGACGCCACAAAGTCCAAGTAGAGAAGGCAGGGTCCAAAGGTCACAGCTAACCTCCAGCTAGAGCGCTCAAGAGCCAGGGGTTCCCAGTTCTCGGGTGTCCATGCCAGTGTTTCCCAACCGGTGTGCCGTGGCACACTAGTGTGCTGTGAGCAATCATCAGGTGTGCCGTGGGAAATTGGAACTTTTCTTCCCCCTCCTAGCAGCTCTTTCTCCCTCTTCCCTCCCCAAAGATCCTCCCCGAGGCAAAGGAAGGGCTCCGCCAAATGCCAGGGCCAGGCCCGCCTTGAGGAAGCCTTCAGGAGTCTCGACTCAGCATGGCTCCAGTTCCCGCTCAGGACTGCTTCAGCCTCCCGATACTCCCAGGTTCGCTCACTGCCCAATTAACCGACGTGGAGCTTCTCGCAAGAAATCCAATCCAACGCGAAAACGCCAACTCAATCACTTCCACTCAGAATCACAATGTTGGGAGGAGGCTCACCACTTTAAGGTCCCTAAAACAGGCATGGGAAAACTTCGGCCCTCTGGGTGCTTTGGACTTCAACTCCCACCATTCCTAACAGCCGGAGGCCCTTTCCTGCTTAAGTGGCTGGGGGGGGGGAGGAGAAGGGCCTGAGGCTGCTAGGAATGGTGGGAGTTGGAGTCCAAAACACCTGGAAGGTCCAAGTTTGCCCATGCCAGCTTTCCTCCCCCTTCGCGCCCTTCCCCCCCCCTCCTGCCGAACACTTACTTTTTCTTCTCCACTCAGGCTCCCTTCTTCCCAGCCTCACTCTGCTCGCTTTGCCTCGCTTTGCTCATGCTGCCGCTTGTCCCGCCATTTTGATCCGAGGGAGCAGCGTGAACGTGTTCAGGAGGGGAGGGGGAAGATGTGGGGCGAGTCTGCGCAGTAGCAACCGCACGGGTCACGTCTTCCTCCCTCCCCCCTCCCCTCCTGAAGAAGGGAGCCTGAGTGGAGAAGAAAAAGTGTTTGGCAGGAGGGGGAAGAAAGGGTATTGGAGGTTCCAATTTCCCACGGCACACCTGATGATCGCTCATGGCTCACCGGTTGGGAAACACTGCTCTAGTAGTTGAAAATGGCTATGGGCTCAAATTTTCACTGCAACTGGAAGTAGCAAATGGGCTTTTTGTAAGGCTGATAGGGGTGAAAGGGCAGGCCATAAGGTGATGCCAGCTGTTTTGTGCCCCATAAAATCTGCAGATGCTCTGTCTGCCTCATGGTAGGGTTGGACTTGCCTAAATACAATATGGAGCCAAAGTTACCTTGTTCCAAAAGATAACTTGCCATTGCCGATATGAAGAAGCGCATCTATGCAAGCCTGTTGGGGGTCGGGAGAGCTGAATAATAACAGCATATAAATCTTCAACGGTGTTATAATGAGATGCTCTGTACTCTTTGTAGAGAAGATGACAGAAGTAGGTTCTGGTGATAAAAATGCTGCTTGTTGTTGAGTCGTATTCACTTTCTGTGCTCCGTGTTTTGAAGTTCTGTCCCCCCAACCCAGCATCTCGTGCTATTTTCCCGCACAGCGATAATGGCTGGAAACAACACAAGCGAGCTCGTTAGCTTTCTATTTGAGGATCAAGGGAACGGAATTTCATTTCAGCTCTCGGGAAGGTGCAGACATTATTTTTTCTAGGGCTGAGAAAAGACGCCTGTCAAAAACCACCCCGGCAGAATGATGCTAATGCAGCAATCGTGGTTCCACCTTTTACCCATTTCTATCAGAGATGGCTCCAAAGTTAGAATAGATGGGTCACAGCTAGAGTTGCTTGCTAAGCTATAGATACATAGGTTAAGGCAAAATACTGCAAGGTACCAACACAAAACAGTGCTATAAGCAAATAAGATATATAATCCACTGTGGGAGGAACTCGAGAATACTCAATGCTATCAAAATACACGCTAATACATTACATATAGATACGGCACTAGGGAACAGAGGCCACGCCCTCTACCAAAGGCCCAGCGTCCCGTGTAATGTTGACACCAAGACTTACGTAGTTAACAAAGTAAAACTGCGGCAAAATAAAGAGATATGTCCGTTGGTAGTCGCTACAAAGTCTCGCGACGTATGCCAGGTGCACGCGGGGAGGTGGGCAGGTGATTGGGCCTGGCGAGGGAGTTCGCCTCAGCACGCGGCGGCTACTTCCGGTGGCGGCTGTCAGGAGGCAATACGTCGCCAATACCCCTTTGGCTCCACTCCCCTCTCCCTTTGTCTCCGCCCCCTGCCTGCCCAATTGGGTCACTGTATTCGGCGGCAGGGTGGAGACAAAGGGAGAGGGGAAGCACTCCCTGCCTGCCCGATAGGGAGTGCTTTGCTTACAGGCTTCTGCGCACAGGAGCTACTGGGCATACCTGGAGGTTTTCGCGCGTGCGCAGTTGCTCCTGCGCTCAATTTCAGCTCCGGAGCAACTGTGCCTGTGCTAAAACCTCTACGCATGCCCAGAAGCGGCGTCGGAGCACACAAGTCCGGGGCCCAAAAGTAGGCAGCCGCAGCGCTGCCTCAGGAACATCGACAGGGCCAGGACGCTGTCTGGCGCCGGCGCCCGGTGGGCGGGGGAATTCACCCCTTCCCAGATGGCGCCCCATGCGGCCGCTTCCTTGGCCTACCTGTAGGACCGCCCCTGATGACGTAGTACAGTGGCGGTGAGGACAAAATTGCACCTGGCACACGTCACGAGACTTTGTAGCGACTACCAATGGACATATCTCTTTATTTTGCCGCAGTTTTACTTTGTTAACTACGTAAGTCTTGGTGTCAACATTACACGGGACACTGGGCCTTTGGTAGAGGGCGTGGCCTCCATTCCCTTGTGCCGTATCTATATGTAATGTATTAGTGTGTATTTTGATAGCGTTGAGTATTCTCGAGTTCCACCCACAGTGGATTATATATCTTATTTGCTTATAGCACTGTTTTGTGTTGGTGCCTTGCAGTATTTTGTCTTAACCTATGTATCTGTATCACAGCTAGGGTTGCCATCTGTCTCGTATTATACAGGAAGTCCCATATTTTTGCTCGGAATTTCGTGTCCCGTATTTTCAGCTCCTGTCCCGTATTGACAGGACAGGACAGGACAGGACAGGTGGCAGCAGGAGGCCAGGCCAGGCCAGGCCAGCAGTGAGCGCCACTGCACTCATACTCACTCGCAGGCACGGCAGGCAGCAGAGCAGCCCCAGCAGTGGCACGCCTGCCTGGTCACAGGCGGCGCTTTGCTGTGCCACCAGACCAGCACCCACCTTCTTCCTGGTCTGCCCCCTGCCCTATGGCAGGCTCCGCTCAGGTCAGCCAGTGAGGGCAGGCCACCACAGAGCATGCGCACAGGAGAGAGGCAAGAGCAGCAGAGACACCACAAGGCTGAGCTGAGAGCAGGACGACACCGAGAGCAAGAGAGAGAGAGAGCCAGGCCCAGAGCTGAGAGAAGATTACATTAAAAGTGTTGGAACTTAGCAGGGAGCACGTCAGTGAGGCTTACTGCCCTTTGGGTGGTGATTTAAGCATTTGCCCATGATTTTCAAGGTTTTATGAAGTGTCCCTTATTTCTGTGAAAAATCCCATATTTTTAGGTAAATGTCCTTATATCAAAAAAGTGGCAACCCTAGTCACAGCCCAGCTAACTTTCAGCATCCTTCCAAATAGGAAGCTGCATTGAGACTTTGCAAGGGAAGGAGTTGAGGAGCACGTCAAACATTGACTGGCATCTTGTTCTTGACCCAAAACACAGGTGAAAAAACACTAAGTATATCTACCAGGCTGAAGTATCATATATTCTGTCCATGGATAATAATAAAGAAAGCATACATACGTGTGCGATATGCGGTATAATACAATTGCGTTATGCAATACACAAAGATCGTATATAGATTCAAACCGGAATAATCCAAGAGTCTCTAAATGAGAAGTCCGTGAGCTTGTGTCCATTTTGTGCTGGTCAGTGACCGTAATAAAGTTTTGTTGTTGTTGTTGACAGTCAGGAGTTTGAAGAGGAAAGGAAGGAAGAGTTTGGGAACTTTTTATGGCAGTGCTGCCCACGAAGTCGCTCGTGATCGACCAGTCAATCGCGGGTCCAAAGGAGGTCGATCGCTGCCAGATGAGCTGCTTCTGTCCTGCGCGTGCACGCACCTTGCGTGCAGTGGATCATCCACAGTTGCTTCTGGATGAGAGAGAATCAGGGCGCTCCGCCCTGCCTCTCTCTTGTCCGGAAGCAAGCGTGCAGCTTCCGCTGCCGGTGAGAGAGGGGCAGGGCGGAGCGGGAGGCGGGGCCTCCAGAGGCCCCGCCTTGCGCTCCACCCTGCCTCTCTCTCGTCCTGAAGTAAGCGTGCAGCTTCCGCTGCCGGCGAGAAAGAGGCAGGGCGGAGCAGGAGGCGGGATCTCCAGAGGCCCAGCCTTGTGCTCCGCCCTGCCTCTCTCTCGTCCGGAAGCAAGTGTGCAGCTTCCGCTGCCGGCGAGAAAGAGGCAGGGCGGAGCAGGAGGCGGGATCTCCAGAGGCCCAGCCTTGTGCTCCGCCCTGCCTCTCTCTCGTCTGGAAGCAAGCGTGCAGCTTCCGCTGCTGGTGAGAGAGAAGCAGGACGGAGCGGGAGGCGGGGCCTCCGGAGGCCCGGCTTTGCGCTCCGCCCTGCCTCTCTCTGGTCCAGAAGCAAGCGTGCAGCTTCCGCTGCCAGCGAGAGAGAGGCAGGGCGGAGCACGAGGTGGTGCCTCCGGAGGTCCCGCCTCACACTCCCTCATTCCCACAATGCCCCACGGAAAAAGCACCGCTTGGGAGGAGTAATGCGCGGATGGTGCGCTGCGTGGAAGGTAGATCTTTTTGACTTGGTTGTTTTAAAAGTAGCTCGCATGCTGAAAAAGTGTGGGCACCCCTGGTTTAAGGTTTAAAAGACACCCCTTTGAGGAGAATAGTTAATAGGCCTCTATAGTGTTTAGAGTGCTGTGGGAGGAAGGGAGATTCAAAAGGTTTTAAAAGATACTGTTTGGATTTCTGTGTGTGGAACTTTGTTTTAAGAAACTCAAGATAAAAGTTTCCATCCTCTGTAAGAAGTTAAGCCTGACAAGGTATTTGAAACCATTACGCATATTGACTGTTCAAAATAAAGAACATATTCCTGTTTCATTTCAACTGAAGTCATCATGTGGCTTTTTAAACATTCCAGTGAAGGACGTGGCCTATTAAAATAATAAATTGGTGGCAGCAATAGAAATCTTAATAAATAATTGGAGGCAGCAAAGGCAAAATAAAAAATACAGTGGTAGCTTCCTATTGTCTGTCCCTGTTTGTGTGTGAGGGTGTGTGTGCTCTGATTCCCTCGTGGCCTTGCCTTGGCCCAGACCTTGTCGTTTGTCCTTTATCCTCCACCTGTGTGGTGTGACTGTTGCAGATTCGGCCTTCAGTCCCTCCAGAGACCCCCCCCCCAAAAATGCTTGACAGATGTCATGCTGTGAGAAGACATGGCCCTGTACATGTGGATGTACACACATCTCAGCCACAGTTGGCTTGGCTTCTAGTGAAGTCTTGACGCTGCCTCTAGTGACCGCATTCTCTGCCCTCTTTTTTTTTAGGGGATGTATATCAAGTCAACCTATGACGGGCTCCACGTGATCACTGGAACTACTGAAAACGTATGTTTGAGTCATTTTCATGAGTTTTGTTTCATGTTTCTTGGCTACCCCATCTATGAACAGAATCCATAGGAAATACAGGTTGCGCATCCCTCATCTGGAATTGCAAAATCTGAAAGACTCCAAAATTATTGCCTGAGATTGTGACCCCTTTGCTTTCCGATGGTTCCAGGTACATAAATTCGGTTTCATGCACAAAGTGATTATAAGATTGTCTGTAAAATGACCTTTAGGCTCTGTGTATATGAAACACCAATGGGTTTTATGTTTGAACTTGGGTCCCATCTCAAAGATACCTCATTATGTGTATGCAAACAGGTATTCAAAAAGTCTAAAGTCCAGAACATTTCGGCTCTCATGTACTATATAAACTTGAGTATAAGCCGAGTTTTTCAGCCTTTTTTTAGGCTGAAAAAGCCCCCCTCGGCTTATACTCAAGTCAGTTATTTGATTTTAAATAATCTTTATTCTCTTTTCCATAGAACAACATATAAACATATATTTTATTTATTTTATTTATTTATTAGATTTATCAACCGCCACTCCCAAATGGCTCGGGGCAGTTCACACTCAGAACAAAGCAATACAATAAAAACAATAAAAACAGTTACAATAAAATACAGTTTAACCTGTGTATTAGGACTTGAAAGCCTGCTTAAACAGAGCGGTCTTACAGGCTTTACGAAAAGCTAAGAAATTTCGTAAAGCTTGAGTCTCAGGAGATAACACATTCCAAAGAACTGGAGCAATAATGGAGAACGCCCCTCTCCGAGTTGCGGTCGGATGGTACGATTTCACACTGGGCACGACTAGGAGGATCTGCTTTTCAGATCGCAGTGATCTCATGGGACAATATGGGCTAAGGTGCTCCCTCAAGTACACTGGTCCCAGACCATACAAGGCCTTGAAAGTTAAGACTAGCACTTTGAAAGTGATCCGGTACTCAATTGGAAGCCAGTGCAGTTCCCGCAGGATCGGTGTAATATGGCAGCTCACAGGAACTCCTGCGAGCAGCCGGGCTGTGGCCTTCTGCACCAACTTGAGTTTCCAGGTCACCGTCAGAGGCAGGCCAATGTAGAGAGCATTATTTATTTATTTATTTATTTATTTATTTATTTATTTATTAGACTTATTAGCCGCCACTCCCAGTGGCTCGGGGCGGCTTACATCAAGACCACGATAAAATCACAATCTACAATAGCATTAAAACCACAGAATAAAACGATTCCTAAAAGAAAACACAGTTTCAAAAGATAGCATATCACAGCTCAAAGGCCTGCCAGAATAGGACCGACTTGCAGGTCTTCCGAAAAGCCAACAGATTGCGCAAGGCCCTAACCTCCAGAGGTAATGCGTTCCAGAGGAGTGGGGCGATAATGGAGAACGCCCTTCTCTGAGTTGAAGTTAGATGGTATTGTTTGACATTGGGCACGGCTAGAAGCAGGGCCGGTCTTTCCATTAGACAAGAGTAAGCGGCCGCGTAGGGCGACACCTCCTGGCAGGGGCGTCGCCACCAGGGAGGGGCGCCTCTGCGCCGCCCCGCTCTGCAGCCAGTCAGCGCCACCGGGCTGGAGGCGTGGTCGGGAGCCAGTGCAGCCCGCCCGCGCCTCTACAGCCGGCGCCGTGGCCACACCTGCCGGCTGTGGAGGCGCAGCGCGCACTGGCTCCCGACCACGCCTCCAGCCTAGCGGCGTGGTCAGGAGCCAGCGCGGCCCGCCCTGCGCCTCCGCAGCTGGCGGCGTGGCCACGCCTGCCGGCTGCGGAGGCGCAGCGCGCACTGGCTCCCGACCACGCCTCCAGCCTGGAGGCGTGGTCGGGAGCCAGTGCGCGCCGCCGGGCTGGACGTGCCCGCGCATGTGCGGGCGCAGCTAGGAGCCACCGGGGGAGCGCCAAAATAATGTTCGCTTACCCCGGGAGAGGTCGGGCCACCCCTGGCTAAAAGGTTCCTCTCTTCAGATCTAAGTGATCTCATAGGACAGTATGGGGTTAGGCGGTCCCTCGGGTACACTGGCCCCAGACCATACAAGGCCTTGAAAGTCAAAACTAGCACTTTGAAGGCGATCCGGTACTCAATAGGGAGCCAGTGCAGTTCTCGCAGAATTGGTGTGATGCGGCAGTTCGCAGGAGCTCCTGCGAGCAACCAAGCTGCGGCGTTCTGCACCAGCTTGAGTTTCCGGGTCACCGACAAAGGCAGGCCAATGTAGAGAGTGTTACAGTAGTCTAACCTTGAGATGACCGTAGCTTACCATATAAGAGAAAGAGGAAGTGAGGGTGGGAGAGTGGTAAAATGAGTGTTGTGTATGGGGAGCAGAAAATATGTGGATAGAAAGGAAAAAAAGAGAAAATGGGGAAAAAGAACAAAAAAATAAAACACAAAAGACACTATTAAAACACGACGATGTCCTTCTGAGCTTGCATGTCAAGTTTTCTTGTTCTTCTTCTTGTTTATTTAGAAGTAGGAACAGGAAGTGTCATATTACTTTCAGCTAATTTTTTTTTGCTTTCTATACTTTCTGCGCTATCTATATGGTTATCTATATTGATATTCTATTTCTAATTAGTATATTTTTGTTATTTTTTTGTTTTTATTGGTCATGTGTATTATTTAATTATTGATTATTGATATTTATTAACTTTAAATAATTATCCCATGTTTCATGGTATGTGCTAAGTTTCCCTCTGATTGAGCATGTAAGTTTATCCATTAAAATCTAAAGATTTTTTATACCATTCTTCCTCCGTTGGGGAGTTTTCCTTTTGCCAATGTTTAGCATATATTAACCTAGCTGCTGTGGATAAGAATGTGAATAGCCTCTCCTGAGAAAGTGACATTTTAATTGTTTTGTCCATCACTCCTAGTAAATAAGTTTCTGCTTTTATATTATATTTTAAATTTAAAATGGTTTGTATCTTTTCATGTATATCTTTCCAAAATCTTTCAGCATGTGTACAGAGCCACCAGCAATGTATACGAGGGCGGGTCAATAAGTCCATGACTTTTTGAATTTCCCGCCTCTTAAAAATTTCCTGCTTCTGTCAACAGGCACCTGTCAGTTGATTCCTGTCAAAATTTGAACAAGCTGCATCATTTAGTTTGTCTTTGACAGCCATTGATAGCAGACTACCACGTGATTTGAGGAAAAAATGGAAAAAAGTGAATTTTGTGTGCTCATTAAGCATTATTTTTTTGCGGAAAAACCATCACTCAAACCAAGGCTAAGCTTAATAAATACTATGGGGACTCTGCACCATCAATTTCAATGGTGTAAAAGTGGTTTACTGAATTTAGTTGTGGCCGTACAAGCATGGAAGATGGCGAATGTTCTGGACACCCAGTTGAGGTCTATACACCCGAAACAATTGAAAAAAAATCACGATATGGTGTTGGCCGAACAGAGATTGTAAGTGCGAGAGATTGTGGAAACCATAGGCATCTCACATGGCTCAGTGGTTTCAATTTTAATTGATCACTTGGGTATGAAAAAGCTTTCCGTAAGATGGGTGCCACGTTTGCTCACAATGCAGGACAATACAAGGGTGCACACATGTGCAGTTGCCATGGCAACAATCCATGAATTGGGATACGAATTGCTCCCTCATCCGCCCTATTCTCCGGATTTAGCCCCGAGTGACTATTTTTTGTTTCCAAACCTGAAGAAATGGCTCAGTGGAAAGAGATTGGACTCCAACTATGAAATCATCTCACAAACAAATACCTATTTTGATGACCTCCACAAATCCTTTTTTTTTTTTTGGAAGGGATAAAAAATTGGAGAAACATTGGACAAATTGTATAGAGCTCAAAGGAGACTACGCTGAAAAATAACATGATTTTTTAAATCCAAAAACCTGTGTTTTATTCAAAAAGTCACTGACGTATTGACCCGCCCTTGTAAATGTTCCTTCCACGGATTTACATTTCCAGCAGTCAATGTTATTTATAATGTAAGATGAATGTATTGCCAGCTCTTAAGTTTAAACATGTGAGTGTGATGGGGAGGCAGAACCCGAAACAGGACTGCTGACAATATAAGAGGGGCAATTCTGTACTCTTAAAGGGATGGTCACCCATGCTTTCCCCTCTCAATGTGATGAAGTCGTATGTAGTGTGGAAGGGGAGCATGGCCAGGTCATGCCAAGGTTTGACAGCAGTGGCCTCCCTGGTTAGCTGCACTATTGCATCACACTCCATCAATTATGGTCCCCCAGCAATGGGCAGAAGGAAATAGTGAATCATCATGTACTTTGAGTTGTGGTGACACAATGGATTAAACCCTTATGCCGGCTGGACTGCTGACCTGAAGGTTGGGTGCTGACCTGAAGGTTGCCGGTTCAAATCCGCAAGATGAGGTCAGCTCCCGTCTGTCAGCTCTAGCTTGTAGGGACATGAGAGAAGTAACAGATCCGGGTGTCCCCTGGACAACATCTCTGTAAATAGCCAATTTTCTCACACCAGAAGTGACCAATGCTGGGAGAGGGACGTGCCCTGGCATTGGCAATGGGGGCACCCCTTGGGCATCGCGGGCCCCCCTGAAAAGCTGAATCATTTCCAAAGGCAACCTTCAGGAGCTGTGTGGCATATGCTCCATTTGGCCTCAGCTGTGCCCAGGAAGGACAAAAGAAGCATGAGGAAGGAGGCGGGAAGCAGCAGCGGGCACACTCGCCAACCACCTAACTCAGCCAGAGGCGGCTTCGCCATAGGTGAGGTCGACTGGTTGCCAGTGGCTGGTCAGTGGAGCACGACCCCTGGATGCGTGCTCATGGGGGAAAGAGGTCTGAGAGCACACACCCAGGGGCCGATGAAGCATGGCCCCTGGATGCGAGCTCCAAGAGCCTCTTCCCAACGCTGGGAGAGAGAGGCTTCCCAGCATTGGCAAGCAAGCGGGGGAAAGAGGGCTGAGAACGCATGCCCAGGGGCCGGTGAAGCACAGCCCCTGGATGTGTGCTCCCATGGCCTCTTCCTCACGCACTTGCCAATGCTGGGAGAGGGACACGCCCCGGCGTTGGCAACGAGGGTGCCCCCCTGAAACGCTGAATCATTTCCAACTCATTTACTTGCTTCAGAACAGAAATGACGGGAAAAGTTTCGCAAGAGTTTTGCTTGGCAACTGTAACGGACTGGATGAGGGCTAAGAAATTGAAACTAAATCCAGACAAGACAGAGGTACTCCTGGTCAGTTGTAAGGCCGAACAGGGCATAGGGTTACAGCCTGTGTTGGACGGGGTTACACTCCCCCTGAAGGCACAGGTTCCCAGTCTGGGAGTGATCCTGGACTCATCGCTGAGCCTGGAACCCCAGGTCTCACCGGTGGCCAGGGGAGCTTTTGCACAGCTTAGGCTTGTGCGTCAGCTGCGCCTGTACCTTGGGAAGTCGGACTTGGCCACGGTGGTCCACGCTCTGTTACATCCCGTATAAACTACTGCAACACTCTCTATGTGGGGTTGCCTATGAAGACTGCCCGGAAGCTGCAATTAGTCCAACACTCGGCAGCCAGATTACTAACAGGAGTGGGGTACAGAGAGCATACAACCCCCTTGCTGCATCAGCTCCACTGGCTGCGAATTAGCTTCCGGGCACAATTCAAAGTGCTGGTGTTAACCTACAAAACGTTATACGGTCTCGGCCCAGTTTACGTATTTTCCCCTATGAACCCTCAAGAGTGCTAAGATCATCTGGAGAGGCCCTGCTCTCGGTCCCGCCTCCTTCGCAGGCGCGGCTGGTAGGGACGAGGGACAGAGCCTTTTCTCTGGTGGCCCCCCAGTTGTGGAATTCCCTCCCAAGTGAATTTAGATCTGCCCCCTCCCTCCTGACTTTTAGGAAGCTGGTGAAAACATGGCTGTGCAATGAGGCCTTCACACAATGAGAGCGGAGATCACTAATTGACTAAAGTCAATGACCACCAGACATGGACTGTATACAAGGACTGAGCTGGACATGATTTTACTGTGGCGAATAGTTTTTATGTATTTATTGTATTGATAATTGTTTAATTTTATTGTGAATTTTAGATGTTTTTAGATTTTAACTGTTAGGTAGTTACAGTATCTTCTAAGAGGCATGTATCTTAAGGTTACAATACACTAACTATGGAGATACAACTTGATACTATATAGCTGCACTCCCAAAACCAATAACTCAGCAGTTTTTACGCTAACTGCTTGTCCTTTAAAACCAAACTGCTTCCCTAGCAGTTCAAACACAGCTTTTCTTCTATTCCCTCACAGAGTTCTTGCTGGTTGCCGGTCTGAGTCCCTCTATTGAGGTGAGAAGGTCGGGGTACAAAAGTTTTAAATAAATAAATAAGGGCAAAGGGACTTCCATTTTTCTTAAAAACTTCAAAATTGTCTTCAAAAGCAAATCTTTCCAAATTTATTCCGAATTGCGAAGATTCCGACCGAACCTAACCATGCCTGATAGGTATGTAGGTATGTATGGCAAATGTCTTCAGCAACCCTGTAAGACAGAGTGATATGTTGTCTGTTCAGGGTTGGAGTCTGGTGTAATCGGTACTGGAGGCAAAGCTGAACATGTAGCAAATGGCAAGGCTTGCTCCATGCTGGCTGCTTCGTTCATAATTCATAGCGTTCCATTTCAGAAGGGACTTCAGCCTCAAGCATGAAATCCTAAGTCAGCCACTGAATTGTGATTGATGGAGAATGTGTTCTCTCTTGCTGTAGCTTCCATTAGAGTGTTTTATATCAATCATATTTTCTTTGTGGTCATTCCCCATCTATGAAAGCTACGATGACACAAGGCTGAATATGCTTAGAGCCACCTGGAAGAATTTTGCAAGTAATTTTCCCGGAGCGATTTTGTAGCCCAGCCCAGTCACAGTATGAGAAACCTGTGTATATAAAATGTATGTCAACCCAGCATCTAGACAGCTAGCTTTTTCTCTTGGCAGTTCCATTTATATGGGGAAAGAAAGAAAAGGACGCATATCATGATGCATTCTATTTTACCGCTGTTCCAGAACAGAGCAGCCAACTTAAGACATAAGGACATATGGCCTTTGAGATGTTAGTAGGGAACTTGCAGGCCCTCAACATAATAGCCTATAAAACCACCTCCTGTTATTAATCTTTTTCCCCAAAGGTACACAGTTGTGTTGATCCTTATCAAGAAGTTTTCAGGTATTTTGTAAAACCAGTTGTAAGGAAGGATTCGAACTCAAAATTGTGACAGGGTTGGCTATACCACCATTGCGACCAAAATATGTAAGGGCTCTCTATAATACACTTTCAACTGTGTCTGGGTAGTTTTCTTATTCTTCTCTTACTACCAATTTATATGAAGACTTCTTATATTTCCACTTGCTGCCACCATTCACTATACTTGGCTAGCCACTAGTAAGAATTTGTTTTCTTGGCTTGTGTGTGAAGTAACTACACGGGTGATATCTTTGTTAAAGAACTGTAAAGTTTATTCAAACAGTGTTCTAAGCATGGAGGTTTCAGAGTTCAAATCTTAGGTGGTTACAGTATCTTCTAAGAGGCATGTATCTTAAGGTTACAATACACTAACTATGGAGATACAACTTGATACTATATAGCTGCACTCCCAAAACCAATAACTCAGCAGTTTTTACGCTAACTGCTTGTCCTTTATAACCAAACTGCTTCCCTAGCAGTTCAAACACAGCTTTTCTTCTATTCCCTCACAGAGTAGAGTCAGAGTCCCTTTTAAAACTGCTGATAGCTGGTTAAAACGGACTCTCTAACTCTCCACACACCCTCTCTCCTTCGACATTCACTGTCAACTCCCAACTGTCAAAGTTTGAATCCGAAGATTCTAAAACCAATTGAAGGCTCCGCCTCCTGTTTCCACGGTAACGAAAACCCCTTGGAGGTTCTGCACGCTAATATCTCCGTTAACCCTTTAGGGTTTGCTAAGTTTTTACCCTTTCAACATACATACATATATATAAATGTCAACCACATTTGAAACCTGTAATAAAGACATATGACTTCACCACACCAGTGGATCTTAAATCCCGTGACACGAGTGAACCAATCCCTCATACTTTGGATCACAACAGGAAGAGCTTGTAATAATACATTAGTCCATCCTCACTAACTATTTAATGTGGTTTGATATCACTTTGCCATGGCTCAAGACTATGGAATCATTGGAGTTGTAGTTTTACAAGACATGGGCAAACTTCGGCCCTCCGGGTGTTTTGGACTTCAATTCCCACAATTCCTAACAGCCACCAGTTTCACCAAACTGCAGGTCCCATCATTCTGTTACTCCTTTGCCATCTTATTTCTTCACCTCCCTTTAAAATGTCCTAGTTTCTCTCACCTCTTGTCACTTTTCCCCTATGTCGTCATCTTATTTCAGTTACTGCAAATGTAGTTTGCACTCATCCTTTCATGGCTTGCTCAGGGAAAAAAAGCAAACTACTGCAGCCACTCCTATCTCATGTGTCCTTCCTCATTAAATTTTTTTGCCATCTTGGCCACCCTCTGATGTAGCTTGGGCACAGAGATCTTGGTTGTCATCTATGAAATGTTGGAAAGTTTGAGAATAGCCTTGTGTATCAGCAGGAAAACAGACTGTGTTCATATCGGCATTATTTTTAATAGGGACCTAAAATAAGCCCACTAAATATGCCTCCGATCTGCATCATTAAGCTCTGGATTCTGCTCTCTGAATATACACAAATTGGGCATTCATTATATATCATTCATTCTGCTTCCTGCTGTAGCTGAGAAGTTTGGAGATCATGAAGCCTCCAGTTTGATTTCTGCAAGTTTTGCTCTGTCGCGTGGCCTTCTGTGATTTTATTTGATGCCGTCTCTACATATATTTCCTAACTTCTTAAATGATTGGAAAATATATTAACTATTTTTAGATAGTAAAAGGGGGGAGGATAAACAGTTTTTTCTTCGTGTTGTCAAAGGTTTTCATGGCCGGAATCACTGGATTGCTCTGAGATTTCCAGACTGTATGTCATTGTTCCAGAAGCATTCTCTCCTGATGTTTCACCCACATCTGTGGAAAAATCACAGGATGTCTCAAACATGTACCTGTTAATAGACTAGGGCAGTGTTTTTCAACCTTTTTGAGCCGCGGCACATTTTTTACATTTACCAAATCCTGGGGCACACCACCAACCAAAATGACACAAAATGACACTAACACAGTCATACATATAGTTAATATGTTTTTAAATGTATTTATACACTCAGTGTGAAACCTGGGCCTGTTTCGATGAACACAGCATAGATATCCTGGCAGGAATGGCAGAAAGACACACACGAAGGTCTTGCTCAACAGCTGTCAGTCTCTCTCTGTGTTCTTATAGGTTGTTTTGAATAATATGTATCTGCTGTAAAACAATGTATAACACACATATAGATGTTTGTTTGTGGGATTAACATAACTCAAAAAGCACTTGATGAATTGAGACCAAATCTGGACACAATACACCTCTCAGACCAACAAGTGACCATCACTCATAAAAACATTGAAAAACACAGCAAAAGAGACTTAGCGAGCCAAAAAACAAAACAAAAACTAAAATACACTACAACGCAAAGAAAGAGCAAAGAAAGAGAGGGAAGAAACAGGTAGAGAGGGAAGAAAAAAAGGGAAAGAAGAAGGAAAAGGAAAAGAGGGAAGGAAAGAGGGAGGGAAGGAGAGTAAGAGGGGGGGAAGGTTGGCCACAGTAACGCGTGGCGGGTACAGCTAATAAATGCATACAGCTAATATATATTTATGAATGGTGGGAGTTGTAGGCCAAAACACCTGGAGGAAGGGCCCAAGTTGGCCCACGCCTGCCTTAAGTGAGCAAACCCTGTTAGTTTTCGGCCCCTGCTTAAAGGTGCCTCAACCCTGTGTCCCAAACGCCCCATGACCTGCCTTGGCTGAGTGTGAGGGAATCACGGGAGTGGTAGTTTGACACCATCCTGAGCCTCCCCAAACTATAAATCCCGGGATTCCCCAGCCTTGAGCCCTGGAAGACAGAGGGGTGCCTCACTGCATGAATGCTATGTTGTAGATCCGCACCCAGGCAGCCGGGGGACCCGGGGAAGTTCCATCCCAGGATCTTCTCTCTCTCCGCGCGGCTCTTTCCACCTGACGCAGTCCCCACCTTTCGGCTCAAATCCTTCCGAGGCCGAGGAAGGAGCGGAGGAGGAAGCCCAAGAAGGCAAGTGGTGAGTCCGGCGGCACAAGGCTTCCCAAAAGGAGGCTGTGTTTGCAGGACTCCGGCAAGGGATCGAGCCCTGGCTAGGGGTTCCCGGTAGGACAGGAGAGCTCTCTTGCTCTCTCTCGCTCTCTCTCTCTCTTCTCTCTCCAATTTCCCACAGCGCACCTGATGATCACTCACGGCACACTGGTTGGGAAACACTGGACTAGGGTTGCCACCTGTCCCATATTATGCGGGACGTCCCGTATTTCGGCTCTGAAGTTCGTGTCCCTTTTTCTAAAAGTGTTTCTTGCTTTTTAAAGGTATAAATTGTGATACATAAAATAGCAAAATGAAATTAAACAAAAAAACAAGGGAGAAAAAATTAGAGAATTTAGGAAGGAATATTGGGTGTGTAGGAAAAAAAAGAAGGGATAATTAATTAAAAAATATTTAGGAATGCAGTGAAAACAGAAAATATATATACAAGTTGACTTCCATTCGTCTTCTTTGTGGATTAGTTATTCTCTTATTTCTCTTTGATTTCATCTGATTGTTGTCTTTTATACTTTTAATCTATTTGATCAGTTATGTTTATATTCTCCTATTAGACTCCAGTCTGTTTGTTTTCTTGGGTTATCAGTATTTTTTCTTAATAAAAATGTTAATCTGTCCATGCCTTTTATTTCGTATAGTTTATCAATCCATTCTTCTGTTTGAGGAATTTGGTCTTTTTTCCAGTATCTAACATAAACAATTCGTGCAGCTGTAGGTGACATGTAGGTAAACAATATGTCCTCAGTTTTGTCAAATGCCAGTTCTTTATCCGTTAATCCTAGAAGGTAATATTTTGATTTCGTCGGGAATTTTTAAAAAATGTTTGGGTTTCCTTATGTATACTTCTCCAAAACTTTGCAGCAATAGGACAGGACCACCACATGTGGAAAAAGCTACCTTCTTTCTGATGGCATTTCCAACAATTTGATTGAGTATTACTATACATTGTACTTATTTTTTGTGGTGAGATGTACCATCTGTGGAACATCTTCAGCCAATTTTCTTTAATATCTGCTGCATATGTGTCTTTTTTAAAATTCCAAATTGTTTGCCATTCTTGCAATTTGATTGGCCTTCCTATGTTTTTGGCCCAGTTTATCAAGCATTTTTTAATTCCTTCCGTTTCAGTTGCCCAGTCTAATAATTAATTATAAATATTTATTATATTTTTCCTTTCCACTCTAATCACTTGTTCCCAAAAATCCTCTTTATCCTGAAATTCCTTCTTTTTTTCTTGATTGTAAATTTTCTTTATTTGCATATACTGCAACCAGGTTAGGTTGTCTACCGTTTGTTTTAGTGTCCCATATTTTCAGCTCCTGTCCCATATTGACAGGACCAGAGAGGACAGGTGGCAGCAGGAGGCAAGGCCGGGCCAGCAGTGAGGAAGAAAGGATAGGAGAACTCTATGTGAATGCCCGATAGCTGCCGCTCTCCCCACACAAACACCGTGCCTGGTCCGGCTTACTCACCCAAGCTGACAGCACCGCCATCTTGGCGCCTTCCCTGGCCACAATAGCCCTCCCTCTTGAGCATAAAGAGAGGCGAGCGCAGAAGGGGAGCAGAAGGGGGAGGGGGTGATTTGGTTGCGCACGCCAGGAGTGATGGACCGGAAGAGTCAGGCCTTCCCGGAAGGAAGGGAGGGTGGAAGGGGCGGCAGTGGTAAGAGGTGCTCGTGGAGAGAGGGCGCCAGAGCCCTCGGTGGCACAGTGGGTTAAACCACTGAGCTGCTGAACTTGCTGACTGAAAGGTTGCATGTTCTAATCTGGGGAGCAGTGTGAGCTCCCGCTGTTAGCCACAGCTTCTGTCAATTTAATACTTTGAAAACATGCAAATGTGAATAGATGTTGCACTTCAGACAAGGAGCACCCCCCTAGTTCACACACACAACAGACAGTCTGAATAATAGGCTTTTATTGAAACAAATATAGTGTCCAACAAAAGGGTTAAAAGAAGATCAATTGTAGAATCTATCCAAGGTAAAATCACACAGTTCAATTAGTCTCAAAATCCAAAGGCAAAGGTAGAAAGCTTGATGCAAATTCCATGAATGATACAAGGCAGCTTTAGAAGCAAAAACGTGCACAGAGGCCTAGGCAAAATCAAGAGCTTGGAGACAAGAATAACTTGGCATGGTATTCTGAACGAAGCCTGGAAACTGAAGACAATTTCCCTAGCAATCTAATATAAAGACAAATCAGTTTTGGTTTATTAATTCATACAACCGACTGCTGCATCGGAGGCTGGCAGCTTGTTGCACCCTAGACCTGAAGGACCCCTCAGTAAACCACTTGAGACCGGCCACGTTTAAATGCTTTATTTAGAATAAATGGACAGAGCAAAGAAATTAAAGATATAGTCCTTTGATGCTTCCAACCATCAGGTATGGCAAGGTAATAGTCCAAAGCAAGCAGGAACAAAGGATAAAGTCTTGATGCCCCAACGGGCTAATCCACAAAGGAGTTCTTGGCACAAAGCTTGGCAAATAGAGTTCAGTAGCAGGAAGGCTCAATAGCCCTGGCAAAGTTCATGAAGGCAAGATTTCAGAAGTTGGCAAGAGATACTATACATCTCTCAGCCCCAACTCTTATAGGTCCCAGAGGCTTTGAAGTTACGACGTACCGTGTGTCGAAACGAGTTCCCAAAACAGTTCTCCATCTGGTCTTTCTCAGGCCTCTCGCATGGGATCGGAATGTAAGCCCAATTAGCACTGACACCTGGGTGCACGGGAGTCATCCCATCTCTGCCTTTCCCTGGCTACTTATCGGCTTGAGAGGCTCCTCGGATAGCTTTGTCCTTGAACGTAGAATGAACTGGAGGCCTCTGTAGCTTCTGACTTTTAGGCTTGCTAGGCCCTTCTGATACTTGGGATTTAGCATGGTGTTGCTCTTCTGGAGGGCCAGGGGAACACTGGGGTGTGACACAGCCTGCCTAGATTCTCGAATGCTATCTCGGCGGTTGAATGGAAGCTCGTTAAGATTCCCAGGTGTCCCGTTATCAACATCAAGACCTTCAGAGTCCTGAACACAAGAATTCTCATCTAATGAAGCCCCGGGAAGAGAACTGTTCCCAGGAAAGCAAGCATCTCAGAATTCTCACTAAGCATCCCACCATCAGCATTTTCAGGAACAATCCCATCATCCCTAGCATGCACATGAGCACCAGGCTGAAACACCACAGTAGATCAATAGGTACTGCTCTGGCGGGAAAGTAGCGGCGCTCCATGCAGTTGTGCCGGCCACATGAATTTGGAGGTGTCTATGGACAACGGCAGCGCTTCAGCTTAGAAATGGAGATGAGCACCAACCCCCAGAGTCAGACTCAACTAGACTTCATGTCAGGGGAAAAGCTTTACCTTACCCAGCCTGAAAATGCCTTCAAAGATTTCATTATGAACCATTTACAAAATAGCACTGGACACTAGAAAATATAGCCAGCCTGGGCAGGCGAAGATCGAATGCTTGAACTAAATGGAGTTTTCCGTCTCTAGTTCGCCCTGCTCTGTATCTGAAAGCTTAATTATATATGACTGTTTTATAAGCCTATTTAATTTCCCCGACCCAAATATGGTTAATTAAGCCAGAGGATTTGAAATGGGACTTTATAACAATCAAAGCAAGATTAAATATTGGAAATTGAGAGGGCAGGAGGAAATGAAGAAAGGTTGAAGTGTTCAGAAGCTTGAAGGTGCTCTGTGACTTCTCAATTAGAAACAGGCCTAATAATCTATTTACGTCAACAACATGAAACTAAACGTGGTGCTCTAAGTGGCACTCGCTTTTCTCAGAACAGGTTTGCATCATTTGCTTTCTTCTAGGCTGGGTTTGGAGGTTGAATCCAGTTTCGGAGTCCAGGTTATATAATAATATATGATATATAATAATAATAATAATCTTTATTTCTAAGAAGGCAGACATTCACAACATATCTAAAACATATCAAAACACCTGATAGAGCACAATAATAACCATGAGATTGAGATAAGAAATATAGCCAAATACTCAGTAAGACATAATTAACTAAAACATAAATATCTGCTTTGAAAGGGGGAGGAGTGTTGGGCGGCCAGAGGCGGGGTGCTTCCAGCCAGGGGCGGACAAAGGTAATTTTAAATGGGAAGCGAACATTATTTTGGCGCCCCCCCCCCCCCAAATCGCTTGATAACAACAGGTATAAGCAGGGCCGTCCTAAGGTAATTTAAAATGGTAAGCGAACATTATTTTGGCGCCCCCTCGCTCTCCGGCCTTGTGGAGCGTGCGCATGCACGCCGGGTGCGCATGCGCTGGGCCAGCTAGTTCTGCGCATGCGCCATTGCTGCGGAGGGACTCCAGATGGACCGAGATACCAATCGCCCTAAGTGAGGCCGAAAAGGAGGAACTTTTTGCAGCCGGGGAGGGCCGGGCATTTTGGGCGGCCTCAGTCCAGCTGGAGTCCCTTTGCAGCAATGGCACATGCGTGGAACCTGGGGGCTTCTCGCCCTTGCTTACTTTGCCCTAATGGTAAATCCGCCCCTGCCTCCAGCTGGTGGGGTGGGGGCGGTTGGTGGCTCTGAGCAGCCGGGCCTGCCGTGCAGCGATGGCGCATGTGCGAAACTTCCGCGTGTGTGCCATTGCCACAGGGCGGGCCCAGCTGCCCGGAGCTGTTGATCGCCCTGCACCGCATGGCCAGGAGGGAGGAGCGTTTTGCAGCCAGGGATGCGCCGTCTCTGACTGCCTCCAGAGTGCTCCTTCTTTTCGGCCTCGTGGTGTGGGGCGATGGGGACAACGTAAAATGCGCCCCTGAATATTGGCAAGTGGTAAGCAAATGCTTACTTTGCGGAGTGCAAGATCCGGCTCTGTCAACATAACACCTACGACTCCTCGAACGCTTTCACCAGCACTGTCTTCATACAATCCTAAATGTACACTGGACTGACAATGTGACGAATGTTGCTGTCCTTGAGCAAGCAGGGATCACCAGCATTGAGGCCATGCTATTGAGAACACAGCTGCGCTGGGCAGGGCACGAGGTCTCTAGGATGGAGGACCACCGCCTCCCAAAGATACTACTCCACGGTCAGGCATGTAGCCAGGGGGGGCTAAGGGGGCTTAACCCCCCCCCCTGAGATTCTCAGGGTGGTCCGCGAAAAGGCCTTACTGGTACATTATTTAAACTGTTATGTTTATTCATATCATGATCTGATCACCATGCTCATTATATCCCACATTAATGGGATTATTGGGATAACAATACAAAAGGTTTGCTAGGGTAGACCCTCTTCCACCCAGTCTCAGCCCCCGAACCAAACTCAGCCCCCCCCGAATCAAAATCCTGGCTATAGCCCTGTCCACGGTGAACTCACCACGGGTCAGCGCAAGAGAGGCACCCCCAAAAAGAGATATAAGGACTCCCTGAAACAGCATCTCAGGCTCAGCCAGATTGATCCCCAACAATGGTCCACCCTGGCCTCACTTCGGGAGCAGGGGCGGCCTTTGCCATTACGCGGCCTACGCAACCGCGTAGAGCGCCATCTTGGACGCGGCGGGGTGGGGTGCCATCGTGAGACGCCGCAGCGTCGCCCTGCTGCTGCTGCTGCGCTGCCCTCTGCGGTTTTGCGCGCATGCGCAGTGCCTACAGAGCTCTCTTGAGGTCCGTAGGCACAGCGCATGCGCTGCAGAATCTCACAAGACATGCGCAGTGCCTACGGAGCTTTCTTGAGGTCCGTAGGCACAGCGCATGTGCGCAGAGATTTACGCGCACATGCGCTGTGCCTACGGACCTCAAGAGAGCTCCGTAGGCACAGCGCATGCGCGTGTCGCCCTCCCGAGCGCATGCGCTGTCCCTATGGAGCTCTCTTGAATTCCGTAGGCACAGCGCATGCGCGCGGAAGGCGACGCTCATGTGCATTGTGCCTACGGGCCTCAAGAGAACTCCGTAGGGACAGCGCACGCGTGCATCGCCCTCCCGTGCGCATGCGCAGTGCCTACGGAGCTCTCTTGAGGTCCGTAGGCGCAGCGCATGCGCAGGGATTCTGGCGCATGCGCTGTGCCTACGGACCTCAAGAGAGCTCCGTAGGCACAGCGCATGCACGTGTGTCGCCCTCCCGCGCATGCGCTGTCCCTACAGAGTTCTCTTGAATTCCGTAGGCACAGCGCATCTTGCGAGGGCTGACGCTACGCGTGCGCTGTGCCTACGGACTCTCAAAAGAACTCCGTAAGGACAGCGCACACGCGTCGCCCTCCCGTGCGCATGCGCTGTGCCTACGGAGCTCTCTAGAGCTCCATAGGGACAGCGCATGCGTGCGGGAGGGCGACGCAGCAGCAGCACGGACGGCGCGGAGATAAGGCCTCTCCTAGCGCTTCCTGGTGCCCGCTGCCGGCCCCACCCACGGGGCGTTGCAGAGGGCGGGCTGCGGGAGAGCCTTCGAATTGGACAGGACAGGGCAAGGAGCGGCGGCTCGTGGGAGGAACGGAAGGAGCGCGCCGCGCGTGCAAGGTACCAAGAAAAATATTTGGGGAGAGGGCGCAAAAATAATGTGGGGGGGGGCCGAAATAATTTTCGCCTACCATGCGAAATTACCGCAGACCGCCCCTGTTCGGGAGGCATGGAGACGCACTATCCATAATGCTGCGGCCTCTTTCGAGAAGTCACGCCGAATGGGTCTTGAAGAGAAACGACAATGCAGAAAGAACCACAACTTGGAAACAACATCACCCAAGGAGACTTTCTGCTGTGCTTTCTGCAACCGGACTTCCCTATCTCAGATTGGCCTTTTTAGTCATCATCGCGCTTGTAAAAAGGGTAGGATGAGCCCTTTCTAAGAATCTTCATTTGCAAAGGAATGCCAGACAGACAGACAGACAGTTCAACATACCTTTTTTTTTCAGAAATGTGGTCAGCGAAGGTCAATGAAAGCATCCCAAATCGAGATTGGGAAACTGTTGAAACGCCATTCCCTTCTTCAGTTCCCCCAGCTTTCTTTTTCTGACAAATGAGCGTGTTTCCCTTTATGCCTAGACGACACGACATAATCTCTTGAACAAAGATGTGAGAAAGCTGATTCAAGGAAACCAGGCTTTTAATCACAACGTCTCTTAAGGTTTTAATATATTTTCTGGATTTTGGATGGTTGGGAAATGGGAGGCAGATGATTGCACCATCAAATTGTCTTCGCAGATGTCTCCGAAATGTACTTAGAATAAATTATAACAATTATTCTAATTCGGCAACAAAGCCGGCGCGCTAATTGCATTGTGATATTTGTCTTGCTTCTTATTCATCACCACTTGGCATCTTTCTTTCCCGTTCTCTCTCTCAACCCTTTTTACTCCCTTTCCTTTTCACATTACTAGATCAAAGGATAAATGGGTGATTATTATGGGTTAGGAAATAGAAGTGCCGGTGGCCAACTGGCTGGGTATTCTAGAAGTTGTATTCCCAGACTTAACTTTTTCTAGCTTTCATAAAATACAATATATTGCTATTGTGATGGATTTCTACCCCGCCTTTTTAAATCCCCCTCATCTATTTCAAGGGGAAATTCAGAATTTTTGAGAAAAGTATAAGCTTTAGAGCGTCCCTTAATTCAGTGTTTTTCAACCTTTTTTGAGCCGCGGCCCATTTTTTACATTTACAAAATCCTGGGGCACACCACCAACCAAAATGACACAAAATGAGACACTCGAACACAGTAATACATATAGTTAATATGTTTTTTAAATGTATTTATACACTCAGTGTGAAACCTGGGCCTGTTTCGATGAACACAACATAGATATCCTGGCAGGAATGGCAGAAAGACACAAACTTCCCACACAGAACTCCCATAACCAAGAGAAAATGCTATAAGAGTTTGGTGGGCATTGACCTTGAGTTTTGGAGTTGTAGTTCACCTATATCAAGAGAGCACTGTGGACTCAAACAATGTTGGATCAGGACCAAACTTGGCATGAATACTCAATATGCCCAAATGTGAACACAGATGGAGTTTGGGGAAAATAGACCTTGACATTTGGGAGTTACAGTTTCTGGGAGTTATAGTTAACACACAATCAAAGAGCCTCCTGAACTCTTGCAACAATGGAATTGAACCAAACTTGGCATATTGAACTCTCATTACCAACAGAAAGTACTGAAAGGGTTTGCTTGGGAATTGACCTTGAGTTTGGAAGTTGTAGTTCACCTACACCCAGAGAGCACTGTGGGTAGGAGGGGGAAGAATGGGTATTGGAGGTATTGGCCATGGGCACACTGGTTGAGAAACACTGCCTTAATTTATCTCTCTTCTCCGAGTTGTGGGTCATTCACCGGAGCCTCCAGTGGCACAATGGGTTCAACCTTTTCGCCAGCAGAACAGAAGGAAGGGGGAAAGAAAGAAAGAAAGAAAGAAAGAAAGAAAGAAGAAAGAAAGACGGAGGAAATAAAGGGAGGAGGAAGAAAGAAAAGAACGAACTATGGAAAAGGTAGAAAAGAAAAGCAGGAAAGAGACAAGAAGGGGGGAGAAGGAAATGGGAAGGGAGGAAAGGAAAGGGTGGGAAAAGAAAGGAAACCGAGTGAGGAAAAAGTAAAATAATGAAGGGAAAAGAAGAAAAGAAAGAAGGGGGAGAGAGAGGGAAGGGAAAATAAAGGAAGGAGAAGGAAAGGAAGACTTGGGGGAAAGTATGGAAGAAGGAAGGAAGGAAGGAAGGAAGGAAGGAAGGAAGGAAGGAAGGAAGGAAGGAAGGAAGAGGGAAAATGGAGGAAAGAAAAAGAAGGAGAGAAGGAAATGAAGAAAAAAAAGGGTGAAGGGAAAAGAAGAAAGGGGGGAGAAGAAAGAAAAGGAAGGAAGGAAGGAAGAGAATGGAGGAAAGAAGGAAGGAAGGAAGGAAGGAATGAAGGAGAGAAGGAAAAATGAAGGTGAAATAATGAAGGAAAAGAAGAAAAGAAAGAAGGGGAGAGAGAGGGAAGGGAAAAGAAAGGAAGGAGAAGGAAAGGAAGACTTGGGGGAAAGTATGGAAGAAGGAAGGAAGGAAGAAGGAAGGAAGGAAGGAAGGGGGATGGAGGAAGGAAGGAAGGAGAAGGAGAGAGGGAGGGAGGGAGGGAAGGAAGGAGAAAAAGGAAGGAGAGAAGGAGAAGGAAAGGAGAGAAGGGGGAAGAAAGGAAGGAAGGAAGGAAGGAAGGAAGGGGGAGAATGGAGAATGCGTCACTCCTCCCTGCTGCATGCTGGGAAACCGAGGCCGGGGCTGCTCTGAAGAGCCAGATGCAAATACGTCTGGTGGGGACGAGGGACAGGGCCTTCTCAGTGGTGGCCCCTTGCCTGTGGAACTCGCTCCCCAGTGAAATTAGGTCAACTTCTTCCCTCCTTTCCTTTAGGAAAAAGTTGAAGACGTGGCTATGGGACCAGGCATTTGGTTAGACATTCAGGTAGCAGGCGGACAACAAAATAATGTCAATGCTATAGAAAATGGACTGTGGACTGGCTTCGGATTAAGTTGTGATTGTACAACTCTGACTATTTGTACTTTTTAAAATGGTTTTTAATCTGATTAATGTATTATTTATTACGTAACTGTTGTTTTTATTGATTGTATATGTGGGGCATCAAATTGCTGCAGACTCAGGGCGGGGTACAAATATTTGAAATAATAAAATAATAATAATTTGGAAAGTCAGGGAGTGGATGGCATAAGAATTGCAAATCGGAGAGTACGCATCCATTGCCTGAATCAGTATAGCCTCGGTGGCGCAGTGGGTGAAACCCTTGTGCCAGCTGAACTGCTGACCTGATGTTTGGCAGTTCGAATCCGTGAAACGGGATGAGCTCCCTTGCAGGAACACAAGGGAAGCCTCTCACAGCATGGTAACACATCTGGGCGTATTCTGAGCAATGTCTTTGCAGACGGCCAACTTTCTCACACCAGAAGCGACTTGCAGTTATCTCAAGTTGGCTTTCACCCAGGCTAGTTAAAGTCTGGAAGTCCCATACCTTTGTGCCCTTGGAAATTTCTTACCATTTACTGCAGTGTTTGAAAGTATCTCCTCAAAAGGCCAAAGTGAAACATGGGTAAAAATTCAGCACAGTGTTAATAGCTTCAGGGCAAACTCCCTCTAGATGGGTCCCATCGTGCTGCTGGTAGGGAGCAATATGTAGATAATTGCTGGCGTGGGAGCTAAAGAGAGAATTGATCAACTTAGGAAAATGCATTTTCAACTAATAGGCAAAAAGCGGCTACTGGAGGGAGGCATGGTGTTTCCTTTGGAAGATGAGGCATTGCTTAAAGATTGGCTGTACTTATGCTCCCAGTTGCTGCCTGTGTAAACAAGCAAAGTATCCCACGCTGCCTGCCCCAAAAGGAACTGACCCTGTGAATATTCCACTCCTGGAATTTCCCACTGCTCGGGTCCTTTGCTTTCAGCTGGCTAATGGAGAGGCCGCCATCTCCCTCTCCTCTTTCCAGCTGCAGGGTGTCGGGCTGCTGGCGGGCTCTAATGGACTCTAATGTGGATGGATTTTTAAACACACTGCTCGCTCAAAGCATTTCGGGCCATGTGCACTTGGCACTGCGCCACCGCCCTGCCTTCGAAGTAAGGGGTATCAAATCCCAGGCCCAGAAAAAAGCCAAATGTGGCAACCTGAATAAATTATGAGCATCAAGCTGATTTGTCAAAGTTTGCTCATTTTTGCAAAACGGACTCCTTTCTTCAGTTAGTTGTGGCTCCACTCAACTGCAATGTCAAACTATAGTTGGACGTTAAGTGCATGAGCAGAGCCAAGATAAAGCAAAACTGTTGGTGAAGTTTTCTCTCTTGAGTTTGTCCTTTGCTATACGATAGTACTGTATATACTCATGTATACGTCTAGAACAGGGGTCAGGAACCTTTTTGACTCAGAGAGCCATGAAAGCAAAATATTTGGAAATTTATTTCAGTGAGAGCCATACTTATTATTTATTTGTCATGTTGCTATACCGCCCCTCTCAGCCCGAAGGAAACTCGGGACGGTTTACACAAGGCAGTCTCTGCCCTTCAGTCTCTGCCCTTCAATATAATATATATAACTCTAGCTGTACCCGGCACGCGTTGCTGTGCCCTTTTTAGGAGATGCGAGAAAGTTCAATCATCCACGGTGTACCCTCCTCTAAACTGCATTTGGATGGAGTGTGGGTCATGGGGGCATGGTGTGCCAAGTTGGGTCTTTATTGGTCTTGGTTCTGGGCCACAGTGGTCTGTGGGGAATGATGGGTCTTGAAGTACTACAAATCCCGTTTTCCATGGTGGTACTTCAAGTCCCATCATGCATGGTCGGGGCTCTGTGTGCCAAGGTAGGTTACTGTAAATTCAGGCCATACACAATGTCCCATGAGCTGAGGCCTAGTTAGGAACAGCAAGTTAATGAAGTCTTACTGTCAATTCAGGCCATACACAATGTCCAATGAGCTGAGGCCTAGTCGGGAGAATCAAGGTAATGAAGCCTTACTGTCAATTCAGAGCGTAAACAGCTTCCCAGTAAGTGAGGGCTAGTTAGGGAAATCAAGTTAATGAAGCCTTACTGTCAATTCAGAGCGTAAACAGCTTCCCAGTAAGTGAGGGCTAGTTAGGGAAATCAAGTTAATGAAGCCTTACTGTCAATTTTGGGCGTGGTCTGTGATTTTTTGGGGTGTAAATTTTTGGTTGGAAGTGATTTGGGTGTTTGTGTTGGGGATTGGTTCAGGCCTTTTCCTTATTCTGTTTTGGCAGTTTATTATGGATCGGAATTTTCATGTTGGCTGGCCAGTGCAGCAGTTATGCAAATCCGCCCTTATTGGCAGCCAATCATGTTGTTCAGAATGTAGAGGCTGGGTGAGTCTTTGGCTGCCCCGGAGGATGCTGGTAAATGTAGTTTTATTTTTATTCGTTGTTTTGGGGGCCTTTTAGGTTTTGGGGGGAAAGTTTCTTTGCTACAAACGTACCTTGCTTGAGGCCTATTTCTGTTGGCAAGTATTGTGTTTCTGCGTTGTATGGTTTCTTTGTTTGAGGTATACATCACATGACGTGAACCCATTTATATAATAGATATATATTTTAAGACTGAATTCAACTAAATGTGAGTTTATACGTACATACTATGAGAACAGGATTCCCCCGGCAGAATGACGGCACACTTCAGACCTGCCTCTGCAAAAGGCATGCTCAGGACTCTGGGAAGGAAGAGAAGACGGAAGGGGGAAAGAAAGAAAGAAAGAAAGAAAGACAGAGGAAATGAAGGAGGGAGGGGGAGAGGAAGAAAGAAAAGAAGAATGAACTATGGAAAAGGAAGAAAAGCAGGAGAGAGACAAGGAGGGGAAAAGAAAGAAGGAAATGGGAAAGGAGGGTGGGGGGGAAGGAAAGGGAATGAGGAAAAAGTAACATAATGAAGGGAAAATGAGGAATGAAAGAAGGAGAGAGAGGGAAATGAAAAGAAAGGAAGGAGAAGGAAAGAAAGACTTGGGGAAAGAGAATAGAAGAGGAAGGAAGGAGGCGGGAGGGAGGGAGGGAGAATGGAGGAAAGAAGGAAGGGGAGAGGGGGAGGGAAAAGGAAGGAAAGAAGGAGAAGGAAAGGGTGAAGGGGGAGAAAAGGAAGGACGGAAGAGGAAGAATGGAGTAATGAAGGAAGGGGAGTAAGAAAGGGTGAAGGGGGAGGGAGGAAGGAAGGAAGGGAGGGAGGGAGGGAGAATGGAGGAAAGAAAGAAGGGGAGAGAGGGAGAGAAAAGGAAGGAAAGAAGGAGAAGGAAAGGGTGAAGGGGAGAAAGGAAGGAAGAGGGAGAATGGAGTAATGAAGGAAGGGGAGAAGGAGTAGGAAAGGGTGAAGGGGGAGGGAGGGAGGAAGGAAGGAAGCGGGAGGCAGGGAGGAAGGGAGAATGGAGGAAAGAAAGAAGGGGAGAGAGGGAGAGAAAAGGAAGGAAAGAAGGAGAAGGAAAGGGTGAAGGGGGAGAAAGGAAGGAAGAGGAAGGAAGAGGGAGAATGGAGTAATGAAGGAAGGGGAGAAGGAGTAGAAAAGGGTGAAGGGGGAGGGAGGGAGGAAGGGAGGAAGGAAGGAAGGAAGCGGGAGGCAGGGAGGGAGGGAGGGAGGGAGAATGGAGGAAAGAAAGAAGGGGAGAGAGGGAGAGAAAAGGAAGGAAAGAAGGAGAAGGAAAGGGTGAAGGGGAGAAAGGAAGGAAGAGGAAGGAAGAGGGAGAATGGAGTAATGAAGGAAGGGGAGAAGGAGTAGGAAAGGGTGAAGGGGGAGGAAGGAAGGAAGGAAGGAAGGAAGGAAGGAAGGAAGGAAGGAAGGAAGGAAGCGGGAGGCAGGGGGAGGGAGGGGGAGAATGGAGGAAAGAAAGAAGGGGAGAGAGGGAGAGAAAATGAAGGAAAGAAGGAGAAGGAAAGGGTGAAGGGGGAGAAAGGAAGGAAGAGGAAGGAAGAGGGAGAATGGAGTAATGAAGGAAGGGAGGAGTAGGAAAGGGTGAAGGGGGAGGGGGGAGGGAGGGAGGGAGGGAGGGAGGGAAGGAAGGAAGGAAGGAAGGAAGGAAGGGAATGGAGAATGCGTCACTCCTCCCTGCTGCATGCTGGGAAACCAAGGCTGCTCTGGAGAGCCAGATGCATAGAACAAACTATGGAAAAGGAAGAAAAGAAAAGCAGGAGAGAGACAAGGAGGGGAAAAGAAAGAAGGAAATGGGGAGGAAAGGAAAAGATGGGGAAAAGAAAGGAAAGGGAGTGAGGGAAAATTAAAATAATGAAAGAAAAAGAAGAAAAGAAAGAAGGGGGAGAGAGGGAAGGAAAAAGAAAGGAAGGAGAAGGAAAGGAAGACTTGGGGGGAAAGAATAGAAGAGGAAGGAAGGAAGGAAGGAAGGAAGGAAGGAAGGAAGGAAGGAAGGAAGGAAGGAAGGAAGGAAGGGGGGGAGGGAGGGCGCGGGGCCAAGGCATATTCCCAACTTTATAACCAGATTCTTTCTTGAACTATAATAGAAATCCCTCCTTAGGTTCTTCCACCTCCTCCTTCCATGGATCGCGTGTCACACGGTCTTTCTTGCATTTTATAGTTTGTAGGTTTCCTCCTCCACTGTCTCACAGAATTTCCCAAACAGATGGCTTTAAAAAGAATTAAATTAGTAACCACGAAATGCATAATTTACTTAGAATGTCAGGCTAGATCAGTCTTCTTCAACCTAGTGACCTCCAGATGTCCTGATCTCCAACTCCCATGATCTTTAGCTGGTGGAACTGGCATGAAACTGGATGAAGGCAGAACTAGACGTTAGCAGAGTCTGATCTTAGGCCGGATCTACACTGCCATAAAATCCAATTTATGAATCCAGATTATCTACTTTGAACTGGATTATATGAGTCTACAGTGCCATATAATCCAGTTCAAAGCAGGTAATCTGGATTTAGAAACTGGACTATATGGCAGTGTAGATGGGGCCTTAGATCGAAAAGACCAAGTAGCATGTTTAATGCATTTATAGTATAAGACAAATTAGTGGCTTTTTTTCGGGGAGGAACAAATGTATTCTTAGAAGACGATTATTGTTTGAAGTGTTTTGTAATTCTCCAAATCCAAAGGAATATTTGTAATTACCTATTACTAGATTGAAAAACAGGTTTCTCAATTGTCAGGACACTCCTAACAAGAAGAATAACAGATTTCAGAGAATTTCGATTTATTTATTTATTTATTTATTTACTGTACATCATTTATATTCCGCCCTTCTTACCCCGCAGGGGACTCAGGGCGAATCACAATGCACATATACAGGCAAACATTCAATGCCATAGACATACAACATATATAGACAGAATTTGTGTATTTATATGTGTATTTCTATTATGTAATGTATTAGATTGTATGGTCTGCATTTGGGAATGTATGCCCAACCACTGATAAATTAATAATGATATTTTGATATTGGAATCAACGTTGTAGTCCCACTTTGTGGAGTTAATAATACCTGATACACAAGATGCCTTTGCATTCACTGGACCAAATTTGGCACAAATACCCAATATGCACAAATCTGAATACTGGTGGTAGTTGTAGTTGCTGCGATTTAAAGTTTACCTACAATCAAAGAGCATTCTGAACTCCAACAATGATAGCATTGAACCAAACTTGGCCCACAGATCTCCCATGACCAACAGAAAATACTGTAAGGGTTTGGTAGGCATTGACCTTGAGTTTTGAAGTTGTAGTTCACCTACATCCAGAGAGCACTGTGGGCTCAAATAATGATAGATCTGGACAAAACTTGGCATGAATATTTGATATGCCCAAATGTGAACACTGGTGGAGTTTGGGGAAAATAGGAAATTCTGGAAGGGTTTGGTGGGCTTTGACCTTCGGTTTTGGAGTTGTAGTTCACCTACATCCAGATAGCACTGTGGACTCAAATAATGATAGATCTGGACCAAACTTGGCATGAATATTTAATATGCCCAAATGTGAACACTGGTGGAGTTTGGGGAAAATAGGAAATTCTGGAAGGGTTTGGTGGGCTTTGACCTTCGGTTTTGGAGTTGTAGTTCACCTACATCCAGAGAGCACTGTGGACTCAAATAATGATAGATCTGGACCAAACTTGGCATGAATATTTAATATGCCCAAATGTGAACACTGGTGGAGTTTGGGGAAAATAGGAAATTCTGGAAGGGTTTGGTGGGCTTTGACCTTGGTTTTGGAGTTGTAGTTCACCTACATCCAGAGAGCACTGTGGGCTCAAATAATGATAGATCTGGACCAAACTTGGCATGAATATTTAATATGCCCAAATGTGAACACTGGTGGAGTTTGGGGAAAATAGGAAATTCTGGAAGGGTTTGGTGGGCATTGACCTTGAGTTTTGAAGTTGTAGTTCACCGACATCCAGAGAGCACTGTGAATCCAAACAAAACACCAATGGATCTGGACCACACTTGGCACAATACTCAATATGCCCAAATGTGAACACTGGTGAAGTTTGGAGAAGATAGACCTGGACATTTGGGAGTTGTAGTTGCTGGGATTTATAGTTCACCAACAATCAAAGCAGGAGGAGGGCTTTTGGTGGGAGTATTTGCCATCTGTTTCCAAAAAAGAAAGAGGAGGACAGGTGGAGAGATCTTCAGCATTCTCTGCCAAAGGTGTTCCTGAGACCATCAAAAATATGTGTTTTCTGATGGTCTTTGGCGACCCCTCTGAAACCCGCCTCATGACCCCCTTAGGGGTCCCGACCCCCAGGTTGAGAAATGCTGCCTTATCCAAAATAACGAACAGAGTTGAAATTCTCTGCCATTCCCATTCTGTGGGATCTGACAGAACTATTTCTGTCTCTGGGCATGAAAAATTGAAATAAAGCGGAGATGGGATGATAGAAGACTTCCAGGAAGAAAGAAGCGGGAGTGAGCAGCGCCTTCTAAGACCCGACGCATTCTGCTCCCGGCCAAAGCGTATTGTGCTTCTGCTCACCAAGGTGAAGAGCAAGCTTTATAGATTCAGAGCTATTTTGAAACATTCTCTAAGGGGGAAAGAGAGGTTTTTTTGCAAGGGCTTTGTGCATAGATATGTGTGTGCCAGGCTAATGGAAAACACTGGCAAGAACAAGAGCGCTGCTACAAACACGGAGAGTTCAGCAACCAGGAACATCTGCCAAACTAAACTAAAGCTGTGAAGAGTTGGAAAATCACTTGGAATATGGGACAGTTGAACACCGGGTCAAGAAGTTTACAATAGATCAGGATCAGTTGTGCAGACACATTTGAAAACCAATGTTCTTCCTTTACATCTACAGTGATGGCTGAGAGCAAGAGTGTGTAATGGTTTGAGCTTTAGACCACAACTTTAGAGATTGAGGTTTGAACATCTGCTGAGCCATAGAAACCCACTGGTAACCCTTTGGCAAGGCACACTCTCTCAGCCTCAGAGGAAGGCAAAGGCAAATCCTCACTGAGCAGATCTTGCAAAGAAAAAAAAAACCATGAAAGGGCCAACATTGGTCAATGACTTGAAGGCAGGCAACGTATCACCTATGTCAGTGGTCCTTAACTTTCCTAATGCCACAACCCCTTAATAAAGTTCCTCATGTTGTGGTGACCCCCAAACATAAAATTATTTTCGTTGCTACTTCATCACTGTCATTTTGCTTCTGTTATTAATCGTGATATAAATATCTGATATGCAGGATGTATTTTCATTCACTGGACCAAATTTGGCACAAATACCCTAAATGCCCCAAATTTGAATACTGGTGGGGTTGGGGGAGGTGTTGATTTTGTCATTTGGGAGTTGTAGTTGCTGGGATTTATAGTTCACCTACAATCAAAGATCATTCTGAACTCCACCAATAATGGAATTGAACCAAACCCAGCACACAGAATTCCCATGACCAAAAGAAAATACTGGAAGGGTTTGGTGGGCATTGACCTTGTGTTAAAAGCCAGACCTAGTTAGAGCAAACAAAAGAGTTTATTGTCCACAAACAACAGTGCTTTAAAGCACTCAAAGGCCACAAAAATCACTTGAAAGTCAATGAAACTAACTCAGCCTAACCGGCATATACAAAAAAAGTCATTGAGAAAAACAAACAGGGCAAGCACAACATGAAGTCACAAGGGAAGTCCTGGGTCGTCACCGGGGTGTCATCTTTCGGAGTTGAGCAGCAATTGTCGTCAAGGAAACCGGGTCAAACAGAGGGAAGAGGCAAGCCAAAGTCCAGACAGGGAAACAACACACACTGTAACCCCTGCAAACACCCCACATTTCATTCCCCTTCCATACTATACCCCACTCTTGCAGGCAGGCAGTCTCTGGCACTCACAGTAATTCGCAGGAACTCAAACCATGCCAAAGGTGGTACGGCAGCAGCAACTAAACACAAAAGCACAGTAGTAAAAATCCCCAAACTTTTCCCAAACCCCCAGCATCCCAGCCCAGACAGCAAAGCAATTCCCCAACTCACGTTACTCCAAGATGAACAGGATACCAGATACTGGAATGCAGAGTCACAAGTCCCAAACGGAACACCTTGCCAGCCACAAAGTAAAGCACCCAAAATCCTGCAATTTATTAGTCTTCCATCTCGGACCCACCCAAGCTTGACAATGCCCCATCATTAGCAGGCTGCAGCTGCTGTTGCCTCAGCAGCTGCAGACCCTCTCCAAGTGTTCCATCTCCTATCAAGACTTAGGTCTCCCCAGCAGTCATCAGGATAGCCTGAGGGCCATTCATTGTCATCAGAGAACCCCAAAAAGGTGTCACTGCTTGTGGGTTCCTCGCACACAGCCTGAACCTCCCGCACCCTGGCCCAGTCCATCTCTGGCTCTTCATCCGAAGTACTCACTTCACTCTGACTCCCATCCTCTCCAGGGAAGCCCTCAAAAGACTCCTCATCAGTAGGCTCTGTAAGTATTTGCCTTATTCTTTTGCACTGAGAGATCTCTTCTGCACTTTTGCTTCCCCTCTGAGGCATAGAATGGCTATCATTCTGGAGAGCGAGGAGGCACCAAAATAATGTTTGCATAGCAAAGAGCAAGGGCAGATGTCTTCACTGTATCTGGTAATGATCCCCAGCTTGTGCCAGTCAGCTTTCAAACAATGTTATTTCTAGCACCCAGTTATTGTTTGAAAGTCGAGCAATGCTTCTTATAAGTCAGAGCATGGTCAAGAGTGACTCCCAGGTATTTGGGTGTGTTGCCATGCTCCAGTGGGATTCTTTCCCAGGTCATCCTCAGAGCTCGAGATGCTTGTCTGTTCTTAAGATGAAAAGCACACAGCTGTGTTTTAGATGGATTAGGAATCAGCTGGTTTTCTATGTAATAGGCAGTAAGAGCACCTAAATCTTCAGAGAGCTTCTGTTCAACTATTTGAAAGCTCCCTACTTGAGCAATGATGGCACGATCATCAACATAAATGAAACTCTCTGTCCCTTTTGGCAGTAGCTGATCATTTCTGCAAATGTTAAACATTGATGGAGCAAGCACACTCCCCTGAGGCAAGCCATTCTTCTGTTTTCGCCATCTGCTTCTATGGCCCTGGAACTCAACAAAGAAGCTCCTGTTTTGTAGCAGATTTCTTATGAGGCGAGTGAGGTGGTAGCCCTTTGTGATATAATATTTTTTTCTCAGGAGGAGGCCATGATTTGCAGCAGGGGTGCTCATTAGGTAGATCACAATCTACTGGTAGATCACTTAGGGCGTCCTGGTAGATCACAGGCAGGGCGGGAGGAAGGCTCAGTCCCACCCTGCAGGCTCCCGACGCCGCCCAGGTGCTGCCGGCCAATGACAAAATCATTTTTTTAGTGATGGTCACTCCTTGTAGGTGTCTTGTGGCCAAATTTGGCAGCAATTCGTCCAGTAGTAAGAAATCAGTTTGTGTGTGTCAACTGTAAAATAGGATGTGTGGAAGGGCCCTGGGTTATCTGAGGTCCTTTCCACACAGTTGAATAAAATCCCATGTTCTCTGTTTTGAATCAGATTATATGGCAATGTGGACTCAGAAAACCCAGTTCAAAGCAGATATTGTGTTATATGTTTCACATTGTTGTAGTGGGTAGGTAGATCATTTTGACTTGGTTGTTTTATAAGTAGCTCGCATGCTGAAAAAGTGTGAGCACCCCTGATTTACAGTATCAGAAGTTAAAGTGGTGTCAAATTGCATTCATCCTGGCAGAAAAGACAAAATATCTCATGAAACTATAAATCCCAAAATTGCACAGGAAGGATCCATAACAGTTAACCAAGGAGAGTTGTGTATTGCGAAAGAAACAATTGGGAATCTAAAATCACCCGAAATATTGCATTTGGAGACAGAGCAGGGTAACCAACGTGATAATGGTGGAGGAAGCTTTCAACAATAAACAAAAGCTAAAGCATTGGCGTGCTCTTGTTTATGGCAGCATCAAAATGATGGAGGAAGCCTCAAAAGGAAGCTATCGTATCAACTTTTAGAGTAAAAATAGCTCTTTGTGGAAAAATACGTAATTTTCTCCCCAGTGACAGGAACTTAAAAAGTAAAAAAAAATATGCTCACAGAAAGCTCTCACTCCCTTCATTATATTTTAATGTTCTTAGAGAACATAAATCCATGATGAGAAAGAGAGCAAGAGGGGGAAAGAGACCGCCTGGAAAGCAGCACAAGCATGTCAAAGATGGAGATTTGAGGAGTAGATATCTTGATGAGATGGGACAGGATTGGAAAGAAGGCCAAGGTTGTATTCCAGAGGGAGTTCCCATTATCTTTTAGCATTGGGCATACTGTAACTGATACGTAACTGTTTTTAATCTGTTGTTGTAATTGATGTGTTGTCGTTTTTGTTCTTATTTATGCGGCATCGAATTGTTGCCTTTTGTTAGCCGCCCTGAGTCCCCCTTCCGGGGTAGAGAAGGGCGGGTTATAAATGAAATTAATAATAATAATACTGGGTCAATAATAATAATACTAGTCCAAAATATCTGGAGGCAAATATCTGAGCAATGGTTCAGCACTGGCTTCCACCAATATTTTCTGTCTACTTCTTAACATAGGTTTACTATAGTGGTTTCGTTCACAGATACGGTTCAACTATTTGAAATCTTCAGCATCAAATAACATTCTTAGTTCTTCACCTAGTACCCTTCCAATGGGCCCATTTGTTGCTTGTCATGCTCCACCGTTTGCATTGCGCACCAGTTTCTCTGCCTGTCCCTTTCTTTATCTCTCCTTGGCATCTCATGATGCTTCTTGCACATACACCTCCGTGGCTTACTTATCTTCTCGCCGCTTTGCCTCACCTCATGCCTTCACAATATGTCAATTTCTTGCTTTTTAAAGGACTTCATTGATGGCCCTTTCCTTGTGACTGAAAGGGAGGGATGCACCCATGGAAAGGAATCCTCGAAATATTTCTCCTAGTGCCACCACTTTTGGGAGCAGGACATTTTAGGCCCAGGAAAGGCCTTTCATACAATGAGAGGTGACCCAGACTTCCTAGGACATAAAATGATGGGATGGTGTGCCAATATGGACTTCTTTACGTCTTGGATGGTCTTCAGTAGGTTGAGCTTCAGCTTGTGCATTTTGGCTGAACCTCAACCTGCTTCTGCTGTCTAAATTCTAGGCAACCCACATATCTGTTTTCATGTGCATCCCAAAATCAAGCAGTTTGCCGAATAGCGGTTTCCGGTCCGCAGCCAAAAGATCCAGAAAGATCCGGCCCATTGGAGGGAATGGGGAACATTCAAGGCTCCCCTTTCTGTTCCTAGGATCCTTTGCTTTCTTACTTTCAATGGAGCCTGGGTTTGAGCAACGGGGTTAAGGAAGGATCCTTAGACACAGGTTGAATAAGCCAGTGATTTTCCATCTTTATTGAGCCACGGCACATTTTTTAAATTTACAAAATCCTAGGGCACACCACCAACCAAAATGACACAAAATGACACTTTAACTGTCATTTTACTAACTGTCACACCCCCCCCCCCATGACGCCGCTGCTTCCGCCAAACCCCCTTCCCGCCCCGCCTGGGAGGCCCACGCACAGGAGGCCCGTCACCATCCCGCGGGCTCGGGCTGTGCTGAGTGGCCGAAGAGCACGCGGGCTCGGCTGAGCAGGACAAATAGGAATTGAGCACACGGGGTGGCTCCAAGCCTTGGAACAAACTGCGGTGGAGGCTCTCAGCTGTCGCCACCCCCAGCTCTTCTTCCCGAAAGGGTTCAGCCCCCCCCCCAAGGAGTGCCTCCCTTCCCCCCGCATCCCTTCGGCTTCCCTGTTGTTGCCTTGGGGCCAGATTGGGAAGGAACCAAGCTGGGCTGTGGAGCTGCGCATCCCGACCTCTGCTCTGCTCTGCAGCAAACCCGGAGCCCAACCAGGAGAGGCCAGGAGATGAGGGGTTGCTCCTCTTCCCCGGCACAGAGGGGCTATAGGGCAGAGCCTCCAGGAGCGGGGTCAGACAGGGGCAGCTCCCGCGAACTCCTCCACCCTCTCCTCCTCCTTGCTGCCGGAGGGGAGTAGGGCAGAAAAGCACCCAGGAGCCAGGAAGCAGGAGGAGCTGCAGACCGGCCAGGAAGGAAGGGAAGGAGAGAGAAAGGAAGGAGGGAGGAAAGTTCTGGATGCCGAGGGCTCTCCCTGACTGCAGCCAGGCTGGCTGGCATTGCTGCTTCAGCCAGGAAAGCCTCATTTCCGCTGCCTGAAGTTTCCTGCTAGGCTCTCTCTCTCTCTCTCTCTCTCTCTCTCTCTCTCTCTCTCTCTCTCCACTGCAATTTCCCATGGCACACCTGATGATCGCTCATGGCACACTAGTGTTCCGCGGCACACTGGTTGAAAATCACTGGCATAAGCCATGTCATGGGACTCTTCTATTCTGATTGGCCCAACAGGCAGTGCTCACAGGGAAACCCCATGTGAGCAGCATGTGGCTGCCTCTTCATACTGCGTGGTGCTGAATAGAGAAGGAGGAGCCGTGATCGGCTGCCACGTGGTCCCATAATAGACAAAAAGCGTGACATCTGAGTCCTTACCATTAAGGCCATCTAGGCAAGCCGAACAACCCATATTGGCCAAAGGGGACTGACCACTCCAAATCCATGCAGAAGCCTAGTCTTCAGTGACATTTGGAGGCAAATGATATACTTTGAATCCAATGGGAGTAAGAGCTGGGGGGGGGGGGTCACATTTGGACCCCAGGGAACACTTTGACTATCGTTGGAGTAATAGATGGCATTTGGCTGCTTTTTTTTTTTTCAATCCCTGTGTCTTTCGTTGGAGTTGGATCTGCCCACAAGGGAAGCAAATTTATATATGCCTTTATTTATGGCATTTATCTTCTACCGGGGAAACAATTGATCCAGGTGACTTTCCTTTAAAAAGAAAAACAATTGCTCAACCAGAGTTACGAAATCATAAAATAAAGCATAAAATCAGCCGTAGAAGCTGAAACGATGCCATAAATTTCATAGCGGTGCCAATTCTGTTACACGTCTCGAAAAGCTTGTATGACTAGCAAGTCCTGGAAAACTCCATCCCACCCTATTCTGTGTTTCTTTTTTTTTCCCATGGCAACTTAAAAGGTTTTTTGTGGTGGGGGGGGGGGGGTACTAAGAGCATGGAGAGATCAGCAAAAGAGGGTGTGATTGTTTACATAAATTTGCTCTAAGTATGATTCAACCTGAATTCAGTCCACTGCCCTCTATTAAACAGCAAGCCATGATCGAAATACCTGTGCCAAAATCTAGAAGAGAGAATCATTTTAGCTCCTTTAATGATACATTATCTGAAATGCCAGAATATTTCAGAAAGTGTGTGACCTAGTTATTAGATGAATCTGTTTTCTGTTTTAGATGAATCCGTTTTCTGAACATTTTGATTATTGCCCTGTTTCAAGCAATGTTGCTCATTTGTGTCACCGAGAACCTATTTATCACTCTTCTTTCTTGTAAAGAAATGCTGTTTTCTTTGCAGTTTTCTCCTTCCTTGAAATTTGAATACACAAGTTGGATCTCTTTTGTTATCTGTGACAATTAAACCTTGTGTGTGTGTGTGTGTGTGTGTGTGTGTTCCTAGTTGCTTTCTGACTATTAGGCTTGTGCATTTCAGCTGAACCTCAATCTGCTTCTGCTGGCTGGATTTCAGTAGACCACCGTATCTGTTTTCGCACGGCTCCCGAAAACGGGCAGGTGGTCAGATAGCCATTTTTATTCCACAGCTGAAAAATACGGCTAGATCTGGCCCATTGTCGGCAGGCTCGGATCAAGGTTTGGTGGCGCCCTAGGCCACACTGTGTAAGTGCCGCCCCCGGGGGGGCGCGGCTGCTTGAGGGGGCGGGGCTGCTTGCGGGGATCGGGGCCGCCTGCGGGGGGCGGAGCTGGCATGAGGAAGAAGGAGCCGGGGGGAAGTCCCGCCCCTAGGGCATCTGACATGGCTTCCCCCCGCTGCCTCCTCGTTCGCGCGGGTGGGCGGCGCCACTCCTTCCTTCAGAAGCCATGTCAGATGCCCTGGGGCAGCGGGACTTCCCCCTGGCTCTTTCTCTACGGTGTGGGAGGGCGCCAGTGAAGGAAGGAGGGGCGGAGCCAGCGCGAGGGAGAAGGAGCCGGGGGGAAGTCCCGCCCCTAGGGCGTCTGACGTGGCTTCCCCCCGCCGCCTCCTCGCGCGCGCGCACGGGCGCCCCTCCTTCCTTCACTGAAGGAAGGAGCGGTGCCCGCCCATGCACAAGGAGATGGCGTGAGGATGGAAGCCACGTCAGATGCCCTAGGGGGCGGGACTTCCCCCGGCTCCTTCTTGCTCGCGCGCGCCGCTTCAGTGAAGGAAGGAGGGGCGGATTTTTTTTAAAAAATTTTTTTTTCAATTTTGGGGGTCCGGATCTGCTGCCTGCCCATGGCCTAGGGTGGCCTTATGGGTAATCCAGGCCTGATTGTCGGCAATGGGGAACTTACGAGGCTGCCCTTTCCTTTCCTGGGAGATTCCTTTCTTCCCTTCGAGTGAGCCTGGGTTTCAGCAATGAGATTAAGGCAGCACCCTTCCTGGAACCCTTTCCTTTTTTTCCCTTTGAGGGAGCCTGGGTTTCAGCAACGGGTTTAAGGAAGCAGCTTGTGTAAGACATGTCACGGCATTCTTCTACTCCCATTGGCCCAACAGGCAGGGCTAGGGTTGCCAACTGTCCTGTATCTTACGGGACGTCCCGTATTTCGGCCCAGAATTCCGTGTTCCGTTTTTAAAGCTTCTGTCCCATATTGACAGGACAGGTGGCAGCAGGAGGCAAGGCTCTTTTTGAGTTTGAGGTGGAGGCTCAAGAGGCCTCCTCCTTGTTCTTCATGCCCGCCTGTTGGGCCATTGCCATGGCGACGTGAGGAGAGCCACGAGAGAGAGAGAGAGAGAGAGAGAGAGAGAGAGAGAGAGAGAGAGAGCAGGACAGGGACGTCACTTTTGGCGCACCGCGTGCTCTGCTTATTGGCGGAGTAGAGTCCCTGCCGGCATCCCTCCTTCCGGACATGCCTGCGCTGGAGAAGGTGGCGCTGGAGGGGCTGGATGGCATCACCCCAGGAACCCTTTGGGAGCACTTGGCCGCCCGTGTCCCACCCTTCCCGCTCACGCCCCTCGGAGCCCAGGCCCAGGCCCTGCTCTGGGCCTCGCTGGCCACTGCTATGACCGCCGCTATGACCGGTGAGCCTTGGGGCCACGGCCTCGCGCTCTAGGCCACACATGGGCCAACTTGGGCCCTTCCAGGTGTTATGGACTCCAACTCCCGCCATTTCTAACAGCTCCAGGTCCTTTCCTTTTCTCCCTCATCCCTTTTCCCTAGAGTTTAAGCAGCCGAGGGGGAAAAGGAAGGCGCCTGAGGCCGTTAGGTATGGTGGGAGTTGAAGTGAATATTTATTTATTTATTTATATAGTGTCCTTTATTTTTGTGAAGAATCGTGTATTTTTAGGTAAATGTCCCTCATTTCTTATATCAAAAAGTGGCAACCCTAGGCAGGGCTCACAGGGAAACCCCATGAAAGGAGGAGCATGTGGCAGCCTCTTTGTGCACCGTGTGCTCCCGAAAAGGAGAGGAGGAGGAGCTGGGATCGACTACTACATGGTTCTGTTATGGAGAGGCCTTTGCCGTTACGGCCGACCAACCAAGCCAAAAGAGCCGGATTGGCCGAAGGAAAATGGCTAAAATGGATCCATGCACAAGACTAATGGATATACGTATATTATATATATGTCAGATCTTTCCTGCGTTATTCTTTGTCACTTTCATAGGTTTTGCTTTTGAAGTTCACCTCCACTCAGTTTCTAAAGACTTGCTTTTTGTTCACTGCTAGTTTGCGAAACTCTGCCTTGCTGCTTTTCCTCTGCTTTCTGAAAAGTACAATAAAATTCTTGTTATTTATGCAAGTGTCTTCTGTAGCCATACCTTTCCCGGGTTTGAATGCATTGTGTGGTGTCTTCCATAATCCAGTAATCCAACGGGGACCTGAGCCAAAATCAATTGTACACGATTTTATTACAGATTTCCCTTCCCCCTTGCAGCAAATACTTTGCTACAGAAGACAAAATACTTTATTAAGGAATATGCGGAGAGGGGGAAGCAGCCCTTGTTAAAGAGCTTATACATTTTTTAATAAGAGAAATTTGTCAGTTGACCAAATGAAAGCCATAAATCCTTTAGCGGGAAAAGAGGCTCGTCTTCAGGGTGGTTGTTTGTGCAAAGAGCAAGAGGAAAGCGCCTGCCGCCGCCATGGCTCACTGCTTTGTTTCTGCTCAAAATGCAGAGGGAAATCAAAGCAACATCAAAGCCATTTCATCCCGACTACTTCAACCAATTGATTTGGCTTCTCTTTTGAAGGAATAATTGACCCCGGCTAAGATGTAATAGAGGGAATAGATAAGGGAAAGGAAACACAGTGCAGGAAAGGAGAGAGGAAAACTAGGGGAAAAGACAAATGGAGCCTAGCCCAAATCTCCACAGCTTGGAAGAGACGTAACAGTGGTTGCATACATGCGTAGTAATGGTATGATCAAATGCTGCCGATAGTTGGGTCACATTCTCTGACAAACACTGGATTTTTCTGTATTTAAGAGCCCTAGCAGTGGGTTTTCTGAAGATACTGGCAGTTGGAAACAGGGGTAGGGTTGGCTATGCCAGTGATTTTCAACCTTTATTGAGCCGCAGCACGTTTTTTACATTTACAAAATTCTGGGCCACACCACCAACCAAAATGGCACAAAATGACACTCTAACTGTCAGTTTACTAACTGTCACCCTCCCCCCTCATGATGCCGCTGCTTCCACCCCCCCCTGCCTGGGAGGCCCACGTGCAGGAGGCCCGTCACCGTCCCGCGGGGGAAGGCTGCACTGAGTGACCAAAGTGCACGCGGGCTCGGCTGAGCAGGACAAATAGGAATTGAGCACACGGGGTGGCTCCGAGCCTTGGAACAAACTGCGGCGGAGGCTCACAGCCGTCGCCACCCCCAGCTCTTCTTCCCGAAGGGGTTCAGCCCCCCCCAGGAGGGCCTCCCCCCTCCGCCCGCGTGCCTTCGGCTTCCCTGCTGTCGTCTTGGGGCCAGATCGGGAAGGAACCAAGCTGGGCTGTGGATCTGCGCATCCCAGCCTCTGCTCTGCAGCGAACCCGGAGCCCAGCCAGGAGAGGCCAGGAGATGAGGGGTTGCTCCCCTTCCCCGGCGCGGAGGGGCTATAGGGCAGAGCCTCCGGGAGCAGGGTCAGACGGGGGCAGCTCTGAGGGGTTATAGGGCAGAAAGCCTCGCCTCAAGCCTCTGGGAGCAGGGTCAGACGGGGGCAGCTCCCGTGGACTCCTCCACCCTCTCCTCCTCCTTGCTGCCGGAGGGGAGGAGGGCAGAAGAGCGCCCAGGAGCCAGGATGCAGGAGGAGCTGCAGCCTGGCTAGGGAGGGAAGGAAGGAAGGAGAGAGAGAGAGAGAGAGGAGGGAGGAAAGTTCTGGACGCCGAGGGCTCTCCCTGACTGCAGCCAGGCTGGCTGGCATTACTGCTTCGGCCAGGAAAGCCTCATTTCCGCTGCCTGAAGTTTCCTGCTAGGCTCTCTTTCTCTCTACACTGTAATTTCCCACGGCACACCTGATGATCTCTCATGGCACACTAGTTCCGAAATTCGAGCATATCCGAAATTGTAGACCAGCCCTAGTGCTCATGGACACGAACTCTCCCAAAATGGGAAACAGCCTTAGTACCAAAGTTTTCTTCACATTCAATGAACCACCCATTATACTATGCTGACCTTGTTTTCGTATCATTATAGCTGGAATTCGCACAATGGGCTAGGGTTGTTGTATATGTTAATGGTGTACTCATGTATAAATTGCACCATGTGCATGAGATGGATTAATGGCTATTGTGAAATAGACATATTCTGGTGACAAAACTGTGCATATAGCAATGTTGCACATTACAGTTGTGCACTGTACATGGCACTCTTCAGTTACACTTTGTGTGTTGTATAACAGCACCTTATTATTATTATTTCTTACCCGCCTCTCCTCACGGCTCAAGGTGGGTTACAACATTGCTAAAACACATAATCATTTAAAAACAATCCGTAGACTACACACACATTAAAACATAACTATTGAGATTTGTTATCCAATGCTGCCATTCCACATGGGATTTAATAGTGTTGGTGCAGAGAATCTCTGCACGTGTACATTTACACAATGGTCAGAGTGTATTTGATCGTAACATGTGAATCCTTCCTTCCAAATATGGTTGGCTAGGTCCTATTGATGCAGGGCCAACAAAATGGCACAAGGGATAGTGATTAGGTTTGGTTTGGTTGGTTCCCTTTGGCCAATTCAGCTTGTTTGGCTGGCCACAATGGTAAGGACTCAGCCGCCATGTTTTTTTTCCGGCCGAAATGGGGTTTCTCTGTGAGCCCTGCCTGCAGGGGCGGTCCTACTGGCAAAGGACGCCGCTGCGTGGGGCACCATCTGGGTAAAGGGCGTATTCCCCCGCCCGCCAGACAGCGTCCGGCCGATGTTCCGCTTTTGGGCCTTGTGCGCTCCGATGCTGCGCCCCGCTCCCTGCTGTGTCTGCTGGTGCTGCTGGCCTTGGAGGTGGGTGCCGGCAAGAAGGCAAAGGCAGCCTCCTCCTCCTCGCCGGTCCCGGCCCCGGCACGGAGGGGGAGTCTGGCTCAGGCTGCCCAGTGTGCCTGTGGCGGCAGCATAGCAAGGAGCTCCGGCTGGAGAGCATCAAACCCTGGATCTTGAGCAAGCTGCGGCTGAACGAGGCCCCCAACATCACACGCAAGGTGGTCAACCAGCTGCTGCCCAAGGCGCCGCACAGGAGCTTCTGGGCATGCGCGGGGGGGGGGGGGCGCCAAAATAATGTTTTGGGGCGGGGCGCCAAAATAATGTTCGCTTACCATTTAAAATTACCTTAGACCGCCCCTGCCTGCCTGTTGGACCAATCAGAATAGAAGTTATGAAACTTGGTGTAGTAACAGCGGTAGATGTGTCCTCCAAGTGTGGTCATTTTCATCTCGATAGCCCTGATAATTATGGAAAGGGGAGCCCAGGGAGACCCACCCCCAGTTGCTAACAATGGGCTAGGTCTACTCACATTTTTCGGCTGTGGATTGAAAATAGCTATCCAGCTACCAAGGGTCTCCCGAAATTCGGCCTGCAGAAACAAATCATGCTTCAGCCGAAATACACAAGCCTAACAGTGATCATGATCTTCGACAGTTATATTCTCGCCATTCTTTGAAGACACCACGGTAGCTATGTTTTCCTATAAAAGTTCCCCATATGAAGTTGGCTTCTAGAAATCTCAGTAGCTATCTCGAATTTTTGTAAACTATGCAACAGCTCTTTCTGTTTTTAATTTATATTACTAAATTAGCGTAATGAGTTTGATACTATCACCAGGCCTGGTGATTAATGACTGCTTCACTTAACTTCTCCCAGTGGCTTGAGATTGCCATGTCTTGATCGACCACACAAGAGCGACTCAATATTCAAGCAGAAGGATGCTGTTTAAGAAACACTTGCCATTGTTTAATGGTATGGTGATGGGACCTGAACCGCTTTGGCCCTTCATGTTGTCAAGCTTCCTTTTCATCTCTTTCTCTTGCCTTTAGTCTCCAGCAGACCAGTGTAAGAAAATCCATGCCGGGGATGAGGTGATCCAGGTCAACCATCAAACTGTGGTGAGTACTCTACAGATAATATCATATTTGCTATCTACACTGACCATTTGTATGTGCATGGGTGATACACCTCCCGCCTAATACCAGTAAGCCACAGACAGAAGTAGTTGGAATAAAATTGGCCACAACTCATTTATTGATAACAGGAACAAGGGTTGGCAGCCATGCATGGGTCCGGGATCAGGGGTCGGACAGCCCACTGTTGTCCGAAGATGTTTACATACCTGGGTGCCACCAGCCCAATACTCGGCACTCCAGGGGCCAGGGCGTTATCCCCCCTTCCACCAAGGGGCGATAAGCCAGCCAGATCCAGGGCCCATGCCACACGCCAAACACCGAGTTGCGACGATGAACACAAGTAACAGCAAGAAAAGTTAAGAAGATGCAAACAATGAAAACACAGCATGAAAAGTATCAAAATACAAACAATGGATACAAGCAGGGTGGGTGGGATGGAAAATCAGGAACAGGCCCAGTGCCTGCTAAGATGCCTCAGGCAGCCTTAAGTAGGTTGCCCGGGCGGAAGAGAGGGCCAGCCCGCTGACGGGGCAGGGCGGGCCAGGGCCAGTCCCACCATTGGCCAGCTGGCACTGGTAGCGGGAAACTCTTCCGCCACCCAGGAGGCTTCTGGGAAGAAGAAGCCCCCCGGACCAAGATGGCGGCGAGGGGACCCTGCACCCTAACGTGCTCGGCCCGGTGTGTCGGCCAAGCCATTTAATGCAATTCAAAAATAACTTCAAACTGCAATGTGTAGACAACGAACACCCCCGAAAGCCCTTAATGCATATCAGTGCTCTGTGGTTTGTTTAATCACCATTTGGGCTTCGAACTGGTTCCAGGATTTCCTATGTAATTGTCTCCACAACAAAACCACTTTCGTCAACATTGGTTTGAAATGGACTGAAATGGTCAGAGTAGGGGAACGAAGATGGTCACATAACCTTTTGTAAACTGAGTGTTTGGCACCACTTTAAATGTTGTGGCTCATGCTAGGGAATCATGGGAGTTGTGGTCTTTAGCCCTCTCCATTGTAGAATGTAGAACAGGCATGGGCAAACTTCGGCTCCCCAGAAGTTTTAGACTCCAACTCCCACAATTCCTAACAGCCGATAGGATGTTAGGAATTGTGGGGATTGGAGTCCAAAACACCTGGAGGGCCCAAGTTTGCCCATGCCTTGAGCCAAAGTAATGTGTTCGCTGAAGTTCTAGCCAATGTAGTCATGTCACAGTCAGACTCCATTGTTTGTAATTTTTCAATTTTTCTTCCCAAACTGCCTCCAGACCCTTTCTCCCCTTTTCATTAAAGAATTATCCAATACACTAGTTTCTAATTAGTTATATAAGTGCTTATTTCTGTAGGTGCAAGAAGGAAAATGAAAGGCTCTTGGTCAACATGAGTTTCGAGAGTCCAAGAGCGGCTTTGCTAATTAAATCGTGATCAACTGTGCAGAAATGTGCTAACTGGAAATTAGAATGCCTGGGACACTTTCTCAGAAATGACAGATTTGTTCTTAATTGTCTACTTTGACATTAACACTTCGTTTTCATCACGTTTAATAATGAGATGTCCTGCGTGTTGCTTGCCTCTCTCTCTCTCTCTCTCTCTCTCTCTCTCTCTCTCTCACTCACTTTTGTGGTGCAGTAACACAACTTTTGTTCTGCTTAAATTGGCAACCCAGGGACGTCAAGGTCTTAATAATTTTGTCATAAATATACTAGGCTATTATATTTATACAAAACAAGCTGCTAGAGACATGACTGGTCATCTTACTCTGATATAACATGAACACAACTGTTTCAGCCCAGTTGGAAGCAAAGTGGAGAAGAAAACAACAGCAACCTACAATGGCAAATAACGTTGACATCTGAAATGATGTCGGTTTTCACCAAACAAGTGTCTGTGAACAGGTCCAATAACCTGGAGGAGAAGGGAGCAGCACCATGAATCACTATAACATAACCTATTACATCCATTGAGTTGTGTTGCGAAGTATAAATAAAGCAGAGAGCTTCATTCAATAGGCTAACAAGCAAGCTTGGTCTTCAACCCGCAGGGTGATCCTTGGAGTCTATTGTCAGCAGGCCCGGATTAACAGTTTGTGGCGCCCTAGGTCACATTCTGGAAGACCCGCCCCTGGGGGCGGGGGCGCTTGCGGGGCGGGGCCGCTGGCAGAGGGCAAGCCGCTTGCGAGCATGCGCGGCAGGGCGCGAGCAGCCCGGCGCCCTCTGCCATGTTCCTGGGTGCTGCAGTGGCCACCCGGGAGCTTACCTTCCTTCCTCTTCCTCCTCCGAAGGAAGGGAAACCACTGGGCGGCCGCTGCAGCACCCAGGAACATGGCGGAGGGCACCGCACCGCTCTTGCCCTGCCACGCATGCCCGGTGTCCTGCGTGGCGCCCGCCCCTTTTCGGCGGGGCTGGCTGACATCAAGTGTGGCGGCAAGGGCGAGGAGGAAGAGGTGGAGGGAAGCCGCGGCGCCACGTCCTTTCTGCCTCCGCCATGTTCCTGCCGCTGCGGCACCCAGGAACATGGCGGAGGAGGCAGAGGCCGCGGCGCTCACGAAGAGGCGCTGCGGCTTCCCTCCGCCTCTTCCTCCCCGCCCTCGCTGCCACACCTGATGTCACCCAGCCCCGCCAAAAAGGGGCGGGCGCGGCGCAGGATGCCGGGCATGCGCGGCAGGGCGCAGCGGGCGCAGCGCCTCCGCCATGTTCCTGGGTACTGCAGCGGCCAACCGGGGGTTTCCCTTCCTTCGGAGAAGGAAGAGGAAGGAAGGTAAGCTCCCGGGCGGCCGCTGCAGCACCCAAGAACATGGCGGAGGGCGGCAAGCCGCTCTGTGAAGGAAGGAGCGGCGCCCACGTGAGCGACGGACAGATGGGGGAAAGTCCCGCCCCTAGAGTGTCTGACGTGGCTTCCCTCTGCCTCCTCCTCGCTCGCGTCGGCCCATCCCTCCTTCCTTCACTGCGCAGGCACAGAAGCAAGCGCCCAAAGATTGAATTTTTTTAAAAAAATGTTTTTTTTTTTTTTGTTTTGGGGGGCCTAGGGTGGCCTTATGGGTAATCTGGGCCTGATTGTCAGAAAGGTCTCTCTCAGTCTCAGTCTTCACCTGGATATAAGGAAATAAACCTAGCCCATCTGTTCCAGGCTTGCAGAGATAAAGTATGCCAGGAGACTGAAACACTCAAAAGGCAGCATTTAACTCTAACTGTACAGCCGCATTTCCCATATAAAAGCCCATTAAGTGGTGGGTGACAAGGTAATCTAATTTACTAATGGAAATATTGATGCTTATAAGGAACATATCGACCCAGCCTGCCTCATGAGAGAAGATCCATTAAAACAAGGGGTCTGAAGGCTGGGAAGAGAGGGAGGGAAGGAAACAGCCACTTGGATGTTCATTCATTTTTCTCCACCAAAATTGGGTTCACTACCCTTCCTGGCCTCTTGCACTAGGGCTCCCTCTGGCACTAGCTCTTAATGCAAAACACTGCTTATATGTCAAAGCGAAACCAAGGCCAATCGGTAGGTCTTAACTCAAAATGCTCTTAAGGTGGGATACTCTAAGGCAGGGGTAGATCGCAATCTACTGGTAGATCGCGTAGGGCGCCCTGGTAGATCGCAGGCAGGGCGGGAGGAAGGCTCAGTCCCACCCCGCAGGCTCCTGACACCGCCCAAGTGCTGCCGGCCCTGGGTTATCTGAGGTCCTTTCCACACAGTTGAATAAAATCCCATGTTATCTGCTTTGAATCAGATTATATGGCAGCGTGGATTCAGAAAACCCAGTTCAAAGCAGATATTGTGTTATATGTTTCACATTTTTGTAGTGGGTAGGTAGATCATTTTGTCTTGGTTGTTTTATAAGTAGCTCGCATGCTGAAAAAGTGTGAGCACCCCTGCTCTAAGGTCAAGGTCTCTCTCTCTCTCTGTATATATGTGTGTGTGTAGGTAGGTAGGCAGGTAGATATTAGGCCTGGGCAATCATGGTTCTAAAGTACTTACAAAACTGAAGTTCTGGTGGTGAACACTAGATGGTGCTGGTGCTTTGCTTCTACGGTGTTGCTAAAGTTCTGGTGGTGAACATTTCAGAACTCTAACTAAACTTTCAAAACTTCATTATTATTTCATTATGGGCGATTTTTAAGACAGAACCAATTGGGAACTGCCATTTATAATGAAATTTTGAAAGTTTTGTTAGAATTCTGAAATGTTCACGACCAGAACTTAAGCAACACTGTAGAAGCAAAGCACCAGCGCCACCTAATTTTCACCACCAAAACTTTAGTTTTCTAAGTACCTTAGAACCATGTAGAACCATGATAGCCCAGGCCTAGTAGATATGCCTCAGAAAACAACTCTCTAGGAAATCTGGGTCCAATATGATTCTATGGTGAACTTCTGCTGAATGTTGACTGTAGAATTACACTGGAGGACCTAGGGATTCATACATATGAAACTCTAGGTTCTCCAAGACGTCTCTGTGGTCAACATCTGGTAGGAGTTGCACTGGGGAGCCTTGACACTCCAAGGGAGAACGTATTTTCCAAATTCACAAATAATCAGATGTGTCGGGGTCAAATCCACAAATAATCAAATGTGTCAGTGTCAAGTCCACAAATGTGGAGGGCTGTGTGTACTCATCTACAAACTACAAAACCCCAGAATTCTGTAGGATGATGCTATGGCAATTATCATAGTGCTACAATTGCCCCTTGTTGTCTCTTCCTTTAGGATTTCAAGTCCCAAATGTCTCCCTAACTGGGCTATCCTCCACATCCTTCTGCTCCGCTTCTATCCATTCTTCTTTTTTAGTATTTTTTGAAATCTTTCTTCTTCCTCCAACTAACCTCAGCTTTGGCTTCTTGTCCCCAGTTATTCCAATTTTAGAAGTGCTGGCCATCCTTTGTCTTCTACCTTCACCTCATTTCCTCATTCTGCAGACTGTTTTTTGCTCTTTCCCCTCTTTTTCCATCTCCTCTTCTCTACTGCTATTTATCTTGGTAAGGAAAACGCACAAATATGCTGTCTGAAGGCATGCATAGACATAGAAACTGCTGATCCTCTCTGTAACAGGCGTCCTACCAAGCTGAGCTGTCTCTGGAGCTGCTGAGATTTCACAAGCTGGAGACAGGCGACAGGATTCTTTTTCCTCGGAGAGCTGAAGTTTTTGCAAGTTTCTTTTTCTTTTCTTGTATTTCTGCAAAAGATGTTTGCACCTACGGAATGGGAAGCAAATCTGCCCTAAAACTGCTCTCATCTCCCTTAAAGACTGTCATCTCTTTCCAGCCTGAAAAGCTTGACGCGAGACATCTATCCCTTTCATGAGATCCTAGATTCTTTCTTCTGATTTTCATTCTAGTCACTCTTAAGCCTCTTACCTAGATTTTCCAAAGAAGCCTGTTTCTTGTTCAGTCAAAGCAAGAGGTTGTTGTTTTTGCAAAATGTGAATCTCCATAACCATTTGGGAAATGGGATTCATAACCTTTTTTTGGAAGAAAAAAAAAGGCATGATGTGACGACCTGGGCTGTAAAACTAGGAGGCTTTAACCACTAGGATGCTGCCACCAACCTAAAAACACTTTTTAGGATTTCTTTTTCAATCATAGTCAAGCTAGGCTCCAAATCTACAAATAAACGAAGAGGTTTTGCTGAGGTAAAATCTTTCCCCTTTCCTGGGAATGTGGGAAGGCTGGAACTGGCGCACACTGAGGTAATGAGGCACACTGAAAGCTTTCTTGTAAAGTTAACAAATGGAACTTTTATTAACTCAACAGGTAGATCTTGAGAGGCACAAATGCGTAACGGTTATATAGAACAGTACAATAGCGTGTTGGTTACTAAAGATTGGTTTCTTAGATCTTCGTTACAAAACTAGACAGTTCGAAACTTGTCTCTCCAAACTCCCTCTCACTCTAATATTAAAACTAGACGTGAGTAGTCTTCAACTAACTAACCTAGTTAGTTCCCTAAGCTAAACTCTCAGTCTTCCAGAAGCACCGTAGCTATTAACTCTATCCTAGAGTCTTCCTATAGCTTGCTTCTCCAGAGATGTGAGCTAACCAAAAGCCTGTGACTGACTGCCTTTCACACAGAACTTTTCCTGTCAGTTTACAAGACAACTGTCTTCTCTGACTGCCCACTCTCCGCTCTGTCAAGAGACTGCTTTCTCTTACAACTCTGACAACCGACTGCTCAATAAGCTACACCTCTTTCCCTCTCAAGCAGCTCGGCTCCTCCCCTCAGCTCTGAGCCACTCCCAGGCAGCTCTCGCTCTCTCACACTCCCTGAGAAGGATCCAAGCCACTCCCCCTTTCCTGGCTATCCTGTTTTCCATGGATGCCAAACTGCCATGCTGGTCTGGGCCTAGCATAAAATGGGTGAGTCCTCACACATGACCTTGTTAGAAGTCACAATCTTCTGAAAAATGATGCTCACCAGCATTCATGCAAGACAAGTAGGTGTTAAACTGATACACTCTTTGAACTGCTAGGGACAAAGACATGCCAATGCACAAAAATATAGATTCAGCAGAGTCTCAGAGGTGTTCTTTGAAGTTTCCCAATAATAATAATAATAATAATAATAATAATAATAACTTTATTTATATACCGCTCTTTCTCCCCGGGAGGGACTCAGGGTGGTTTCCAAGTCACATCACCAAAACATACGGCGTAAACATCATAACATAAAATTAACAAAACAACATGAGCATAAAATTATCACTATCTATCTATCTATCTATATATATATATAATATATGCTCTGTCCGTTATGAGTACCTTAAAAACAAAGAAACCACTGAAGGAAATTACACCAAATTTGGCCACACAACGCCAAACAGTCCAAGGTATGACCAACACTCTGAAAAATTTAAGAAAGCACAGACAATCACTTACAAATCTCAAAACAGTTGGGAGACTACATTTCTCAGCTTGCCCCATGCCCAAGGCAGCCAGCGCATGCGCGGTGGTGCCTGGCTGGCTCCCGTTAGCGCATTGCTGCCACTGCCGCCACTGGCTGAGAAAGAGGGAGGGAAGAAGACAAGGATAGAAAGATAACAAAGGAGGAAGAGGAGGCTTGGCAGTGAAGGAGGAGGAAGATGAAGAGGACGAAATAAATGGAGGAAGCCGGGGAGGGAATGGAAGCCTGCCCCCCACCCCAGCCCCACCCCCAACTCCAGCCCCGCCCCCTCCCCTTCCCCACTCTGGCTCCACCCCCTCTCCCTCACCACACCCCACTCCTTTCCTCTTGCATTCCTCCCTTCTTTCCCTTGGGCAAGAGAGGAGGATGTGGTGGAGGGAGTAAGGAATGAAACAGGGAAAGGGGGAAGGAAGGAAGGAAGGAAAGAGAGAAGGAGGGAGGGAAAGAAGGAAGGCAGGAAGGAAGGAAAGAAAGAGGTACCAAAGGAAGGAAGAAGAGAAAGTAGAAAGGAAAGGAAAGTGGACCAAAACTGATTCGTAACCCTTTTGGTACTAATGTTGGAGAGTGGTCCCTGGTCAAAGTGGTCCCTGGTCAAAGTGGTCCCTGGTCAAGTGGTCCCTGATCAAAGTGGTCCTTGGCCAAATGGTCCCTGGTCAAAGTAGTCCCTGGTCAAAATGGTCCCTGGTCAAAGTGGTCCCTGGTCAAGTGGTCCCTGGTCAAAGTGGTCTTTGGTCAAATGGTCCCTGGTCAAAGTGGTCCATGGTCAGAGTGGTTCTTGGTCAAGTGGTCCCTGGTCAAAGTGGTCTCTGTCAAGTGGTCCCTGGTTAAATGGTACCTGGTCAAGTGGTCCGTGGTTAAATGGTTCCTGGTCAAGTGGTCCCTGGTTAAGTGGTCTCTGGTCAAAGTGGTCTCTGTCAAGTGGTCCCTGGTTAAGTGGTTCCTGGTCAAGTGGTCCCTGGTCAAAGTAGTATTTGGTCAAGTGGTCCCTGGTCAAAAAAAGGTTGGGAACCACTGGTGTAGATTCATCGTCAGAAGGGTTTTTCATCTGATTCTAACCTGGGGAACTGATTTGTCCCAATTTAAGGGACCCTTAGAAATTACTTGGCTCTTCAAAATGAAGGAGCATAATGTTGGTTGTCAGCCAACCTTTCAACAGCCTTTTCAAGGAGGAGCATTCTTCCATGATTTGATGTCTCTACATTTTGGCCAAGTATAATACCTGAGTGAGCAATACCAGCGATTGCATCCTAAGAGTTTGCCATCAGAGCCTGCCGACATTCAGGGCATGCTGCTCTAACTTGCGTTTATTCTTAGTATTTTAATGGTTCCCTCATTAAGGTTTCTCCTTCGAGCCATTTATCTTCAGGACATTAATTATGTAGCATTCGTCAGAATGAAGTCGCGGGTGAAGCCTCAGAGATTCCCAGATTTTAATTTTTTTTTTCATACAGAGCTTGAAAATTACAGCCCGTTCTCTGATACTTGATTAAATATTAAGAAAATGAGACTTTGTTGATGGTGTGCTTAAATGCGGGGAGATAAAAAGATAGTGCCAAAATACACCGAAGATTAATTTATTACCGAGGAGACTCACTAGGTTAAAAGAAATCACCTCATAAACTATTTGTGAGTTATATTAACGTTAATAAGATGGTAAGCGTATGTTTGCTGAGCCACTGGGATGTAGGGGGCACCACAGTGTAGAAATAAAGCAGTTTGACAACACCGCACTTGCGCTGGCTCAATATTATGGAACCATGGGATTTGTAGTTTGACGAGGCACCATTGGAAGAGAAAGCTAGAGACCTTGTAAAACTATTAGCTCCAATAATGCCAATGCATTGAGCCAGAGCAGTAAAGGTAGAATGACAGTACTTTAATTCTATACTGCAGATGCACCTCATGAGTCAGAATCTATCTGAATGTGATTAACATCATTGTGAAGTTTTGCAACATAGCCACTGATGCAGAATCATGGCCATCTTTTCGTGGGGTGCATCTACATTGTTTAATTAATGCAGTTTGACCCTGTTGCACTCCAGGCCTATGACCATGACACCTATGACCACATCACCCCACAAGAGCCCAGAATACTTAGTAAAGCTTGAGCAGGAATACAAAAACGAGAACAAAAAAAACTTCCATGATACTTAAATCCAAAACCTAGGCTTGATTTGAAACAAGAAACAGATAACTCAGATCTAGCTTCTCACGCAAATGCTACATTGTCTGAACTAACCCTTAGGTAAACAACTTGCTATTTAATAGACACCCATGAAAGTATTGTGTTTCCCATGAATTTTCTCCACAACTTTCCAATGTCACAGCTCTAACCCACTGTTTCCCAACCTTTTTTGAGCCGCGGCACACTTTTAACATTAAAAAAAATCCGGGGGCACACCACCAACCAAAATGACACAAAATGACACGCTAACACAGTAAAGAATGGGGGATGGTGGCCTGCTGGGAGCAGCTGCTGGGAGTGCCGAAACCGGGGAGGGGGCAGAGCTAGGCCCCGCCATGCCCCGCCCCTCCCCCGGCTTCAGCTCTCCCACAGCTTCTCCAGCCTTGTGGGGGCAGTGCCAAGCCAGCGGTGGCAGAGCCAGCACAATGAAGCCCTTCCACCGCTCATGCTCCTCCTCCTCCGTGCGGCTTCTGAGAGCAAGGGGCGGGAGTCATGGTGGAGAGCAGGGATGGGGGCCATGACTCCTGCCCCTCTCTCGCACTGCCCCCTCAAAGCTGGAGAAGCTGTGGGAGAGCTGAAGCTGGGGGGAAGGGGGTGGGGCATGGTGCGGCCTGGCTCCTCCCCTCCCCTGTCTTCGGCAGTCCCAGCAGCTGCTCCCAGCAGGCCACCATCCCCCAGCCGTTCTTTACTGTGTTAGAGTGTCATTTTGTGTCATTTTGGTTGGTGGTGTGCCCCCGGATTTTTTTTAATGTTAAAAGTGTGCCGCGGCTCAAAAAAGGTTGGGAAATACTGGTGTGGAGGGAATTAAACGAGGAAAACAACATTCTCGGTGCTCTGCTCCAGTCATAAGTTCAGGCTATTGGTTTAAGAGCCATTTCAGAATGCTATTTATTTAAGCATTGCATTTGTATGAGACGATGAGATGTTTAATCAGGAGAACAAAGAAGGATGTTCCTCTCAAGGCAGGGTTTTCCAAATGGAGAGATCTTATGCATCGCAAAGCAGCTCTGACACACACAATGCGTTGTGAGGGACATACACAAATGTAGCCCTTGTGGGTTTTGTTTTTTTAATTTCCGATAATGGTTATGGCTCGCAGTAATTTAGAAGTTTGCTCCCTCTCCGTGGAGTTTTCCGTAAAGTCAAATAAAACGATGTTTTATCGGTAATTAAACACCTTGAAGATATTGCACCAATATTGTTCTACAGTATGCTGGGAAATCCCTCTTCCGTCTCCCCGCATCCCCAAATTAACAGGTCCTATTACAATAGCGAGGATTCATTTTGTAATTATCCTGTAGCTGCTGTTCGGTAATCCTCCGGTGAAATACACTGAGCAATAATTCTGAGTGTGTGTGTTTTTTAAGGGGTGTATAAAAATTAGAGCAATTCATCATTATCTTTGGGGAAAAATATTTGAGCTTTGGGGGATTGCCACTGATATTTTATTGTTTCCATTATGATAGAACCTCTGTTTCTGTTGGAGAGAAAGAAGCAACGTTTTGTGGGAATTCCAAAATTTCTATTTCTGGCCATGAATGGTCTATAAAGCTGTTAGTGTGTGTGTATGTGTGTGTGTGTGTGTGTATATATATATACACACACCCTGTATATATTAGGGCTGTTCTACAATTTTGGATATGCCCAAATTTCGGAAGCTTTTTGGATACTTCCGACTTTTAAAGCAATTTTGAGAGCAACCCTCCCAATAGGAATTCCAAAATCCGAAATTCTGCAATTCCGAATTCCGAATTTCGAATTTCGGATGTCATTTCCAAATTTTCTTGCTGATTGCTCATTGGCTGATGGCTAACAGCTGACTTTCCCTTCTGCTGATTTTTTTTTGGCCCATTTTTGAAAACAGACGCCATTTCCGAAGACTTCTGAATTTCAGAAATTTTTCGGAAGTCCATATAATCCGAAACGACAGCTCAATTAGATCCGAAATTAGTCGGAAACATTTTTCTTGGAGTCCAATATAAATATATATATACAGCTAAAATTAGATCCGAAATGAGTTCATTAAACATATTTTCTAGGAGTACATGCTGTACCAGCCCTAATATAAATATATATGTATACAGGTCCTTCTCAAAAGTTCGGCGGCATAGAGTGCTAAAGTTCAATATGTTCCATAATGTAATGATAAAAATTAAACGTTCATATATTTTCGATTCATTGCACACCAACTGAAGTATTTCAGGTCTTTTTTTGTGTTTTAATACTGATGATTTTGGCATACATATCTCAAAAAATTAGCATTTTCCATCCGACCAAATATGCTATTTTTTTGAGACAGTATTTTTGGGTTTTCAGGAGCTGTATGCCAAAATCATCAGTACAAAACAAAAAAAGACCTGAAATATTTCAGTTGGTGTGCAATATATGAAAGTTTAATTTGTATCATTACATTATGGAAAACCATGAACTTTAGCACTATATGCTAATTTTTTGAGAAGGACCTGTGTGTATACACACACACACATACTTATATATACATGCACACACACACACACCACAGTGATAATAGTGGGACATCCCTTGTCGGTCGTACAGAACAGCCGTCGTGATTTCAAGCAGCTAAAAAGGAAGAGAAAACTTTTCAAAAGTCCATTATGGGATTTCTCCTCAGGTTGGCTGGCAGTTAAAGAACCTGGTAAATGCCTTGCGCGAAGACCCGAATGGCGTGATCTTAACCCTGAAGAAACGGCCCCAGAACACCCTTGTGTCCGCCCCGGCCCTCCTGAAGAACGTAAGGTGGAAACCGCTAGCCTTACAGGTAAGGTTCACCTTGGACTGGGTCTCCTTCTGTTAGACGTTGTTTTATTAAAGGCCAAGGCAGGTGTGTTCTCATATTTATTGACTTTGGCTCTTCTATCAGGGGATGCTTCTGTGATGTTGGCTTTTTTAGACAAAGCAGGGAATGGCCTTACATAGGACTTTGGAGGCTGTTTGGGAAATGAGAGACTAATGGATGGATGTTGCAGAGGGGAGAAGAAAATACCTGCCTCCACATATGCCTGCGTAAGGGACATTTACATGCGCATAAGTATCTAAGATGATGCCAGCCTCCAGGTAGAACAAGGAAAGAAGCCTGCTTAAAAGTCTGGAGTACATGATCAGTCCAAGTTGGCAGTGCTTGAGCTAAAAGGATCGATGTTCTCACTGTTGACTGATGCCTTATGTTCCTAATGTCTCTGCCCTCATGAGTTTTGAGAGGCCATTTATTTGAAACCCATCTTGTGGGTGATGTCAAAGGAACAGACTTCTGTTGCCCCGGAGTTATAATTATATATTTTATATTACATGTAATATTACAAATAATATTACAATATAATGATATAGTACAATATAGTAATATATAATACTGATATTGTACTATGATCTATTATATAAAGGAGGTCCCGTCGTCGAACGACTGACAGAGACAGAGAAACCTTCCAAGGCAGAGACACCAAACTTGCCAACACAAATAGGCCTCAGGCAAGGAAGGTTTATAGCAAAAAAACTTTCCCCCAAAAACCTAGAAGGCTCCCAAAACAACAATTAAAAACTACATTTCCCAGCATCCTCTGCGGCAGCCAGCGAAACCCATTGGCCAACATCGGCCCACACAAAATGCAGGGAGGCTGAGTAACCATAGTAACGCTGGCCAGAGCCAGCCAAGGCTAGGATAGAATGCTGAGTGATTTGAGTTCAGTCAGTTGGTGCAAGATCTAGGAAGGGTGCAGGTTACCACACTCGAGAAACACAATCCAAAAGACCAAGCCAGCAAAAAATATCACACAACGCCAATATGCAGAAGATACACAACTATGTGCACAGAGCACATACATAGCACTCACCGGACAAAAGACACCCACAACAAAAGACACCCACTTTACAAACACCACCCCCACAACATGACAGCAACACAACTCGCGATGCCTACCTCTACAGACCCACTACACAACTCACACACAACACACACAACCAGGGCCGTAGCCAGGATTTTGATTCGGGGCTGAGTTTGATTCGGGGCTGAGACTGGGCGGAAGAGGGTCTACCCTAGCAAACCTTTTGTATTGTTATCCCAATAACCCCATTAATGTGGGATATAATGAGCATGGTGATCAGATCATGATATGAATAAACATAACAGTTTAAATAATGTACCAGTAAGGCCTTTTCGCGGACCACCCTGAGAATTTCGGGGGGGGCTGAAGCCCCCTTAGCCCCCTCCCTGGCTACATGCCTGCACACAACGCATACATACCACTGCTAAAAAGAAACCAGCACAGTACAACCAACGAACACACCCCACATACACACCGTATATCCACAACACACTACCACTGCACACTCACAACAACAAACTACACACTCAATACCACACACTCTTCTCCAAGCACCATCCCAAACGCACACCACCAATCCTCCACTTTACAAACACCACCCCCACAACATGACAGCCACACAACTCGCGATGCCTACCTCTACAGACCCACTACACAACTCACACACAACACACACAACGCATACATACCACTGCTAAACAGAAACCTCCACAGTACAACCAACTAACACAGGAGGACATAACAACTACCAGGAGGACATAACACTAACACAAATAGGGCACCAGGGACACAGGCACCACTGACCAACACATACCACCGGAATAACACAAACTTCCAAAACCCACAAAAACAAACTAACAATCCTGCAACACAAAAACCCAACCCAACCAAAATTCACAACAAACACCACTGGCAAAAGCCACACCCCCTCCACATCACAACCAGCACACAATCAGACTGAGACAACTATGTCACTACAACACACACAAAATAAACCCCACAAATACCTGACAGCAACACCACACACCGACAACTCCACAGGACTTCAACATCCCACCCACCAGAACAACCCACAACAACACAGCCATGACCCCACCAAGAGCATAAGTAACATCAATTCCAACCCTTACATACTCAGACTTTCTCGCATCTCCTAAATAGGGTACAGCAACGCGTGCCGGGTACAGCTAGTAATAATATAATATAGTGTGTGTGGTCTGTTTTATCATGGATAAAACGGCTTCAAAACTCGCTTTGGATGTAGGGGGCACTGGCGATTCATATCTGATAGACTTCCGAATTATTTAGAGGTTTTTTTCGAAATTGATTCAGATGTACTTCTGAAATTCGGAATGGCTTCGTTAATGGTGTCTGCGATTGCGCAATGCGCAGAAACCAGCACAAGGGACAGTCAAAACTTGGGGGATTCCCTTTCCCTCTATTTTTGACCTCTACTACTGACAAAACTAGCCACACTGGCACAAAATATTGATAAAATTTTAATACAAAATTTAAAACCTTTTAAACATAATGAGACAGGCGGAAATGACATACGAGCCCTTTCCGAATATATTCCGAATATATGGCGACAGAGACTTCGGAATGGCGAATCCACTTAACTCTCTTTGAAATCGTTTCAAAAGTCAAAAACATCCGAATTACATCCGAATTTTGGATGTATCCAAGTTCAAAATATATATATCTGCTCTGAGTCCCCTTCGGGTGAGAAGGGTGGCATATAAATGTCATAAATAAATAAATGGGAAGGAAGGAAGAATCCAATGACATCCAAACATCTAAGATGCTGCATGCTGCATATTATTATAGTAAACATACAACACTGTGTACTCTGGGTTGCTGTAGGGTTTTTTTTGTCTGTGTGGCCATGTTTTAGAAGCATTCTCTCCTGACATTTCACCTGCATCTATGGCAAGCATCCTCCAAGGTTGTGAGGTCTGTTGGAAACTAGGAAAAATTGGGTTTATATATCTGTGGAAAGTCCAGAATGGGAGAAAGAACTCTTGTCTGTTGGAGCTAGGTCTGAATGTTTCAGTAGGCCACCTCGATTAGCATTTGATGGCCTGACAGTTTTTAGGTGTGGCTTGTTACTGCCCGGGGGCATCCTTTGTTGAGAGGTGATTAGCTGTTCCTGGTTGTTTCTTCACTGGAGTTCCCCTGTGTTTGTGTGTTGTTCTTTATCTACTGTTATAACTTTTGAGTTCTTTTAATGCTGGTAGCCGGATTTTGTTCATTTTCATGGTTTTTTTCCTTTCTGTTGAAACTGTCCACATGCTTGTGGATTTCAGTGGCTTCTCTGTGTAGCCTGACATGGTGGTTGTGAGAGTGGTCCAGCATTTCTGTGTTCTCAGATAATATGCTGTGCCCAGGCTGGTTCATCAGGTGCTCTGCTGTGTCCTTTCTGCTGCATGGCTGAGCATTCCCTTGTCATTGCAGTTGTGGGAGCAGAACAACTGAGTCTGAACATCTTTAGATGTCTCCAAAGTGAGACTCTTGGGATATTTTCCCCACAATCATTGTTCACATTTGGGAACAGGACAACGCTCTTGACTGTTTTCCTTCAAGTATTTATTTATTATTTATTTATTTACCACATTTTTATCCGGTCCTTCTCAACCCCCGAAGGGAGACTCAGGGGGGCTTACATTGAGCTAACACTTCAATACACAAACAGAGCAATCACTGGTAACAACTCACTATACACAAAGCTAAACCACAGGGCATAAAGGGGCAGATCTATGGGAATAAAGGTGTAGACACGTGTTTGAGGTAAAAATCACAGGTATGAACAAATTCAAGTGCTAAATAGCATAACAATCTCACAAAAAGCACAATGCAATGCAATTCATTCACAGTGTTCCAGATTCACATAATAACAATAGTAGTGCCCCTACAATGGTATAGGGCCAAGTACAATATTCCAATAGAGTCTGTGTTCCCCTATCAATAGTCAAGAGTATAATAACTCATAGGCTAGCGACTGAGTCAGAAAGGGAGCCTTGGTGGGTTGAAGAGCTGGCAAGCTGCTGGATGGGCAGGCGCCAACGGCTGGAGGTAAGCTGACGATGCCAAGATGGCTGTTTCGCGTAAACTCCGCTTCCTCAGGGCGCTCAAAACTTCTGACCGCTCCTCCCCAGTGTTGTAGTAGCACAATAAGGACTCAAAGTCGATACGGGAGATTTCGCGTTTCCGCGTTCTAATACATATAGGTACTGTAAGTCATCTCCCGGGCTGTTACCAGTGATTATACTGTTTGTGTATTGAGGAGGGTAGTGCCAAGCCAGTGGTGGCATAGCTAGCCACTACTGGCTTGGCACTACCCTCCTCAAGGCTGAAGAAGCTGTGGTAGCGCTAAAGCTGGGGGAGGGGGAGGGGCTTGGCACGGCATGGCTCCGCCCCCTCCCCCTCTGGCTTTAGCGCTACCACAGCTTCTCCAGGCTAGAGGAGGGTAGTGCCAAGCCAGAGGTGGCATAGCTAGAATAAAGAGTCTGTGTTCCCCTATCAATTGCCAGCTCTTCAACCCACCAAGGCTCCCTTTCTGACTCAGTGGTGTTTGTAAAGTGGAGGATTGGTGGTGTGTGTTTGGGATGGTGCTTGGAGAAGAGTGTGTGGTATTGAGTGTGTAGTTTGTTGTTGTGAGTGTGCAGTGGTAGTGTTGTGTGGATATACGGTGTGTATGTGGGGAACACAGACTCTATTGGAATATTGTACTTGGCCCTATACCATTGTAGGGGCACTACTATTGTTATTATGTGAATCTGGAACACTGTGAATGAATTGCATTGCATTGTGCTTTTTGTGAGATTGTTATGCTATTTAGCACTTGAATTTGTTCATATGATTATACCTGTGATTTTTACCTCAAACACGTGTCTACACCTTTATTCCCATAGATCTGCCCCTTTATGCCCTGTGGTTTAGCTTTGTGTATAGTGAGTGGGCTTACATTGAGCCCAATTTAGAGGCTATTTCAACAGTTACCATAAAATCACAACAAATACACAACATAATAAAACATCATAATTAAAATCAGATACAATCATCAGTTTAAAACATAAACCAGCCTCGCCAGTCTTAACGTCGATCCAGTTCCTCCCTTTAGGGTGCTGCTACTTCTATTGACCAAACGCCTGGTCCCAAAGCCATGCCTTTACTTTCTTCCGGAAAGTTAGGAGAGAAGAGATCGAGCTTATGTCAGTTGGGAGATTGTTCCATAGACGAGGAGCCACCGCCAAGAAGGTCCTGTCCCTCGTCCCCGCCATGCGCATTTGAGCTGTTGACGGGAGCGAGAGAAGGGCCTCCCCGGATGATCTCAGATTTCGAGGTGGGAAGTAGGGGTGGATGCATTCGGGCAAGTAAGCTGGGCCAGAACCGTTTAGAGCAGTGGTTCCCAAAGTGGGCGGTACAGCCCCCTGGTGGGTGGTGGGGTGATCAAAGGGGGCGCTGGGAGACTCAGGAGAATTTGGGGGGTGCTGAACCCCTGTAAGGAGGCGATGGCATGAGCCAGGCTTGCCACTTGCAGGGTCGCGCGCTTGCGAGGACGTCCCCATTGGAAGAAAGAGGCCGATACACAGGACTGTGCCCTGGGCGGGCTTGACGAGAGGAAGGAGTGCTGCGGTTTCCACGGCAACGCCTGCCAGGGGATTCCAATTCGCAGGGACACCGTCGCAAGCGCCCAATCCCCGGGCAGGTGTTGCCGTTTGATCCAGATCTATCATTTATGGAGATCTTAATGGTCTGTGGAAGTCAGAGCTGAATTGGCTGAGGGTACTGCAAATCTCATCATCCGTTGCTCATACTCCCCCAAACATATTGTTTTTGTGATTATTTCTGGAATTCAACGTTTGTAATTTACACCTTTATTTACTATATTTTACGAAAAAGGTAGAAACATGAATACATACATCTTTCTGTTTAATTGCTATTTAAAATTTTAAAAAAATAATTTCTAGGGGGGCGCTGAATAAATTTTTTTCTGGAAAGGAGGCGGTAGGCCAAAAAAGTTTGGGAACCACTGGTTTAGAGCTTTAAAGGTCAAAACCAGCACTTTGAATTGGGCTCAGAGATGGACCGGCAGCCAGTGGAGCTGGCATGACGGGGGGGTGGTATGCTCCCTGTATGTCGCCCCAGTTAATAATCTGACTGCCGACCATTGCTGAAGTTTCCAAACTGTCTTCAAAGGCAGCCCCACGTAGAGCGCATTATTTATTCATTTATTTCCACCATTTCTACCCCGCGTCTTCTCAGCCCCCGAGGGGGGACTCAGAGTGGCCTCACAATGGCAACAATTCAATGCCCAAAACACAGTAAACATATAATAAAAACCACAACAGTCAAATATTTTAAATACATTAAATATAGTTAATATTAAAATACATTAAAGTGTAATTAACATTAAAATATATCAAATACATTCACATAGGTTAAAAACAGTATTCTGTCCATAACAGAAGCCTTAAATCATGTCCACCAGTTTGCCATTTCCATCCCATCTAAAGTGCTGTATCGTGCTAATGTGCAAATGCTTGGTCCCATAACCAGGATTTCACTTTTTTCCTGAATGTCAGGAGGGATGAGGTGGATCGTATATCAATAGGGAGCACATTTCACAGACAGGGAGCCACCACCGAGAAGGCCCTATTTCTCGTCCCCATTTGAGAAGTTGGCGGGAGCGAGAGCAGGGCCTCCCCGGATGACCTTACATTACGAGGTGGGATGTAGCGGCTGATGCGTTCGGACAAGTAAGCTGGGCCAGAACCGTATAGAGCTTTAAAGGTCAAAACCAGCACTTTGAATTGAGCTCGGAATTGGACAGGCAGCCAGTGGAGCTGACACAACAGGGGGGTGGTATGCTCCCTGTATGTAGCTCCTGTTAGTAGTCTGGCTGCTGCCCGCTGGACTAATTGCAGTTTCCGAACTGTCTTTAAAGGCAGCCCCATGTAGAGTGCGTTGCAGTAATCTATTCGGGATGTGACCAGAGCGTGGACGACAGTAGCCAGATCAGACTTCCTAAGATACGGGCGCAGCTGGCGCACGAGTCTTAGATGTGCAAAAGCTCCTCTGGACACCGCCGAGACCTGGAGTTCCAGGCTTAGCGATGAATGCAGGATTACTCCCAAGCTGCGAACCTGCGTCTTCAGGGGGAGTGTAACCCCATCCAACACAGGCTGTAACCCTATGCCCTGTTCGGCCTTATGACTGACCAGGAGGACCTCTGTCTTGCCTGGATTCAGTTTCAATTTGCTAGCCCTCAGCCAGTCCGACACAGCAGCCAAGCACCGGTTCAAAGTCTGGACAGCCTCCTTGGTGACAAGTGGGAAGGAGTGACAGATCTGGACGTCATCTGCATACAGATAACACCTTACTCCTAAACCCCGGATGATCTCTCCCAACGTATGTGGGAACACAATAAATAAATCCCTACTACAAGGGATGCTTTTTTAGTCTATTCCATTTCCAAAGTACTTTTCCTTTTTTAAAAGTTTCCCCCAAAGTTTAGCCAATGTTTATTGCCCTCCAAGATCCTCCCATGGAATCCAGTTCTGTCCTATGGAGCAACAGTTGACTGCATTTTTTATAATTGCTACCAAGTGCAATTAGTAAGGTCTCATTCACACATTGGATGCTACTGTCACTGAATGCTAATTTTTATGCGTGCGCATGTGGCATATAAACTGGCTCCAGAATTCAGCGGGATAAAGCAAGCCATGCAGTGAAGCCTCCCAAATATCTCTCTTGGCCCTGTCTCAGCGTTTTCCATCAGCGCATTAGCTTTGCCATCATGTGCCGTGTAACAGCAGGAGGACGTTCTCCTGTGACAGTGTTTTATTCCGATGTTGTCAGCTTTTAATTAGAAAACATGGCAGGCGTGCCAGCCACGCTGCGTGCGCCCCCAGAGGGACCTGGCATGATATGAGTGGGATGATTTCATATCAGAGATCCCATGTGGGCTTCTTGAAAGGATCTCTTTCCCTTGCAGTTACTATTTCTGGTCCTCTCCCCTTCTGACATTGAATTACCTTAGCAAACCACTCACTTTACAGCACTTTATGAATATTTATGGAAGGGCACTATTGATCCTTCTCTGATTTACATTGCTGCATGTGATGACTTGGGCTATAAACTGAGAGGCTTTAACCACTTTGAACGCTGCCACCAACCTAAAAATTGTTTTAAAGATTTCTGATCAAATAATCGTTAAGCTAGGCTCCTAAACTGAAGGTAAACTAAGGGGATTACTGAGGTGAGATATCTGGGAATGTGGGACGGTTGGAACTGGCACACTCTGATGTAATGAGGCACACTGAAAGCTTTCTTGTAAAGTTAACAACAATGATGTTTATTAACTCAACAGGCAGATCTTAAAGCACAAATGCGTAATGGTTATACAGAATAGTACTAGAGCGTATTGGTTACTGAAGATTGCTCTTGACTTAGTTACTAAACTATACAGTTCAAAACTTGTCTCTCTAAACTCCCTCACTCTAATATTAAAACTAGACGTGAGTAGTCTTCAACTAACTAACCTAGTTAGTTCCCTGAGCTAACACTCAGTCTTCCAGAAGCACCCTAGCTACTAACTCTTTCCTAGAGTTTTCCTATAGCTGGCTTCTCCAGAGATGTGAGCTAATCTCTAAGCCCTAGAGATTCCAAAAGCCTGTGACTGACTGCCTGTCAGCTGCACACAGAACTTTTCCTGTCAGTTTTACAAGACAACTGTCTTCTCTGACTGCTCACACTCAGCTCTGTCAAGAGACTGCTTTCTCTCCCAGCTCTGACAACCCACTGCTGAATAAGCTACACTTTCCCCCTCTCAACTAGCTCCTCTCCTTAGCTCTGAGCCACTCCCAGGCAGCTCTCTCTCTCTCACTCTCTGAGAAGGATCCAAGCCACTCCCCCTTTCCTGGCTATCCTGTTTTACCATGGATGCCAAACTGCTATGCTGGTCTGGGCCCAGCATAAAATGGGTGAGTCCTCATACTGCACCATCAAGAGGTGTTGATTTTCAATAAATTTTGCCCATATTTTCCAAAAATCTCTTTGTTTCCATATTTCCTTTTTAATGTTAATATTGCAAGTTAGCTTATCATTAATTTATTATTTATTTATTATTCACTTTTATATACCGCTCCTCCCTGGAGGCTCGGGGCAGTTTACATAAAACTATAAAACATACACAAAACAATTTAATTGCATAAAACACAAGGACATGGATAGAAATTATCAGGAGGCGCTTAGATTGAAGGTCTGCTTAAAGAAGAGCGTCTTGCAGACCTTCTGGAAAAGGGCCAACTCTGTAGTAGCGCGAGCTCCATCTGGTAACTCATTCCATAGAGTTGGCGCCACCACGGAGAAGACTCTTTGTCTTGTTACTGAAAGGCGGCAGGAACGGGCTGATGGAATCACCAGAAGGTTTTGTTCTTCTGATCGCAGTGATCTCGGGGGAACGTATGGGGTGAGGCGGTCCCTCAGGTACACTGGCCCTAGACCATACAAGGCCTTGAAGGTCAAAACCAGCACCTTGAAGACAATCCGGTATTCTACTGGTAGCCAGTGCAATTGCTGTAAAATTGGTGTGACATGCTCTCTTGCCAATGCTCCCACCAGCAATCGAGCAGCAGCATTTTGCACCACCTTAAGTTTCCGGGTTGTCGACAAGGGAAGGCCAATGTAGAGTGTGTTACAGTAGTCTAGTCTCAAGATGACAATCGCCTGGATCACCATCTATCACCCACTGCTATCGATGGATAGGTAAGGAGCCAGTCACCTAGCTTGTCGAAGATGGAAAAATGGAGACCTGCTAACCATGGAGACCTGGCTCTCCATCGATAGCAGTGGGTCCAATTGGACCCCCCAGGCTTTTTACCAAAGACGACGGGCTTAACCGCTCGCCGTCCAGGGTAGGCAACTGGCACTCACCAACACCAGGACAACCCAGCCATAGGATCTCCGTCTTCGATGGGTTCACCTTCAACCGGCTGGTATGCAGCCATCCAGTCACGGCTTCAAGGCATTGATGGAAACAATCGGGTACGGTGTCCGGCCTGCCATTCATTCTCAGCATTAGCTGGGTGTCATCAGCGTACTGATGACACTCCAGACCAAAATCGCAGACCAGTCGGGCAAGTGAACGCATATAGATATTAAACAATAAAGGGGAGAGGATGGCTCCCTGGGGGACCCCGCAACTTAATCATCAGAGGCCAACACCCCCCTCTCCACACACACACACACACACACACACACACACACACACTTTAAAACAACTGAAAAATTAAAAATTAAAATTTAAATTGTGTATAATTTTTAATTAAAAATAATAAAATAATAATTTTATTAAAATAATTAAAAATAATTAACATTTTATTAAAATAATTAAAAATTATGCACAACAAATAACTAATGGAGGATCGAGAAGGTTGCCATTTCCAAAAAGGACATTTGCATGGTATAATAGAATGGCTACTGGAGGACACTTGGGAAGAGACAAAGCCAAGCGGAGCTGACTTCTCAGGAAATCTGATGCTGACCCTGCCTTCCTTCTCTCCCTTATGTATTGATTGGTGCAGTGCCTTATGGCTACCCACAAGTAGCTTTTCCCATTGGTTTCAATGGTTCTGTTGGACTCATGAGTGGATCTGGATCCAAATCAATGTGACCAGTAGCTTTCCAAAAATTCTGATCTTTCCTTTCCACAATTGAAGGGAGATGTTGACAAGCTGGAATGTGTCCAGGGAAGGGCGATGAAAATGATCAAGGATCTGGAGAACAAGCCTTATGAAGAGCGGCTTAAAGAGCTGGGCATGTTTAGACCGAACAAGAGAAGGCTGAGAGGAGACATGATAGCCATGTATAAGTATGTGAGAGGAAGTCATAGGGAGAAGGGAGCAAGCTTGTTTTCTGCTGCGTTAGAGACTATGACGCCGAACAATGGCTTCAAACTACAGGAAAGGAGAGTCCATCTGAACACTAGGAAGAACTTCCTGACTGTGAGAGCTGTTCAGCAGTGGAACTCTCTGCCCCGGAGTGTGGTGGAGGCTCCTTCTTTGGAAGCTTTTAAACAGAGGCTGGATGGTCATCTGTCAGGAGTGCTTTGAATGCGATTTACTGCTTCTTGGCAGAGGGTTGGACTAGATGGCCCACGAAGTCTCTCCCAACTCTATGATACTATGATTCCCTGATACTTGAAATATCCCTGGGTTGAATCTTGTTGTATAACTGAATTATAACCTAGATTTTTTTTATTGTGCATAATAAATTGAGATATATATGTGCGTGAAAGAACATCTTTAGTGGGACAGAGAGATTTGTTTCCTTCCATTGAGGCATCGCCTTGGAAATAACTCTAAGCTTCCAGGGATTCTGTGAGATAGAGATATTTCCACAAATCTCTCTTTGGGGATTTTTTTTTTTTGTTATCGCCAACCATGAGAAAGCTTCCAAGGAAGTGATGCCAGACAGGCCAATGCATATGCCAGCTTTTGCTGCAGAAAAGAGCATGTGGCGAAGGGAGGGGGGAGGCACAAATAGCTAGAAGAGACTACATTACTCAATCTGTTCTTTCTCTCTCTCTTTTTTCTTCTTCTTTCTTTCACCCTCTGCCTCCCTTTCTCCAGCCTGTCATTCCAACCAGCCCAACGAGCAATTCCACCACGCCAACGAGCACAATGGGCTTGAGCTCCAAAATGGACAACTCGACTCTCCAAGACGTTTTCATCCTCTCCCCTATGTCAGGACTTTATGGCCCCAGGTAAACTTTGCATTTGGACACCAGAACCATCAGTTTAGACCAGGCATGGTCAAATGTTGGCCCTCCAGGTGTTTTGGACTTCAACTCCCACAATTCGAAACAGCTTGAAGATGGAAATTACAGTTGCAATATGAGGGCGGGTCAATAAGTCAGTGACTTTTTGAACAAAACACAGGTTTTTGGATTTAAAAAAATCATTTTATTTTTCAACGTCGTCTCCTTTGAGCTCTATACACTTTGTCCAACGTTTCTCCATTTTTTTAATCCCTTCCAAAAAATAAGATTTGTCGAGGTCATCAAAATAGGTATTTGTTTGTGAGATGATTTCATTGTTGGAGTCAAATCTCTTTCCGCCGAGCCATTTCTTCAGGTTTGGAAACAAGAAATAGTCACTCGGGGCTAAATCCGGAGAATAGGGCGGATGAGGGAGCAATTCATATCCCAATTCATGGATTGTTGCCATGGCAACTGCACATGTGCATTGTCCTGGTGGAAAAGAACTTTTTTCTTGGCCAAATGCAGTTGGGGTTTTTTTTTCCAAATCCTCATTAAATCATCCCAATAAATTGGCATAATATTCGCCAGTGATTGTTTTACCCTTTTAATAATAATAATAATAATAATAACTTTATTTCTTGTGAGTCGCCCTCCACCGATGGTGCTCCGGGCGACTTACATCATTTAAAAAATACATCTAATTAAAAACACGGGTTCAAAGAATCACAAAGGGCCCAATCCCCAAGATTAGTCAATCCCCAAACGCCTGGCGGAAGAGCCAAGTTTTCAGCTCGGACAGGAATCTGGCTGGGGCCGATATGGCCCTAAGAGCAGGCGGAAGTGTATTTTGAAGGTAGTCAATGTGGATGATATCGCGTGCATCCCAAAAAACAGTCGCCATGACTTTATTGGCTGACAAACCCACCTTGGCCTTCTTTGGCGCCAATTCACCCCGAGAAACCCACTGTTTTGACTGCTGTTTGGTCTCTGGTGTGTTGTGGTGGATCCATGTTTTGTCCATGGTTACGAAACAGCACAAAAACTCATCCATATTGCGGTTGAATAACGCCAAAGACTCCTGCGAAATTGTCACACGATTGCATTTGTGGTCGATTGTGAGCAAACGAGGCACCCATCTTGCGGTAAGCTTTCTCATACCCAAGTGATCATTTAAAATTGAAACCACTGAGCCACGTAAGATGCCTATGGTTTCCACAATCTCTCACTCACTCAACCTCAACTGGGCGTCCAGAACGTTTGGCATCTTCCGTGCTTGTATGGCCACAACGAAATTCAGTAAACCACTTTTTCACCATTGAAATTGATGGTGCAGAGTCCCCATAGTATTTATCAAGCTTAGCCTTGGTTTGAGTGATGGGTTTTTTCTGCAAAAAATAATGCTTAATGAGCACACGAAATTCACTATTTTCCATTTTCTCCTCAAATCACACAGTAGCCTGCTATCAATGGCTGTCAAACACAAACTAAATGACGCAACTTGTTCAAATTTTGACAGGAGTCAACTGACAGGTGCCTGTTGACAGGAGCAGTGTTGCCCTTTCAGTTCAAAGGTGGGAAATTCAAAAAGTCACGGACTTATATCTGGAGAGATAAGTAGAAAGGTCTACATTTGGAAGGTTCACATTGTATACTTTCACCAAATCTAGATCTCCATAAAATGCAGTCAAAAGTGGCATTACATGCATAGCATGGACGTCACGAGATCCAAGCAACAGAGTTTTGCAAAAACAAATGCTCACTCAGGAAATATGTTTACAACAGAACATGAGTGAAGACTCATTTGAGGAAATTCAAAGGGCTATGTGTCCATTTGCTTCTATGAAGGGAAGTGTTGCATGAGCCCAGTGCTGGAATTGCCAGTTAATGTGCCAAACATCTCCCTTAAAGGTAAGGATTTCCCCTTGACATTAAGTCTAGTATTTATTTATTGACATACATCATATATATTCCGCCCTTCTCACTCCGCAGGGGACTCAGGGCGGATCTCAATGCACATATACAGGCAAACATTCAATGCCACTGACATACAACATATATAGACAGACACAGGGGCAATTTAACATTCCAGCTTCTGGCCACCAGGGGGAGCTGTCACATTCCTTCATTCTTTGCATACTTGCATACTTCCTGGAGATTTATGGTGGCGTAAATCAGTTACGTTAGCCTCCCCACAACGTGGTACCTAAATTTCCTATTTGACAGATGCAACTGTCTTTCGGGTTGCAAAGGTCAACAACGAGCTACACAAATTGGTCAAGAGCAAACCCCGATCCAGGCAAACCTCAAACTCATGACCTTCTGGTCAGTAGAGATCTTATGCAACTGACTCCCAGCCAGCTGTGCCACATTCCCGATGTCTGACTCTAGGGGTTGGTGCTCATCTCCATTTCTAAGCCAAAGAGCCAGCGTTGTCCATAGACACCTCCTCGGTCATGTGGCCGGCATGACTGCATGGAGTGCCGTTACCTTCCTGCAGAAGCGGTACCTATTGATCTACTCACAGTTGCATGTATTTGAACTGCTAGGTTGGCTGGGGCTAACAGCAGGGAGCTCACCACGTCCTGCAGATTAAAACCACCGACCTTTCAGTCAGCAAGTTCTGCAGCTCGGCGGTTTAATCTGCTACTGCGTCTTCCTTACTCATAGTAAAGAAAGAAATCAACTTGGCTGACAAATATGCCAAGCCAATATTGTTCTTAATGGGAGAGGAGGATAAAAAGTGTGCTTGGATTTTCTTCCTTGAGTTTCTCTGTTTGTCTTTTGACCATAGTAGATACGACGTTCAAAGCATGTAGCAAGTTTGTTTAATATACTCGACTAACCTTTAAGACTCCTGTCCTTGCAGACTTGAACTTCTCTAAGGTAGCTATTGATTTCCTGACCAATTGCTTAGAAGTTCTTAACCACAGTTTTGATTCTCTGCCAGTTGCATTATTTCTGGAAGACAGGACACCGTTCCACTTTACAGGAGAGACAAAAGCAGCACAAGAGCCGAGGAGATCTACTTTTGTCTGCATTAATATTTCATCATCCTTATTGAGCAACAGTCCCTTCCTCTTCAATCAGACATACTTCAAGAAGCCCTCTTTTCTTGTTACTCTTTTTTATCCCTCACCAGCCTCGGTTTATTCTGATCTTTTTTCTTTTCAGACTAGGGCTATAAAGAACATTTTCCATTGTTATTTTGGGCACAAATAATGCAGGAAATATTACACTGTGTCCCCTCCCCAAATTAAATTTTGCACCAAAATGTATTTTTGCATGAAATTTTTTTTTGTAAACAAAACATTTATGAAATGTTCAGTAAAATAAAATTTGCAGTCACGCCTGGGCCTAAAGGGAGTGACTGAATGAATTGCTGTGAAGATCCTATGCCCGGGGGACGCTGATGCCTTCCTCTATGGGAGAGGGTCCCAAAAACTCCACAGACCAAAGTTTCTTGAGAAAGTTAACTGGATTTATTTTCTGCAAGGCACAAAGATGTAGGTGCCTGGCTCTTAAATTGGTTACAAAGTCCAAAGATTTGCAGAACTCAAACAGCAGACTTACAGTCTCTTCAGTCTGTGGACGATGGATGATGATTCCCTCTCCTTCTCTTTGTCTCTGGTCAGCATCCACGGATGGTAGACAGACCTCAGCTACTGGATTCCTATAAAGTGAAGGGCGAGTCCTTCCTATGTTGAATCCAGGGCTGTCGAAGGCGGCCAAAGTCCCACAACCTTCACCCAGGCCTTCCGATAAGCCCAGTATGGATGATGGACTCTGGCAGTGTAGCACACCAGTTCTCGTTTGTGCCTGGAGGGCAGGGGGCAGCACCGGGGGTCCCACTCGCATTGGAGCCAGTTGATTCTGAAGAGGATTTGGAGGGGCTAGAAGAAGGGGATTTTGAGATAGCTGGGCCTTCTTCTCCCACAGAAAGTCTGGCCTGGGATGACGGCTGGCCTGATCCTTACGAAAAGCAGGAAGGCCAGTCAGAATTCGAAAGCAGTGATAGTGAAGATTATGAGCGGCCGGGGGGGGGGGGGGCGAGGCTCGCAAGAAAGAATGTGGGAAACAACCGAGGGAGAGGCCCGGGAAGCAGATGGGGAGTTCGACTCTCACGAAGATAGGGAACCAGGTGCTGGGAGGCAAGGTCGAACCTTTGATAGGAGACGGAGCATTGAGACTAGCAGGAGGGGTTGGTTCCACAGCCTAGACCGACCGAGGGCTCGCAGCACAGATTGGAGGAGGAGAAGCCTAGAGTGTCGGGGGTCTCGTCAAGGGGATTAAGTATAGGATCCGTGGGAACGGATCCTCAGTACTTCGGCCACGTCTATCCTATACGGACGTGTAGCGAAGCCAAGTCCACGTAGCTAAGTTTGGGGCTAGTGGCCTGCCAAGAAGAGTTTGTATCGTGTAACCTTGTTTTGTTTCTTGATCCGCTAGCTAAGCGGAGCCTTGCCTAGTCTTTGGATCTTTCTTGCCAAGTTTGCCTTTGGACTATACCTTTTACCTTTTGGATTACTTTTGATAACTTTTATGGACAATTACCTTTTCAACTGTTTTTATACTTCAATAAAGTAGTTAGCTGATTATCGTCTCTGTGTGTGTGATTAAGGGGCCGGCCTAGGTCTTGCATCGTGACAGGCAGGACTCATATATTAAAAGAAGGTGGCAGTCCAGAGCTGACTGCTCTGCAACTCAGCCAAATGTCCCTGGCAGTCACTGAGCAAACAGAGTGGTTTCCCCCTTTTATAACCTTTAAAATGGAGGGAAATCCAAGCAGAGACACTGATTGGATGGAGCCTATGGGATGACTTTTGGAGGGAAAATACTAGGTGGTGATTGGGGGAAGGCTATGAGGTGATTTCTGGAAAGGAAACTAAGAGGATGAGCCCCTCTCAACCAGGAAAAAAACAACAACCCAGCCCCCCAACTGCAAAGAGACCTTTAACAGTGACAAGGCCTAGCAAACATACACAAGATGTAATTCCTACATTTTCAATATAAACAGGCCAAGCTTTGCGCAGGTCGCAACATAAAAAAAAATGGACAGTATTGGATGAATATGGAGCAGGGCTGCCCACAAAGTCGATCACGATCGACCAGTCGGTCGCGGGTCCAAATGTCACCCTCTAAGCCCTTGGTCGTGACCTCCCTGGATAAACCACACAGCAATGAGGTACAACAGGTTTATTGTGAATAAATGGTATAGGAAAGAGTTTGGAGGCAAAGTATAGTGACTCCAAATAGCAGCAAAACTCAAGGAGTAGCAGTGTCTATATAATCCCGTGTCGCAGGATCCAAGCGGAGGAAATCAGGAAACAAGCCGGATGCAAAAAGAAAGTCTCTTTAAATCCAAGCCGGGTTAAATTGGCAAATAAGTTCTCTTGGAAGCTAACACAGTTCAGTAGCTGAAAAGGCTTTCAGGAGCAAGGCAGAACGTAGCACAGGAGTCAAGCAGACTGGAACAAGACAGGCAGGGACAAGGCAGCCACGGCGGGCTGGTACGGGCTTCTGGAAGGCCTAGGAGTGGCCTCTCTCACAGAAGCATCCTTGAAAGCGAAGTTGGTACGAGATACCTTCATTGGGTCTTTCCATATAGATATACTGTCCAACTGCTTTGATCTAAAGTCCGTCGAGTGTCAAAGTCCCATGATTGATGATGGCCTGCATGTTTGGCTATCTCACCCTCTCTGGAATGTCCACCTTGTTAGCACCACACATCTGGAGATGGGAGCCGGAGCTGAGGCATCTCCGAGGCGCTCTTGTTATTAGGGAGGCCTGCTTGAATAACCTTGGACTCTTTAGCCTGCGCTTTTGGTGCTAGCTTCTCACGGGAAAGGCAAGGGGCCCTGGAGGGGATGACTGAAGAAGCACAGGCTAACTTAGCATCCTTTGCACAGCCAATAAGGCGATAGTCTTGCTCATGCAATGCCGAGGCTTGTGGGCCTCGAGGTCTGACACCAAAGGAGGTTGATCGCAGCCGGATGTGGCACTTCTGCCTTTCGCGCGGCGCTCCTTTCACATTGTGCTATAACAATATTATTAGTAATATTGCATGTAACACAAAATATATAGTTATAGTATCATATTATTAGTAATATATTGCATTACATTACAACATTATCAATATTCTATGTATTATCAATATATTATACCATGCTATATTATACTATAATATCAAATACAACATACTATGTTATTGTCACAGTACAACAATTACATATCACATTGTATTATAACAAATTATATTGCAATATTATTAGTAATATTACATGTAATGTAAATATACAATTATAATATCTTATTAGTAGTAGTAGTATTACATTGCAACATTATCCATATTATATGTATATACAATATTATACCATACCATTATACTATATTATATCATATTATATTATACTACAATAGCCTATTCCGTATTAATTTTTTGTATAATAATCTATTCCATGTTATTTTTTTGTATTATTTGTAATGTTTGTCTCCTTGTAGACCATTAGTTGTCAACAGGCCATTTGCCTCACTTCTTTCTCTCTTCTTAAGGGATGACATTGGGATCGTGTCTTGCGACGACATCAGTAAATATGGCATCGGCAAGTCTGGGATGAAGGGCTCAGAGTCTCCAAGCTACTTTTTGGAACACGAAACCGGAAAGTATTACACGTTAATAGAAGGCGAGGGCCATCCAGTGAGCTCTGAATATGAAAGAGGAAGAGCCACAGGTGTGCGGCGGAGAGAGAAGACACCCACGCACGGTACGCTTCCTGCCTTTGACCTTTTACAATTGCAAGCTTTATTCCATTGATAGGCTGATTCATAGCCAAGCTTTATTCCATCCATGAATAATGGCCATCAAATGTGCCATGATTAAAACTTACAGATTTATATGACCACAATCCAATATCTGCAGGTATTTATATGATTTCACTACATGTTTGTGGTTCTCCTCCATCATAAGACAAGAGAGAGCTGCTGGTTAAGACCAACATTTCATTAAGCCTAGTTTTGCATTTCACACTAGGCATGGTTTCGAACCAAAAAATGGCAATTCTAAAAATCAAATGGGGGATTTTTTTAATTAGTAAATGAAAGACTTACAAAAAATGTTCCAAAAATTTCTAAAATGTAACTTAATTACTAACGAAATTCGTTAGTAGTTCGTATGGCGCATGCGATTCCAGATGGTTTTGGCCTACAACTCCCAGAAATCCTAACAGCTGGTAAATTGGCTGGGATTTCTGGGAGTTGTAGGCCAAAACTTGAATAAACCACACTGAATTCTAGATGGGACTCTCCAAATAGGAAGGAGGGAGGGAAGGAGGGAGGAGGGAGGGAGGGAGTGGGTATTCTATTCTTGGAAGCAGCAAAAGAAAAGGAGGAGGAGCCCCCTCGCTCCTCGCTGCCTCTCTCACCCCCGATCCCGAGGAGCGAGGGGCCCAAGTTTGCCCAGGCTGGTCATATACCTACATTCCATGCACATGCAATAATACAGCAGTAATAACAATGGGTATAAGAAGAGGGTAAAATTCAAACCGAAGTATTCTGACTGGTCCCTTCTCATGCGGTGCAAAGGGCTCTTCTCTGTGAGCCCGGGAAAAGCCAGCGTTTTCTGCACACACATACATATTCTTGGGGGATTTGCTGCAGAATCTTCTCTATGAGCCCGGGATTCTGCAGCAAATCCCCCAAGAATATGTATGTGTGTGCACCCAAGCAGAAAACTGGCTTTTTCCGGCTCACAGAGAAGAGCCCGTTTGCACCGCATGAGGCAGGGACCAGTCAGAATACTTTTGAATTTTTACCTCTTGTTATTGTTATTACTGCTGTATTATTGCATGTGCATGGAATGTAGGTATATGACCAGTTGATTACTTATAATATTAGGCACTTACAGTAGCATTCATTCTATTATACATTAGGTTGGTTTCTCACCCCAATACTCTTTGATGCTTTAGATCCTGGCAGGGCAGGAGAGGCAGGGAAGCCTGGAAAAAATGTAAACAGAGAGGTTTACTCAGAAGTAAATCCAATAAGACATTGGAAATGTGTGGATCCCTTATCTATAAGGAACTGGCTGCTAAGGGTTAGGGAAATTATGGACCTCGATGCTCTGAGGAGTATGGCCACGGATCAAAGCAATAAGAACAGGACGGACTGGGGAAAGTCAGCCGATATCTAAGTGAACTTAGTCCAAAAAGCTAGATAATTCTTAAGCAAACTTGTAAAAGTCATTGCAAGAACATATAATAGCGGACAGGCAAGGTATGGTTACAAATGGTAACTAGAAGTGGATGGAGCAGGCCGACTGGACGGGAGTTATTGTACATCCTCACTTTCCTAATGTTTTACCCCCCCCCCCCCCTGTTCCCCCCCCCCTAGTTCCTTTCCTTGCCTTTTTTACCCCAAGTTTAAGAAACCAATAAAAAATCATTTAAAAAAAGAAGTACCAAGGAGGGCACTTCATCCAAAGTGCCCTCCTTTGCAGGTACTTTAGTAAACCTCTGTTTACATTTTTCCGGGCTTCCACAAAGAAGGAGCGAGTTTAGGGCTTGCCTTGCCATAATACTTATTGGCAAGGGAGGCGGGAGGGTGGTGAGAGAGAAGGGAGGGTGCCATCATAAGAAAATCCTGGCCCCGAGTTCTATAAAGAAAGTCCACTTCTGGTTGGCGTTCCAGGTGCGGACTCAAAAGTAGCATTTCATTTCTTACAAATCATTTCATTTTCATAACTTTTTTTTCTCATGCCTATTTCACACACTTTTCAATCAAATATTTCTAAGGTAAGGATGCTCGGATTTGCCAAGCCCATCATGTATATCCCCCCTTTCCCATCTCTAGGTCCCTTTCTGTGCCTCTTTCATATATAATTTTATTACGTTGACATATTATGAGATGTATAGCCCCGACTCTGGAATTCCTTGCCCGGAGAGATTAGGAAAGCCCCTATTCTGGAAACCTTAAAAAAACACCTTAAAGCGTGGCTTTTCCGCTGTGCCTTCGAAGAGTAGTGTTGCGTCTCAGAACTGGAACGTACCCCCCTAGATCACACACACAAGCAATCTCTGTAAACTATTTTTATTTAGAATAGACTAGTCCAAAAAGGTAAAGGTATAAGGCAAAAAGTAAGTCCCAAGGTAAATCTGGGAAAGTACTCGAAACGGAGTACGTCCCAAGGAAAGCAATCCGAAAACAAGGCAGCCCGCTCCTGCGGACAAAACATGAAACTTAGAGTCCAAAGCCAAACGAAACAACTGCAAACAGGAAACTTGGTCCAGCAGGGCGAGTCGCCCCTGCGGTCAACTTGAACTTGGAGACTTGGACCAAGAAACGTTCACTCCAAACGTAGCTTCGGGTCTGTCGGAATCTTCCCAAAGTCAGTCTCTTAAAGGAATCTATTTTCTGTGAGACCACTGAATTCCCCGCCTCAAATTCCAATCCTTTCTCGAAGATCTGATATTAGCTCTTCTATCAAAATCCGCCAGCTCGTTAGCCGGACCAGGTGGACTCATATCTTGGTGAGAAAGCTCATCCTTCCTATTTCCTGGGGCCTCCGCTGGCAAGGGAGAAGGGTTCCCGTGAGAATCAAGGTTACTGGAATTCTCGCTGGCAGTCTCGAAACTTATTTCTATAGAATCTTCATTAACCCCTTCTTCGGGCCAATACCCCTGCAACCAGTCATTGTCCCACGACAGGTCTTCATTTACAGAAATGTCCCCCTCAGGCCATTCATACTCCTCATTCTGGCCCTGATCCACTGGCACCACTGGTACCTGACTTGGACCACTAGGCTGGGGCACCACACTACTAGACTGGAACACCACAAGTAGCCACTTAACTCTATAAGCAATGCTCTCCTCAATGTCCCCCGTTTGAAGTCTACTCTCCCCCCTTATAGGAAAGTCTTTTTAACCCATGTTTACATGTGCTCCCCTTGCAACGAATCTACTCCTGTTGTCTCACCCTGAATTTTTAATATTTTATATTCTGCATGCGGCCCACCTTGTCCTTGTGATTTTAGATATGTATTTGCACTTTTTATTTTTTAATTGATATGTATGTATTTTATTGTGTTTTCTTGATATTGTTGATGTTTTGATTTGTATTTTAATTGTAATTTGTTGTTTCGACCTGGCCTTATGTAAGCCGCCCTGAGTCCCCGTTGGGAAGATGGTGACGGGTTAAAAATAATAATTATTATGATTATTATGCCAGCCACATGACCTTGGAGGTGTCTACGGACAATACTGGCTCTTCAGCTTAGAAATGGAGATGAGCACCAACCCCCAGAGTCGGACACAACTGGACTTAATGTCAGTGGAAAGCCTTTCCCTTTTTCCTAGAGTTCCATATTTTTCCCTATCCTTTTATAAACATTCCTGGGATTCCATGGAAGTCTTCCTTCCAAGCACTAGCCAGGCCCGACAATGGTGAGCTTCTGGACATAGAGGAGATAGGTATGTTCAAGGTGGTCTGTCATTTGGTTCCACGCTATAAGAAAAGCCAAAGCGGATGGATTCCTCTTGCATTCTGGGAATCCTACCAGCAGGACATGAAGACAAGAGCTGATATCCATGCCCGGATTACCCATAAGGCCAACGAGGCCATGGCCTAGTGGCATAAGCCGGGGGGGGGGGGGGCGCAGATCACGGACCAAAAAAACCCCCTGGTCCGCGCCCCTCTTTCCCCCTTTCTCAAGCCCCTCCTCGCTCCTTCTCCCTGCAAAGTCTCTGCTCCGTCTTGCGTGCTCTCTCTCTCTCACACACACACACACACACGTGCGTGCATGCGCGCTCTTTTTACGCGCTCTTTCTCTTGTGCTTTCTCTCACACACATGCTCTCTCGCGCGCTCTCTCTTTCTCTTGCGCGCTTTCTCACTCTCTCGTGCTCTCTCTCGCCCGTTCTCTTTCTCACCCGCTCTCTCGCGCACGCGCTCTCTCTCTCACGCACGTTCTTTCTCGCGCTCTTTCTTTCACCCGTGCTCTCTCTTGCCGGTGCTCTCTCTCTTGCGCTCTGTCTCTCACGCTCTCTCACGTGCGCTTTCTTTCTCTCGCTTTCTCTCTCACACACTTTTTCACGCTCCCTCTCGTACGCGCTCTGTCTCGTGCGCTTTCTCTCTTGTGCGCGCTCTCTCTCTCTCTTTCTCTCTTGCGCGCGCTCTCTCACTTGCGCATGCGCGCTCTCTCGCGCGCGCGCTCTCTCTCTCACTCTTTTTCTCTCTCGCGCGCTCTCTCTTGCTCGCGCTCTCCCTCTCTCATGCGCGCTTTTGGAGCGAGTTTGCACCCGCTGCACTCTCCCCAAGCCTCCCAACTCCCGAGGAGGCCTTCAGAGCACAGCAGAGCTTTCCAGCCGGTGGGAATGCATGGGGATCTTGGAGAAGGCGGGATGGTGCCTACTCGCCTTTCTCTTCTGCTCCAGAGGTACCATGGTGAAAGCCAGGCAAGTGTGGGTCTGAGTGGTGTGTGTGTGGGGGGGGGGGGACGTAATTCCAAAGTGTGGCCTAGGGCACAAAAAAGTGTTAATCCGGGCCTGCTGATATCATCTCCCTCCAGTAACCTTTATTCATTGCCATGCTATTTATGGATCTGTTTTTGGGTTCTTCAGCCATTTGGCCATTGTCCTCCTTGAATTTGTCTAGATGAGCAATTTAAGACCATCAAGCTCCTAAATTGCCATTTAAGCAAAAAAGAAAGGTTGGCATAACATAGCACAACTCACGATGAGGTCCAAATTTGCTTTAACTGAAAGGCTGAAATCCAAACTCTCTTTGCATTCTAACCCCTCCCTCTCGCAGGTCTTGGAAGTGTGCAAAAAACAGCTCTAGAGAAATAATAACAATAATAATAATAATCTTTATTTGTGCCCCGCCCCCATCTCCCCAATGGGGACTCGGGGCAGCTCACATGAGGCCAAGCCCAGACAACAAATTACAATAAAATAAAATCAAAAACATCAGCAATAAACGCAATAAAAATACATACATATAAATAAAAAACAATATGCAACTAAATATCTAAAATCACAAAGACATGACGAGCCACAGGCATACATATAAAGTGTTAAAAACTCAGGGTGAGATAAACGGAATAGCATCCTTTGCCGGGGGGGGGGGGGGAGGGGGTGGACTCAAGGACAGGGGCATTGAAGAGAGCAATGGTAGAAATTAAATAACTACTCTCCAAAGGCCCAAACGAAAAAGCCAGGTTTTCAGGTGTTTTTTAAAGGTCTCCAGAGTGGGGGCTGTCTTAATCTCTCCGGGCAAGGAATTCCAGAATCAGGGGGCCACAGCAGAAAAGGCCCTCTCTCTTGTGCCCACCAGACAAGTCTGTGAGACTGGCAGGGGCGGCAGGAGGGCCTCCCCCGAGGAGCGGAGGGTTCGAGGTGGTTCATGGAGGGAGATCCCAAACCCCGAACCATTTAGGGCTTTATAGGTGATCACCTGTACCTTGAATTGGGACTGGAAAATAAAAGGCAGCCAATGCAGTTCTTTAAACAGGGGGGTTGACCGCTTCTTGTAACTTGCCCCAGTTATTAATCTGGCTGCTGATCGCTGGACAAGTTGAAGTTTCCGGGCCGTCTTCAAGGGTAGCCCCACATAGAACGGATTGCAGTAATCCAGTCTAGAGGTAACCAAGGCGTGGACCACCATGGTCAAGTCAGACTTCACAAGGCATGGCCGCAGTTGGCGCACGGGTTTTAACTGTGCGAAGGCCCTCCCGGTCACTGCCGACACTTGAGCATCAGGTGTCAGCGTTGAATCCAGGAGGACCCCCAAACTGCGAACCTGTAACTTCAAGGGGAGTGTAACCCCATCCAGCACATGTTTATTTATTTATTTATTATTCAATCTTATATTCCGCTCCTCCCTGCAGGCTCGGGGCGGATCACAACAAGAATAAAATGCACAATAAAAACATACCACAAAATTCCATAAAAACAGCAATGCATAGCCAGTAGTCAACTGATCAACAGATCTTAGGTCTTAGTTCGGACACTAATAAGCCTCTTCATTCAGGTCAGCCAAAATGCTGTTCTGAAGAGGGCAGTCTTACAGGCTCTTCGAAAACGGCCGAGTTCATGAATTGCCCGGGCATGGCTAGGCAACGAATTCCAGGTCATGGGAGCCACAAATGAGAAGGCCCGTTGTCTTGTACTGGACAGGTGGCAGGAGCGGGGTGATGGAACAACCAACAGGTTCTGCTCTTCCGAGCGCAGTGATCTCGGGGGAACATACGGGGTAAGGCGGTCCCTTAGGTACTCAGGCCCTAGACCGTGCAGGGCCTTAAAGGTTAACACCAACACCTTGAAGGCAATCCGGTACTCAATGGGCAGCCAGTGCAGTTGCTGCAGGATGGGCGTAATATGCTCTCTCACTGGTGCTCCCACCAGCAAGCGGGCAGCAGCATTGTGCACCAGCTTGAGTTTCCGGACTGTCGACAAGGGAAGGCCCACGTAGAGGGCGTTACAGTAGTCCAGCCTCGAGATGACCGTCGCCTGGATCACCGTATCCAGATCGTCCCTGGACAGGTAGGGTGCCAGTCGCCTAGCCTGGCAAAGATGGTAAAACGCCGTTTTGCTGACCATGGAGACCTGAGTCTCCATGGTCAGCAAAGGGTCCAATTGGACCCCTAAGCTCTTTACGAGGGATGACGGGCTAAGCTGCTCGCCATCCAGGGTAGGCAACCAGCACTCATCCAGCCCAGGGCGACCAGGCCACAAGATCTCCGTCTTCGACGGATTCACCTTCAGCCGGCTGGCACGCAGCCAACCAGTCACGGCTTCAAGGCAAAGATGGAAACAATTGGGTACGGTATCCTGCCTGCCGTCCATTCTCAGCAGAAGCTGGGTGTCATCCGCATACTGATAACACTCCAGACCAAAGTCGCGAACCAGCTGTGCCAGGGGGCGCATGTAAATGTTAAATAATAAGGGCGAGAGGATAGCCCCCTGGGGGACCCCACAACTTAGTGGGAGTCTCCCGGAGACCTCCTCTCCCCTCTCCACACGTTGTCCCCGGTTCCGGAGGAAGGAGGCTACCCACTTAAGGGCAGTCCCCCTCACCCCGGTCACGGCTAAACGGTGGGCCAACAATGCATGGTCTACGGTATCAAATTGCCACCCAATACCCTGGTCAGACGAACAACTGACCTGGAGGACCTCTGTCTTATCAGGATTGATCCACAGCTTGTTCCTCCTCATCTAGACCGTCACAGCGGCCAGGCACTGGTCCAGTATCTGAGGGGCTTCCTTGGAATCTGGTGGAAAAGAGTAGTGGAGTTGGGTGTCATCCGAGTAGAGATGGCACCGTACTCCAAAACTCCGGATGACCTCAGCCAGCGGTTTCATGTAGATGTTAAATAGCATGGGGGGACAGAATAGATCCTTGCGGGACCCCACAGGTCCGAGCAGGAGTCCCCCAGCTTCATCGACTGGGAATGCCCATCCAGGAAGGACTGGAGCCACAGTGGAACCGTGCCCCCGAGTCCCATCCCCAGAAGGATACCGTAATCCAGTGTTTCCCAGCAGGTGTGCCGCGGCACACTAGTGTGCCGTGAGCAATCATCCAGTGTGCTGTGGGAAATTGGACCCACACACACACACACACACACCCCGGCTGAGGATGGCTTGCACAGGGCGAGAGAGGAGGGGGCAGAGGCGCACCTTTTCCTTCTCCCTTGGCCCCTGCACGCCTTTCCTGTCTCCTCCGTCTGTTTCCGCCGTTGACGCTGCTACTGCGGGTCCGCATGGGGTGAGGGAGAAGGAGGTTGCGGAGAAACCCTGCCTTGGTGGCTCCCTCCTCCTCTGCCACCGCCACGACACGTGGCCAGCCTCCGCGAACACATGTTCTGGGCCGGCCAGGAAAGGAGCCTCGCGCCAGCAAAGAGAGAATCGAAAGGAAGGAAACAGAGACCTTGGGTAACCTTCTTGTGGATCCCAACCTGGCAAGGGAGGCTGGAGGGGAGGGAGCCTGGTTCCTAGAGGGGCAGGAAAGGCAGGTCTGAGGAGGATGCCCACTTCCTGCCTCCCTCCCTCCCTCTCTGGGAAGAGCCATTGTGACTCTGGAAGGAAGGAAGGAGGGGGAAAGGGTCTCTCTCTCTCTCTCTCTCTCTCTCTCTCTCTCTCGCTTGCTCTCTCGCTTGCTCTCTCGCACTCACTCACTCACTCGCCCTGGAACCAAAGGACTGAAGGTGAAGGCAGAGAGAGAGAGAGAGAGAGAGAGACTCAGGGAAGAACAATCCCATGGATTCAAGTGACCCCTGATAACTTCCTCCCACCCTCCCTTGACAGGGCGCGAGGGAGGAGGAGGAGGTAAAGGCAGAAATGTGTGGTCTCTTCCAACAGTAAGTGAAGTATACATCCCAGCAACTCTCCAACTCCCAAATGTCTCGGTCTATTTTCCCGAAATTTCCCCAGTGTTCACATTTGGGCATGTTGAGTATTCATGCCAAGTTTGGTTCAAATCCATTGTTGCAAGAGTTCAGGATGCTCTTTGATTGTCTGTTAACTATAAATCCCAGAAGCTGTAACTCCCAAATGTCAATGTCTATTTTCCCCCAAACTCCATCTGTGTTCACATTTGGGCATCTTGAGTATTCATGCCAAGTTTGGTCCTGATCCAACATTGTTTGAGTCCACAGGTGAACTACAACTCCCAAACTGGTCAGTGGCCTGCAAACCCCTATTTTTGGTGAACTAGATGATTGTTGGTTGTTTTATTCATGCTGAAAAAGGCCCAGGATGTTGTGTTCATCGAAACAGGCCCAGGTTTCACACTGAGTGTATAAATACATTTCAAAACATATTATCTATATGTATTACTGTGTTGGAGTGTCATTTTGTGTCATTTTGGTTGGTGGTGTGCCCCAGGATTTTGTAAATGTAAAAAGTGTGCCGTGGCTCAAAAAAGGTTGAAAAACACTGCCGTAATCGACGGTACTGAAAGCCGCTGAGAAGTAGTACTAAACTACATAGGCAAATACAAATAGCTTCTCGTATCCCTACGTGAACTTGATTTCTAATGTGAATGGAGCCCTTGGGAAGTTTTCCAATGGTGTATCATTTCCACCTGTGGCAATTCTTTCCATCTGGGAGGAGGGTGAGCAGAGGACGGTCGCACCTTTTCAAGGGGCCTTCATGAGCATCGGAATTATTCCGTGATTATGCAGAGCGCTTAGCTTCTTTTCACTTGGAAATGTTCTGAAGTTGATTGGTAATCAATTGCAAAGAGAAACGTTGCCCGGGAAACTCATTAGCTTTTGCTCTTGCTCTTTTAATTTTTTGACTAGCTGTCAAAAGAAATGACAATAAATGAGACGCTGAGAGATGGGTGTCTGGGAGATGTACCAGGAATCTGTCTGGAACCTGTATGGTGTACAGAACCATTTTTCTTTCAACGCTGCAACATTTCCTTACAATTATCCTTCAGCTGGCTCTGATTCACAAGGAATTGTCCAACCAGTCTGGCTTTAGGCCGGGACATGGTACTGAAACAGCCTTGGTCGCCTTGGTAGATGATCTACGCCGGGAGCTCGACAGGGGGAGTGTGTCCCTGTTGGTTCTGCTGGACCTCTCAGCGGCTTTCGATACCGTTGACCACTGTATCCTTCTGGGTCGCCTTGCAGACATGGGGCTTGGCGGTACTGCTCTGCAGTGGCTCCAATCCTTCCTGGAAGGTCGGGTTCCAGAAGGTGTCATTGGGTGACACCTGTTCGGCTCCACAGCCGTTGTCTTGTGGAGTCCCTCTGGGTTCAGTTCTGTCCCCGATGTTATTGAACATCTACATGAAACCGCTGGGAGAGATCATTCAGAGTTTCGGAGTAAGGTGTTATCTGTACGCAGATGACGTCCAGATCTGTCACTCCTTCCCACCTGTCACCAAGGAGGCTGTCCAGACCTTGAACCGATGCCTGGCCGCTGTGTCGGACTGGATGAGGGCTAGCAAATTGAAACTAAATCCAGACAAGACAGAGGTCCTCCTGGTCAGTCGCAAGGCCGAACAGGGCATAGGGTTACAGCCTGTGTTGGATGGGGTTACACTCCCCTGAAGACGCAGGTTCGCAGCTTGGGAGTGATCCTGGATTCATCGCTGAGCCTGGAACCCCAGGTCTCAGCGGTGGCCGGGGGAGCTTTTGCACAGTTAAGACTCGTGCGCCAGCTGCGCCTGTACCTTGGGAAGTCTGATCTGGCTACGGTCGTCCACGCTCTGGTCACATCTCGAATAGATTACTGCAACGCACTCTACGTGGGGCTGCCTTTGAAGACAGTTCGGAAATTGCAATTAGTCCAGCGGGCGGCAGCCAGATTGCTAACGGGAGCTACATACAGGGAGCATACCACCCCCCTGTTGTGTCAGCTCCACTGGCTGCCTGTCCAATTCCGGGCTCAATTCAAAGTGCTGGTTTTGACCTTTAAAGCTCTATACGGTTCTGGCCCAGCTTACTTGTCCGAACACATCAGCCGCTATGTCATTATAGGTGAACTATAAATCCCAGCAACTACAACTCTATTTTCTATTTTCCCCAAAATTCACCAGTGTTCACATTTGGGCACATTAAATATTCATGCCAAGTTTGGTCCAGATGTATCATTGTTTGAGTCCACAGTGCTCTCTGGATGTAGGTGAACTACTGGTACAAAATTCAAGGTGTTAGTCCATTCAAACCATGATCTATTTTTATGGTCATTATAGTTCTATGTGGGAAGTTTGGTTATTGGGATAACTATCAAAAGTGGGGTTCAGAATGCTCTTTGATTATAGGTGCACTATAAATCCCGGCAACTACAACTCTATTTTCTATTTTCCCCAAGCTCCACCAGTGTTCACATTTGGGCATATTAAATATTCATGCCAAGTTTGGTCCAGATGTATCATTGTTTGAGTCCACAGTGCTCTCAGGATGTAGGTGAACTACAACTCCAAAATTCAAGGTCGAAGTCCACCAAACCCTTCCAGTATTTTTTATTGGTCATGGGAGTTCTATGTGGGAAGTTTGGCCCAATTCTATCATTGGTGGGGTTCAGAATGCTCTTTGATTATAGGTGAACTATAAATCCCGGCAACTACAACTCTATTTTCTATTTTCCCCAAAATTCACCAGTGTTCACATTTTGGCATATTAAATATCCATGTCAAGTTTGGTCCAGATGTATCATTATTTGAGTCCACAGTGCTCTCTGGATGTAGGTGAACTACAACTCCAAAACTCAAGGTCAAAGCCCACCAAACCCTTCCAGTATTTGTATTGGTCACGGGAGTTCTGTGTGCCAAGTTTGGTTCAATTCCATCATTGGTGGAGTTCAGAATGCTTTTTGATTGTAGGTTAACTATCTGGCTACCGTCATCCATGCTTTGGTCACATCCTGAATAGATTACTGCAACGCACTCTATGTGGGGCTGCCTTTGAAGACGGTTCAGAAACTGCAGTTAGTCCAATGGGCGGCAGCCAGATTACTAACAGGAGCTACATATAGGGAGCATACCACCCCTTTGTTGTGTCAGCTCCACTGGCTGCCTGTCCACTTCCGAGCTCAAATCAAAGTGCTGGTTTTGACCTATAAAGCTCTATACGGTTCTGGCCCAACTTACTTGTCCAAACGCATTTGCCTCTACGTCCCACCTCGCAATTTAAGATCATCCAGGGAGATCATTCAGCATTGCAAACGCGGCTGGCGGGGATGAGAGACAGGGCCTTCTGGGCCGTAGCCCCCCGCCTGTGGAACATACTTCCAAGTGAAATACGATCGATTCCATCCCTCCTGGCATTTGGGGGGGGGGGGAACTAAAATCTTGGTTTTGGGACCAGACCTTTGGTCAATAAACATAAAGCAGCACTTTGACTGGAAATGGATTGGCAAGACGACAGATGTGAGGATATGGTTTTATTGTTCTATCAATGAGTTTGCGGACTGAGTATTGTTTTAATTTAACGACTGTTTGATCATTTTGATTATAACTAGTTGCTATTGTTTTAACTCTGTGTGTATTTATGGTTTTATATTGTGGTATTGCTTCAAATCGCTGCCTTTGGTAGCCGCTCCGAGTTCCCCCTCAGGGGTTGAGTAGGGCAGGGAAAAAATGCAATAAATAAATAAATAAATAAATAAATAAATAAATAAATTTTGTCAAATGACAAAATCAATCCCCCTCCCCAACCCTACCACTATTCAGATTTGGGCGTATTGGTTATTTGTGCCAAATTTGATCCAGTGAATGAAAATACATCCTGCGTATCAGATATGGACTCCTTCCTTGAGGACCCCCTCCTACTTAGCAGCTCCCTCCTATGCACTGACTTCCCCTCAAGGAAAGAGGGGGTCCTACCTGATCTGAGTTCGGGTCTGGATGGCCCGGAGGTCGGGCCAGGGTTGTCAGAGTCTGTGGAACTATGGAGAAGTCAGCCGCTACCGAGAGCGAGTAGCATGGAGTTGCCACCATTGACTGTCATTGTCGAATCTCAGGAGCTGGGAAGGCGACAAGCACTGCTTGTTCGGGAGCTATTGTCCCCTGGACAAGGCCCTGGCCTGTCCATGGTCCACGCAGCAGGGTTTGGATGCCCGCGGGGCCACTGCCGAGGCCTCTCCTGGAGTTGCAGTGTTCCCTTTGGGGGCACCTGATGAGGAACCCGGCTTGCCACGCAAAAGGGCCTGCCGCCGCTACCGCCGGTGTCTCGACCTGGCCGAAAGGGAGGCATGGAAGGACCTCCTGAAGACTGGAGCACTGGCCAAGAGAGATGATGGCAGATGGCCTTGAGGACGCCACACCGCACCGTTGGACCTACCACGCAGGCGCAGGAGAAGACATAGACATAGTCGCAGGAACTCTGTACTAACGTCGCGAGAGTTGACTGGTGATACTTTCCCGCCTCCGGCAACGTAACTTCCTCTGGAGTCATAGCTAGGACTGTGCAGACTGGCCAACTGCCCCAACGGAGAAGAAATGCAGAGATCAGCACTATTGCTGCCAGCGGGGCCCCGTTGGGGGCCATTCCATCCGGTCTTGGCCAACGGGGGAATTCGGGGCCAGCCAAGAGACGAAGGAGGTTTCAGCTTAGGACTTTCTGGAACGTCGGCTACAGGAGCTGGGTGAGATCTCAAAACGGTCCCCAGCTCCAGAGCATGTTATTCGAGATAGAAACTAGATGTGCCTTTCAGCCCTTAAAACCAGCAGGGCAGGGCAGGTCCTCTCCCCCTAAGGGTAGTATACGAATACCAGCAAGGGACTTAAGTTACACTCCGGCCCCACGGCTGGAGTGTAAGCGGCCTTTTTGAGAACTATAGGCCATCGGATCTCTCCCCGTAGATCTCTATGTGGTGGGTTAAGATCTCAAAGTGTTTAATTGTTTAAATTGTTTAATTTGCCTCCTGTATTAGTACTGTATGTTCTCTGTTTTTATATGTTATGCTTGTAAACCGCTCCGAACCTCCGGGGAGTGGCGATATAGAAGTTGAAATAATAATAATAATCTCTCGGCATTACTTTGCAACGAAGGTTCTTAGGAAGGACCTTGATGACTAAAAAGGCCAATCTGAGATAGGCAAGTTTAGTTGCAGAAAGCACAGCAAAAAGTCTCCTTGGGTGATGTTGTTTCCAAGTTGCGGTTCTTTCTGCGTTGTCTTCGAGACCCATTTGCCGTGTCTTCTCGAAAGAGGCCACAGCATTGTGGATAGTGCGTCTCCATGCCTCCCGATGTGAGGCCAGGGTGGACCATTGTTGGTGATCAGTCTGGCCGAGCCTGAGATGTTGTTTCAGGGAGTCCTTATATCTCTTTGTGGGGGCGCCTCTCTTGCGCTGACCCGTGGCGAGTTCACCACAGAGTAGTATCTTTGGGAGGCGGTGGTCCTCCATCCTAGAGACATTCCCTGCCCAACGCAGCTGTGTTCTCAATAGCATGGCCTCAATGCTGGTAATCCCTGCTTGCTCAAGGACAGCAACATTCGTCACATAGTCGGTCCAGTGTATATTTAGGATTGTGTGAAGACAGCACTGATGAAAGCGTTCGAGGAGTCGTAGGTGTTGGCGATAGGTGACCCATGTTTCAGACCCATAGAGGAGAATAGACAGTATGATAGCTCTGTACACACTGATTTTGATGCTTTGCCTCAGGTGCTTGTTGCTCCAGACCCTTTTGTCAAGCCTTCCAAATGCACTATATGCCTTTGCTAATCTGTGATCTATCACTTTGTCAATCTTGGCATCGGAAGAGATGATGCTTCCCAGATAGGTGAACTGCTGAACAGACTTAAGCACAGATTTGCCTATGCTGACGTGAGGATGATGGTGTTCTGCCTGTGGTGCGGGCTGGTAGAGGACTTCCGTTTTCTTCGGGCTGACTTCCAGCCCCAACAGGTCTGCAGCTGCTGCAAAGCAGGATAGAAGTTGAAATAATAATAATAACAATAATAATAATATTTACATTACGATTCATAATAGTAGTGAAATTGCATCAGCAATGGAAATAATGTTATGGTTGGGTATCACCACAACATGAGGAACTGTATTAAGGTCGTGGCATTAGGAAGGTTGAGAAACACTGCCTTAAATTTCACAGGTTTGTTGTGAAGATTAAATTGCCTCCTGCTCCTTGGAGGTAGAGCAGCACAGAAAAAGGCTGCATAAGCAAAAAGAAGTCGAGGGAAAGGAGATCTCTTTCTGTGCCCAAGGTGGAGCATCTGTGACTTTTATCTGGCAGATGTTCCAAAGATCTGTCAATGAGGTCATGGCTCAAGTGACTTTACAAGTAGGCAGGCAGATTAAAAAGAAGAGAAACCCCGTGGAGAAACCCCTGTGAGAAATAGAAAAAAGGACACTTGCCTGCCTGGAGAGTTGGAAAAACAGAGCACAGTGACTATTTGTTATCTGTTATCTGTGGCACAATAATGCCAAGCAACAGCTACTGGACACTGAAAACAAAGCTTTGAGGTCAAAAGTGCCTTTTCTAGAATCTTTTCAAATGAAGACCAAATGCTGGTCCATTAAAATCATCAAACATGAGAGCAGCTTAAGAATTATTTTAAGGAACTTACTAGCTGAACCCGACACGCGTTGCTGTGCCCTATGTTGGTGATGTGAGAATGTCAGGGTATGTATGTTGTGGAAGTGATGTGAGCATGTTTGTTGTGTGTATATGTATGTGTGTATGTGTGTTTATAGTTGTTTGTGTGTATGGTTTTTTGGGGGTTTGTGTGCATGTGTGTGTGCAGGTTTTGGTTTGTGTTAATTTTTGTGTGTGTGTATATATGTGTGTGTGTGTTTGTGTGTGTATAGTTCTTGGTATGTTCTTGGTATCTGTGTATGTATTTGTGTGTAGTTTTCTGTGGGTGTTTCGTGTTTGAGTACGTTTATATATATGTGTGTGTTTGTGTATGTATATGTATGTATGTGTATATATGGAGAGGTGTGTGTATATATGTGTATGTATTAGTGTGGATGTGTATGTTTAGGTGTGTAGATGTATGTGTTTGTATGTGGTTGTGTTTTTATATGTGTTTTATGTGGGTTTTTATATGTTGTTTTGTTTTTATGTGTGTGTGTGTATGTGTAGAGGAGGAGGGCGAAGAGGAGGGCGATGGGGAAGCACTCTATCTCCTTTCCCCGTGGCCCTCTCCTCGGGCAGCGGAGGAGAGGCGGTTAAGGGCTCTCCTACGCCGGCCGCCGCCTCCCTTCTGCTGGCCGAAGAGGAGGCCGCAGGGAGAGAGACGGTGCGGCTCCACCTCGGCCTCGTCCCCGGGCAGCGGAAGAGGAGCTCCCAGAATGCTCTGTGCGGGCATTGTGGGCTATTTCTGGTGCTGTCTCCACCCTTCTTTCGAGTGTGCCGCGCGGAGCCTTCTGGGAGTTGTAGTCCTGTGGCTGCGCCGTTCTCCCTCGCCGTTTAGTTGGCTCTCCTGGTGGAGGGTCGTGCGGGCGGGACCGCAGCGGCGTCCTCCCGGGATGTGTGCTGTTGGGTCTCATAAGAGGCGGAGGAGGGGGGCATGGCGTGGGATGTTGCGCATGCTTGTTATTGTGATGTTTCTATGGCGGCCGCTTTGTGTGTCTGGGGTGTTTTGCGCATGCGTAGTAATGTTGTGTTTCGGGGGATGTTTTGGGGGTTTTGTGTTGTGTTTAGGGGTGTTTCAGTGGGTGGTTGATGTACCTCGGGGTGGGGATGAGTGGCCCTGGGTTTTGTTGTGTGTGTGGGAAATGTAGTTTTGGCGTGCATTTGCCCCGTTGCACGACCACTTCCCTTTTATATATATAGATTATTATTATTATTATTATTTATTTACATCATTTATATTTCACCCTTCTCACCCCGCAGGGGACTCAGGGTGGATCACAATGCACATATACAGGCAAACATTCAATGCCATAGACATACAACATAGACAGACACTCAGAGGCAATTTAACATTCTAGCTTCTGGCCACCAGGGGGAGCTGTTGCATTCCTTCATTCTTTTTCATACTTCTTGGAGATTTTTATGCCCTCGTAAATCAGTTAAATTAGCCTCCCCACAAAGTGGTACCTAAATTTCCTACTTGACAGATGCAACTGTCTTTCGGGTTGCAAAGGTCGACAACGAGCTGCACAATTTGGTCGAGAGCTCACCCTGACCTGGGCAGGCCTTGAACTCATGACCTTCTGGTCAGTAGAGATCTTATGCAGCTGACTCCCAGCCAACTGCGCCGCAGTCCCGGTGCTCTGATATAAGGAAACTTTAAGTGGTCAAAATTAGATCTTGCACATTGTTGTGCATTAAGATCTGAGAATCATAGAGTTGGAAGAGACCTTGTGGGCCTTCCATTCTCACCCCCTGGCAAGAGGTAGGAAAATCACATTCAAAACACCCCTGATAGATGGCCAGTCAGCCTCTATTTAAAAGCCTCCAAAAAGAAGCCTCCACCACACTCCAGGGCAGAGAGTTCCACTGCTGAACAGCTCTCCCAGTTAGGAAGTCCTTCCTAATGTTCCGGTGGAATTTCCTTTCCTGTAGTTTAAAGCCATTGTTCCATTGCATCCTAGTCTCCAGGGCAGCAGAAAACAAGCTTGCTCCCTCCTCCCTGGGACTTCCCCTCATTCTTGAGACATATCCTTCATCTGGTCTCCTCTCTGCCTTCTCTTCTGCAGGCTAAACATGCCCAGCTTTTGAAGCCGCTCCTCATAGGGCTTGTTCTCCAGACGCTTGATCATTTTAGTTGCCCTTCTCTGGACACATTCCAGCTTATCGACGTCTCCCTTACATTGCGGTGCCCAGAATTAGACACAATGTGATTCCAGGTGTGGTCTGACCAAGGCAGAATAGTGTCTAGGTCCAGGGAAGTCATGCTACCCATCTATTCTGCTTTGGGCAGAACACACCCATACACCACCATTTTTTTAAAAAAACAAGAGTTCAAAGCTAAGGGAATGTGGCGCAGCTGGCTAAGTGTCAGCTGCATAAGATCTCTCTGACTGGTAGGTCATGAGTTCGAGGCCTTCCTGGGTCGAGGTGGGTGCTTGACTTTAAGTGTAGCCTGCTGTCGACCTTTGCAGCCCAAAAGACAGTTGCATTTGTCAAGTAGAAGATAAAGGTACCACATTAAGTGGGGAGGCAAATTTTGACTGAATTATGAGGCCATTAAGAACGCCAGGAATCACTGAGGAATGTGGAAGGAACAACAAGGGATGCTGGAAAACGCTGAGAGATTAGGAGTGCGTCAGCTCCCCCTGGTGGCCAGAAGTTTGCCTCTGTTCGTCTATATGTCATATGTTGAACTGCAGGGATTGTCTGCAAGTATGTGTACTGTAATCCGCTTTGAGTCCCCTTCGAGGTGAGAAGAACGGAATATAAATAAAGTAAATAAATAATAAAATAATAAAATAAATAAGATGTTCTGTGGAAACAAAGCAATGAACGGTCTTATTTAGGAAATATCAAGAGCTATCTGGTTTTTGGATCTGTTCATAGGGTACAGTGGATTGTTCTTCTATTGGCAGAACCATGCTATGTGCAGTTCAACCGCCTCTTCACAGCTCTGTTTACACCCCAAAACCCTCTTCTTAAGGGCTGGGAAAGCCTCTGGAGTAGGTTTCCAGGCACCCCAATGGGGTGAAGGAAAGAGAGGAAGGAAAGAAAGGAAGTCCTGTGGTGCAGGCAGATGGCTATGAGTATAACATTGGCTTAAGGCCACCTCACTGGGTAGCTGGCAACACTTAAGATATGAGAGAGAAATGTTCTTATGAGGCGCAATGCCTTTCCCCTTCTCTTAGCAATCGCCCTACGTCCTGAGAAGTATCAGACTGGTGCAGCCCCTCATCCATGGAGTTGGCAAACTTCTTCAGAAGTTAATGAACTTCCTGTGACCATTTGATTAGCCACTGGGGGAAATGGGATGCTGCATTAGAAAGATCCAGTATAGCTCTTCATGTGATTCCATGTGTCAGAAACATTAAGCATCTAAATATACTGCACTGTTCTATACTGCAGTTATATGGCCTTAATACTAATAATAATACACTTTATTTATATTCCGCTCTTCTCACCCCGAAGGGGACTCAGAGCAGATTACAGGTACACATACTTAGCAGACAATCCCTGCCGTTTCCACATACACACATATAGACGAACAGAGGCAAACTCCGGCCACCAGGGGGAGCTGACGCACTCCTCATCTCTCAGCATTCCCAGCGTCCCTTGTTGTTCCTTCCGCATTCCTTAGCATTCCAGGAGTTCTTTAATGGCCTCATAATTCAGTCAAAATTCGCCTCCCCACTTAATGTCTTTTCTAATAACTAATGGAGTGAAACAAGGTTGTGTTCTTGCACCAACCCTATTTACAATCTTCTTCGGCACGATGCTCCAAAGGGCTATGGCAGACCTCGAAGAAGAAGACGACATATATATATATAAGCTATCGTACTGATGGTAGCTTGTTCAACTCAAGCCGTCTTAGGGCTCGCACTAAGACTCTAAACTATCTAGTCCGTGAGCTGCTTTTTGCTGATGATGCTGCCCTTGTCGCCCATTCAGAAGCAGCCCTGCAACGCCCAACATCCTGCTTTGCAACAGCTGCAGAGCTGTTTGGGCTGGAAGTCAGCCTGAAGAAAATGGAAGTTCTGTACCAGTCCGCACCACAGGAAGAACACCATCATCCCCATGTCAGCATAGGCACATCTGTGCTTAAGTCCGTTCAGCAGTTCACCTACCTGGGAAGCATCATCTTTTCAGACGCCAAGATTGATAAAGAGATAGATCACAGATTAGCAAAGGCATATGGTGCACTCGGAAGGCTTCACATAAGAGTCTGGAGCAACAAGCACCTGAGGCAAAGTACCAAAATCAGTGTGTACAGAGCTATCATACTGTCTATCCTCCTCTATGGGTCTGAAACGTGGGTCATCTATCGCCAACACCTATGACTCCTTGAACGCTTTCATCAGCTCTGTCTTCGCACAATCCTAAATATACAATGGACTGACTATGTGACAAATGTTGCTGTCCTTGAGCAAGCAGGGATCACCAGCATTGAGGCCATGCCGTTGAGAACACAGCTGCGCTGGGCAGGGCTCGTCTCTAGGATGGAGGACTGCCACCTCCCAAAGATACTACTCTATGATGAACTCGCCATGGGTCAGCGCAAGAGAGGCGCCCCAGAAAAGAGATATAAGGACTCCCTGAAACAGCATCTCAGGCTCGGCCAGATTGATCACCAACAATGGTCCACCCTGGCCTCACATCGGGAGGCATGAAGACGCACTATCCGCAATGCTGTGGCCTCTTTCGAGAAGTCATGTCGAACGAGTCTCAAAGAGAAATGACAACGCAGAAAGAATCGCAACTTGGAAACAACATCACCCAAGGAGACTTTCTGCTGTGCTTTCTACAACTGGACTTGCCTATCTCAGATTGGCCTTCTTAGTCATCAACGCGCTTGTAGAAAGCGTGGGATGAGTCCTTCCTAAGAATCTTCGTTCGCAAAGAAAAGCCAAGAAGAAGTGGCCTTTGAGGAAGCGTCACATGCGGAATCTGCCCCTGTTGAGATAAATACTCCTTCTTGGGAGGGAAGTAATGGATTAAGGTTTTGGCTGCAAGGATCTTCACTTTGGGACATACAAATCCATGGGATGCCTTACAGATGTTTCCTTAGGGTTGTGTGGCTTCTTCTCACGTTGCATATAAAGCTGTGTTTTCCTGGAGTGTGTCATTCGATTAGCGCTGGAGAGCAAAACTTAACTAGGACTTAGTGCAACCACACTCTTCATTTTGAGCCCTTTTCCCAGAGCAAGAAAATCTCATTGGCATTTTGCCTTAATAGTAGGATCAAAGGGAAGCTGGGATGGCTTTTTGAAATGTGAGCCAATAAGATGGATTTGGCCGCCTTTCATAAACTCAAGAGTGAACAATGTCGAATAGTTAAGACACCAGCTACGTTATATAGCAGCATTAGGTTCCAGTAACATTTAAATTTTCCTCTTATGCATACATTTGGTCCTTGGCATCTCTTTGAAGAAAGGAATCGGGAAAAGTAGCAGATTATGCATTCTCTTTTTTTTTAAAAAAAACTATGATAGGACTATTTCTGTCAGCATGCCTTCATTTTGGGCTAAATCTATGCTCTTTGGAGAGATCAGTATTGAATAAGGCTTCCAGGTGAGGACTGTCCCAGGAAATGAGAATTTTTGGACCTAAACGGCTTGAAATATCACAATAGCTGAGCCCTGCAGTGCTAAAAAAAGAAATATTACAAAGAGCATCCCATAATAAGGTCCAAAAGGACAAAGCCTAAACATCAACCTTTTTTTTTTAAAGCATCACCTTTTAGAGCAGTAGTTCTCAACCTGTGGGTCCCCAGATGTTTTGGCCTTCACCTCTCCCGCTGCGACCTGGCCACGGTGATCCAAGCCACGGTCATCTCGAGGCTTGATTACTGTAATGCGCTGTACATTGGCCTACCCTTGTCGGTGATCCAGAAACTTAAGCTGGTGCAGAACGCAGCAGCGCGCCTGCTGTCGGGAGCCCCAAGATCTGCGCATGTGACCCCACTCCTGCGTGCACTGCACTGGCTTCCCATCAAATTCCGGGTCTCCTTCAAGGTGTTAGTTCTAACTTTCAAGGCCTTACATGGTTTGGGGCCAGTGTACTTGAGGGAGCGTCTTACCCCATACAAACCCAGAAGATCACTGCGCTCAGAGGGGCTTAATCTACTAGAGGTCCCTAGTATTAAGATCTGTAGGCTGTCGAGCACCCGGCAGAGAGCATTTACAGTGGCCGCTCCGACCCTCTGGAATTCTCTGCCGGAGGAGATACGAGCACTACGGGGTTTGTTGGCCTTCCGCAAGTCTGTGAAGACTTGGCTATATAGGCAGGCATTTGGTCCCAACTGATGCCTCCTTAGTTGCCAGCTGCCAACATACCGTCCTGCCATGTATTGCCTCTGCTTATTATTGCTTGCCGGGATCATTTGTGGGGAGGGGGGCTTTTGGGTATACGTCTTTTATCTGTTTATTGATGTTTTATTGATTTTATGCTGTAAAACGCTCTGGGCTCCAGAGAGAGCGGTCTACCAAATTGAATTTATAAATAAATAAATAAATAAACTCCCAGAAAGCTTAAATGCTGGTGAACTGGCTGGGATTTCTGGGAGTTGTAGACCAAAACAGGTTGAGAACCACTGTTTTAGAGATTACAACCTTTTGGAAAACAAAACCTTTGGGAGAAAAAGTCATTCACAACCATTTGAAAACCATAACCTTTTGTAACAATGTGATCTTCCAGAGAAAAGTCAATTTATTTATTTATTGTTTCAATTTATATACCGCCCTTTCCAAATTGGCTCAAGGTGGTTTACAAAATGCACAAGGTAACATAGCACTAAAACGATAAGAACATTAAAAAGCGTAAAAACAATGTTTCTGTCAGCATACAGATTGACATGGCTTAAAGATTGAATGCCTGCCGGAAGAGAGCTGCCTTACACGCCTTCCGGAAAGCTGGTAGCTTGTTTATCGCCCAAACTTCCGCCGGCAAGGCATTCCACAGGCTCAGTGAGACGATGGTAAAGGCTCTCTTCCTGGTTGATGAAAGGACCTAATGGAACGGACGTGTAACAGGTTTTGGTCCTCTGACCAAAGGGATCTCTGGGGAGCATATGGGAATAGATAGTCCCTCAAGTACACCGGCCCCAGACCATACAGGGCCTTAACGGTCAAGACCAACACTTTGAAGGTGATCCGGTACTCAATTGGCAAGCAATGCAGTTGCTGCAGAGTTGGAGTGATATGGCTCCTGGCCGGTACTCCCACCAGGAGTCTAGCTGCTGCATTCTGCACCAGTTTAAGTTTCTGGATAACTGCCAAAGGTAGACCCATGTAGAGGGTGTTACAGTAGTCTAGCTTGAGATGACCGTTGCCTGGATCACTATAGCCAGATCACTCCCGGCAAGGTATGGCGCTAGCCGCCTAGCCTGTCGCAGGTGGAAAAGGCGGATCTGCTGACAGTGGAGACCTGGGCCTCCATCGTCAGCAGTGGGTCCATTTGGACCCCCAGACTCTTTACTAAGGGTGACGGGCGTAATGCCTCGCCGTCCAAAGTAGGCAGCCGGAGCTCACACACCCCCGGGCAACCCAGCCATAGGATCTCCATTTTCGATGGCTTCACTTTCAACCGGGTGGCACGTAGCCAACCAGTCACGGCTTCAAGGCACAGCTGGAAATTATCGGGTACCGAGTCCGGCCAGCCGTCCATCCTCAGCACTTGCCTCCCCTCTCCACTTGCTGCCCCCGATCCAGGAGGAAGGAGGACACCCATTTGAGAGCAGTCCCCCTCACCCCCGTCACAGCTAATCGATGGGTTAACAATGCGTGGTCTACTGTGTCAAACGCTGCCGTGAGGTCCAATAACACGAGCAGCGCCGATCCGCCTTGGTCTAACTGGCAACGGAGCTGGTCTGTGATGGCGACCAGCACGGTCTCAGTCCCATGCCCAATACGGAAGCCGGACTGGTAGGGATCTAGTCTGGCTGTGTCATTTAAGAACTGCTGCAGCTGCACCGCTGCTGCCCTCTCAAACACCTTTCCCAGAAACAGTAAGTTAAAACTCGTTTGAGTAAAACCGTCTCTTCAGTGGTGTATATCCACATGTACTTATGTGAGAAAATTTGTTTTCCAACCTGGTTGTCTCTGATCTGTTAGAAACAGGGATTATGCCACATTTTTCTGAAATGTTCTTTTCAGTGCCTAGAAACATCTACTCTCCCATAAAATATCTTGTTTCTATATCATGGTCTTTTAAGAGACAAAAATAAAGTAGACTTCATTGAAAGTAACATATTTGGTTTACTCACAATCTTCATGTATTCAGCATTATACAGCATTATTGACATAACTTGTCAATGCAGTTACAGATAGGATTTGAAATAGTTTCTCTGTGGAGATAACACAGCACATCTGTTCTAAAATGGTGTCTGAGCTTTGAGCAGTCCCAGATCTGATCATGTGATCTGCAGCCCCTCCCATAACCTCAAGTAATATAGAGTAAAAGGAAAGCTGCATACCAAAACATACATATACAATACAATAAGCAAACATAATCATGTACAAAACAAATTACTAGTGGAGGCTTGAAGAAGGTTTCTATTTCCAACATGGTTGCACAATGTGTGCCATGTACGGGATGAATTTTGTGGATTTGGCCACAGTCTTAGCAAAAGCAAGGAAATATACATCCTAATTCAGAAGTAAAATTATTAAATACTATATGGGCCCTTCCACACAGAATATCAAGGCAGAAAATCTCACATTAACTGAGTGTGGACTCAAATAACACAGTTCAAAGCAGATATTCTGGGATATAGGGCTGTGTGGGAGGGCCCAAAGAGCTCGACCAAATAAGTGCATTTCGTGTCCCTTTTTATTTTGGAAAATGGAACTCTCCAGAACCTTTTGGATATTTTATGATCTTTGGAAAGGGATGGCCTTGTTAGAAGTCATAACCTTTTTGAAAATAATAGCATAACCTCGTGGTAAAAAGCATGACCTGGTACATGTGGGAAATAGATGTACCAAGGTATGTCTTTGAACTGTCAGGGACAAAGACATGCCAATGCACAAAATATATATAGCAGAGTTTCAGAAGTGTTATTTTAGTTGCCCCAAAACATCTACTCTCCCTTAATATGTATTTTCCTTTAAAATATGGTCCCAAGAGACAAAATAAGCAGACTTCTTTAAAGTTAATATAGTTGGTATATTCACAAACTTCATGTATTCAGCATACAGGTACTTTGCATATCAATCCAGTTAAAGTAGTTTCTCTGTTGTAGGCAGGACCAGACTAAGGTAAGTTTTAATGGTAAGCAGAAAAAAAATTGCCCCCATTCACAACAACAATGCCTACCCCCTCCTCCTTTCTGGCCTCGTGCAGTGAGCCTCCTCGCACTGCTGCTCTCGCCTCCTCACACCGCACCAAATGGGCATGCGCGGAACCATACACGAGGCTGGAGACTGAGGAGGAGGGTCATGTAGCCGGAGACTCCACCTGCCATTGACATGTATGGCGAGTTGCGGCTCCACTCCGGCCTGCTTGCCCCGCACCAAATGTGCATGCATGGAACTTCCAGCGTATGCACGGGGCGAACAGGCCGTATACAAGGCCGAAGATGAGGAGCACTTGGCAGCCGGAGGTGGAGGCTACATGACCCTCCTCCTCAGTCTCCAGCCTCGTGAATGGTTCTGCGCATGCAGGCAGCTCTGGCCGGCTCGCGCCGCACCAAATGTGCATACGCGGAACCTGGTTGGCATCCAGATGCGTCCCTGAAAACGTGGCACCCTACACGACCGCATAATTCATGTAATGTAAGATCTGCCCCTGGTTGTAGGTAACACAGGACATCTTTCTTAGAATCAATAGTCCATAGTCCAAACCATCTCTCTGTTCTGAGAGTCGAATAGAGTCTCTGTCTAGTCTGAAAGTCCAATGAAGCAAGCATGCTGTTCAGCTCTTGAAATCTCTTAACCATACATTTCTACTGAAGTCTAAACTGTACTGTTGTAAAATGGAGTCTGAGTCCTGAACAAACCCAGTTCTGATCACAAGATCTGCAGCCCCTCCCACAACAAAGAGTTACGGTCAAATTGCACACCAATACACACATATACAATACAGTAAGCAATCCGAATTATTAACATAACAAGTAGTGGAAGCTTGAGAAGGGTGCTATTTCCAACATTTTGTGACTTGGATCTACTTCCCCATCAACATATAATTTTTTGATAAAGAATGGGCAGTTTGAAGAGAGATAAATAAAGGTTTCTTGGCAGCAGCATCTTCCTTCTTTGACCGTCCCCATTTGTAACACCTTCCATCCTCCATGGCAAATGTTAAGGGTTTGTTTTCACCTCTAAAGTGTTTTCTGTGTTGGACGCATGAGTTGAGGTGGAAGACCTCATGCGTTTCCCCATGCAGAAAAATCCTCTTAAACACTGTGGGATATTTGACTACAGGGAGAATACTGTGGAGAAACATTCATTTTCTGCCACAGTGGGGAGAAAACTACAGTAATTATTCATCCTTGAATGCAAGGATGAAATAATCAAGGATGCACATGCCAGGGAGTTAAAAATATTCCTAAGCAAAGCCATAGCCTGATTAGAGTCCAACCGCTTTAAGACTATAGCATTAGAGAGAGTTTTATATATTTTTTCAAAATCAAAAAGAGGCAGGCGAGGGAAGGGAAATAAGGCAGAGGGCAGGTTTGTTCTCTTGGGATGCAAAGTCCTGCTTTGCTGTGTCGATGGAGAGAGTTTGTAGTTGTTCTGAGAAAGAAGATTTAAAATGTTGGGTTCTCCTGGCTATGGAAAGCAGACCCGGATTAACACCTTTTTGCGCCCTAGGCCACACTTTGGAATTACGCCCCCTTTAAGCCAACCTCTACCGCACCCCCCCCCCCATCCTTTCATCCGTCCTCCTTAGGGCCCCGCATCCAGTTCTCCCGGTGTGGCCCCACTAGGTCCGCCACAGAATTTTCCCTCTCGGCAGGCACTATGGATGCAGGCATGGGGGGAGGAGCTTCCTCCCTGATGCCGGGGCTTGAGGCACTTGGCTCCTACCCAGTTTCGGGGATAGCGCAAGCATTGTAGTCAGCAGCTGTACTGATGCAGCGCTTCTCCCTGATAACGGGGCTTGTCGCATTGGGCTTCTCTCCTGTACTGAGGTTTGCGCACATGCCGTAGTCGGCAGTTGTGCTTCTCTCTCCAGTAAGGAGGAGTCTCCTCCTTGTGTTGGAGGAGGAATACCAGCTTTCATGGTGTTAGGGCATGCTGTTGCACCCAAGACACTTGGAACCTCCCTTGATAAACCACAGAGTCCAGCTGAGGTACAAAAGGTTTATTTAGAATAACTGGTTATAAGAAAGAGGCTAGGAAGCAGTCTATAGTGACTTAAAGCAGCATCAGTAAATAGCAGCCATGCCCCCGGATAGTATCAATTGAATATAGTCCTTTGGCAATCAGGATTCAAAGCAAGCAAAGTCTTTGTGCCCAAAGCGGGCCAGATCCAAACGGGGCAGCCAGCAAGCTGGGCAGGCAAAGTTCTTAAGCAAGGAGGCCCAAGGCCTGTTCAGGAATCCATGGTCTTGGAGTTTGCAAAGTTGGCTCGAGATAGGGATCCATCCCAAGACCCAGCGTTTATAGTTCTGCTACCCTTTGAAGTTACGACGTGTTCTAGGTCGAACATCATGGTTCACACGATGGCTTGCAGCTGCTGTTTTGCTAACCTCAGCAGCAAGGTATGTGAGTCCAATTAACGCTGACATCTGTAGAAAGGAGGCACTCCATCTCTAATACCATTAGTAGTAATATATTGTATCAATGTATATACAATATATTATAGTACATACTCATACTTTTTATATCATAATTATATTATACATTACAATATAATTATATTATAATATATTGACATAATATAATATAACATTCTATTCTATTATTATTATTATAAAATAATAAATAAAATTATTTATTTAAATAAAATTATCCTCTACTAAATATTTTCATTACTCCTATAAAACTCAAATAACCCAATATAAAGTAAAATAATATATATTACTATTTGCCTGCGCAGTTGCGCCTGTCTCTCCTCGATGCTCCCTTCCAAGGGAATCCAACGGTTCCCTTGGAAGGAAGGGGCGATACGGATCTGCGCCATGGGTGGAGTATTTTCTGTTGGTCATGGGGGTTCTGTGTGCCAAGTTTGGTCCAGGTCTGACGTTCATGGGGTCTCGGCTGTGGAAGTCAGAGCTGAATTGGCCGAAGGTACTGCAAATCCCATCATCCATTGTCCATACTCCCCCAAACATATTGTTTTTGTGATTAATCCCTATGCTTTAATTATGTTCAATTTGTAACAATGAAAATACATCCTGCATATTAGATATTTGCATTAGAATTTATAAGCGTAACAAAATTATTTATGAAGTAGCAACGAAAATATGGATGGGGGTCACCACAACATGAGGAACCTTATTTAGGAGTCACGACATTAGAAAGGTTGAGAACCACTGCATTAATACATATATCTTTCTGTTTAATTGCTATTACATTTTAAAAAAATTTCTAGGGCGGTGAATAAAAATTTTGGGGGGAAAGGGGGCGGTAGGCCCAAAAGTTTGGGATCACTGACATAGATGGAGAGCACACACTTGTGTCTTGCCAGGATTAGGCTTCAGGTGGTTATCTTTGTAGTAGCTGGAGAGATCTTTCAGGGCATTCATAAGTTGGTTTTCAACTGTTCGTTTTCGCTCGTGTTGTTAGGCCAAGGTAATTAGCATATATAAAGCTCTTTGTGAGTTGTGGATGTGACTGGTCGTTAGTAAAGATGTTAAACAAGGTCAGCGCATGAACGCTGCCTTGGGGTAAACTATTCTTTTACCTCCTCCGTCTACTTTTCATGCTCTGAAACGCCACATAGAAGCTGCAGTTTTCTAGGAGGGTCTGGATTTTTTTTGTAAATTCATAGTCCCCAGTGGTATGTTAGATTTTATGCAGCAATTTCCTATGTTGCACCATGTCGTAGGCTGCCGTAAAATCTGCAATAACTTTTCCCGTAATGCAACCTTTCTCATAACTTTCCAAGAGATGGGAGGGATACTTTACCTTTGGAATTAAGGTCGGATATCATTTTTGTAAATAAACATATTCATAACTGGCTTCAAAACAATTTTCTTGGTGATAGTTTTTAACTACTAATTACATTCAGTCATGTACTGCAACCTAAAAATGTCAGAGCAAGTTGTGGGAAACAACTGTACCAAGGTGCACCAAATCAGAGTTCGTTTTTGGATTTTGAACGCCAATTTTTTAAAAATCAGGATATATCTTTAAAGGTTTTTGTGACCCTCGATCCTAAGTCTTGTTGTTTTGGGAGATGTTTAGAATTCCAGGCTACAGATCCCAAATTTCCATGACAGTTCAATTGGTGTCAAAGGGTGCATCTGCACTATAGAATTAATCAATTTGACCCTACTTTAACTACCTTGGCTTAATACTATGTTTTGTGAAGTCATATTTCTTTATTACAGGTTTTAAATATGGTTGATATTTATATATATGTATATATGTTGAAGGAGTAAAAACTTGGCAAACCCTAATGGGTTAACGGAGATATTAGCGTGCAGAACCTCCAAGGGGTTTCCGTTACCATGGAAACAGGAGGTGGAGCCTGTAACTGGCCTTAGAATCTTCGAATTCAAACTTTAGCAGTTGGCAGTTGACAGTGAAAGTCAAAGGAGAGAGGGTGTGTGGAGAGTTAGAGAGTCCGTTTTAGCCAGCTGTCAGCCGGTTTTAAAAAGTCTCTGACTCTACTCTGTGAGAAGGTAGAAGAAAAGCTGTGTTTTAACTGCTAGGAAAGCAGTTGGATTTAAAGGACAAGCAGTTAGTGTAAAGACTGCTGAGCTAATGGTTCTGGGAGTACAGCTATATAGTATCAAGTTGTATCTCCATAGTTAGTGTATTGTAACCTTAAGATACATGCCTCTAAGAAGATACTGTAACCACCTATGCTTTGAACTCTGGAACCTCCATGCTTAGAACATTGTTTAAATAAACTTTGCAGTTCTTTGACAAGGATATCTCCCCGCGTTGTTCCTTCACATACAAGCCCCTAAAACGACTTCTTCCTAGTGGGTAGCCAAGTATAGTGAATGGTGGCAGCGAAAGTTAACAAATAGTGTCAGTGGGAGTTTGGGTTAGAGTGATACCCTGCCCTGACACAATAATCGGAAGGTCAGTGGGAAAGCTGACCTGTGTGAATACTTATTACATTATATGGTGGTAGCAAGTGGAAATAAAAGGAGTCTTTATATAAATTGGTGGAAAGGGTAGAATAAGAAACTACCCGGCCACAGTTGAAAGTGAAATATAGAGAGTCCTTACACTATGGAATTATAGGACTTATAGTTTAGTGAAGCGCCAGAATTTTTGACATGGAAGGCTAACACCCATGTAAAACTACAACTCCTAGGATTCCATAACATTGAGCTGTTAAAGTGGTGTCAAACTGCATTCATTTTGCAGTGTAGATGTACCCAAAGTGGTGTAATTATGTGGTGTGAATGAGATCATACGTAGCCAATGTATGATGCGGGAAAGGAGTCTTGCAACCAATATGAAACAATGTGGAAGGATTCAAGCAGGATCAGAAGAAATTCAGCAACACAGGTTGAGACCTAAATAAAACCTATACTATATATTTAGCAATATTTGGTGACATCACTCCTTTTCTATTCTTGATTTATAACTGATTGCTGCAAACTATAAAGTTCATAGTAATAAGGCAACAAGATAAATACAATATATCTGCTCTCATCATGCTCCGAAAGATTGTAATCAGTGGAGAGGGGAAAAAACCTGGCCTCTTTGAAGCACATAATGACATTCTGAATTAATAGCATCTCACTCAACTGGCAGAAGACCCAGTGAACGTGTGTCACAAATCAGTAAATAGCAAGCTCCATTTATCCCTTGTGAACATGGCAATCTTTATTCCTGTTGTGGGGAGGGGAGTCTCTCCTTTCCTCCTCTTAAAGAACCCTAGGAAAAAATTGCAGACATGGGCTACTGGAGTAGCAACCAAATGGAAAGGATAACTTGATTGTATCCAGCCTTTCTTTCCCTCCAGCTTTGAGTTTATTTTTGGAACAGAGAGATTGGTCAATGTCTAACGTTACAGAAAATAAGCCGAATGTCTGAAGCAAACAGGCCACAGAACTAGAGCCAGGCTAACGTTGCTTGAGAGAGTGTATGTGTTCATGCTGCCTGAATATTTCAGATGGGAGTTGACTCATGAACTGGAGGGTACTTTTCAGTGTGCCTTGACGAAGATGGAGACTGACAAGGTCAGAAAGATGATCCCATGGAGCCGGTTTTACAGATCTGCCTCTCTCTCTTGATGCGGTTGTCTCTCCCAGTCGCCCTGGTTTTCTGAGGAATGCATTGGTGCATTAAGGGGGAAAGCCATACCCCCCAACTGTAGAGTCTTCTGCAATCCTTTGCCATCCCACTTTTTCGGCTTCTTTCCAAATGTCTCATTGTGTCTTTCCTCTTTTCATGGCCCTTCGGCACAGCCACAAAAATGTGACTCGAACTGGGATACAAAATGCCAGTTCCGAGGCACATTTCTATATTTCACTTTCAACTGTGGCTGGGTAGTTTCTTATTCCACCCTTACCACCAATTTATATAAAGACTACTTTTATTTCCACTTGCTGCCACCATATAATGTAATAAGTATTCACACAGGTCAGCTTTCCCACTGACCTTCCGATTATTGTGTCAGGGCAGGGTATCTCTCTAACCCAAACTCCCACTGACACGATTTGTTAACTTTCGCTGCCACCATTCACTATACTTGGCTACCCATTAGGAAGAAGTTGTTTTAGGGGCTTGATTGTGAAGGAACTGTGCGGGGAGATATCCTTGTCAAAGAACTGCAAAGTTTATTTAAACAATGTTCTAAGTGTGGAGGTTCCAGAGTTCAAAGCGTAGGTGGTTACAGTATCTTCTTAGAGGCACGTATTTTAAGGTTACAATACAATTTTGTCTAAACGGAGCTACCCTATGACATCTAGCCACACAGCCCAGTTATGTTAAACTGGTTCAGCAGGGCTGGCCATGGGCATTGCCTTTCGAGTTCAAAGCGTAGGTGGTTACAGTATCTTCTTAGAGGCACGTATCTTAAGGTTACAATACAATTTTGTCTAAACGGAGCTACCCTATGACGTCTAGCCACACAGCCCAGCAATGTTAAACTGGTTCAGCAGGGCTGGCCATGGGCATTGCCTTTCAAATTCAAAGCGTAGGTGGTTACAGTATCTTCTTAGAGGCACGTATCTTAAGGTTACAATACAATTTTGTGTAAACGGAACTACCCTATGACTCTGTTGAACTGGTTCAGCAGGGCTGGCCATGGGCATTGCCTTTCGAGTGTCCCTGCACATCATCACCCCATCCCCAAAAATGGGAATAACCACTTACTGTTGCAGCAGGATACGTTGTTCCGCATCACTCAGCATGCAACAAAGCTTTGGAGTGGGAAACTCAATCCCCTCCTCAAATCCCCATCATATCTTGAGTGATGCAGTTCCAAGAACTACATACCCTGACCAAAACGAAGGGGGCATTTCCATTGTTTGGGGGGTGAAAGAGATATAGGGAGGCTTGAGAGACACTGCTGTCCCACCTCCCCGAGCTGCCTGAGTATGGGGTGGCTATGGAGAAACCCTATAGGACCACGCATGTCAGTCCAAGATGGCAGTCTCCACTGCCAGAGCATCAGCAAAGGTCCAGGACTTCTTGGAAAAACTGGATCTTTCCTGGTATTTTTTTAAACCTGGGTCAAGATTGATTAAAAGGCTGCAAAGGTAAAGATTTCCCCTTGACATTAAATCTAGTTGAGTCTGACTCTGTGGGTTGTTGCTCATCTCAATTTCTAAACCAAAGAGCTAGCATTGTAGATGCCACCAAGGTCATGTGGGCAGCATGACTGCATGGAGCGGTTACCTTCCTGCAGAAGCAGTTCCTATTGATATAATAATAATAATAATCTTTATTTATACCCCACCACCATTTCCCCAAAGGAGACTCGGGGCAGCTAACATGAGGCCAAGCCCAAAATTACAGTACAGCTAAATAAAATACAAAGAAGCAAAAATAACATCAAAATAAGAGACATGAAATGACAAAATAAAATTAATAGTTAGAAAATAACATGATAGAGAAATAGAACACAATGGGCGGGCCAAATGCACAGGATAAAATTGATAAAACCCTGGATGAGATACTTATTTATTTATTTACAATATTTATAGCCGGCCTTTCTCAGCCATACGGCGACTCAAAGCTGGTTACAGATTGGCATAATCCGATGCCAGGCTTTCATAAAAGTGCAATTAAAAACAATCAACATGACAATATAAACACATATTGTATATACATATAATATTACTCATAATATTGTAATATAATATAATTCTAATAATAATACAATTATAATAATACAATTATATATTTATATTACATGTAATATGCATTTGGAAGGCTTCACAAAAGAGTCTGGAGTAACAAGTACCTGAGGCAAAGCACCAAAATCAGTTTGTACAGAGCTATCATACTGTCTATTCTCCTCTATGGGTCTGAAACATGGGTCACCTATCGCCAACACCTACGACTCCTCGAACGCTTTCATCAGCGATGTGAGGCCAAGGTGGACCATTGTTGGTGATCAATCTGGCTGAGCCTGAGATGTTTTTTCAGGGAGTGCTTATATCTCTTTTTGGGGGCACCTCTCTTTTTGCACTGACCCGTGGCGAGTTCACCATAGAGTAGTATCTTTGGGAGGTGGTGGTCCTCCATCCTAGAGACGTGCCCTGCCCAGCGCAGTTGTGTTCTCAATAGCATGGCCTCAATGCTGGTGATCCCTGCTTGCTCAAGGACAGCAACATTAGTCACATAGTCGGTCCAGTGTATATTTAGGATTGTGCGAAGACAGCGCTGATTAAAGCGTTCAAGGAGTCGTAGGTGTTGGCGATAGGTGACCCATGTTTCAGACCCATAGAGGAGAATAGACAGTACGATAGCTCTGTACACACTGATTTTGGTGCTTTGCCTCAGGTGCTTGTTGCTCCAGACTCTTTTGTGAAGCCTTCCGAATGCACCATATGCCTTTGCTAGTCTGTGATCTATCTCTTTGTCAATCTTGGCATCTAAAGAGATGATGCTTCCCAGGTAGGTGAACTGCTGAACGGACTTGCCTATGCTGACGTGGGGATGATGGTGTTCTTCCTGTGGTGCGGGCTGGTAAAGGACTTCCGTTTCCTTCAGGCTGACTTCCAGCCCAAACAGTTTCGCAGCTGTTGCAAAGCAGGATGTCAGGCGCTGCAGGGCTGCTTCTGAATGGGTGACAAGGACAGCATCATCAGCAAAAAGCAGCTCACGGACTAGATAGTTTAGAGTCTTAGTGCAAGCCCTCAGACGGCTTAAGTTGAACAAGCTACCATCAGTACGATAGTGTATATATATGCCTTCTTCTTCAAGGTCTGCCGTAGCCCTTTGGAGCATCATGCTGAAGAAGATTGTAAATAGGGTTGGTGCAAGAACACAACCTTGTTTCACTCCATTAGTTATGAGAAAGGGCTCCGAGAGAGCATTGCCGTATCTGACTTGACCGCGCTGGCCCTCATGTAACAGGATAATCATTTTGAGGAATTTGGGGGGACATCCTAGACCAGTGCTTCTCAACCTTCCTAATGCTGCGACCCCTTAATACAGTTCCTCATGTTGTGGTGACCCCTAACCATAACATTATTTTCATTGCTACTTCATCACTGTATTTTTGTGGGGGAGGGGGTTGATTCTGTAATTTGGAAGTTGTAGTTGCTGGGATTTATAGTTCACCTACAACCAAAGAGCATTCTGAACTCACCAACAATGGAATTGAACCAAATTTGGAACACAAAACTCCCATGACCAACAGTAAATACTGGAAGGGTTTGCTGGGCATTGACCTTGAGTTTGGGAGTTGTAGTTCACCTACATCCAGAGAGCACTATAGACTCAACAATGAAGGATCTGGACCACACTTGACACGAATCCTCAATATACCCAAATGTGAACACTGGTGGAGTTTCGGGAAAATAGATCTTGACATTTGGGAATTGTAGTTGCTGGGATTTATAGTTCATCTACAATCAAAGAGCCCCTTGCACCCTACCAATGATAGAATTGGGTCAAACTTCCTACTCAGAACCCTCATGCCTTGAAGGAACTAGCTGGCGCGAGCCTCCATCCCACTTCACACACTCTCCCTCACCCACACATGCACATCATGCAGCCATGCGCCAAGAACGCCTGCTCTCCCATCCCCGCTAGGAGTCTCAGAACCAGCCCTCCCCTTGGCTGGAAGACCTGCCAATCACAGCAGAGGAGAGCTTTAGGTGGGAGAATTTGCAGTCTGTTTCCAAAAAGAAAGAGAAGAAATAGCGGAGAGATCTTCAACCTTCTCTGCCAAAGGACTCCCTAAGACCATCAGAAATACATGTTTTCTTATGGTCTTTGGCGACCCCTCTGAAACCCTCTCGCGACCCCCCTGGGGGTCCCGACCCCCAGGTTGAGAAACACTGTCCTAGACGTTCCAGGATCTGCCACAGACCTTTTCTGCTTACAGTGTCGAAGGCTTTGGTGAGGTCGACAAGTACTACACTGCGTGGTGTAATGGAGTCTCACTTTCCATTGTTGACCTCGGCTTGCTTCAATTTCTGCAAACGGAGCTCAGAGTGCCCAAAATAGTTTGTACTTGGTATGATGTCAGGATGTAGTGGGTGAAGTTATGCCCTTCCCAGTAGGACCAGGCAATAGTTCTTACTCATGGCCATCTTAAACACATTCCTATGTTGCTTGACTATACAAGACCCGGTTTTCCAACTATGAAAGGTCAGAGGGTATGCAAACTTAATGCACTAGCAGTGCAGAATTGGACAGTTTGTACCCTCCACTCACTGGCCCCTGCTCCTTATGTGCCAGTGAAGAAAATGCACTTTCTAATGGAAAATAATATCTTTTTAGTGTGTTATAAAAAAATTATTTATCTTGGGTTTTTTTTTTCTTCCAGGTGATCTCAGGCCAGTTTCTATGCCAACAGAGTACAGCTGGATAGGAGATTCCAAAGAGCCAAATATGTATAAAAGGGGAAGCCGAGGTGAGTAGTTTTACTACTACATGAAGGCAAAGTTTACCCCTTGATATTAAGTCCAGTTGTGTCTGACCCTGGGGGGTGGTGCTTATCTCAGTTTCTAAGCTGAAGAGCCAGCGTTGTCCATAGATGCCTCCAAGTTCATGTGGCCAGCATGGAGCACCATTACCTTCCTGCCAGAACGGTACCTACTCATATTTGGGTGTTTTCGAACTCCTAGGTTGGCAGAAGCTGGGGCTAACAGCTGGAGCTCACTCCACTCCTCGGATTCAAACAGCCAACCTTTCAGTCAGCAAGTTCAGCAGCTCAGCAGTTTAACCCACTGTGCCAGCAGGGGCTCTTCAGTTTTACTTCTGCACATGCGCAAATGCAAGGATTTCTCAAAACACTTCTCACTTCCTCTCAATGTTCTGGGAGTTGTAGTTCTGCAAGGTATTTAGCCTTCTCTGCCTTGCCAAACAATAACACCAGGACTGAGGCACAGCTGGCTGGGAGTCAGCTGCTTAAGATCTCTACTGACCAGAAGGTCATGAGTTCGAAGCCTGCCTGGGTCGGGGTGAGCTCTCAGCCAATTGTGTAGCTCGTTGTCAACCTTTGCAACCCGAAAGACAGTTGTATCTGTCAAGTAGGAAATTGAGGCACCACTTAAGTGGGGAGGCTAATTTAGCTGATTTACGAGGCCATCAAAATCTCCAGGAAGTACGCAAAAAGAATGAAGGAATGCAACAGCTCCCCCTGGTGGCCAGAAGCTGGAATGTTAAATTGCCTCTGTGCCTGTCTATATGTTGTGTGTCTATGGCATTGAACGTTTGCCTGTATATGTGCATTGTAATCCGCCCTGAGTCCCCTGCGGCGTGAGAAGGGCGGAATATAAATGATGTAAATCTATGTATATAATAAAAGTCAGTGTTTGCGGGTGGTGGGTGGGTGGTGCGACTGAGCGAATATGTGCCAGCATTTCAATTGGCTGCAACTGTCAGATTATTTGCATAAATGGCTGTGACTGGCCAGCCTCCCAACATTCCAACACAGCACAAAGAGGAAAGGGAAGGGCCTGAGGCAGGCATGAATGGCTGGAGTTGAAGTTAGCCCGTTGACCGTTTTTTCTGTTGGAAATGGAATGTTCACTACCTTCACCCAATACACTTCTAAGGTGACTCAGAGGGAAAGCAAGCGGCCTCAGGCAGTCAGCCACTGCGGCCCACAGCAATGACGGATCAGGACCAAACATGGCAAACAAGGGACCAATGGTCCACTTCACAACCTGGTGTGGTTTAGGGCAGAATGGGCCACGAATGATGGGATTTGCAGTACCTTCACCTCATTCACTTCCCAAACAACACTGTAGCCCCTATAAATCACAGACCAGGCCCAAAATTGACAACAAGGCTTCCTTAACTTGATTTTCCTGACTAGGCCTCAGCTCATGGGATACTGTTAGGCTTCCTCAACTTGATTTTCCTGACTAGGCCCCCAACAATGACAGAACAAGACCAACCTTGGCACACAGACCCCCCAAGATGCACCCTACATCCTGGTGCAGTTTGAGGAAGGATGGACCATGGATGATGGGACTTGAAGTACTTTAATTCACTTCCTTAGAGCACTGTGGCCCACACCAATGACGAACTATGGCACACAATGCCTTCCTCAAATAACCCGGGCACCGCCGGGTCCCCAAGCTAGTAATAAATAAATAATAAATAACTCCCATGATCCCATAGCAAAGAGCCCTGACAGTGAGAGTAGTGTCAAACTGCATTAATTCCACAGCATAGATGTACCCTAAGTTAGTACTTAACTAAGTAGCTCTGGTGCATGATGCGGGTCGATTGGTGCATGTTGAGAAGGATCCTTAACATTTCAAATCTTAGAAATCATTCAGTGGCGAATAGAGGGTGAAAAACCAAAGAAAAGTGCATCTGTATTCCCCGGGAGCACAAAATACGTGGATATTGTAGTTATGCTATACTACGGGTACTTACAGTAATTTTAAGTACAACTGGTGCAATTCTGAGGAGCCGCCTCATTTCTTCAAAAGTGGCCTCTTTGCTTCAATGGGCTGTGAAGAGCCGGTTCAGTAGCTGCACTTCATTTCTCATGGAGCTTAGCAGAAAATTTCAGATCCATTTGAACAAATCATCGTGGCTTGTGAGTTTGTATCGATCTTGAAAATAACATGTTGCAGCACCCAGGCAAAAAGTTGTTTCAAGCTTCCCTGTTGTCTGCTGTGATACATACACACACCAACTGTGTTCAAAGCATCCTTCTCCCTCCTTCTCTTTCTTTTGGCCCCATCTACACTGACCATTTAATGCTGCTTCAAACCAGTATAGAAGGAAGTGATTTTGGTGGGAGTTGATAATAGCCTAAGTACCTTCTCTTGGCCTGAATCTTCCCTACAGCTCGGGAGCCAGATGTGGCTCTTTTCACAATTGCATCTGGCTCTCGCTCTTCCTTCCTTTCTCCCCCTTCACCTTTCTCTTCTCCTTCTCTCCTTCCTTTTCCCTCCCTCTCTCCCTTCCTTCTTTCCTCCATTCTCCCTCTTCCTTCCTCTTCCTTCCTTCCTTTCTCCCCTTCACCCTATCCTTCTCCTTCTCTCCTTCCTTTCCCCCTCTTCCTCCCTCTCCCCCTTCCTTCTTTCCTCCATTCTCCCTCTTCCTTCCTCTTCCTTCCTTTTCCCCCTTCACCCTTTCCTTCTCCTTCTCTCCTTCATTTTCCCTCCCTCTCTCCCCTTCCTTCTTTCCTCCATTCTCCCTCTTCCTTCCTCTTCCTTCCTTTTTCTCCCCTTCACCCTTTCCTTCTCCTTCTCTCCTTCATTTTCCCTCCCTCTCTCCCCTTCCTTCTTTCCTCCATTCTCCTCTTTCCTTTCTTCTTTTCTCCCCCTTCACCCCTTCCTTCTCCTTCTCTCCTTCCTTTTCCCTCCCTCTCTCCCCTTCCTTCTTTCCTCCATTCTCCCTCTTCCTTCCTTCCTTCCTTCCTTCCTCTTCCTTCCTTTCTTTCTCCCCTTCACCCTTTCCTTCTCCTTCACTCCTTCCTTTTCCCTCCCTCTCTCCCCTTTCTTCTTTCCTCCATTCTCCCTCTTCCTTCCTTCCTTCCTTCCTCTTCCTTCCTTCCTTCCTCCCCTTCACCCTTTCCTTCTCCTTCTCTCCTTCCTTTTCCCTCCCTCCCCTTCCTTCTTTCCTCCATTCTCCCTCTTCCTTCCTTTCTTTCTCCCATTCACCCTTTCCTTCTCCTTCTCTCCTTCCTTTTCCCTCCCTCTCTCCCCTTCCTTCTTTCCTCCATTCTCTCTTTTCCTTCCTTCCTCTTCCTTCCTTCCTTTCTCCCCTTCACCCCTTCCTTCTCCTTCTCTCCTTCATTTCCCCCCTCTTCCTTCTTTCCTCCATTTTCCTTCTTTCTTCCTTCCTTCCTTCCTCTTCCTTCCTTTCTCCTCTTCACTTTCTCTCTTCTTCTCCTTCTCTCCTTCCTTCTTTCCTCCATTCTCCCTCCCTCCCTCTTCCTTCCTTCCTCTTCTATTCTTTTTCCCCAAGTCTTCCTTTCCTTCTCCTTCCTTTCTTTTCACTTCCATCTCTCTCCCCTTCTTTCTTTTCTTCTTTTCCCTTCTTTATTTTACTTTTTCCTCACTCCCTTTCCTTTCTTTCCCCACCCTTTCCTTTCCTCCCTTCCCATTTCCTTCTTTCTTTTCCCCTCCTTGTCTCTCTCCTGCTTTTCTTTTCTTCCTTTTCCATAGTCCGTTCTTTTCTTTCTTCCTCTCCCCCTCCCTCCTTTATTTCCTCTGTCTGTCTTTCTTTCCCCCTTCCTTCCATCTTCTCTTCTGAGCATGCCTTTTGCAGAGCCAGGTCTGAAGTGTCTTGTCATTCTGCTGGGGGAATCCTTTTCTCATAGTATGTACGTATATACTCACATTTACTTGAATTCAGTCTTAATATATATTATATATTATAGTATATGGCTCTCACTGAAATAAATTTCCAAATATTTTGCTTTTATGGCTCTCTGAGTCAAAAAGGTTCCTGACCCCTGCTGTAGCTGATGCTGGTAAAGTAGGATCAAGAGAGGGTTAGTTACAATCATAGTAGTACTCAAAATCAAAGTTAAGTTTGTTATTCATTCATTCAGTCACTTCCAACTCTTCGTGACCTCATGGACCATCCCACGCCAGAGCTCCCTGTCGGCCATCACCTCCCCCAGCTCCTTCAAGGTCAACCAGTCACTTCAAGGATACCATCCATCTTGCCCTTAGTCGGCCCCTCTTCCTTTTTCCCTCCATTTTCCCCAGCATCATTCTCTTCTCTAAGCTTTCCTGTCTTCTCATGATGTGGCCAAAGTACTTCATCTTTGCCTCTACTATCCTTCCCTCCAATGAGCAGTCGGGCTTTATTTCCTGAAGTATGGACTGGTTGGATCTTCTCACGGTCCAAGGCACTCTCAGAACTTTCCTCCAACACCACAGTTCAAAAGCATCTCTCTTCCTTCACTCAGCCTTCCCTAAAGCCCAGCTTTCACATTCGTAGGGTACTACGGGGAATAGCATTGCTTTGACAATGAGGATCTTTGTTGCCAGTATAATGTCTTTACTCTTCACTATTTTATTGAGATTGGTTCTTGCTCTCCTCCCAAGAAGGTGTTAGTTCTTACTTTCAAGGCCTTGTATGTTCTGGGGCCAGTGTACCTAAAGCAGGGGTGCTCATTAGGTAGATCGCGATCTACTGGTAGATCGCAGGCAGGGAGGGAGGAAGGCTCAGTTCCACCCCGCAGGCTCCCAACGCCTCCCAAGTGCTGCCGGCCCTGGGTTATCTGAGGTCCTTTCCACACAGTTGAATAAAATCCCATGTTATCTGCTTTGAATCAGATTATATGGCAGTGCGGACTCAGAAAACCCAGTTCAAAGCAGATATTGTGTTATATGTTTCACATTTTTGTAGTGGGTAGGTAGATCATTTTGACTTGGTTGTTGTAGTGTTCCAGCCTAGTGGCCATAGGCAGACACCGGGGGTTCCAGCTGAACAGGGTCAGATCAGGGATGATGGGTGGCCAGATGGATACGGGTCTGCAGATGAAGAATTAGCCTGGGAATGGTTACATGGGTATGGGCCTGAAGATGAAGATAATGATGACTCCATGGAAGTTAGTTCTGAATTAGACAGTGAGAGGCCCAGCGACCTTGATTCCCACGAGAACTTCTCCACTCCCTTGTCAGACGAGCATTCAGAGGATAGGGAGGATCGAGTTTCCCAGCAGGATAGCGCTGCACCTGGGGTGGCTAATGAGCAGGAATTTGACAGGAGGGCTAGCATCAGATCCTCCCGGAAAGATTGGGCTTTGAGGAAGGGGGTGCGTTGGTCACATAGAACTTAGTTCCCTTTATTAGATTGTGCTGGGGTTGTTCTAGTCAGACCTGAAGCTACATTCAGCTTGGAAGGACTTGGGTCCTGGGTTTCAAGTTCTTGTCAACCGCCTGAGCGGTTTTCCTTGCCTATGCAATCTTGTTTTCCATGGGATTTATGCCAGCTTTCTCTACCACTGTTTCGGAACTATTTTGAATTGCCTTTTGCTTCGGATTTGAATTACCTTTCATCTTTCTACCTTTGGACTATTTCTTATTCTAAATAAAAGTACATTTATAGCATCTGCCTGGTGTGTGTGATCTAGGGGGGGGGACTGCCGCGATCTGAGGTGCAACAGTTGTTTTATAAGTAGCTCGCATGCTGAAAAAGTGTGAGCACCCCTGACCTAAAGGATCGCCTGATTCATACAATCCCCCGAGATCATTACGGTCAGAGGACCAGAATCTCCTAGACACTCCCAGCTTGAAATCCTTCCTCCTGATGACAACTTGACGAAGGGCTTTTTCCATCATTGCCCCGGTATTATGGAACGCTTTGCCACCTGAGACTTGGGCTCTGTGAAACCTGGACACCTTCCGCAGAGCATGTAAGACCCATTTATTCAGGCAGGCCTTTGAGTGATATTGGAATTTTTAATCTCTCTGTTTTATCAGGTATTGTTTTACATCAAACTTTTCTGTAAACCGCCCCGAGCCTCCGGGAGTGGCAGTGTGGGAATCGAATAAATAAATAAATAAATAAGTGAATTCAATTCATTATCCACGTGGTATACAACTATATCCAAAATTTCACTGACTCCAGGTGTTGACGCCTAAATACTGTGTGTTATTAATTATAATGAAATTTTGAATATTGTATTATAATATATTTGATGAATTTTGGTAAAAGACTATTTGAAGTGATATTGGAGATATTGTTGCACCTCAGACCTCGGACAGCCCCCCCTAGATCACACACACACAGGCAGATGCAATAAATGTACTTTTATTTAGAATAAGAAATAGTCCAAAAGTAGAAAGGTAAAATATGTTTCAATAGTCCCAAAAGTAATCCAAAAAATAGTCTTAAAAGTAATCAAAAAATAGTCCCAAGAACTGGCAAGTCAAACCGGCTTGCATCCAAGCATAACAAGAGTATGGAGACAAGGCAGACCGCTCCTGCAGTCGAACGTGAACTTAAGAGTCCTGAATCTTGATCCTTTCCAAACCGAACGTAGCTTCAGGTCTGACTAGAATCCCAAGGGCACAGTCTAATAAAGAGAATTACTTTCTGTGTGACCAACGCACCCCCTTTCTCAAATTCCAATCTTTCCTGGAAGATAAGATGCTAGCTCTTCTGTCGAATTCCTCCCTCATTAGCGGCCCCATGTGCAGAGTTTTCATGCTGGGAACCAAAATCCTCCCTTTCCTCGAAATGCTCGCCTGGCAAGGGAGTAGAGAAATTCTCGTGGGAATCAAGGTCACAAGGCCTCTCACTGTCTACTTCAGAACTGTATTCCATGGAGTCATCATTACCCTCATCTGCAGTTTCATATCCATGCAACCATCCATCATCCTAGGCTAAGTCTTCTTCTGCAGACCCATATCCATCAGGCCACCCATCATCCCCGATCTGACCCTGATCAGATATTTTTCATTGGGTTTGAGTAATTTTACTGAACCTATCACCTTGTGTGCTTGGAGTACTCCGCATACTGTGGTGTATTTTTGTAGTTGTTGTTACGGCACAAGGGTTTAACCCATTGCGCAAGTGGGGACCAGATGTTTTGTCCCTATCTTTGGTATTGGTTTAAAAGAAAGCATGAGTGATAGATGTGACAGTCCTAGGAGACAGCAGGATTAAAAGCAAAGAGACACTGTGAGATATCAAGACCTCATCATCCTGATTTATTCCCTGCCTTTGTCCCAAAATTGGCCATCTTGTTATTTATCTCCTACATCCTCACTTCTTCCCCAGACTCTGAGAATTCACTCCTTCGGTACCTGAGCGATGACAAGATTTTGGTCATCCAGGAGGAGCCATCGACTCAGAAGGACAACAAGCGAGATACGGGGCGGCGGTCGAGGAAAAAGGGGAAGAACAGCGGGAGCCCCAACTATCCCATTAGCCCTTCGGTGCTGACCTCAACTGTGAACGTTCGTCTCGAACCTGGACAGCAGGAGGCCCTCAACTTCTCCTTACCTGAGAACAACACTGTTCCACTGTATCACGTAAGTGCCTTTCATTCATTTGATGCACTCTTTTATTTTGAGCCACTGAAAATGGATTAATCGCAACAAATAATGCTGAATTTATAACAAGCTACAAATGTATTTATTTGTTCATTTACAGTATTTATATTCTGCCCTTCTCACCCCAAAGGGGACTCAGGGTGGATCACAGAACACATATACAGCAAGCATTCGATGCCGATTATACAATGACAAGACAGACAAGGTATATATAGGATTCCCCATCTTTGGCATCTTGGAGGCAGTGCTTAGTTCCAGCCACAGGGGGTGCTGTTGCTCCATCTTCCCTGCCGATGAGCATTGTTTGTGTTCCACACCAAGGCTGGGGTTGGCACATTTGAACCTATAAACACACCAATGTTATTTATAGCAAAGCAGTTTATTGAGGATTAACATAGCGATAGCCAAAAAGAGGGAAAGCATTCAAACAAATAATAAAGAAATGTCCACAAAGCAGTCAGTTGAGCAAGGTAAAAATAAGACAGTCAAACTATAAGTCAGGAACCAGGAGGGTTGCAAAAATCCAATAAACAAGCCCACATGAGTTAGAGTCTTTCAGTTCCAAAAGGTTGCAAAAGACCAAAGTCCCTTGAAGAAACGGCAGCAAACTTGAACCATTAAATCCCAATGCAGGAGCTTGAAACCAGGACAAGCCGCATACAAGAATCTCAGCATGAATATGAATCCCAGACAGAAGTAAACAGGAATCTTAGCATGAACAAGAAGGCATGGATACCGGGCATGAAGCAAAAGGCATGGTTACACATGAGAACCAAACGTTGAACTCACTGAAGAATATAGAGTCACAGGCCCTATAGTTATTCAGAAAGCCATGGCAAAAGCATTCCATTTCCCTTGGGAAACCTCTCCCTGACCCCTTTTTTCTCTTAATTTTTCGGACGTCTTCTACCCCAGTGTTTCCCAACCTTTTTTGAGCCACGGCACACTTTTTACATTTGCAAACTCCTGGGGCACACAACCAACCGAAATGACACAAAATTACACTCTAACACAGTAATACATATAGTTAATATGTTTTTGAATGTATTTATACACTCAGTGTGAAACCTGGGCCTGTTTCGATGAACACAACATAGATATCCTGGCAGGAATGGCAGAAAGGCACAAACTTCCCACACAGAACTCCCATAACCAAGAGAAAATGCTATAAGAGTTTGGTGGGCATTGACCTTGAGTTTTGGAGTTATAGTTCACCTATATCCAGAGAGCACTGTGGCCTCAAACAATGTTGGATCAGGACCAAACTTGGCATGAATACTCAATATGCCCAAATGTGAACACAGATGGAGTTTGGGGAAAATAGACATTGACATTTGGGAGTTACAGTTTCTGAAGGGGGGGGCTCAAAAGACCAGCAGTCTCCCTCTCACTTACGTTGCCCCCTCCCTCCCCGCCAGGCTTGAATTGGTATTTTGGGGAGCAGGACCCTCACTCACTACCTGCGCAGCTCCTCGGGGGTCAGCGGAGCGGTCCGGGTGGGCATCTCGTGACTGGCGAAGCAGGCAGGAAGGAAGGTGGCGGCCAGGGAGCCGGAGGGAGGCTGAGAGCGGTTTCGTGCGCACTGGGGAGGGGGGGGGCTGGTGCTGGACTGAACCATCTGGCATTAGGCCTGGTGGAGGGGAGGCAAGAGGAGGTCTCTACTTGGGGAAAGGGAGGCGGGCCTTCCCAATGCATGGAGAGGGAGCGACCAAGTAGACAACGGGTGGGAAGGGGGAGTGTTTGGAATTTTGTGCCTTTATCGAGGTAGGTTTCTTAGGGTTTTTATACTTCAACACACTAGACTCTCCCCCCTCCCCTCCTGGAGGTTCCAATTTCCCAAGGCACACCTGATGATCGCTCAAGGCACACTAGTGTGCCCTGGCACACTGGTTGGGAAACACTGCTCTACCCCCTTCCAGGTGGCGATGTTGATTGATTTGACTTCTCCTATCAAAGAGTGTCTGGTCCTCCCTTGGCTTGCCAATTAGTACATTCCTTTCACTATCACTATCACTATCTGGCCTTGGCCATTCAACCTTTTCCTCGGCCTCTTTTTCTGTTAACTTCGAAGCATTTTTGCCTTGTGAGCCAACTATCCCAGAACCCTCAGGTTCACTCTGGCTAACATGTTCACTCTGGCGAACTGTACTCTCTTGACCATCATCTCCATTCTCAAAACTCTGAGAGTCGGCAGAAACCTGATCATTTAACTCAGGCATTGGAACCTCTGCAGACTCGTGATCATTCTCCTCAGAAGCCTGAGGCAGAGAGACAATCACAGGCTGAACCCCTACAGTTTGTAAATTTCTTCCTTTAATGGCATTTTCTGGCATTTCCTAATGGGTGCCTTAATACCTTCCTGCTTTTAAAGAACATAAGAACATAAGAAGAGCCATGCTGAATCGGGCCTCAGCCCATCTAGTCCAGCATTCTGTGTCACACAGTGGCCCACTAGTTGTACACGGGGATCTCTAGCAGAAAGGAGGGCAAAACCCTCACCTGCTCCCGACCCCCCACAACCAGTACCCGGGGAAAATCCTGCCTGCCTCCATCAACACAGAGGTGGCACTTGGATGTCCATTTCAGTAGCTACTGATTCCCTTGGTATCCATGAATCTGTCTAATCCTGCCTTGAAGCTGTCCAGGCTGACAGCGGTCACAACCTCCTCTGGAAGTGAGTTCCATAACCCAATGACCCTCTGGTTGAAGAAATATTTCCCTTTATTAGTCCTAACCTTCCTACCTTGGAGCTTTAGGGAGTGCCCCCTAGTCCTAGTGTTGTGTGACAGAGAAAATATTTTTTCTTTATTCACCTTTTCTATCCCATGCATGATTTTATACACTTCAATCAAGTCACCTCTTAAACGCCGTCTTTCAAGGCTGAAAAGACCAAGGCGTTGCAACCTGATTTCATAAGGGAGCTGCTCCATCCCTTGGATCATTCTTGTTGCCCTTTTCTGTACCTTTTCCAGTTCCGTTATATCCTTCTTGAGGTGCGGTGACCAGAATTGTACACAGTACTCCAGATGTGGCCTCACCATAGATTTGTAGAGAGGCAATACAACATTTGACGACCTATTTTCGATTCCCTTCCTGATCATGCCAAGCATAGACTTTGCTTTTTTACTGCTGCTGCGCACTGGGTTGACATCTTCATTGAGCTGTCCACCAAAACCCCAAGATCCCTTTCCTGGTTTGTCTCGGAAAGCTTTGACCCCATCAATTGGTAGGTGTAGTTGGGGTTCTTTGCCCCGATGTGCATGACTTTACACTAGTTTAGGTTAAAATGCATTTGCCACTTTGTTGCCCATTCACTCAATTTCGAGAGATCTTTCTGGAGCTCTTTACAATCAGTTTCATTTTTAACTACCCTGAACAATTTAGTGTCATCTGCAAACTTTGCTACCTCAGAATTTACTCCTACATCCAGGTCATTAATGAATAAATTAAAAAGTAACGGACCCAAAACTGAATCTTGGGGTACGCCACTTCTCACCTCTTTCCACCCAGAGAAATGTCCATTTATTACCACCCTTTGTTTCCTACAGTTTAGCCAGGTTCCAATCCAGGACAAGACCTGTCCTCTGATTCCATGGCTGAAGAGCTTATTTAAGAGCCTTTGGTGAGGGACTTTGTCAAAAGCCTTTTGAAAGTCAAGGTAAACAATATCGACTGGGTCCCCTTTATCTATGTGTTTATTTACACCCTCAAAGAATTCTAACAAGTTAGTAAGACATGATTTGCCTTTGCAGAAACCATGTTGATTTTCCTTCAGCAATGCCTGTTCTTCTATGTGCTTAGTGATTTTTTCTTTAATAATGGTTTCCATCACTTTGCCTGGAACTGAGGTTAGACTAACTGGCCTATAATTTCCTGGATCACCCCTGGATCCTTTCTTGAAGATCGGAGTTACATTTGCCTCCCTCCAGTCCTCGGGTACAGTGCCTGATCTTAGAGAAAGGTTATATATTTTGGCTAGAATTTCAGCAATTTCACACTTATATCTTTTGGTGAGGGACTTTGTCAAAAGCCTTTTGAAAGGCTTTTGACAAAGTAGCTATTTATCTACTCACATTTGTTTCTGATCTGCTAGGTGGGCAGAAGCTGGGCTGAAAGGCCAGACATTCACCCTGACCCAGGCTTCAAACTGTCAACCTTCCGATTGACAAAATTTATTGAAGCTGGTGGTTAGCCTGCTGTGCTAAAGCCCGGCCCAAAAACGATGTGATATTATGTATGGTTTAGCATTCTGGTCTATATCCACCATCTCTCTGGCATTACTTTGCGAATGAAGATTCTTAGGAAGGACTCATCCCACGCTCTCTACAAGCGTGTTGATGACTAACGGAAATTGGATGTGTCCTTCGAGCCTGTGCAATGGTTTTTCTGGTGGGGCGCAGTGTGCACATAACTGGCCTCACCCTTCAAACCAAAGGTTTATCTGCCGGGGCCTAGCAAGCGTGGACGGTGGCAGCGAGGTCCTCAGGTCGTAGGTTTGATTTGAGTTTCCTTCTTGAGTTGGTTGGCCTTACAGGATTCGAAGAGCACCATTTGCCCGGGTTTGAAATTTTGCTTCTCTTAGGATGGTTGCAAAAAGCTAGAGAGCCTATCCTACCCGTTGACGCTCTTTGTCAGACCCTTCGGTTGTGACCGGTCTGGCATGGGAGGCCCTACCGGTGGCCAGGCCCGGATTACCCATAAGGCCACCCTAGGCCATGGCCTAGGGGTGCAAGCCAAGGGGGGCGCAATTCACACGGACCCAAAAAAAATGTTGAAACAAAACCGCAACGCAACTCTCTCTCTCTCTCTCTCTCTCTCTCGGGGGAGGGCAAGGGAGAACGCTGCGAGGGGGCGGGGGAGGAGGGAATGGTGCCCCCCCTCGCCATCGCCCCCACCCCCTTGTCAAGGAAGGAGGGCTTGAGGAGGAGGAGGCGGAGGGAAGGCCCCAGGGCCGCTGCTGGGCATGCGCGGCACCCAGGAACATGGTGGAGGAGGCAGAGGCGCTCGCGTCCTCCTGTTGCGCATGCCGGGCAGCGGCCCCGGGGGGCGGGGCTTCCCTCTGCCTCCTCGTGCCCTCCTTCCTTGAGTCAAGGAAAGAGGGCGCGCGGCACCGCGAGGAGAAGGAGGTGGGGGGTGCGGTAGAGGTTGGTTTGGGGGCATAATTCCAAAGTGTGGCCTAGGGCGCCAAAAGGGATTAATACGGGCCTGCCGGAGGCTATGCCACTGCCAGCATAGCTCACGACTTCATTAGGGTACGCAAACCTCTCCCCGCATCAAGGGGGCGCCAATGGAGAGGATTCACAATAGGCACTGAGCAAAATTCAAATACAGTACACCCCCATTATCCATGGGGCATGATAAACACAATTTCACTTACCCATATCTAATAATTTGTGTTATGGGGTATTTTCTGGGTCTTTTGGTACTATTCTATGGTATGCTTCCACCGTTCCGCTTCATTATATACATCCAGCTGTTATTGTTTTAAATCCCAGACCAAATGCACTCTACACCTGAAGATGAAATGCTTTTGTATTGTTTCTCAAATAGGACGCTGAGCCTTACCAAGGTATTTACATGGTAGACTGGCTGTCTCTAACCGAGGCTGACATTTCTTTCATCCTTGATCGCACTGTGACAATCTTTCAGGGTCAGAAAAGACTCATGGAGGGAAATAGATTTTCTGCAAATGCAATACCGGAAGAGAGCACCACCGCCCCAGTCAATCCATCACAGCACTGAGGCAATCATGTCATTGAAAGAACGTCAGGGAAATCATAATGCCGGTTCGAACCTCATCATTGCAATTTACAAGTTTGATTTAACTGCTCCAAAGGTGTCACAAATCTTCAAAGCCTCTGCATCAGATTTATAGAACACAGATCTGCTTGGCGGAAGGGTCGATGCCGTCTGGTGGGCTTTGTGGTAATGAGCCATTATGCACTTGGCAACACGGCTATCAGAGGTGCACAAAAACACGCCCGTAACTTAATGCCAAGCTTGCGCATAGTGCACTGCGATGTAAAGGGGTTGACAGCACGTTTTCTATAGTGTTCTTTCATGAAATTTTTAGTCCACTCTGTGCTTTTTTTCATGTCAGGAGCAACTTGAGAAACTGCAAGTCGCTTCTGGTGTGAGAGAATAGGCCACCTGCAAGGACATCGCCCAGGGGATGTCTTGCCATCCTTGTGGGGGGGTGTGACGACTTTGGATGCACCCAATATTCAAATCACTGCCACCAACCTAATTACTCTAATTAGGATTTTAAAAATTAACTAAGATGTTCAGTTAGGCTCCTATCTAAATAAACAGCTGTGAGGAAACTGTGAGGAAACACGATGGAGACTGTGGTAAAAGTTAAAATAGAAAGTATTTATTAACTTTTACAAACAAACGAGGCACAAGCTTGATGGTTAACTACTAACAAGGCAACGAGCGTACGGTTATTCAATCTGAGGTAACGAGCGTATGGTTAAACAAGTTAATGGCAAAAGCTTATGGTTCCCAAAATATCTAAGTGTGCTGGAGCGTATGGTTACAACAGAGGTTCTCTAAATCTTAGATCTTAAACCAGCAATTCCAGTCAGTGCTGAGTCGTGACTGGAAAAGCCCTGTCCCACTAATCAAATCAAAACTTTATTACAGTCACAGACCAGCACAAAGCGGGCACAAGCGCCCTAAGAGGAGAAGGACAACTCCCCAGTAAACACTTATTTAAAATCAGACTAAAAATCAGTATAAAAATATATTTTAAAAGACAGGATATTGTTGCCTTACGATGTCAATCATCACCTGTCTGATATTAAGGGCAGCAGCACAGAACTTAGCAACACTGTAAGTCATTACAGTGTTAGAGTCCGAACCAGACCCACAGGGGCATAGTCTCTGCTTGAAGGGGGTCTTCTGATACCTCCCCTCCAATACAGCCGATGGGAGGGCATGGCATCTTGCCAGGGTAAAAGCCCTTCGGTGTTTGGGCACCTCCAGGTCTGTTAGGTATGCCATGGGGGCAGTGAGGTATCTAGTGGCTTCTCTAACAATGAAGGCTGGGGAACAGGCTAGGTCAGAGTGTCCCACTAAAATCTGCAACTAGTGCGAACAGATTGTTTCAACCAGGAACTTCTAACCCTAAAGTTCCCTGAGTCTTGCTTCTGAATGGGGCTAACAGACTCGTGCTAGCTCCCCCAGTCTAAGAGCCCACCTTTCTCTATAACAAGAGACTCCAAGGTGTATACCGGCTCTACCCTTCTAAGTGGCCCCCTGAATTCTATCCCGTCCCTAAGAACTGTCAGCTTAGCTGACCCCTTAGTACAGACTAATTCCTAGGTGATCCACTAAAGAATAGACTGTTTCAGATTCACATCTGAGGCTTGGATGTTGCTTATCCAAAAGCCTCTTCAAGACTGCTAAGGCTTAGATGTTTCTCAATCACAGCCTAGCACAAGACTACAAGGCTCAGATGCTTCTCATCTAAAGCCTCTCACAAGACTGACTATTCCTGTCAGGAATCCTCCCTCCTAGAAAGCTAGACTCCTCCCCCTATGGCTCTCAGCCAATCTCTTGGGAGTGTCTGTATCTATACAGAAGAGCAGCTAAACCACTCCCCCTGTCTCTGGCAACTCCCTCCCTCTAATGTCTGCTCTGCTGAACTCCCTTCCCAAGATGGATGCCAGCTATTTCCACCAGGGAGCCAAACTGCAACACAGGCCCCGGCCTACCTAGAATGGGTGAGTCCTTACAGGGGGCTTCTCTCTCATGTCTCCGCATGGGGAGCTGGAGCTGACAGACAGAGCTCAACCTGCTTTTTTTGGATTCAGACCCCTGACCTGTTGGTCTGCAGTCCTGTTGGCACAAGGGTTTAATCCATTGTGCCACCGGGACTCCTTTCTGTGCTAAACAAGTACATCAAAGTCTCAACTCAAATTTGGCTCAAGGTAGACTTCAGAATGTTTTTAGTGCCATAGTTCCTCTTTGTATGTGAGTCCATTGAAAGCCATTTCAAAGAGCTTTGAATGCCATTAAACAGCACTGGAGGACCTAGAAATGCATAGAAAATGTTCTCTCCAGTCATCCAGTGCAATTCTATGGTCAATTTGTACCAGAAGTTTTGCAAACTTTAGTTCCGCTGTTAACACAATCTTTCCACATAGACTGGTGTCTAAACTTACGGATCTTGGAATGTCATATTCTATCTGTTCCTGGATTACGGACGTCTTGTCTGGACGTTCCAAGAGGGTCCGATCAGGTAATCATAACCTCATCAGCTCTCACTCTCAACACTGGGACACCACAGGGCTGTGTGCTGAGTCTTTTGTTTTATACTCTTTACACCAGTGTTTTTCAACCTTTTTTGAGCCGCGGCACATTTTTTACTTTTACAAAATCCTGGGGCACACCACCAACCAAAATGACACAAAATGACACTAATACATATAGTTAATATGTTTTTAATGTATTTATACACTCAGTGGGCCTGTTTCGATGAACACAACATAGATATCCTGGCAGGAATGGCAGAAAGACACACACGAAGGTCTTGCTCAACAGCTGGGAGTTACAGTTCACCCGCAATCAAAGAGCATTCTGAACTCCAGCAATGATGGAATGGAATCAAACTTCCCACACAGAACTCCCATAACCAAGAGAAAATACTATAAGAGTTTGGTGGGCATTGACCTTGAGTTTTTGAGTTGTAGTTCACCTATATCCAGAGCGCACTGTGGACTCAAACAATGTTGGATCAGGATCAAACTTGACATGAATACTCAATATGCCCAAATGTGAACACAGATGGAGTTTGGGGAAAATAGACCTTGACATTTGGGAGTTACAGTTTCTGGAATTTATAGTTAAGACACAATCAAAGAGCATCCAGAACTCTTGCAACAATGGAATTGAACCAAACTTCTCATTACCAACAGAAAGTACTGAAAGGGTTTGCTTGGGAATTGACCTTGAGTTTGGAAGTTGTAGTTCACCTACACCCAGAGAGCACTATGGACTCAAGCAATGGACTCAAACTGTGGACTCTTCCTCCCTCCCTCCCTTCCCCCTCCCCTCCTGAAGAAGGGAGCCCGAGTGGAGAAGAAAAAGTGTTTGGCAGGAGGGGGAAGGAAGGGTACTGGAGGTTCCAATTTCCCAAGGCACACCTGATGATCGCTCACGGCACACTAGTGTGCCATGGCACACTGGTTGGGAAACACTGCTTTACACATATAATTGTTTCCCCATCCATCACAGTTGACTTCTAACAAGGTCATGCCTTTCCAGTGACCAGTGGTTATCCAAAAAGGTATGGTTAATGGAGATTCACATTTTCCAAAACATTGGAGGACCTAGAGATTCCTACAGCATTGTTTTCACTAGAAATCTCAAGGTCCTCCAGTATGACAAAAGGAAGTTGATCATAGAGTCAGGACCTGGAGAGTCTAAAGCAGGGGTGCTCATTGAGTAGATCGCGATCTACTGGTAGATCGCGTAAGACGTCCTGGTAGATCACAGGCAGGGCGGGAGAAAGGCTCAGTCCCGCCCCGCAGGCTCCCGACGCCGCCCAAGTGCTGCGAGCACTGGGTTATCTGAGGTTCTTTCCACACAGCTGAATAAAATCCCATGTCATCTGCTTTGAATCAGATTATATGGAAGTGTGGACTCAGAAAACCCAGTTCAAAGCAGATATTGTGTTATATGTTTCAAATTTTTTGTAGTGGGTAGGTAGATCATTTTGACTTGGTTGTTTTATAAGTAGCTCGCATGCTGAAAAAGTGTGAGCACCCCTGGTCTAAAGCAGGCCTGTCCAACAGGCAGCCTGGGGGCCGCACACGGCCCTCCAGCCCCTTGGATCCGGCCCTCCTACCCTCCTGCAAGAAATCAGCTGGTTTTTTTTAAAAAAAAATTTAAAAATTGTAGCGGTGGCACAGCTGTCCGCCATTACCTGTCCTGGCTCTTCAGCAGACAGGAAATGACACCGCGGAGCCAAAGGACTACAAGTCCCAGCTTCCCCTCCAGTACTCTTCTGCTGTGTCTTCGGCTCCTGCCTCTGTGTCTTCGCCTCTCTCGTGCTCCGGCTCCTGGATCCTCGTTGGAAGAGAGAAGCCGGACCGGAGCAAGGCTGTGTGGAGCTCTGTTTGGGCAGCGGTCGTTTGGGAAGGATACCGAACTAACGTAGGCTGAAGCAGAGGGCTGTTTTGCTGGGGTGGGCTCCTTCCTTCGTCCCTTCCTTCCTTCAATCCTTCCTTCCTTCCTTCTTCCTTCCTTGTTTTTATTCTTGCTTTTATTTTATTTTTATTTTTATTTTATTTTATTTTATTTTTATTTATTTCCTTTTATTCTTGCATTTATTCCTCCCTCATTTCTTCCCTCTATCCACCTTCCTTCCTTCCTCTCTTCCTTTCTTTTATTTTATTTTTATTTATTTTAACACTGCGGCCCCCCAAGTGATCAGTGACTCGAATTCCAGCCCTTGGGCCGGTAGAATTTGGACAGCCCTGGTCTAAAGCATCTCTGTGTCCTAAAATGGAGTCTGAGCTTTGAGCAGTCTCAGAGCTGATCATGTGTTCTGCAGCCCCTCCCACAACCTCAAGTAACATAGAGGAAAGGGAAAGCTGCATACCAACACATACTGTACATATACAATACAGTAAGAAAACAGAAACATAAATGAAACAAATTGCTAGTGGAGACTTGAATAAGGTTGCCATTTCCAATGCTTATTGCCTAAACACCCATAGAAAAGCACAAGGCAGGACTTTAAGTGTACAATGCTCTTTCTCCATCATGCAGTGCGGCCACTAGAATCTGTGTTAGTTACACAGCAGAATGAGTGATGGTAGCCCTCATTGAGTTACAGTCATAATGTCCTATTCTTACCCTTACATTACTGGGTAAAAGGGACTACCGTATGTACCGGCGTACTAGACGAGCTGTAAAATCTTATTAAAAGTTGGGGGTCGTCTAATATGCCGGATATAAAATTTAAAAAACCTAAAAATAATTAAAATAAAATAATAAAACTATCGTACCTTGAGAGGAGCAGGAGGGCGGAGGAAGGGCACAGGGAGGAGTGGCATGCCGCACCGCCAAGAAGACAGCCCACTGGACTGTCCCTGTGGCCTCGCCCAGCCCCACCCGGCCCCGCAATCGTGATGTGACGCAAAGGTGATCCCCCCAGCCCACGCGTGCGCACTCAATTGATCTTCTCACCGCGCAGCAAGTTCATCCCTTCACGCCTCCCGCAGCATGCGTGGGATGGACACACTGAGGCAGTCTGGGAGGCATAGCTTCTTGGCTCCTATGCCTCCCAGACTGCCCCAGCACGCCCACCCCACACACGCTGCAGGAAGCAGGAAGGAATAGGTCCGCCATGCAGCGAGGAGATTGAGAGAGCGCACGCGGGCAGGCCAGAAGGACCTCCCTTGCGACACGCCATGATCCCAAGGCGAGCGGGGCCGTGGGGACAGCCCAGCAGGCCATCCTTTCGGCAACGCAGCCCGCCGCTCCTCCTCCCCGCGCCCCTCCTCCACCCTCCTCTGCTCCTCTTAGACCAGGGGTGCTCATTAGGTAGCTCGCAAGCTACTAGTAGATCTTCAGCCCTCTTCCAGGTGATCTTCGGGCCTCACAAGCCGGATGGGGCGCTCCTGCCATGGGTGCACACACCCTGCACGCACGCGCGCTCCTGCTGCCGGCTTTCGCTCTTGCGGTGCTTCTTTCTCCTGCGAGGCATTGCAGGAAGAAGGAAGGAAGCACAAGGCAGGGCCTCTGGAGGGCCCTGCCTCTCTCTCACCCAGAAGCAGCTGTGCAGCCTCCGTTGCCGGCGAGACAGGCAGGGCGGAGTGCTCCCTCTGGATGCCCCGCCTCGTGCTTTCTCTTTCCTGCAATGCCCCGCAGGTGGAAGAAGTGCTGCGTGGGCGGAAAACAGCAGCAGAAGCACGTGCGGTGGCGTGAGCGCGCGGTGGCAGGAGCGCACGGTGGTGTGGGCAGGTAGATCTTTTGGACTTGGTTGCTTTAAGAGTAGCTCGCATGCTGAAAAAGTGTGAGCACCCCTGTCTTACACCCTCTGCTATGGCGTCCAGGGAGGGAGGAAAGAGAGCAGATCGCCCCCGGGCCATCACCATGGAATGGGGACTTGTCTTAAACGTCGAGTATATCCCTAACTCTGTATTTTTTGTTTAAAACTTGGGGATCGTATTCTACCCCCCAGTCGTCTAGTACGCCGGTACATACAGTACTTCAAATTAAGAACACTCTTCCAAGCCCTGTCCCAGAATCCTACTGGCAGAGCATAAATGCCATAGCAGAGGTTTGAAAAGTTACTTTGGGGGATTGAGAATCCCCCTGTCGGAACGGACATGCCTGCTGTAGGATCCTGGAGACAGAATTAACTTTTTCCAAGTCCAGAATACTTTCTGTCAGTGTTTTCTCTCTTGAACGCAGGCAAGCGCATTCCGGAAGCTACCGAAAACAATAACCCGTGAGACATAATTAAGTTGCGATACACTGGAATTTAGCTTAGTTATACTTCATTACTCCCAGTAAACAAAAGGCATTTTGTTTAAGACCATCATATCTTCATGCATGAATATGCAACAGAAAATGAATGCTGATCCCACATCCTTTGCTTTTGGCTGAAATACGCTTCTATTAAGATGCAGACAGATCATGATGTTTATCCCATTTGATCTTGTCTTAATTCATGCTTGCCTTTTGTGGTTCCAGAGTAAACTTCCATCTATCCCCCGTTAATGCAGTTGTTTCCCCTCGTCCAAATCCTCATTAAATCGACCCAATAAGTTGGCATAATATTCGCCATTGATTGTTTTACCCTTTTGAAGAGAGTCAATGTGGATTATACCGCGTGCATCCCAAAAAACGGTCGCCATGACTTTATTGGCTGACAAACCCACCTTGGCCTTCTTTGGCGCCTATTCACCCTGAAAAACCCACTGTTTTGACTGCTGTTTGGTCTCTGGTGTATTGTGGTGGATCCACGTTTCATCCATGGTTATGAAACGGCGCAAAAACCCATCCATATTGCGGTTGAACAAGGGCAAACACTCCTGTGAAGTTGTCACACGATTGCGTTTGTGGTCGATTGTGAGCAAACATGGCACCCATCTTGTGGAAAGCTTTCTCATACCCAAGTGATCATTTAAAATTGAAACCACTGAGCCACGTAATGATGCCTATGGCTTCCACAATCTCTCGCACTTTCAATCTCCAATCGGCCAACACCGTATCATGATTTTTTTCAATTGTTTCGGGTGTAGAGACCTCAACTGGGTGTCCAGAACATTCGGCATTTTCCGTGCTTGTACGGCCACAACGAAATTCAGTAAACCACTTTTTAACCATTGAAATTGATGGTGCAGAGTCCCCATAGTATTTATCAAGCTTAGCCTTGGTTTGAGTGATCGTTTTTTCTGCAAAAAATAATGCTTAATGAGCACACAAAATTCACTTTTTCCCATTTTCTCCTCAAATCACGCGGTAGTCTGCTATCAATGGTTGTCAAACACAAACTAAATGATGCAGCTTGTTCAAATTTTGACAGGAGTCAACTGACAGATGCCTGTTGACAGGAGTATTGTTGCCCTTTCAGTTAGGAGGTGGGAAATTCAAAAAGTCACTGACTTATTGACCCGCCCTCGTATCTGTGGAATAATGTCCAAGATGGGAGAAAAAACTCTTCTCTGTTGGAGGCAAGTGTGAATGTTGCCATTTGCCACCTTGATTATCATTCAATGGCCTAGCAGTTTCAAGGACATTCCACAGGTATATAAACCCAATTTTCCTAGTTTCCGAAAGACCTCACAACCTCTGAGGATGCCTGCCATAGATGCAGGCGAAACGTCAAGGGAGAAGGCTTCTGGAACATGGCCATACAGCCCAAAAAATTTAGAAAAACCCAGTGATTCTGGCCATGAAAGCCTTCAACAATGCATCTCTAGCAGTGTTTCTCAAACTCTGTTCCTCTGGGTGTTTTGGACTTCAGCTCCCAGAAATCCCAGCCAGTTTACCAGCTGTTAGGGATTGTGGGAGCTAAAGTCCAAAACATATTAGAGAGAACAATTTGAGAAATTCCGACCATGCAGAATTCATGGTTGAATGTTATGAAGTCATGGGAATTGTAGTTTTCAAAGCCTTCTCTGCCAAGAAGTCCTGCTGCCTCACTAAAGTATTCCTAAGATTCTATACCATGGAGCTTGGAAGACAAAGTGGTGTCAAACTGCATTAATTCTACTGTGTAGATGCCTCCCTGGAGGGGGCAAAAACACAAGGGTGGATCAATAAGTCTGTGACTTTTTGAATTTCCTGCCTCTGAACTGAAAGGGCAGCACTGCTCCTGTCAACAGGCATATGTCAGTTGACTCCTGTCAAAATTTGAACAAGCTGCGTCATTTCGTTTGTGTTTGACAGCCATTGATAGCAGACTACCGCGTGGTTTGAGAAGAAAATGGAAAAAAGTGAATTTTGTGTGCTCATTAAGCATTATTTTTTTGTGAGAAAAAACCATCACTCAAACCAAGGCTAAACTTGATAAATACTATGGGGACTCTGCACCATCCATTTCAATGGTAAAAAAAGTAGTTTACTGAATTTCGTTGTGGCCGTACAAGCACGGAAGATGCCGAACGTTCTGGATGTCCAGTTGAGGTCTCTACACCCGAAACAATTGAAAAAAATCACGATATGGTGTTGGCCAATCGGATATTGAAAGTGCGAGAGATTGTGGAAGCCATAGGCATCTCACGTGGCTCAGTGGTTTCAGTTTTAAATGATCACTTGGGTATGAGAAAGCTTTCCGCAAGATGGGTGCCGCGTTTGCTCACAATGCAGGACAATGCAAGAGTGCACACATGTGCAGTTTCCATGGCAACAATCCATGAATTGGGATACGAATTGCTCCCTCATCCGCCCTATTCTCCGGATTGAGCCCCGAGTGACTATTTCTTGTTTCCAAACCTGAAGAAATGGCTCGGCGGAAAGAGATTTGACTCCAACAATGACATCATCTCCTATTTTGACGACCTCGACAAATCTTATTTTTTGGAAGGGATAAAAAAAATTGGAGAAACGTTGGACAAAGTGTATAGAGCTCAAAAGAGACGATGTTGAAAAATAAAATGATTTTTTATCCAAAAACCTGTGTTTCATTCAAAAAGTCACGGACTTATTGACCCGCCCTCCTATACCTGGTGGGCTGCCTGCCTTTCGTGGGCTGTGCTTTGCCCATGTTTTCCTCTGGGTGCTCAAGCTGTATTTTTCTAAATGCTCAACTATAGTTTGGAGTTATTGAACTGGGTGTAAGTTTGTAAATTAAACAAAAATTTCACAAGAGGCCAATTTTTTTAATTAGGGAGGGGTCAACACTCCCATTTCCCACCCTCTCTTTTGGCTACACTCCTACTTTTCTTGTTTATATATTGCCACTTCTCCACCTATATAGGCCCAGATTACCCATAAGGCCACCCTAGGCCAGGGCCTAGGGCGGCACCTTTGGGGGGGCAGCAGATTCAGACCCCCCAAAAAAGTAAAACAATTTAAAAATAAAAATAAAAAAATCGGGGGGGAAAGTGCGCATGCGCGCGGAAGCACCCTCCCTGCTGCTCGCACCGCCCCGCCCCTCTTCCTTCAGTCAGAGAGAGGAGGGGCGGAGGGAAGTCCCAGCGCTGCCCCCTCCCTGCGGCTCGCGCCGGCACCGCCCCTCTTCCTTCACTGACTGAAGGAAGAGGGGCAGTGCCGGGACGTGAGAGAGAGGAGGGGACGGAGGGAAGTCCCGGCGGTGCCCCCTCCCTGCTGATCGCGCCGGCACCGCCCCTCTTCCTTCACTGACTGAAGGAAGAGGGGCGGTTCTGGCACGAGCAGTGGGGAGGGGGCCTAGGACTTCTGCCCCCTCCTGATGCGAGAGAGAGGAGGGGGTGGAGGGAAGTCCCAGCGCCGCCCCCTCCCTGCTGCTCGCGCCGGCACTGCCCCTCTTCCTTCACTGACTGTTCTGGCGCAGCAGTGGGGAGGGGGCCTAGGACTTCCGCCCCCTCCTGATGCATGAGAGTGGAGGGGGTGGAGGGAAGTCCCAGCGCCACCCCCTCCCTGCTGATCGCGCCGGTACCGCCCCTCTTCCTTCACTGACTGAAGGAAGAGGGGCGGTTCTGGCGCGAGCAGTGGGGAGGGGGCCTAGGACTTCCGCCCCCTCCTGACGCGAGAGAGAGGAGGGGGCAGAGGGAAGTCCCGGCGCCGCCCCCTCCCTGCTGCTCGCACCGGCCCTGCCCCTCTTCCTTCACTGACTGAAGGAAGAGGGGCGGTGCTGGCGCGAGCAGCGGGGAGGGGGCCCAAGACTTCCGCCCCCTCCTGATGCGAGAGAGAGGAGGGGGTGGAGGGAAGTCCCAGCGCTGCCCCCTCCCTGATGCTCGCGCCGGCACTGCCCCTCTTCCTTCAGTCAGTGAAGGAAGAGGGGCAGGGCCGGCGCGAGCAGCGGGGGTGCCCCCGCAAGCGGCCCCACCCCCAGTAAGCGGCCCCACCCCCAGTAAGCGGCCCCGCCCCCAGAGCGGGGACGGCGCTTCAAGAGTGTGGCCTAGGGTGCCACAATCGCGTAATCCGGGCCTGCACCTCTAGCAGCTACACAGGCTTCCATTAAGAAGATCTTCTCTCTTTTTTGCCAACGAAACAACAAAAGAAAATCCTTAGCCGTAGTAATAATGGCTTGAATGTTCAGGAGGTTCGGCGTCTTTATTTGAGCAGAGATATTAATGGCTATATCAACCACCATGCAACCAAGGCAGTCATGTAACCAGCTGTACTAAAGGCTTTAAGCAAAACTGTCACTAAGAGTCAGTCGCTTTATATAGATGCCAGTTACTAAGGGCTTCAAGAGGTCTCTGCTTTCCAGCTGGGTTCCTTTTCAGCTCTTCGCTGGCTCCTTTGCAGTTAGGCGTTTGTGGAAATTACTGTTTTCATTACTGCTGCCGCGTGAGACCTACTGTAGGTAGTCAAAACCTGGCTGGTCACATAATGGGAAAATGCACTAAGGAAATAAAATCTACGGCAGTTGGTTAAGAGGAACTATTGAGAGTGTTTTCAAAAATCGTATCTTATAGGAGTGGAAGTTAGCAAACAGCCATGTGCTGCCGCACTCGGTCTGTAAATACTCAGTGCAGGGTGAGGACGTGGTCTCTCTCTCTACCGAGGGATTGCTTCTTGCCTTCCTTTAGAGCAGTGGTTCCCAAAGTGGGCGGTACCACCCCATAGTGGGCAGTGGGGCGATCTAGTGGGGCGCTGGAAGGCCCAGAAGAATTTGGGTGACCCTGAACCCCTGTACAGGAGCGGTCTAAGGTAATTCTAAACGGTAAGCGAACATTATTTTGGCACCCCCCAAAAAAACATTATTTTGGCGTCCCCGTCCCCGTCCCCCCCGTCTGCACATACCCAGAAGCTCCTGCCTGAAGGCGCCCCTCAGGAGACAACCGCCACTCACCACCGGTTTCGTGGAAGGAAAAGGGAGAGAAAGGCTCCCTCACAGCGCAGCGGCAAACTGGCGGCTGTGTAGTGGCTCGCGCGAGGCCACACCCTTCCTTCTCACGTGCCCCGCACCGCCCCCAGCCTCGCGCGAGGCCTGTTTAGGCTTTGGCTTCAGTGCTTGCAGGAGCTTCTGGGCATGCATGGAGGTTTTGACGCATGCGCAGTGGCTACAGAGCTGAAGTTGAGTTCCGGAGCTACTGCGCATGCGCGAAAACCTCTGTGCATGCCCAGAAGCTCCTGTAGGCGCTGAAGCCTGTTAAGCCTGTTTAGCCTGTTTAGGCTTTGTGCCTGCAGGAGCTTCTGGGCATGTGCGGAGGTTTTCATGCATGCGCAGTGGCTCCGGAACTCAACTTCAGCTCCGGAGCCACTGCGCATGCACGAAAACCTCCGCGCATGCCCAGAAGCTCCTGCAGGTGCTGAAGCCGACACAGCAGCAGGGAAATTTGCTACAGCGGCACGGCCGGCGCAGTGGCGCCCTTCCAAGATGGCACCCCACGCAGCCGCGTCTTTCGCCTATACGTAAGACCGCCCTAGCCCCTGTAAGGAGGCGGTGTGGGCGGTGGCGTGAGCCAGGTGACAGGCTACCATCCATCTCTGTGTGTGTCTCTCTCTCTTCTTCCCTCCTCCTGCTCCCTCCTCCTCCTCTCGCCAAGCAAGGGATAATAATAATAATAACAATACCTTTAGGGTTCCCTTCCAACTGGTGGAGTCTTCTAACAATAATAATAATGTCCTTCAACGTATTTAGTGGGATGTGGATTCAGTGCGGTAACCAATTTATTAACAAATAATTGTTATTGCTCCTGGTGCGGAGGGGACCCTTCACTCCAACTCAACCACCTTCATTCACCAAAGAAGTTGAAACATTCAAAATCATCTTACATTCCCTTTGGGTAACGGAGCACACACTCACAAGCACACTCCGGACACAGGCACACACTCACAAGCATGCGACTGTCTCAGCCTGCGAGTTGGAATCCTTGGGCAGGCGTTGCCATGGAAACCGTGGCTCGCACCTCCTTCGTCTCGTCAACCCCTCCCATGACGCACAGTCCTGTATCGCCTCTTCCTTCCAACAGGACATCCCCCGTTGGAAGGGCACCGTGGGCGGGGTTGACGAGAGGAAGGGGGGGCATGCTGCGGTTTCCATGGCAATGCCTGCCCGAGGATTCCAACTTGCAGGCACACACTCACAAGCGTGCAACCCTGCCCAGTTGGGACAACTGGCAACCCTACGCCTGGCTCACGCCACCGCCCCCTTACAGGGAGTCATTACCCCCCAAATTCACCTGAGGCTGCCAGCGCCCCTTGGATCACGCCACACACCCCCAGGGGGCGGTACCGCCCACTTTGGGAACCACTGGTGTAGATGGATCCTTAGACCAGTGTTTCCCAACCAGTGTGCCGGGGCACACTAGTGTGCCGTGAGCGATCATCAGGTGTGCCGTGGGAAATTGGAATCTCCAGGAGGGGAGGGGGGAGAGTCTAGTGTGTTGAAGTATAAAAACCCTAAGAAACGTACCTCGATAAAGGCACAAAATTACAGACACCCCCCTCCCCACCCGTTGTCTCCTTGCATTGGGAAGGCCCGCCTCCCTTTCCCCAAGTAGAGACCTCCTCTTGCCTCCCCCCCCCCCCCCCCGGGCCTAATGCCGAATGGTTCAGTCCAGCACCGGCCCCGCTCCGCCCTCTTCCCCCTCCTCCCTGGTGCGCGCGAAACCACTCTCGGCCTCCCTCCGGCTCCCTGCCTGTCGCCGCCTTCCTTCCTGCCTGCTTCGTCAGCCCCGAGATGCCCACCCGGGCCGCCCCGCTGACCCCCGAGGAGCTGCGCAGGTGGTGAATGAGGCTCCTGCTCCCCATGACCCCAATTCAAGCCTGGCGGGGAGGGAGGAGGCAAACTAAGTGAGAGGGAGACTGCTGGTCTTTCGAGGTCCCCCCCTCCAGAAACTATAACTCCCAAATGTCAAGGTCTATTTTCCCAAAACTCCACCAGTGTTCACATTTGGGCATATTGAGTATTCATGCCAAGTTTGGTCCTGATCCAACATTGTTTGGGTCCACAGTGCTCTCTGGATATAGGTGAACTACAACTCCCAAACCCAAGGCCAATGCCCACCAAACTCTTATAGCATTTTCTCTTGGTTCTGGGAGTTCTGTGTGGGAAGTTTGTGTCTTTCTGCCAGGATATCTATGTTGTGTACATCGAAAAAGGCCCAGGTTTCACACTGAGTGTATAAATACATTTAAAAGCATATTAACTATATGTATTACTGTGTTAGAGTGCCATTTGGTGTCATTTTGGTTGGTGGTGTGCCCCAGGATTTTGTAAATGTAAAAAATGTGCCGCGGCTCAAAAGAGCTTGAAAAACACTGCCTTAGACAACCAGAAGCCGTTCTGGCACCAAATCCCTGTTTGACCCTGAGTTCTGCTCACGAAATAGAACAGTATCATCTTATGCAGTTGGCTTCATTAAGATTCACACAGCTTCCGAATAGCTCCTTCTCTTCTCTTATTATTTTTTTCTCAGAGCATAAGCTCAGAGCAGAAGGGTGGGGATTTGTTCCGTGTGAGCCACTGTGGGTATATTACACAGAGAAGGAGACATCACCCAATTGATAATTACACAGAGCTATTTTATTTAAATAAATGTTTAGGAAGTGGTGTGGAATTGAAACCTAGAATTAAAACATTTGGAGCGATTTCAGAAATTGCTTTAAGGATGCAAACTTTGCTTCATAAAACGGGATATTTAACTAATGCAGTGTTGGCCGGCTGCCCAGGTTCGGAGCTGTCGCGCAGCACTGGGCTAACCGGAATATTAATGTCAGGAACCCCTTTCCGCTTAATAGTGGAACCACTGTCCTTTTCGCAGCAAGGTTGTACAGATAATTTAGAGGTCTTACCATGTGTGCAAGGCAGGATTTTTATATTTTTTTGGAAATATATTTATTAGGGTTTTTCCATAAACAGTAAAAGTGGGGGAACAATTTCAGGTAAAGGACAGTAGGAAAGATAGAGAAAGGAGAGGCTGAGAGTGGTGATGGGGGGAGGGGGTAGAGGGGGCGTCGGGGGGTGGGAAGGGGGTGCGGGGGGATGGTAACAGGGGATGAGGGGTAGAAAGGGGTAAGGGTTAGGGGCGGTGAAGGAGGTTGTTTGGGCCGGGATCTGGGAAGGATAGTAATGGGTAAGGGTGATGAGAAAAGATAGGGATGGGGTAACTTGTTTTCTTCTAAGTTCCTTGTTCGTGGGTGCTTCTTGTTTTTCTCGTACAGTCTCTCTCCTTGTTCAGCTGGACATTTCTTTTTTACAAGTCTTCTTTTTAGGCTCTTTTTCCTTCTTTTTCCAGAGACGGGTCTTCATAACCCTCTTGGTATAAAAGCAATCTGTTGTTTTTAGTTTTTGTCCTTAAAAAAAACCACCTCTTTTCCCTTAGCCTGCAAAATCTTTCCCGTGTTTGGTGTCCATTGTCCGTTCCTTGTCTTTTAGTGTAGCTGGATCTGTACCTTTTCGTTTTCCTCGGCTTCCTTTCTAACCGTTCTCTTTAGGAGATTCGAGGCCTTTTATATCCATCCCCAGGATGCCACATCTCGTAGGCCTAAAATACGCCTCTAGGGAGTAGGGGCAATTTTTCTTTAGGTTTTTCTTTCTTCCTTGCTGGGTTGTTCTCCTCCAGCTTCTCTTCCTATTGGGGTTTTAGGGCCCTTCGAAGCCGTTCTTGCAACTTCCAGTGAAACTTCCTCACTATTTTTGAAGTGAGGTCCTCTTTCTTCTGGTATTTCTTGCGGTTTTGTATTCTCCTTCCCTCTCTTCTCTCTGCCTTCATGTATTGTTGCGTTTTCCCCCTTGACCTGGGGTGCATCTTTTCCATCATCATAGAGGGTCAGCAGCTCTGGCATTGTGGGGAACGCCTCTTCGGTTGGTTCTGTTCTTTCCCTCTCCCAAGATGGCGCTCCCGCCAAAAGCTCTTCTTCTTCCCTGCTCCTAGGACTGTGAGAGCTCATCCGCCATTTTGGCGCCCTGTAGCTCTTTTCCTCCCGTTCCCTCTGCCTTTGCCAGGGATGATTGGCTCCCCCTCTGTGCGGCCTGCTTGTTGGGCCTTTGTGTCTCTTTTGTTGGGGGCCCGATCCCCTGAGTGTGGGGGCTTCCGTGGGGCTGTTGGGATCCCCGCTGCTCGTCCGCGCTCCTCCCCTCTGTCTCCAATGGCGCCTCCCCGATGTTGCACGGGCCGCTGTTCCCCGTACTCACGGCCTCCTTCTGTTTTGTCTCTTCTTCACCTCCTGCCCTCTGCTTAAGGTGGGGGGGGGAGGGGAGGCCGGGCTGGGCTGGCAGTAAGTGCGGGTCGCCACCCGCTTCCCGCTTCCCGGCTCGCTCGCCGCAATGGTGGCGGTCCGGGCCCGCTCAACCTCTCCCTCTTGAGGAGGGGGAGATCCTTGGGGCCGCCGGACCCCGTCCGCCGACTTCGCGCTCTCTTCGGACGCTTCTGTCCGCGAGGAGGGGGGGCAAATCGCCCTCCAGCCAGGAAAGCAGGTGACACTCCAGGGAGCCCTACAGTGCCCGTCCTGCCGCCATCTTCGCCCGACCAGGACTCCGAAATTATCGGCAGGATTTTTTTTATTTCCCAACCATAATGGGTTATATGGATTTTTTCAAGCCTTTATTTATTTATTAGATTTGTACACCACCACTCCCAAAGGCTCGGGGTCGTTTACAACACAATGTGTCAAAACACAGATAGATAAAAATACAATAAAACAGTAAAATTCAACAAAACACAATAGAACACAGGCGGGAATCACGAGCATTCAAAAGCCTGCCCAAATAGGTGTGTCTTGCATGCACTGCGAAAGGTGTTCAGATTTCGCAGAGCTCGTGTCTCTGGAGGCAGTGCATTCCACAATGTTGGAGCGATGATGGAGAAAGCTTGTCGCCTAGTTCAGTGTTTTTCAACCTCTTTTGAGCCGCGGCACATTTTTTACATTTACAAAATCCTGGGGCACACCACCAACCAAAATGACACAAAATGACACTCTAACACAGTAATACATATAGTTAATATGTTTTAAATGTATTTATACGCTCAGTGTGAAACCTGGGCCTGTTTCGATGAACACAACATAGATATCCTGGCAGGAATGGCAGAAAGACACAAACTTCCCACAAAGAACTCCTATAACCAAGAGAAAATACTATAAGAGTTTGGTGGGCATTGAACTTGGGTTTTGGAATTGTAGTTCACCTATATCCAGAGAGCACTGTGGACTGAAACAATGTTGGATCAGGACCAAACTTGGCATGAATATTCAATATGCCCAAATGTGAACACAGATAGAGTTTGGGGGATATAGACCTTGACATTTGGGAGTTACAGTTTCTGGGATTTATAGTTAACACACAATTAAAGAGCATCCTGAACTCTTGCAACAATGGAATTAAACCAAACTTGGCATAGTGAACTCTCATTACCAACAGAAAGTACTGAAAGGGTTTGCTTGGGAATTGACATTGAGTTTGGAAGTTGTATTTCACCTACACCCAGTGAGCACTGTGAGCAGGAGTGGGAAGAAAGGGTATTGGAGGTTCCAATTTTCCATGGCACACCTGATGATCGCTCACGGCACACTAGTGTGCCACGGCACACTGGTTGGGAAACACTGGCCTAGTTGATGTCAGATGAAAGGATTTCACACTGGGGATGTTTAGAAGGTTCAAGTCTTCTGAATGTAGTGAACTCAGGGGGGTTATATGGAATCAGGCGATCCCGTAAGTACACTGGCCCCAGACCATGCAAGGCCTTGAAACTAAGAACTAACACATTGAAGGTGATCCAGTATTCAATTGGTAGCCAGTGCAGATCCTGCAGGATTGGAGTTAGGCGGCACGTCGTGGGCTCCCCCGCGAGTAACTGGGCTGCAGCATTCTGCACTAGCTTAAGTTTCCGGATCACGGTCAAGGGTAGGCCAATGAAAAGAGCGTTACAGTAGTCAAGTCTTGATATGACCGTGGCTTGGATTACCGTGGCTAGATCGTTCCGGGACAGATAGGGGGCCAAACGCTTCGCCTGTCGCAGATGGAAGAATGTGATTCTGCTGACAGATTTGGGTCTCCATTGACAGCAGAGGGTCCAAATGGACACCCAGGCTTTTTACAGATGATGACTGGCGTAGTGCCTCACCATCCAGGGTCGGCAGTTGGATTTCCCTATCTCCCGGACGACCCGCTTTCTACCTTATCCTCCCATTATCCCCTTTTAATTTTTAACTTGCTACAGTTGGCACTAACTGATTTTCAAAATGCAAAAGTAGACTATCATCTATTAATTCAGCAGGGAGAGATGAGAGATGGAGATCAATCAATCAATCAATTTTGATGACTTGCTTAGTCGCCCTCCACCACTGGTGCTCTGGGCGACTTACAACATAAAACCAATAAAACACTTTAAAAGAATTACAATTAAAACAACTAATCAAACGCTCTGCCAAAGAGCCAAGTCTTCAGTGCGACAGTAAAGCATCTCAGTTCACGCATGGCTTGGATGTCGGGTGGCAGAGAGTTCCACAGTGTTGGGGCGGAGGCTGAGAAAGCTCTCCGCCTACCGTGTTTCCCCGAAAGTAAGACAGCGTCTTACTTTCTTTTCCCCCCGAAAGTCCCCCTACAGCTTACTTTCGAGTCGTCTTACATAAACTAAGACGTACCCCGTCGCCACGCCCACGCCGCCGCCGCCGCCATCACGTCGCCGCTGCCGCAACCGGCCCCATCGGCCGCGGCACACCTCCGCGGCGCAGCTTTTCCTTGGACGAAAGAAGGGAGGCGGAAAGGAGCCAGAGGCGTGGCGAAGCGGCGGCGCGGCAGAGTGACGCAGCGCCGCTCACCACGCCCCTGGCTCCTTTCCCCTCCCTTCCTTGGGTGAAAGAAGGGAGGAAAGGAGCCAGGGGCGTGGCGAAGCAGCGCACGTCAGAGTGATGCAGCACCGCTTCACCACGCCCTGGCCCCTTCCCCCTCCCTTCCTTGGATGAAGAAGGAGGGGAAAGGAGCCAGGGTGTGGCGGCAGCCCGCGTCAGAGTGACGCAGCGCCGCTTCACCACGCCTCTGGCCCTTTCCCCCTCCCTTCCTTGGACGAAAGAAGGGAGGGGAAAAGGCCAGGGGCGTGGCGGCGGCGCACGTCACTCTGACGGTGCTGCTTCGCCACGCCCCTGGCTCCTTTCCCCCTCCCTTCCTTGGAGGCCTGGCAGAAAGGTGCGCCGCGAAGGTGTGCCGCGGCCGATGGGCCGGTTGCAGCGGCGGCGGCACGGCGATGCAACGAGGTACGACTTACTTTCGGGGTACGGCTTATATTAGCCGACCCCCCTGACACCCCTGATACGTCTTACAATCGGGGGTGTCTTACTATCGGGGAAACACGGTAGTGACCTCCAGGCGGATTTCTCTAGGGCCCGGTATATGGAGGAGATTCTCTTGGGAAGATCGAAGTGATTGATAAGGGGAGAGGCGGTTCCTAAGGTACGTTGGCCCCTGGCCGTACAAGACCTTAAAGGTCAATACCAGCACCTTGTAGGAGATCCGGAATTCGATCGGTAACCAATGCAGCTGACACAGGACAGGTGTTACATGACATCCCACAGGGATTCCTGTAAGGAGCCTGGCAGCTGCATTTTGAACTATACAAAGTTTCCGGGTCACTGACAAAGGAAGGCCAAGGTATAGAGCGTTACAGTAGTCCAGTCTTGAGGTGACCGTGGCATGGATCACTGTGGGCGTGGCCTCCCCGGAAGGATAGGGTGCCAGCCTCCTAGCCTGGCAAAGATGGAAAAACGCGTTTGCTAACGGCGGAGATCTGGGCCTCCATCGTCAGCAGGGGTCCAAAATGACACCTAGGCTTTTCATGGTGGCAGATGAAACAAGAGGCTCACCATCAAGGGTAGGCAATGGTCGCTCCACTCCCACAGGGCAGCCAGGCCACAGGATCTCCGTCTTCACCAGATTCACCCTCAGCCTGCTAGCATGCAGCCATCCAGTCACGGCTTCAAGGCATATTATTGGGTACTGAAACTGCCCCAGTCTCCAAACGCAGAAGGAGCTAGGTGTCATCGGCGTACTGATAACACTCCAGTCCGAAACTCCGTACCAGCTGAGCAAGCGGTTGAACATAGATGTTAAATAAAAGAGGGGAAAGGATAGCCCCTTGAGGTACCCCACAATAGAGGGGGCACCTCTCGGAGACTTGTCCCATCCACTCCACTCGCTGTCCCCAGTTCTGGAGATGCAAATCTGCCTTACTACTATCAATACTAGGTCATTGAAGGCTTTTGTGACCAGAATCACTGGGTTCCTGTGAGTTTTCCGGGCTATATGACCATGTTCCAGAAGCATTCTCTCCTGACATTTTGCCCACATCTATGGCAGGCATCCGCAGAGATTGTAAGGTCTCTTGGAAACTAGGCAGGTGCGGTTGATATATCTGTGTAACGTCCAGGGTGGGAGAAAGAACTCTTTTCTGCTTGACCTTTGTGGTTCTCAAATGCCATTGGTGGTGGCCTCCTTGAATTGAAACCAGGAGCTGTTCTCTAAACAGATTGTGACGCCTGTGCTATGTTTACAGCATAGCGAGGCTTATATAGGGATGTCGGATTGCCCGGTTGTGTTATATCCCTCTAAGGTTCTCTCACAGTGCAATACACACTGTACCAAGATAAGCAATTTATAGAGTTTCCGGATGTAAAGTCCTCCCCCCCCAAATCTTTATCACTACGGTTATTGCGCCGTATTTGCTTCTTTCACACTGTACAATTTTTGCCCTTTCTGTTATTGTTTCCGCTGCTGCTTTGGAAATGACAGACCCTTCATCCTAAGCATTTTCCTCTGCTGAGCAGCAGCTTCGATGCCAGAAGGCTTAACTTATCTCTCTAGTTCAGCAAGCCGATGCTAAACCCATCGTAAGATACAGGAGGGACGTGCACGTTTTGTGTGTGCAGCGTGCACATGCTCTGCTAAAAATAAAAGCTGCCTTTGAGGTTGTTTCCCCCGCCTGCCATTGACTGACTTGTGGGTTGTGAGATGGGAGGAGGCAGGAAGGGCTTTCCTCCCATTTAGTTGCCATTCTAAATTTCAAGACTGAAAAACAGAGGCATGGAGACCAGAATACACCAAAGCAAAACAAAGGAAAATGTGGAGAGGAAGGTCAGCTGAAAGGGAGAAAATGCTTTTGCATATGTCGGTAGAGCATTTAAATTGTTATTTATTTATTTATTTATTTATTTGGACTTTTAAAGCAGCGTTTCTCAACCTGGGGGTCGGGACCCCTAGAGGGGTCGTGAGGGGGTGTCAAAGGGGTCGCCAAAGACCACCAGAAAACGCAGTATTTTCTGTTGGTCATTGGGGGGGGGGGGTTCTGTGTGGGAAGTCTGGCCCAGTTCTATCATTTGTAGGGTTCAGAATGCTCTTTGATTGTAAATCCCAGCAACTACAGCTCTCAAATGTCAAGGTCTATTTTCCCCAAACTCCATCAGTGTTTACATTTGGGCAGATTGAGTATTCCTGCCAAGTTTGGTCCAGATCCATCACTGTTTGAGGCCACAGTGCTCTCTGGATGTAGGTGAACTACAACTCCAAAACTCAAAGTCAATGCCCACCAAACCCTTCCAGTATTTTCCGTTGGTTGTGGGAGTTCTGTGTGCCAAGTCTGGTTCAATTCGATCATTGGTGGAGTTCAGAATGCTCTTTGATTGTAGGTGAACTATAAATCCCAGCAACGACAACTCCCAAATTACAAAATCAATTTTCCCCAACCCCCCCAGTATTCAAATTTGGGTGTACCAGGTATTTGTACCCAACTTGGTCCAGTGAATGAAAATACATCCTGCATATCAGATATTTACATTACGATTCATAACAGTATCAAAATTACAATTGTGAAGTAGAAACTAAAATAATTTTATGGTTGGGGGTCACCACAACATGAGTGAAACAACGCAGACACCAGTCGTTGCAATTTCAATGCCTTTTTAAACTGTGTGGCAGGACAGCCACCAATTCTCAAGGCTTTTCTACTCTTAGACTTGCTGCCACCATTTGTCAAGGCTTGACCACTAGATGTGAGGGTCTTTATGAATAATAAACGACTTCCACAGATGATTTGTTGAAAGTGTTTAACAGTTTATTACACAAATGGGCACAAAGCTTAAGCAGTTTCAAAGAGGCTATGAAGAGGTACAGACTTGAAGTTTCAAACAGTTTAACACTGGGGTATAACTTCCCCTGACACTGTTACACAGTTACCAGCAGTTCCTCTACTTAACTGCTTTCTACTGGGTTACTCTCAACCCTAACTAAGACTAAACTTGTCCTTAACCTGGGTTTCTCTAAACCCACACACAGAACTGAACTGCACACTTGCAGCTCTAACAGACAGCTGCTTCTTCACCAACTGCCAAATCCCAACTGTCATTTCAAACTGGGAACATTCTAAAGCTAGAGTGGCTTTCAGTTGTCATGGCAACAGCCTCTGCTTAAAGCTTGCTGCTGCGAACATTCCACTGGCTACGCTCTGTAGCTTTAAAAGACTGCCCTTTTTAAACACATAGACAAACATGTGATTAACATATAGCACATGTATTAACACATACTGTAAATAACCACCTCATCACAATGAGGAACTGTATTAAGGGGTCACGGCATTAGGAAGGTTGAGAACCACTGTTTTAAAGGCTCGGAGCGGTTTACAACATAGCTCAATAAAAGCAGACAATGAATAGAACATACAATGCAAAAATACTTAAAACAACAAATAAACAGCATATAAAAACACAACAATTAGATCACAAGCCTTGAGAACCACTGCCTCTCTGAACAATGAATAGAACATACAATGCAAAAATCTTGCAGGCTCTACAAAAGAGAAGCTAAATTTTGCAGAGCCAAAAAGAAGCTAAATTTTGCAGAGCCCGCGTTTCTAGTGGCAACATATTCCAAAGGACCGGGGCAATGATTGAAAATACCTTATCGAAGTCAGATGGAAAGACTTCACACTAGGGATGTCGAGAAGATTCTGATCTTCGGAGCGGAGTGATCTCGGGGGGGGGGGGGTTAGATGGAATCAGGCGATCCCAAAGGTACTGGCCCCAGACCATGCAAGGCTTTGAAAGTAAGAACTAACACCTTGAAAGTGATCCGGCCATCACCAATGGCAGGGCTGTCCAATTTCTACCGGCCCAGGGGCCTGAATTCCGGTCACTGATGACCTGGGAGCCGTAGGGTCTGCCCCCGGCTCTGCCCCCACCCCAGCTCTGCCCCCTCCCCACCCCTGGGTCCACCCTCTCCCCCGGCGCCCTCTCCCCTCTCCCCTTATTTTAATTTAATATTAAATATATTTAATTCCATCCTCCCCTCTCCCCTTATTTTAATTTAATATTAAATATATTTAATTCCATCCACTCCTCTCCCCTCATTTTTATTTAATATTAAATATATTTAATTCCATCCTCCCCTCTCCCCTTATTTTTATTTAATATTAAATATATTTAATTCCATCCTCCCCTCTCCCCTTATTTTTATTTAATATTAAATATATTTATTTCCATCCTCCCATCTCCCCTTATTTTTATTTAATATTAAATATATTTATTTCCATCCTCCCCTCTCCCCTTATTTTTATTTAATATTAAATATATTTAATTCCATCCTCCCCTCTCCCCTTATTTTTATTTAATATTAAATATATTTAATTCCATCCTCCCCTCTCCCTTATTTTAATCTAATATTAAATATATTTAATTCCATCCTCCCCTCTCCCCTTATTTTTATTTAATATTAAATATATTTAATTCCATCCTCCCTCCCCCTTATTTTTATTTAATATTAAATATATTTAATTCCATCCTCCCCTCCCCCTTATTTTTATTTAATATTAAATATATTTAATTCCATCCTCCCCTCCCCCTTATTTTTATTTATTATTAAATATATTTAATTCCATCCTCCCCTCTCCCCTGATTTTTATTTAATATTAAATATATTTAATTCCATCCTCCCCTCTCCCCTTATTTTTATTTAATATTAAATATATTTAATTCCATCCTCCCCTCTCCCCTTATTTTTATTTAATATTAAATATATTTTATTCCATCCTCCCCTCTCCCCTTATTTTTATTTAATATTAAATATATTTAATTCCATCCTCCCCTCTCCCCTTATTTTTATTTAATATTAAATATATTTAATTCCATCCTCCCCTCTCCCCTTATTTTTATTTAATATTAAATATATTTTATTCCATCCTCCCCTCCCCCTTATTTTCATTTAATATTAAATATATTTTATTCCATCCTCCCCTCTCCCCTTATTTTTATTTAATATTAAATATATTTTATTCCATCCTCCCCTCTCCCTTATTTTTATTTAATATTAAATATATTTTATTCCATCCTCCCCTCCCCCTTATTTTTATTTAATATTAAATATATTCAATTCCATCCTCCCCTCCCCCTTATTTTTATTTAATATTAAATATATTTTATTCCATCCTCCCTCTCCCCTTATTTTTATTTAATATTAAATATATTTTATTCCATCCTCCCTCCCCTTATTTTTATTTAATATTAAATATATTTAATTCCATCCTCCCCTCTCCCCTTATTTTTATTTAATATTAAATATATTTTATTCCATCCTCCCCTCTCCCCTTATTTTTATTTAATATTAAATATATTTTATTCCATCCTCCCCTCTCCCCTTATTTTTATTTAATATTAAATATATTTAATTCCATCTTCCCATCTCCCCTTATCTTTATTTAATATTAAATATATTTAATTCCATCCTCCCATCTCCCCTTATCTTTATTTAATACTAGCTTGGGGACCCGGCCCTGCCCGGGTTATTTGAGAAGCGCAGCAGGATGTAGAGTGGGTCATGGGGGCTCTGTGTGCCAAGTTTAGTCTTGATCCATCATTATTGGGAGTTGCAGTGGTATCATGAAATTACTGATGGTAGTGCAAGTCCCATCATCTCTGTGTGTCCCGTCCCCCCTAAAGTGTAGTAGGATGTAGATTGGGTCATGGGGGCTCTGTGTGCTAAGTTTGGTCTGTATTGGTGAATGGATGAGGGATGCATTGTTTTTCGGAAGTGAGTGAAGGTACTTCAAGTCCCATCATCCATGGTCCGTCTCACAGTAAACTGCACCAGGCTGTAGAGTGGGTCATGAGGGCTCTGTGTGCCAGATTTGGTGTTGATCAGTCATTGGATTAGGTTTGTAGCAGGATTGGGAAGTGAAGGAAGGTACTGCAAGTCCCATCATCCATGTTCTGTCCCCCTCCAAACTTCAGTAGGATGTAGAGTGGGTCACTGGGGCTCTGTGTGCCAAGTGTGGACTTCTTCGGTGTTTGTTGGGGGCCACAGTGGTCTGTGGGAACAGAGGGCTGTAAAAGTACTACAAATCCCATCATCCATTGTCAGTCCTCCCCCAAACCTCACCAGGACGTGAAGGCAGTCATGGGGGTTATGTATGGCAAGTTTGGTCTCGATCAGTGATTGGATGAGGGTTGCAGCGGACTTGGGAAGTGAGTAGAGGCACTTCAAGTCCCATCATCCATGGCCCACCCTCCTCCAAACTGCACCAGGACGTAGAGTGGGTCATGGGGGCTGTGTGTGCTGAGTGTGGTCTGTGTTGGTCCTTTTTGGTGGCCTCGGTGGTCTGTGGGAACCAAAGTCTTGGAAAGTACTACAAATCCCATAATACGTGGGTCATGTCATAGGGGGGGTTATGTGTACCAAGTTTGGTGCAGGTCCATCACCCGCGCTGGTCGCTGTGGCCTGTGAAAGTGGCTGCCACATATCCGCCCTGGCCTGTGAAAGTGGCTGCCACATATCCGCCCTGGCCTGTGAAAGTATACCGGTGTAAAACAGAAAGGAGTAAAAAAATGGAAAAGGCCTGCATGGAATTAGCAGTAAGGTCCAATGAGGCTGGGTGAGGGGCTTTGGGCCAGAATTATTTATATAAGCATTAAAAGGCATTAGAGAAAGGTATTTATTGTTTTCTCTTGTGTCTTTTGAGTGAAGTAGGGCCTTACCTTGTAGAGTGACAGTGCCTGTTCTAAAGATCCTGTCAGAAGCTGCCTTTCTCTGACACTGTGTTGAAGAGGGAAGATGGATGCCTCTTTTGGGCCTATCTGGGAGAAGGGATTTGTAGGGCTACAAGGTTTTCTGGGAAGTGAATTGGGATGCAAATCCCATCATTCGTCGGCCATCCTGCCCTAAACTCTATTTTGGGGCCTGTAATGTTATGGCCTGCTATTGGTAACTTTAAAAGGGTGCATGGCAGGCAGCCGTTTTCTAAAAGCTGAGGGGAGGAGACTACAGGAATCCATTTTGTTTTCACAGAGCCAAGTGGGGAGGGAATGTTGATTGTGCATTTTTCCCCTCAGTGGGAAGAAATCCTGTTGTTTGAATGTAGAGGCCTGGTTTCTGGGTTGCTGGCTTTTTCCCCTCAGTGGGAAGAAATCCTGTTGTTTGAATGTAGAGGCCTGGATTCTGGGTTGCTGGCTTTTTCCCCCTCAGTGGGAAGAAATCCTGTTGTTTGAATGTAGAGGCCTGGATTCTGGGATGCTGGCTTTTTTCCCTCAGTGGGAAGAAATCCTGTTGTTTGAATGTAGAGGCCTGGATTCTGGGATGCTGGCTTTTTTCTCCTCAGTGGGAAGAAATCCTGTTGTTTGAATGTAGAGGCCTGGATTCTGGGTTGCTGGCTTTTTTCCCCTCAGTGGGAAGAAATCCTGTTGTTTGAATGTAGAGGCCTGGATTCTGGGTTGCTGGCTTTTTCCCTCAGTGGGAAGAAATCCTGTTGTTTGAATGTAGAGGCCTGGTTTCTGGGATGCTGGCTTTTTCCCCTCAGTGGGAAGAAATCCTGTTGTTTGAATGTAGAGGCCTGGTATCTGGGATGCAGGCTATATTCCACTCAGTGGGAAGAAATCCTATTGTTTGAATGTAGAGGCCTGAGTCTGGGTTGCTGGCTTTTTCCCTCAGTGGGAAGAAATCCTGTTGTTTGAATGTAGAGGCCTGGATTCTGGGATGCTGGCTTTTTCCCCTCAGTGGGAAGAAATCCTGTTGTTTGAATGTAGAGGCCTGGTTTCTGGGATGCTGGCTTTTTTCCCCTCAGTGGGAAGAAATCCTGTTGTTTGAATGTAGAGGCCTGGATTCTGGGTTGCTGGCTTTTTCCCCCTCAGTGGGAAGAAATCCTGTTGTTTGAATGTAGAGGCCTGGATTCTGGGTTGCTGGCTTTTTCCCCCTCAGTGGGAAGAAATCCTGTTGTTTGAATGTAGAGGCCTGGTTTCTGGGATGCTGGCTTTTTTCCCCTCAGTGGGAAGAAATCCTGTTGTTTGAATGTAGAGGCCTGGATTCCGGGATGCTGGCTTTTTTCCCCTCAGTGGGAAGAAATCCTGTTGTTTGAATGTAGAGGCCTGGATTCTGGGTTGCTGGCTTTTTCCCCCTCAGTGGGAAGAAATCCTGTTGTTTGAATGTAGAGGCCTGGATTCTGGGATGCTGGCTAATCAGTGGCTATCAATGCCCTCTGTCTTGTGCCTTAGAATTTTGGAGTGGCGAGGCTGTCCAATCAAAGGACTTTATGCAAATAGCTGCCACATATCCGCCCTTCCGCCCTCCGCATACACACATACACACATACATACACACATACACACATACAAACATTCCGTTTTATAAAGGTATACAGATACAGATTAAATATATTTAATTCCATCTTCCCATCTCCCCTTATCTTTATTTAATATTAAATATATTTAATTTCATCCTCCCCTCTCCCCTTATTTTTATTTAATATTAAATATATTTAATTCCATCCTCCCCTCTCCCCTTATTTTTATTTAATATTAAATATATTTAATTCCATCCTCTCCTCTCCCCTCATTTTTATTTAATATTAAATATATTTAATTCCATCCTCCTCTCTCCTGTAGCAACTCAGTTCTCTTTCGTGCCTGGGGGGCAGGGGGCAGCACCGGGGGTCCCACTTGCATTAGGGCCAGATGCAGCCGATGAGGATTTGGAGGAAGGGGATGATCAGTTAGCTGGGCCTTCATCTCCCACAGAGAGCTTGGCCTGGGATGATGGATGGCCTGACGGCTATGAGAGCTAGGAAAGTCAGGCTGACCCTGGGAGTGATGATTCCGATCAGTATGAGAAACCAGGTGGTTTCGGGTCGCAGGAAAGGGTCAGGGAAACAGTGGAGGATGAGCCCATGGAAGCTGAAAGGGAGTTCGGCTCTCATGAAGATAGCGACCCAGGTGCTGGGAGACAAGGACGAAGCTTTGATAGGAGACGGAGCATTGAGTCCAGCAGGAGGGATTGGCACCGTAGCCTAGAGCGCCAGAGAAGCGCTAGATCCCGTAGCACAGATTGGCGCAGAAGCCTAGAGCGTCGGGGGCCGCGCCAAGGGAATTAAGTATAGGATCCGTGGGAAAGGATCCTCAGTAGCTCGGCCACTTCTGTTCTAAGGGGAGTGAAGCGAGCGAAATTCCACGGAGCCAGGTTGCCGGCTTGTGCCTTGCCAAGAAGTTTCTTGGGCTTGTTTATGAACTTTGCCTTGTTCCTTTGCCACGGACCAAGTCTTTGATCCGCTTTGTTTTTGCGGAACCTTTGCTACGTTTTGCCTGTGGATTTTACTTACGGACTCTTTACCCTTTTGATTGGACTTTGATACTTTTATGGACAATTTACCTTTTCACCTGTTTCTTATTATTCAATAAATAGTTAGCTGATTACCGTCTCTGTGTGTGTGATTAAGGGGCTGGGCCGAGACCCTGCAACGTGACATCTCCCCTTATTTTTATTTAATATTAAATATATTTAATTCCACCCTCCCCTCTCCCCTTATTTTTATTTAATATTAAATATATTTAATTCAATCCTCTCCTCTCCCCTTATTTTAATTTAATATTAAATATATTTAATTCCATCCTCCCCTCTCCCCTTATTTTTATTTAATATTAAATATATTTAATTCCATCCTCCCCTCTCCCCTTATTTTTATTTAATATTAAATATTAAATATATTCAATTCCATCCTCCCCTCTCCCCTTATTTTTATTTAATATTAAATATTAAATATATTTAATTCCATCCTCTCCTCTCCCCTTATTTTTATTTAATATTAAATATATTTAATTCCATCCTCCCCTCTCCCCTTATTTTTATTTAATATTAAATATATTTAATTCCATCCTCCCCTCTCCCTTATTTTTATTTAATATTAAATATTAAATATATTTAATTCCATCCTCCCCTCTCCCCTTTATTTTAATTTAATATTAAATATATTTAATTCCATCCTCCCTCTCCCCTTATTTTTATTTAATATTAAATATATTTAATTCCATCCTCCCCTCTCCCCTTATTTTTATTTAATATTAAATATTAAATATATTTAATTCCATCCTCTCCTCTCCCCTTATTTTTATTTAATATTAAATATATTTAATTCCATCCTCCCTCCCCCTTATTTTAAATGTATCCCATCTCCCTTATTTCATCTTTAAATATATTTAATTTTATATTTAATACATGAGGGGAGATGGGGGAGGGAATGAGGAGCCCCTGAAGAGCCCCTGCTTCGCCTACCTTTTCAAAAGCGCAGGATCCAGGAGTACCCAGACGGCGAGAGAGGCGACGACCGACTGAGTCGAAGAAGGTCCTAATCGCGTCTGTGGGCCTCGGCGATCCAGTAGTAGAGTAGCCGAAGAGTATCGCGAGAATACGCAATCCACACGGGATTTCGCTGTCAACGCCAGCGTGATGTCGCGTTGACAGCGAAATCCCGTGTGGATTGCGTATTCTCGCAATACTTGCTCAAACCCGGAAGTAGGTATTTTTTTAAAAAAATTATTACCTATTTTATTTTTCAATTTTTATTTTTTATTAAAAAGCTTAGGGGGCCGTAGGGAAGGGGCTGGGGGGCCGTATACGCCCCCGGGCCGCCGGTTGGACAGCCCTGACCAATAGCATTTGAGAACCACAAAGGTCAAGCACTGAATTGTGATGGCGGACCTAGAGATTCCTAGAGGGAGGGAACATCTCTCCAGGAATGTCTAGCTCTCCCAGTATAATCTGGCAGAAGGTAACCAACTATAGGGTCATGCTGGAGGACATAGAGATTTCTAGAGAAGTGTTCAAAGGTATTGGGGTTTTTAACTTTTGCAGAGACCCTGTTCCCCTAACCCAGTGGTTCTCAACCTGTGGGTCCCCAGGTGTTTTGGCCTACAACTCCCAGAAATCCCAGCCGGTTTACCTGCTGATTTCTGGGAGTTGACGGCTAAAACATCTGGAGACCCACAGGTTGAGGACCACTGCCCTAACCCCAGTGAATCTGGAAGGCTGAGTGTACAACCCCAGTGTATTTCAGGCACAGAGACATGGAGTGGAAATAACCCTTAAAACCTTTGGAACACCTTTTCACCCGGCACTACACGAGAGTGCAGTAGTTCACTGTAAGACTGTTTATTAAAGGAAGTATATAAAAAGTGGAGAAAAGGGCAAAATCCAAAAGGGTCAGTAGAATAGCAAATACAAAATAGCAGTAATCCAAAAATACCAAGTAACATAAAGCCAAGGAATCCAAAAACCACAGAATTATTCCAAAGATATAGCCATAAACATGAAAACAGGAATTTTCCCAAGGTGAACTCGCCAAGGAAACACAGGCTTAACAGGAACAGGAAACTTGACAATACTTGAAGGAGGAACTTGCGATTCTAAACAGGAGACGAATCTCCTTTAGCAACATTATCTCCTCTGAAAGGCCTGAAAGCAAGCCACTTAATTTAAGCCCACCAAACCACCCATGACATCATGCCTCACACACCTGGATCCCTGGGCCTTACCTCAGAGACTCTTGAGAAAACCTAGTTTGCCAGCCTTTCACACCCTGCATTCTCAGGTCTAATCTCTCTCTCTCTCGGCATTACTTCGCGAACGAAGATTCTTAGGAAGGACTCATCCCATGCTTTTTACAAGCATGTTGATGACTAAAAAGGCCAATCTGAGATAGGCAAGTTCAGTTGCAGAAAGCACAGCAGAAAGTCTCCTTGGGTGATGTTGTTTTCAAGTTGTGGTTCTTTCTGTGTTATCGTTTCTCTTCAAGGCCCGTTCGGCGTGTCTTCTTGAAAGAGGCCACAGCATTGTGGATAGTGTGTCTCCATGCCTCCCGATGTGAGGCCAGGGTGGACCATTGTTGGTGATCAATCTGGTCGAGCCTGAGATGTTTTTTCAGGGAGTCCTTATATCTCTTTTTGGGGGCACCTCTCTTGCGCTGACCCATGGCGAGTTCACCGTAGAGTAGTATCTTTGGGAGGCGGTGGTCCTCCATCTAGAGATGTGCCCTGCCCAGCGCAGCTGTGTTCTCAATAGCATGGCCTCAACGTTGGTGATCCCTGCTTGCTCAAGGACAGCAACATTTGTCACATAGTCAGTCTAGTGTATATTTAGGATTGTGCTAAGACGAAAGCGTTCGAGGAGTCGTAGGTGTTGGCAATAGGTGACCCATGTTTCAGACCCATAGAGGAGAATAGACAGTACGATAGCTCTGTACACACCGATTTTGGTGCTTTGCCTCAGGTGCTTGTTGCTCCAGACTCTTTTGTGAAGCCTTCCAAATGCACTCTATGCCTTTGCTAATGTGTGATCTGTGATCTATCTCTTTATCAATCTTGGCGTCTGAAGAGGTGATGCTTCCCAGATAGGTGAACTGCTGAACGGACTTAAGCACAGATTTGCCTATGCTGACGTGGGGATGATGGTGTTCTTCCTGTGGTGCGGGCTGGTAGAGGACTTCCGTTTTCTTCAGGCTGACTTCCAGCCCAAACAGCTCTGCAGCTGTTGCAAAGCAGGATGTCAGGCGCTGCAGAGCTGCTTCTGATTGGGCGACAAGGGCAGCATCATCAGCAAAAAGCAGCTCACGGACTAGATAGTTTAGAGTCTTATTGCGAGCCCTCAGACGGCTTAAGTTGAACAAGCTACCATCAGTACGATAGCGTATATATATGCCGTCTTCTTCTTCGAGGTCTGCCGTAGCCCTTTGGAGCATCATGCTGAAGAAGATTGTAAATAGGGTTGGTGAAGTCTAATCTATGTTCCCTTGAAAACTTCGCATTCTTCTCAAAGCCATTTCTCAAGGGAAGTGGTACTTTCATTTTCATCTGTTGCCTGGGAATGAGCTGAAGAATCCAAAACATCAGCCTCATCTGCCTGCAATTCCCTCCGATCTCTCACAGACTCTTCACTTTGAAACCCATAATTCCTGGCCGACTCATTCCCTGAACAGTCAGAAAAATCCTCTGAAGCTTGCCAGACTACAACAGGGTGCATCTCATGAATAGAATAACCTGGTATTTACTGGGATTGTAAGTTATCTGAAAGAAACCATAAACTGTTCAAGCTGAAGGTTATGTTTCCTCTAATACGGTTACAGGAATTGCAGCTACGTTTTCCCACGAAGTCAAGTAGAATAAGTGCAAGTGTTGCTGGATGATGACGTAAACAGTGCCTCTAGCATTATGCCTTCTCAACATCTCTGTTGGTCAATGATACATATTATGCTGGGAAGTCTATGACTGACCACATAGTAATTCAGAATGTATTGGTTTCTGGTCTTGATGTCTCTGTATGGCGTATGACTCGGTGCCATTTTCCAGACCTAGATTGTCCTTCACACACTACTTTTCACTGTGTTCGCAGGATAATAATATTATAATAATACCTACCTGCATTGTTACTACGCTCTGGTTTACTTTAAAGCAGGCAGTGGTGCAGGCCTGGATTAACCCCTTTTGGCACCCTAGGCCACACTTTGGAATTACGCCCCCAAACCAACCTCTACTGCACCGCACCCCCCCACACACACACACATTCCTTCTTTCCACTGCCCGACAGCGGCCCCGGGGCCTTCCCTTCCTTCCTCCTCCTTCTCGCTCGCACCCTCCTTCCTTGACTCAAGGCAGGAGGGTGGGAGGCAGAGGGAAGCCCCACGGGGCCGCTGCCACGCATGCGCGGCACCCAGGAACACGGCGGAGGAGGCAGAGGCGCTCGCGCCCTCCTTCCTTGACAAGGCGTGCTGCGCATACCCAGCAGCAGCCCCGGGGGCGGGGCTTCCCTCCGCCTCTTCCTCCTCCTCCCGCCCTTCTTCCTTTAGTCAAGGAAGGAGGGCGCAAGCGAGGAGGAGGAGGAAGGAAAGGAAGCCCCGGGGCCGCTGCCGGGAATGCGCAGCACCCCTTGTCAAGGAAGGAGGGTGCGAACACCTCTGCCTCCTCTGCCATGTTCCTGGGTTCCGCTTCCCTCCACCTCTTCTGCTTCTGCTTCCCTCCGCCTCCTCCTCCTCCTCCTCGCGCCCTCCTTCCTTGACAAGGGGGTGGGGACGATGGTATGGGGGGGGTGCCAATATCTCCTCCCCCCCCCCCTCGCTGATCTCTCCCCACCCCCCCCCGAGAGAGAGAGAGAGAGAGAGAGAGAGAGAGAGAGAGAGAGAGAGAGTCATCTCCATGCTGCGCATTGCGGTTTTGTTTCAACATAATTTTTTTGGTCCCTGAACTGCGCCCCCCACGGCTTTGTGCCCCTAGGCCATGGCCTAAAGTGGCCTTATGGGTAATCCAGGCTTGCACTAGTGAGTTAAGAGGTGCCAGAGAAATGGAAACCCCAAAGATGCGCCTTTTCGCAAGCAATTGGTTATTTTGCAGTAGAGGAGTTGAAATTATGTTGTCAGATATGATTTGCAATTCCCACAACCTTTTGCTTTTGTGCGATAAACAAAAGTGTTTGAGCCTATGGTCTTGTAAGAGAATCACGCAGCCCTTCACTGCCTGAGATGCAGAAGATAGGAGATAAGAACAGGCTTCAAATCAGACGTGACTCTCCTTGATCTTCTAATCTCCCAAGGCAGCTGTCTATAGGCCAGGACTGCACTCACTTTAGTACAATTACCTGCAAACAGGAGCTGGAGCTGCCTGTGATTTGCAGATCAAAAGCCTCTGCTCAGATCTGATATCAAAAGGTGCATTTAACCTCATGAAGCTCATTGCCCAAATAAATTAGAGCTAAGCTTCAATCTCACCCCTGTGAAAGATGAGGCGACTGATCTAATGAAGTTTCATAGTCGAGATAGGAAATTTCCCCACATTATGAATTCAGTGTGAAAGTTGAAACAAAAAGATGAAACAAAAAGATAGAGAGATATTCAGAAACTCCTGTTGTTAACAGTCATCAAGTTGACTTTGACCTATGATGACCCCATGAATGAGAGACCTCCAGGTCAATGTACAAGGGCGGGTCAATAAGTCCGTGACTTTTTGAATTTCCCGCCTCTTAACTGAAAGGGCAACACTGCTCCTGTCAACAGGCATCTGTCAGTTGTCTCCTGTCAAAATTTGAACAAGCTGTGTCATTTAGTTAGTGTTTGACAGCCATTGATAGCAGACTACCGCGTGATTTGAGGAGAAAATGGAAAATAGTGAATTTTGTGTGCTCATTATGCATTATTTTTTGTGGGGAAAAAATCACTCAAACCAAAGCTAAGTTTGATAAATACTATGGGGACTCTGCACCATCAATTTCAATAGTAAAAAAATGGTTTACTGAATTTTGTTGTGGCCGTACAAGCACGGAAGATGCCGATCGTTCTGGACGCCCAGTTGAGGTCTCTACACCCGAAACAATTGGAAAAAGTTCACGATATGGTGTTGGCTGATCAGAGATTGAAAGTGCGAGAGATTGTGGAAGCCATAGGCATCTCACGTGGCTCAGTGGTTTCAATTTTAAATGATCACAAGATGGATACTGCGTTTGCTCACAATTGACCACAAACGCAATTGTGTGACAACTCCCACCATTCATATATATATACAGTATGCTGTATAAATGTATTAGCTGTACCCACCACGCATTGCTGTGGCTAACCTTCCCTCCCTCTTTCTCTCCTTCCCTCCCTCTTTACTTCCTTCCCTCTTTTTGTTTTCCTTCTTATTTCCCTTTTTTCTTCCTTCTCTACCTGTTTCTTTCCTCCCTTTCTTTGCTCTTTGGTTCCATTCTTCCTTCTCTCTTCCCTTCCTTCCCTCCCTCCCTCTTTCCTTTCTTCCCTCTTTTTCTTTTCCTTCTTCTTTCCCTTTTTCTTTCTTCCTTCTACCTGTTTCTTTCCTCCCTTTCCTTGCTCTTTCTTTGCGTTGTATTTTTGTTTTGCTTTTTTGGCTTTTTAAGTCTCTTTTGCTGTGTTTTTCAATGTTTTTATGAGTGATGGTCACTTGTTGGACTGAGAGGTGTATTGTGTCCAGATTTGGTGTCAATTCATCAAGTGCTTTTTGAGTTATGTTAATCCCACAAACAAACATATATATGTGTGTTATACATTGTTTTACAGCAGATACATATTATTCAAAACAACCTATAATAACACAGAGAGAGATTGACAGCTGTTGAGCAAGACCTTCGTGTGTGTCTTTCTGCCATTCCTGCCAGGATATCTATGTTGTGTTCATTGAAACAGGCCCAGGTTTCACACTGAGTGTATAAATACATTTAAAAACATATTAACTATATGTATTACTGTGTTAGAGTGTCATTTTGTGTCATTTTGGTTGGTGGTGTGCCCGAGGATTTTCTAAATGTAAAAAATGTGCCGCGGCTCAAAAAAGGTTGAAAACACTGGCTTAGAGTCAGCACCTCCCTTAAATTGCGGTGCCCAGAATTGGACACAGAGTGATCCCAGGTGTGGTCTGACCAAGGCAGAATAGAGGGGGAGCATGACTTCCCTGGATCTAGACACTAGGCTCCTATTGATGCAGGCCAAAATCCCATTGGCTTTTTAAGCCACCGCATCACAGTGTTGGCTCATGTTCAACGTGTTCCCCATGAACACTCCAAGATCTTTTTCACACGTACTCCTGTCGAGCCAGGCATCGTCCCCCATTCTGTATCTTTGTATTTCATTTTTTTCTTCCTAAGTGGAGTCTCCTGCATTTGTTTCTGTTGAACTGCATTTTGTTAGGTTTGGCCAATTATGTCTCTAATTCGTTAAGATTGTTTTGAATTCTGCTCCTGTCTTCTAGAGTATTTGGCTCTCCCTCCCACTTTGGTGTCATCTGCAAACTTGATGATCATGCTCAGATTGCCACATGTCCCGTATTATACGGGACGTCCCGTATTTTAGCTCTGAATTTCGTGTCCTGTATTGTCAGCTCCTGTCCCGTTTTTGATTACATTGGCATTGCAGCCAACCGGGCTGGAATGCCAGTCATGTGACAAAGGGTGCACTATCACTTTAAGGAACCTGCCAGTCAATCTTTCCTGTCTCTCCAACCCTCTCGCTGAGGGAGAAAAGAAGATGCCTTCTCGCGCATGCGCACAAGGCACTTTCTCCCACCATTCCTAGTCCCTGCCAGTCATTCTTCTTTCCTGACTTGATTGGCTGAAATGGCCTGGCAGGGTGGCCGGAAGAGGTGGGGCTCGAGCAGCGGGTCTTCCCGGGTGATGGGACTGTGAGGCGGGCTTGGCAGCGGCCTAGCAGAAAGGATGGCCGGGACTGCAGCCCAGACTGAGCTGGAGACACCCGCTTTTGAATGAAGGGAGTCTTCGGCTGCCGAGGGAAGCGGCTCCCCCTCGGCCTTCAACCCACTGGGCACCATGGAAGGTGAGCCAGGCCGTGGTGCGGGTTCTTCAGCCTTCTCCACCAGACTGCGGCTCCCATGATTCCATAGCATTGAGCCATGGAGGTTGAAGTGGTGTCAGACCGCAGTACTGGTACCTTGTAGATGCACCCAATGTTGCAGCATCTCAAAAGGACTCTTGTCTGTTTGAGGCAAGTGTGAATGTTGCAATCGGCCACCTTGATGAGCATTGGATGGCCTTGCAGCTTCAAAGCCTGGCTGCTTCCTGCCTGGGAAATCCTTTGTTGGGAGGTGTTTTCCTTATTTTTGTGAAAAATCCCGTATTTTTAGGTAAATGTCCCTTATTTCTTATATCAAAAAGTGGCAACCCTAGATCATGCCTTCTAACTCTTCATCTTTCCTGACTCTCTTCCGTAACTGTTCAAGTCTTTGCTATTTTGTGTAGTAGTATGATGTCATCTGCACATCTTATGATCCTTCCTCCAATTTCATACTAGCATCCTGTAACTGTTTATGTATTCACACTGATGATCACAGAACCATCACCATGACTGCAAATGAGCACAACATGACCTTAAAAGCCTGGATGACGTATGAAGAGACATAGTTCTGCAATTTAACAGAGTGTTGACGGAGAAGACATCCATCTCCCTCCCACGAGTGGTGCATTGAATTGCGATAAGACCCAAAGAGGTCCTGATTTTTTATTATTATGCTGCTGGGAGGAATCTGGATACATCATCCTTCTCTGTCCACTTCTTGGGAGCTCTGCCCAAGCTACCTGAATTTTCAGATGAGTTTTGCAGGAATTTTCAGATGGATTTTGCAATTATGAAACCGAGAATATCCGGAAAGTAAGGTTACAAGATTTTTTAAAAAAATACAAAGATTGAATCTATTTTATCAAAACTTACATGGATTATAGCATAGGTATTACATTATTTTTTTCCACATAATCACCATTCAGTTCAATACATTCAATACGAGTTTTTTGATGCCTGTGTCATAGAAGTCTCCCTCTGCCTTTTTCAGCCAGTTCGTCACTTCGATTTTCATTTCCTCGTGGTGTTTTCCACCCAGGTGTTCCTTCAGTTTAGTGAACAGGTGATAGTCACTGGGTGCAAGATTGGGGCTGTGAGAGGGGTGGCTTAAAACAGTGTTTTTCAACCTTTTTTGAGCCGCGGCACATTTTTTACCTTTACAAAATCCTGGGGCACACCACCAACAAAATGACACAAAATTGCACTCTAACACAGTAATACATAGAGTTAATATGTTTTAAATGTATTTATACACTCAGTGTGAAACCTGGGTCTGTTTTGATGAACACAACATAGATATCCTGGCAGGAATGGCAGAAAGATACACATGAAGGTCTTGCTCAACAGCTGTCAGTCTCTCTCAACAGCTGTCAGTTTCTCCCTGCTCTCGCTCCTGCCAACTTCTCAAATGCGGCTGGTGGGGACGAGGGAAAGGGCCTTCTCGGTGGTGGCTCCCCGTCTGTGGAACGCGCTTCCCAGCGACATACTGTCAGCTTCGGCAAGGGGGGTCTAATGAACCACGCTCACTCCAAACGATGCTGAAGGATAAGTAGTTTAATAGGTCCTTAATCCAGGGCAAGCAAAGATAGACTAACTTTTTCCCGCGCAAGAGTCTCTTCAAAAGCCCTCCCCGGCCCGCCCCCCTGCTGGGCCCCTCCTTCCTCAGGGATGACCATCCGGCTCTCCGTATATCAAAGTTCAGGAAAGGTGCCTGGCACTTCAAAGGGCGGTTCCAGTTCAAAGCCCGCCAGATGCTGCTCTTATCTGATGGCGCGCGAGGTTTGGTCCGTTAGGGCAACAAACGGATCAAGCGGCGCTGACACATACGATCAATTCCATCCCTCCTGCCATTCAGGAAAAAAGTAAAATCCTGGCTATGGGACCAGGCATTTGCACCCTAGCACAAAGCAGCATTTTAGATTGGATTTTAATGGAAAGTTGATGAATAGGGCTCAATGCTTTTTCTGGACGGAACACTGTTTTTAACTTAAATGAATGCGTATGATGTTTAATGTAATTGTATTTTAATGCATTTTAATGTTGAATGTTTCTGGGGTTTTATATTGTGTTTTACTGTGTGGGCATCGAATTGTGCCTTTTTGTAAGCTGCTCTGAGTCCCCCCTCGGGGGTTGAGAAGAGCGGGGCAAAATGCTGGAAATAAATATAAATAAATAAATAAATAAAAAATTTTATCGCAGTCAAGCTAGAAAAGCTCATCTCACACATATATGTGGTTGAAAGCGGGAAATAGAAAAAGCTAGCCCTGTTATAGTTAACACACAATCAAAGAGCATCCTGAACTCTTGCAACAATGGAATTGAACCAAACTTGGCATATTGAACTCTCATTACCAACAGAAAGTACTGAAAGGGTTTGCTTGGGAATTGACCTTGAGTTTGGAAGTTGTAGTTCACCTACACCCAGAGAGCACTGTGGACTCAAACAGTGTTATGTTGTTGTTTGTTTTCTACCCAGAATCACCACTTTAAGGTCCCTAAAACAGGCATGGGAAAACTTTGGCCCTCTGGGTGCTTTGGACTTTAACTCCCACCATTCCTAACAGCCTGTGGCCCTTTCCTGCTTATGTGGCTGAGGGGGAGGAAAAGAGCCTGAGGCTGCTAGGAATGGTGGGGGTTGGAGTCCAAAACACCTGGAAGGTCCAAGTTTGCCCATGCCAGCTTTCGACAGAGACCTCTTCCTCCCCCTCCACCTTTGCGCCCTTTCTTCCCCCTCCTGCTGAGCACTTATTTTTTTCTTCTCCACTTGGGCTCCCTTCTTCCCAGCCTCGCTCTGCTCGCTTTGCTCATGCTGCCGCTTCTGCCGCCATTTTGATCCGAGGGGGCAGTGTGAGCATGTTCAAGAGGGGAGGGGGGAAGGAGGAAGACGTGGGGCGAGTCTGCGCAGTAGCTCCCACACGGGTCATGTCTTCCTCCCTTCTGCCTCCCCTTCTGAACACGCTCACGCTGGGAAGAAGGGAGCCTGAGTGGAGAAGAAAAGTAAGTGTTCGGCAGGAGGGGAAGAAAGGGCATTGGAGGTTCCAATTTCCCACGGCACACCTGATGATCGCTCACGGCACACTAGTGTGCCGCAGCACACTGGTTGGGAAACACTGGCTTAAAACATCCCAACCAAATAAGTCAACAACTCTTGTGTTGCATGAGCAGTGTGTAGGCACGCATTGTCATGAAGGAGACAGAAGGGAAACAGAATGAGGATGCTCATCTCTAACCACCACAATGCCAGTTGATGAGCTACTGACGACTGGCACTGCCCGTTTGCTTCCACTGGTTTCCTGCTACATGGCAGTGATGCAAACAAAATTCCCTGCGAGAGCTACATGCCTTGTAATCTTACTTTCCTGATAACCCTCATAGTTACATGCGTGGTGCAGGTTTGCAGACACAAATTATATTGTAATATTCTCCGGCATGTGATATTTCTTGCAAATTGCCGTTTGCTTTGGGTAGTTGTGCTTTTTTGGGGTTGTATGGGCATGTTCCAGAAGCATTCTCTCCTGACATTTCACCCACATCTACGATAGGCATCCTCAAAGGTTGAAGGGTCTGTTGGAAACTAAGTAACTGAGCTTCATATATCAGTTGATATATCTGTGGATAAACTAAGTCTCTCTGGCATTACTTCGCGAACGAAGATTCAGGAAGGACTCATCCCACGCTTTCTACAAGCGCGTTGATGACTAAAAAGGCCAATCTGAGATAGGCAAGTCCGGTTGCAGAAAGCACAGCAGAAAGTCTCCTTGGGTGATGTTGTTTCCAAGTTACGGTTCTTTCTGTGTTGTCGTTTTCTCTTCGAGACCCGTTCGGCATGTCTTCTCGAAAGAGGCCGCAGCATCATGGATAGTGCATCACCATGCCTCCCCATGAGAGGCCAGGGTGGACCATTGTTGGTGATCAATCTGGCTGAGCCTGAGATGTTGTTTCAGGGAGTCTTTATATCTCTTTTTGGGGCGCCTCTCTTTCGCTGACCCATGGCAAGTTCACCATAGAGTAGTATCTTTGGGAGGCGGTGGTCCTCCATCCTAGAGACGTGCCCTGCCCATTTTTGGTGATCAATCTGGCCGAGCCTCAGATGTATTTTAAACTGAGGTTTATATATATCCATATATATATATATATATATATATATATATATATATATATATATACACACACACACACTGTATATATACTGTATATATACCTCACTTACTTAGTTTCCAATAGAGCCCTCAACCTCTGAGGATGTCTGCCATAGATGTAGGTGAAAGGTCAGGAGAGAGTGCTTCTGGAACATGGCCATACAACCCGAAAAAAGCACAGCAACCCAAAGTAAATGGCAATTCACAGTTATTCCGGCCATGAAAGGCTTTGACAACACATTGTCATTTAGTTTGTTCCATTCATCATTAAGTGTAAAATCATCCCCAGCCTTTATCTTGAACATAGGATCATTGAATTACAGAAGAATAGAATTGGACGTCTAGTCCAACCCGTAGCCATGCAGAAAAGGCACAATCAAAGCATCCCTGACTGATGGTCATCCAACTTCTGTTTAAAATCTTCCAAGGAAGGAGCTTCCATTACACTTCTTTATATCATTTAAAAGAAATTAGGGTATGCATTGTTTTATTGAGAGCAAAAAAACCAAGAGGAACCCCTTGTATCTTCTGGACTCGAGATATCCTAAGGAGGCTGCTCAAGTCCTGAACCAGTGCTTGGCCACTGTAACGGACTGGATGAGGGCTAACAGATTGAAACTAAATCCAGACAAGACAGAGGTAATCCTGGTTAGTCGTAAGGCCGAACAGGGTATAGGGTTACAGCCTGTGCTTGACGGGGTTACACTCCCCCTGAAGGCGCTGGTTCGCAGTCTGGGAGTGATCCTGGACTCATTGCTGAGCCTGGAACCCCAGGTGTCGGCGGTGGCCAGGGAAGCTTTTGCACAGCTCAGGTTTGTGTGCCAGCTGCGCCTGTATCTTGGGAAGTCAGACTTGGCCACGGTGGTCCACGCTCTGGTTACATCCCATATAGACTACTCCAACACTCTCTATGTGGGGTTGCCTATGAAGACTGCCCAGAAGCTGCAATTGGTCCAGCGCGCAGCAGCCAGATTACTAACGGGAGCGGGATATAGGGAGCGCAAACCCCCCCTGTTGCGCCAGCTGCCAATTAGCTTTTGAGCACAATTCAAAGTGCTGATGTTGACCTACGAAACCCTGTACGGTTCCGGCCCAGTTTACCTGTCCGAACGTATTCTCCCCTATGAACCGTCAAGAGTGCTAAGATCGCCTGGAGAGGCCCTGCTGTCGGTCCCACCACCTTCACAGGCTCGTCTGGTGGGGACGAGGGACAGGGCCTTTTCTGTGGTGGCCCCCCGGCTGTGGAATTCCCTCCCAAATGAAGTTAGATCTCCCCCCTCCCTCCTGACTTTTAGGAAGCGGGTGAAAACGTGGCTGTGAAATGAGGCCTTTGCAGAATGAAGGAGGAGATCGCGAAGCGACTAAAGTCGCTAACCACTTGATACGGACCGAATATATGGATGAAGTTATAGCAACCCAGTTCCCTTTCGTGTCTGGGGGGCAGGGGGCAGCACTGGGGGTCCCACTTGCATTAGGGCCAGCTGCAGTTGATGAGGACACGGAGTAAAGGGCTGGTGAGTTAGCTGGGCCTTCCTCTCCCACAGAGAGCTTGGCCTGGGATGATGAATGGCCTGACGGCTATGCTAGCTGGGAAGTTCAGGCTGACCCTGAGAGTGATGATTCCGATCAGTATGAGAAACCAGGTGGTTACGGGTCGCAGGAAAGGATCAGGGAAACAGTGGAGGATGAGCCCATGGAAGCTGAAAGGGAGTTCGGCTCTCATGAAGATAGCGACCCAGGTGCTGGGAGGCAAGGATGGAGCTTTGATAGGAGACGGAGCATTGAGTCCAGCAGGAGGGATTGGCACCGTAGCCTAGAGCGCCAGAGAAGCGCTAGATCCCCTAGCACAGATTGGCGCAGAAGCCTAGAGCGTCGGGGGCCTCGCCAAGGGGATTAAGTATAGGATCCGTGGGAAAGGATCCTCAGTAGCTCGGCCACTTCTATTCTAAGAGGAGTGAAGCGAGCAGAGTTCCACGGAGCCAAGTTGCCGGCTCGAGCCTTGCCAAGAAGTTTCTTGGGCTTGTTCATGAACTTTGCCTTGTTCTTTGCCACGGACCAAGTCCTTGATCCACATAGTGAATGTGTATGGTGCTAATGTAGTTGTATTTTAATGTATTTTTAATGTATTTTAATTGTTGAAGTGTTTTGGGGTTTATATTGTTATTATGTGGGCATCGAATTGTGCCGTACTGTAAGCCGCTCTGAGTCCCCCCTTGGGGGTTGAGAAGAGCGGGGTAAAATCCCGAAATAAATAAATAGTTTTGCGGAGCCTTTGTCACGTTTGCCTTTGGATTTTACTTACAGACTCTTTACCTTTTGGATTGAACTTTTTGATACTTTTTATGGACAATTTACCTTTTTTTTTTTTTGTAAATAATTTTTATTCATAAAATTTTCCACTTATTATACATTTTAAAAAAAGACACACAATCCCTATCTATTGTAATTGGGTAGGGTAATGGGGATGGTATAATCCGGGGAGGGAAGGGGTAATGGGCTTGGGGAGGGTAGGCAAGGGAAATACACTTGGGGATGGGGGTATCTGACTTCCAAATCTTCCTTCTTCGATTTCTGTTTTTATTTGTTTCCATAATCCATTCTTGCCTTTGGCTACTCCTTTATCGCCTTTAACTATTTGTTTCTTTTTTACTTCTAGTGTTCCGACAGTTACTCCTACATTGTCCCCTCTTGTGTCTTTACTTACTGTCTTTGAATGTTTCATAAGTTTTCCAATCCGTTTTTTTAATGGGTCTACCATAAGATATCTTCATCGCGTATGTTAGTTTGTCCATATCCTTAATTTCGTCTACCTTGTTAAGCCACTCCTCAATTGTAGGAGTATCTTTTTGTTTCCATTTTTTTGGCGAAAGTCATTCTAGCTGCTGTGCACAAATAGGTAAACAAAATTTCTTTATTTGTATCCAGGTCTAACTCCTCGTCCAATATCCCTAGCAAAAAATATTCTGGTTTTCTGCTGATTTTCCTTTGTAGTATTTTTTCACAGGTTTTTTGAATGTCCTTCCAATATGATGCTGCTCTTGGACAAGTCCACCACATGTGGTAGAAAGTGCCCACCTCCTTATTACACTTCCAGCAGTGGCTGTTCGCCGTCTTGTACATTAGTCCTAATTTTTGTGGTGTAATATACCACCTATAAAACATTTTAAACCAATTTTCTTTCAAATCTGTGGCATATGTATATTTAATTTTTTTCTGCCATATTTCTTCCCATTCTTTCAGTGCAATTGTCCTACCAATATTTTGTGCCCATTTTATCATACAGTCTTTTACTAACTCTTTCTCTGTAGCCCATTCTAGTAGTATATTGTATAAATTTGTGATATTCTTTTTCTCTTTTGATTACGATTTTTCAAAAAATTCATCCTTTTCATGAAACCTATAACCTTGTCTTTTTTGTAGTGCTCTTTGACCTGTATCAGCTGTAACCAGGAAAATGATTTAAATTTATTTGTGATTTTCTCCTTGGATTTCAGGACCTGTTCTCCCTTTTCTTTATTTAATATGTCCCTGTAGGTGGGCCATTGAGACCAACCTAACAACCTTCTCTGGTCTGCCTCTAGTGGTGATAGCCATAGCGGTGTTTTCCTATAGAACCTATCTTTGTACTTCTGCCATGTCTTTAGTAAGGCAGACCTTATAAAATGATTATTAAAATTTTTCTCTTTTTTCTTGACCATACCACAAATAGGCATGCCAACCAATTCTCAGATCAAATCCTTCTAAGGCCAGGATGTTTTCTCTTTTAAGTGTGATCCAGTCCTTTATCCAAACGAGATTTGCTGCCTCATAATAGAGTCTTAATTCTGGTAACCCAAAACCTCCATTCTTCTTTGCCCCAATTAAATGGTCATGTTTGATCCTCGGTTTTTTGCCCTGCCATATAAATTTTTGTAAGGCTTTGTTCCATTCTTTAAAAAATTTATTAGTCCTTAGAATCGGGAGATTTTGGAAAAGGAACAAGAGTTTTGGTAATATATTCATTTTAATCGTTGTGATTCTCCCCATCAGCGACAAGTTTAATTGATTCCATTTTTCTAGATTTTTTGATATCTCTTTCCATTTTCTTTGTAGTTGTTCTCGATCAATTGGGAGTTCTTTGCTGTTATTTGAATTCCTAAATATTTGAATTTTTGCGTAATTTGCATTCCTGTCATATTCTGTAGTTCTAGTTGGTTTTTCTTTGTTATGTTTTTTGTTAACATTGCCGTTTTTTCCTTGTTTATCCTCAAACCTGCTAGACGACCATATTCTTCTATTTTATTTATCCAATTTTTTATATCTGTCCTTGGTTCTTTGATGATACACACCAGATCATCTGCAAAGGCTCTGCATTTGAAATCCTGTTTACTCACTCTGGTTGCAGGAAGTGACTTATCTTCCCGTATGTTTTTCAATAAGATCTCAAGTGCCATGATATAGATAAGCGGTGACAGGGGACATCCCTGTCTAGTTCCTTTTTCTATTTTGATTGTTTCGGAAGACTGACCATTTATCCATAGCTTTGCTCTTTGGTTGTTGTAAATTGCCTCTATAGCATTGGTCCATTGAAAACCTATATCTATTTCTTTGAATATCCCTTTGAAAAATTCCCAATTAAGATTATCGAAGGCCTTTTCAGCATCCAAGGCCATCAGTGCCAGTTCTGTTTGGTGTTGTTGTTCGTACAATTCGATAATGTCCAAAATGATTCTCAAATTATCCTTCATTTGTCTTCCTGACAATTTACCTTTTCACCTGTTTCTTATTATTCAATAAATAGTTAGCTGATTACCGTCTCTGTGTGTGTGATTAAGGGGCTGGGCCGAGACCCTGCATCGTGACAGAAGTTGGACTTGATTTTACTTTGCCGAAAGGCTTTTAAAATGTATTTATTGTATTTTATTTTATTGTAAGTTTTATTGTAAATTTACTATGTTTTTAGATTTTAAATGTTAGCATTGAATACTTGCTGTTTGCCGGTCTGAGTCCCTCTTCGGAGGTGAGAAGGCAGGGGTATAAAAGTTTTAAATACATAAATAAATATATTGATGTCTCAGTAGCACCCATGAAATCCTTTTCAGGTGTGTAACCTAGTTTTCCTCTGGAAAAAGGTTCCTTTAGCTGTCTAGGAGATGAAGTTTTTCATTAAACGGCGGCGCTGATCAACACTTGTCAGCTATCACGACGCAGGGTGTAATTCACTTCCTGTGTTGAAACTAACCAAGAAAGGTACCAATTAGAGCCAGCTGTACTGACCTCATTGCAGTACATTCCTACGGGTCTACTAAGAAGTCGGTATCATTGAGTTCAATGGCACTTTCAAGCTCCAAGCTTCGCTGTGTGTGTTAAACATGGAGCACAGGAATTGGAGTTGCCGAGCGAAGATGTCTTCCTCTTTCCAGACCAATAGGAAATTACTTCTAATAAAGGAAGCTGCTTCTCCAATTAGCAAGGGCAAGGGAGACAGTTACAGGAGCCAAATGAACCACATTTTTCAACGTCTTAAACTAATAACACGAGAATGGCGAGGCTGATGAGAAGATAATTATTTCTCCCTGAAATATGAATAAATTATCAGCCAGTGACAGGGCAGAGGGAGGACTAATGGAGCAGCTCTTTTGGCTGGAACGCGCCTGCTCTCCGTCCCCTTTCGGTGGGAGAAGACGACGGGCGAGCTTCATTCATATTTTAATACTGTAATGGCATGACAAGTTTCCAGTCACCAATCGCCATTACTTACGTTTTCCAAGTGACCTTTGAAACAAAAGGGTTGGAGCTGAAGAAGTTTTATCTTTCTGTATCAGGGATCGAAGGAAACTAGTGGTGATTTTCGATTTGGTGGCAGCACAAAAATCTCTTTCTTTTAAGGCAAAGTTGGCCAACTATCAGGGCCGGCCCGAAGTAATTTGAGGTGTAGGCCAGTGTTTCCCAATCTTTTTTGAGCCGCAGCACACTTTTAACATAAAAAAAATCCAGGGGCACACCACCAACCAAAATGACACAAAATGACACTCTAACACAGTAATACATATAGTTAATTGACCTTGAGTTTTGGAGTTGTAGTTCACCTATATCCAGAGAGCACTGTGGACTCAAACAATGTGGACCAAACTTGGCAAGCGGGCCCCTCAGGCAGTAGAGCAGGCCGAGGGCCACCACCAGGCCCAGGCTCCGGCCCAGGGTCCCGCCGCCAGCCTCAGCTGCTCCCATTGCCACGGGTAGCGGCTCACGGGCGAAAGGGGTGGTGGGGAGATGGAGAAGGCAGCAATTCCCCGTCCCTGGCGCCGCTCTCCGCCATGACTCAGGCCCCTCACTCTCTGAGGCCACGCAGAGGAGGAGCATGAGCGGTGGACGGGCTTCATCTTCGTGGGTCACAGGGATAGGCAACAGAAATATAGAAGTTTAATTCTGAAAAAACCTCCAGTCTCTGTTCAATAATGAAACTCTCATACAATTCACAAGGTAAATATATATCTTTGTATTGAATTGTATTTAACAATAACTGGCAAAACATCGGTGAACAACAGCCATCACAGCTACCTCTCTAAACATCCTTTCCTCACAGATATTATAAACCAACTGTCAGATCCCAACTGTCACTTTCAACTGACAAATCCTCAAGATTCCATTTATCAGTCTTGAAACAGCGCCATCTGGTGTCAAGGAGGAGGAGGTCATCCCAAACTGCAATAATACATCTTGTGTTGACTCATGAATTACTTTTCAAATGCAAGAATCTGACACTTCAGTGGGTGGGGCTGAAGCCTGTCCACTGCTCATGCCACTCCTCCTCCGTGCGGCCTCAGCGACAAGGGTCCAGAGTGACGGGGCATGGTGGAGATGCGGGGATGGGCTTCAGCCCTGCCCACTGGGCCCGCTGCCATGCTCCTCCCTCCATGACTCCCACCATGACTCCCACCATGACTCAATCAGGCACGAGCAAGCTTCTGCCACTGGGAAGGGGGCGGGGCCCAAGTGATGTCACCCTTCCCTCCTTCCTCCCTCGATTGGAGGCTGGCTGGGGGAACAGCCAAAGGAGGCGGTGCCCCTGCCCCTTCTTCTTTTTCTTCGCCGCTGCCCAACCATTCCTCCCCCTCCTCCCCCAAGCAGCAGGAGTTTGGTAGGAGGGGGAGAAAGGGGGGGAGACGTTTTTCGCGGCACACCAGATGATCCGTCACGGAACAGTAGTGTGCCACGGAACAGCGGTTGGGAAACACTGGTGTAGGCAAACAGTATTTTGGCCCCCCCCCCCCAAAAAAATTAATCACCGAGGCTGTGAGATCATGGGAGTTGTAGTTTAGTGGGGGCTAAATATTGTATAAAACTACGACTCCCAAGCTCCCATAACAGTTGACATGGCCTCAAACCGGGCTGATTCCACAGGGTAGATGTACCTTACGGCCAACGGAGCCCAGGCTACGAAGGCTTCATACTTTTTCTTGCAAAGACGAGGGAAAGGCGGTGCCTTGCTCCCCGCAGGTAGGTCTCAGCTCGACTGGCCCTTTCCAGCGGGCTCTGCTCACCCAGCCGAACCTCGCAAAGGCAGGTGAGGGCAAGGGCGAGGCGCACCAGGAGGAGCAGCACCAGGAGGGCTCCGGCAGCCTCGTGGTTTTCAGTGCCTCTCGTGCCTCTCTCTCAAGAGAGAGAGAGAGAGAGAGAGAGAGAGAGAGAACCCGCCCGCGTGCCCAACTGCGCATGTGCGGAGGCAGTGCTTCCAGCTGGCTCCACCTCCACGTATGCTGGAAACTCCGCCTACGAGCCAGCTGGTAACTCCACCTCCACGCAACTCTGGAGTTTCCAGCCAGTGGCGGTGCACCCCTGCGGATCTGGCACTCTCGACGGGTGCCTACTCCGCCGAGTGCGTTAATCCCCCCCTGCCAACTATATGCTGGCTAGAGGGGCACTGGTCTGCATTCTCTCAAATACCTCACTTTCCCTATCCTTCTCAAAATAGTGTCAAGGACTAACCATTCCCCTGCAGGATGGAACTTACAGTTCTCCTTTATTTACTGAAGAATTCTATCATGGATTGCGTATATCGAGGGGACATCTATATGTTTATGTAAGTGCCCTGAGGAAGTTTTCTACGAAACAGCCCAGAAAAGCCGGCTCCGGTACAGCGCTTCAGCCGTCGGTAGCCTCTTTGTTTTGCCAGCCTCCCTTTGGGGAGGGCTACGCCCCGGTTGCCAATTCTGTAATGTGATGACATTCGTTGCTCTCAGGTTTAAAATAAACGTTTTCCCCAATTTGTGGGAAGGAAAATTGTGGGAGGAGCCAAAAATAGCCTTCTCTGGGTGCATCTGCACTGGAAAATAAATGCAGTCGGGGCCCACTGTAAGTGTCATTATTATTATTATTATTATTATTATTATTATGCTGTGTCTCCATGCTGTTCAGTTCTGGGAGTCATAGTTTTTCAATCTCCATACCCTTCTCTTGGTGCATTTACAATATGGAATGTAGGCCCTTGCACCCCACTTTAAATACCATACCTCCATACTATGCGGTCCTGGGAGTTATAGTTTCCCAAGCTCCATACCCTTCTCTGGGTGTAATGAATGCAGTTGGACCTCACTTTAAATGCCATGTCTCCATTTATTTATTATTTATTTAAAACTTTTGTATCCTGATCTTCTCACCTCCAAAGAAGGACTCAGACTGGCTTCATCTCCATGAGATGGTCTTGGGAATTGAAGTTTCTCAAGGTTCTTGAACCTTCTGTGGGTGCATCTACACTGTGAAATAAATGCAGCTGGTCCTTATTTAGCTCCAGCTGACAATAATGGACGATGAGGTGGCTAGTCCGTCGCCGCTGATTAAAGGCCTGGGGGTCGAACTGGACCCTATGCTGATGGAGGCTCAGGTCACCACCGTGAGCAGAGCAGTGTTTTTCCATCTGCGCCAGGCGAGGCGGCTGGAACCCTACCTTTCCGGTGACGACTTAGCCGCAGTAATCCAGGCCACGGTCATCTCGAGACTGGACTGGAATACTTCCTTCCTTCTGCTCCTCCTCCTTCCCCAAAGTGTCCCCTCCGTCAGGCCGGCTTGGATGCCACGTGGCCTGCCTGAATCGGAGGGTGGGAGGAGCTGACACACGTGCGCGGGGGCGGGCGCACTGGGAGGCTTGTCTCCAGGGAGGCTTTGGGGTAGGAAGAGGAGCAGAATGAAGGAAGGAATCCTTCCTTCCTTCTGCTCCTCCTCCTTCCCCAAAGCCTCCCCTCCGTCAGGTCAGCTTGGGCGCCACATGGCCTGCCTGAATCGGAGGGTGGGAGGAGCTGACGCACGTGCGTGGGGGCGGGCGCACTGGAGGCTCTGGGAGTGTGTAGGCGCTCCGCACGCAGGCGCAGAAGCGCCCGAAGATTGAATTTTTTTTTAAAAGGTCCGGATTTGCCCCCATGGATACGCTCATAGGCCACGGCCTAGTATGGCCTTATGGATGATCCGGGCCTGGTATTTGCAGTTTGTCATGGGACTTTTGTGTTCCAAGTTTGGTTCAATTCCATTGTTGGTGAGTTCAGAATGCTCTTTGATTGTAAGTGAACTATAAATCCCAGCAACTACAACTTCCAAATGACAAAATCAACCCCCCCCCCCCCAATACAGTTATGAAGTAGCAATGAAAATAATGTTATGGTTAGGGGTCACCACAACATGAGGAACTGTATTAAGGGGTCGCAGCATTAGGAAGGTTGAGAAACACTGGTCTAAGCCGTGAAGTCGCTCCTCTAACATGGCCATTTTTATGCCGCAGAAGAGCAGAGAGGGCAGAGATTCACTCAATTGTTTACCTGTAAATGAACACATTGCAACACTATGAATCTATGATCTTCCGAGACCTCCGGGGATCCTTGTAAGCTCTCTATAGATTACATCCTTGCGGTGCATCCATCTGCTAGAGAATGGCTGGTTGCATCCTTTCTCACACTTAAAAATAATGAAATGCAGTTGGAAATGAATTGACTAATGCAATTAAATTGGGACAATTAAAACAGCTCTTCCCTTTAAAACATTGAATTCTAAAAACTGGTATCAGGTTTTTTTTAAAAACAAGGTTTTCTTTTTCTTCCTTGTCCTCGTTCTCTTCTTATTCTTCTTACATCTGAAATTTGGGGGGGGGGGGGACATTGCCGTAGAATTTAATATTCACTAGACGGAGTACAGCTTGTCAGCGTGCATTAGTGTAATCACTGGAGAGACAGTGAAATGTCTTCCCTTCCCCAGGCAAGGACGCACTGTTGTTGTGAAGGGAGCGTTTATGCCACCGATGTGCAACTTGATTTGCTGGGAGTCACATTGAAAGGAGAAGCCTCATGCTTTGCCTGCCTTGCTGTGAAATCTAATAGCCAGCTTTACCGCCATCCGCTTGGCCTGGCTCTTCCTTGAGTTGGAAGGTTGCCAGGTGGTACCACCCTGAGCAATGGATTTGTCCTTGCAGGGCAAGAAATGATGAGGTGCTTCCTGGTTTTGCTGTTGTTGTTGTTGTTGTGTTATGCTACCAAGCAATAAAAGATCAATGTGGGAGATCACTTTCACAATATTATTTCAATTTATTTCATCTTCATTCTTTTCCAATTATGCATGGATGGTGGATTGAAGATCCATATGGCATCAAAACATTGGTGTTTTCCTTTACAAAATTATAATCCATAAGGTAACATGTCATCAAATATAATTCGGATTACACTCAATGTCGGGTCGACGGTATCAAGCCATCCGTTTAGCCGTTTCCGGCTTCTTCGGGACCTGCCACATATTATCTACTGTCCAATCCACTGGTCCAATATCTATTAGATTAAACATAAATAGTTTTCAATATATAATCCCATATTCCCGTTATATATACATTTTTTTAAACCTATACATATAGGTGTGATCCCACATAAGAAAACACATTCCCCAAAACAGTAGGCAAAAGGCAATATATATCAATACATTTTAAAAGGCATTACATACATATAGCACAATCAATACATACCCAAAATATTCAGTCATAGCATATATGTATGTGGACGCAGCCACTTTCCCATTCGGTTGGACAATGCTACTGAGAAAAGCTTAAGGGGACTCCCTCCGCACCTGGCGCCAGGTGCAAATTATATCAAAATTTCTCCTATGGATAAATGGTCGTTTAACCCCCTGGGGCTTCTGCATTTTAGGGAGGTTATCCAGAAGCATTCTCTTCTCCTTAAGGCTAATTTAATATCCTGATGCATCTTGACTTTAACCTGTTCGAGAACCACAACTTTAAAGTCGTCATATAAATGATTTTCTTTAAAATGTGTATACAGTACAGAAGATTCATTTTTTGTTCTAAATCTCGAACGATGTTCCTGGATCCTTACCCTCAGGTCACGCCCCGTTTCCCCTACGTAATATTTTGAGCATTTGCATAAAATGCAATATATTACATTTTTGGATCCGCATGTGGCCTGGCAGTGAAGTTTGTATGTTATTTTCCCCTCAAGGTCTTGTATCGTATTAATAGTAGATATATGTTTACAAATAGAGCAATGGCAACATGCCATTGTATTTCTACTGAAATGCTACCGTGTTATGCTACCAAGACAGCTTCAATTAGGGTTGCTACTTTTTGATAAGAAATAAGGGACATTTTGATAAGAAATAAGGGACATTTACCTTAAAAATATGGGATTTTTTGCAAAAAGTAAAGGACACTTTGTAAATAAATAAATAAATAAATAAATGATCATTCATAAATAAATAAATATTCATTCACTTCAACTCCCACCATTCCTATTGGCCTGAGGCGCCATCCTTTTCCCCCTCCGCCGCTTAAGCTCTAGGGCAGGGCCGCCCACGAAGTCGATCACGACGAGTCAATCGCGAGTCCAAATGAAGTTGATCGCAGGCGGATGGGGCGCTTCTGTCCTGCGCATGAGCACCCTTTGCGTGGCATTCCTGCCGCCCACGCGGCGCACCTGTCGCCCATGGGGCATTGCAGGAACGAAGGAGCGCGAGGCGGGGCCTCCGGAGGCCCCACCTCACGCTCCCTCGTTCCCGCTGCCGGCTCCTCCCGCGGGGCATGGCGAGAACGAGGCCTCGCCATGCCCCGCGGGAGGAGCCGGCAGCGGGAACGAGGGAGCGTGAGGTGGGGCCGCCGGAGGCCCCGCCACGCGCTCCCGCGTTCCCCGCAATGCCCCATGGGCGGCAGGTGCGCCGCGCGGGCGGCAAGAGCGCGCACAGGGGCAGGTAGATCTTTTCGACTTGGTTGTTTGAAAAGTAGCTCGCATGCTGAAAAGGTGTGGGCACTCCTGCTCTAGGGAAAAGGGATGAGGGGAAAAGGAAAGGACCTGGGGCTGCTAGGAATGGTGGGAGTTAGAATCCATAACACCTGGAAGGGCCCGAGTTGGCCCATGCATGGCCTAGAGCGCGAGGCCGTGGCCCCAAGGCTCACTGGTCGTAGAGGGGCAGTGGGGGATGTGGCTTGAGGAGGAGGGTGAAGCAGAGCTCAGCATTGGCGGCCAGCGAGGCCCAGAGCACTGGGCTCCGAGGGGCGCGAGCGTGAAGGGTGGCACATGGGCAGCCAAGCGCTCCCAGAGGGCTCCTGGGGTGATGCCGTCCAGCCCCTCCAGCGCCACCTCCTCCAGCGCAGGCGTGTCCGTAAGGAGGGATGCCCACAGGGACTCCACTTCGCAAATAAGTAGAGCGCATGGCGCGCCGGAAGTGACATCCCCATCCTGCGCTCTCTCTCGGCTCACCTCATGTCACCATGGCAACAGCCCAACAGGCCATGCCATGCCCTGCCCCCTCCGCCCGGCTTCAGCTGTCCCACAGCTTCTCCAGCTTTGAGGGGGCACTGCCAAGCCAGCGGTGGCACAGCAAGCACAATGCTGGCTTGGCAGTGCCCCCTCAAGGCTGGAGAAGCCGTGGGACAGCTGAAGTCGGGGGGAGGGGGTGGGGCATGGTGTGGCCTGGCTCTGCCCCCTCCGGCTTCAGCTGTCCCACAGCTTCTCCAGCCTTGAGAGGGCAGTGCGAGCGAGGGGCGGGAGTCATGGGGGAGTCATGGCGGATTGGAGGCTGGCTGGGGAAACGGCCGAAGGAGGCGGCGCCCCGGCCCCTTCTTCTTTTTCTCCCCGCCGCCCGGCCCTTCCTCCTCCTCCCCCAAGCAGCAGGAGTTCGGCAGGAGGGGGGGGAAGGAAGGGGGGCAGAGAGCTTTTCTCGCGGCACAGCAGGAGGTCCTTCACGACACACTACTGTGTCGCGTCACAGCGGTTAGAAAACATTGGCATAGCAAATAAATAAATAAAGGCTAAAGCCAGCACTTTGAATTGTGCTCGGTAGCAAACTGGCAACCAGTGGAGCTGGCACAACAGATGAGTTGTGCGCTCTCTGAGTGTTGCGCCTGTTAATAACCTGGCTACTGTACGTTGGACCAGTTGCAGCTTCCAAACAGTCTTCAAAGGCAGCCCCACGTAAAGAGTGTTGCAGTAATCTATACGGGACGTTATGCAAAGTTTCACATTGATGGTGTCATTTCAATTGTACTACAGACTATTAATTGACCCACCACAACAACATAACCAGGGACCCATTCCCACAACAGAATTATGGCACTTTTATTCCATACTAGCTTGGGGACCCGGCGCTGCCCGGGTTATTTGAGAAACGCATTGTTTATCTGTGCTCCAAGTTTAGTCTAGATAAATGTCAGATGGGTTCAGTGGATATGGATGAACTACAACTTCCATATCAGAGTCCAATAGTCCATTCTCCTCCAAACTGCACCAGGATGCACAGTGGGTCATGAGTACTCTGTGTGCCAAGTTTGGGCCTGGTCTGTGATTTGTAGGGGCTGCAATGTTCTGTGGGAAATGAATCGGGTGAAGGTACTGCAAATCCCATCATTTGTGAGCCATCCTGCCATAAACCGCACCAGGTGTGTAAAGTGGGCCATTGGGCCTCTGTGTGCCAGGTTTGGTCCTGATTTGTCATTGGTGTGGGCCACAGTGCTCTAAGGAAGTGAATTACCGCAAGCCCCATCATCCATGGTCCATCCTCCCTCAAACTGCACCAGGATGTAGGGTGCATCTTGGGGGGGGGGGTCTGTGTGCCAAGTTTGGTCTTGTTCTGACATTGTTGGGGGCCTAGTCAGGAAAATCAAGTTAATATCCCATGAGCTGAGGCTTAGTCAGGAAAATCAAGTTAAGGAAGCCTTGCTGTCAATTTTGGGTCCCTGTGTGACAAGTTTGGTCCCGATCCGTCATTGCTGTGGGCCGCAGTGACTGGCTGCCTGAGGCCTTTCCTGTACCCTCTGGGTCACCTTAGAATGTTGGAATGTAGATGGCCATTCAGAGTCCTTTATGCAAATACTCCCTCAATGGCAACCAATCCCCTCTGTCTTCTGCGTTAGAATGTTGGAATGTAGATGGCCAATCAGAGTCCTTTATGCAAATACTCCCTCAGTGGCAACCAATCTTCTCTGTCTGGTGCCTTAGAGTGTTGGAGTTCTGAGGCTGGCCAATCAGAGTCCTGTATGCAAATAATCCCACAGTGGCAACCAATCGAATCGCTGCCACATATTCCTCCGCACCTCTGCACCTCCAGCCGCAAACACTGACTTTTATTATATACTTAGAGCAGTGTTTCTCAACCAGTGTGCCGTGGCACACTAGTGTGCCGTGAGCGATCATCAGGTGTGCCGTGGGTAATTGAGAGTTCAATATGCCAAGTTTGGTTCAATTCCATTGTTGCAAGAGTTCAGGATGCTCTTTGATTGTGTGTTAACTATAAATCCCAGAAACTGTAACTCCCAAATGTCAAGGTCTATTTTCCCCAAATTCCATCTGTGTTCACATTTGGGCATATTGAGTATTCATGCCAAGTTTGGTCCTGATCCAACATTGTTTGAGTCCACAGTGCTCTCTGGATATAGGTGAACTACAACTCCAAAACTCAAGGTCAATGCCCACCAAACTCTTACAGTATTTTCTCTTGGTTATGGGAGTTCTGTGTGGGGAGTTTGATTCCATTCCATCATTGGTGGACTTCAGAATGATCTTTGATTGCGAGAGAACTATAACTCCCAGCTGTTGAGCAAGCTGTGTGAGTGTTGTGTGTGTCTTTCTGCCATTCCTGCCAGGATATCTATGTTGTGTTCATCGAAACAGGCCCAGGTTTCACACTGAGTGTATAAATACATTTTAAAACATATTAACTATGTGTATGACTGTGTTAGAGTTTCATTTTGTGTCATTTTGGTTGGTGGTGTGCCCCAGGATTTGGTCAATGTAAAAAATGTGTCGCGGCTCAAAAAAGGTTGGGAAACACTGACTTAGAAGATAGATAGATTGACTGCTATAGTTCCATCCTATAGAATGCTGGGGTTGGTCTTCAGCTAGACTGTGCTAGAGTTCAAGCAATAGATTGATCCCCAAAATAAACATGGCTGGTGTTCCTTTTCTTAATGCAAACCAAACAAAAATGTTTTGTGTCCAAGATGTCAACAAAGGTTGCCAGTGGCCTTTAATTCCTATGGAGTTTTTCCAGCCACAAAGGAGAGAGAAGGAGAAAGACTTTCAAGCAAGTCAGTGACCTTGATGGGTCAAACGATAATTCACATGCAAATAATTTGGAGTCGGTTACAACGGGCTTGGGTTGGAAAGTCTGTTGAATTATAAGCAAAGATAATGACAAGGTCCATAAAGCCTGTCCGATAAGACTGCACTGATGAGAAACATATTCTCGGCACATTTTGCTCTTGAGAGGAGACTGGACGGTTGCCTCCGTCCTCTGAAATACATTATGGACATGACAAGGGGAACAATTAAGAAAAATGGAGACTGGTAAAGCCATAGCAGAAGAGCTCCCAGAAGGAATCCTTCAAGCTTACCAAGGTAAAGCAGAAAGTAGGAAGATTAATGATGCTGCTCAACGCCCAGTTTGAATAGATATAGTTCCACAAATTCTTACATGAAGCATCCGTGGCATCGAAGAAGCGTCTTTTGCAAGATGATGATGGTTGCAGCCACGGTCAGAAAAAAAAATTAAGTGTGGGAATGATTACCTGCAGACCTATTAGTTGCTTGGACTCACTTTCGATCAGTGTTTCTTAACCTGGGGGTCGGGAGCCCTGGAGGGGTCATAGGATCATAGAATCCAAGAGTTGGAAGAGACCTCGTGGGCCATCCAGTCCAACCCCATTCTGCCAAGAAGGAGGAAAATCGCATTGCCCGGAAGCAACCGTGGCAGCCTCCGCTGCTGGGCGAGAGAGAGGCAGGGCGGAGCCAGGCCCGGATTAACTGATTTTGGCATCCTAGGCCACACTTGGGAAGCCCCACCCCCGGGGCACTGCTGGGCATGCGCGGGAGCGGCCCCGGGGGCGGGGCTTCCCTCCACGTCATCCTCACCCCACCCTCCTTCCTTGGGCACCCAGGGACACGGCGAAGGAGGAGGCAGAGGCGCCCTCCTGCCGCATGCGCATGCCCGCTAGGTGCCAGCGGCCCTGAGGGCGGGGCTTCCCTCCGCGTCATTCTTCTCGCACCCTCCTTCCTTGGGCGCGAGGAAGATGACGAGGCGGAGGGAAGCCCTGCCCCGGAGCGGCTGGCGGGCATGCGCGCGTGGCAGGAGGGCTCCTCCTCCGCCGTGTCCCTGGGTGCTGCGCATGGCCGGCAGCAGCACCGGGGGCTTCCCTTTCTTCCTCCTCCCAGGACCCCTGCCGGTCATGCGCAGCACCCAGGGACATGACGGAGGAGGCAGAGGCGCCCTCCTGCCGCGTGCACATGCCCGCCAGCGGCTCCGGGGCGGGGCTTCTCTCCACCTCATCCTCCTCGCGCCCTCCTTCCTTGGTGAGGGGGGGCGCCATTCCCTCCTCCCCCGCCCCCTCGCAGCGCTCTCCCCCCGCCCTCCCCCGAGAGAGAAAGAGAGAGAGAGAGTCATCATGCCGCACGTTGCGGTTTTGCTTGAACTTTTTTGGGGGGGTCCTTGATCTGGCACCCCCCTAGGCCTGCACCCATAGGCCATGGCCTAGTGTAGCCTTATGGGTAATCCGGGCCTGGGCGGAGCATGAGGCAGGGCCTCCAGAGGCCTGGGGCGAGGCGTTGGGCGCTGCTCAGGCGGCGCTCGCCATGTTGCCACCCGGGATAGAGATGGATGGCGACGGGGATGAGGCTGAAACGCCCCCGCCTCCTCCCCTCAGCTGCCTCTTCGGCTCCCTCCTTGTTGTTGTCCTCCCTCGTGGCCGTGGCTGTTTATATCTGTGGAATGATGTCAGTGAGGGAGAAGGAACTCTTGTCTGTTTGATGTAAGTGTGAATGTTTCAACTGGCCACCTTGATTAGCATTTAATGGCCTTGCAGTTTCAAGATTGGCTTCTTACTGCTTGGTTTATATACCTGTGGAACGTCCAGCGTGCAAGAACCACCTCACTGAGGTAGGGATACACGGGCACATAATTCAAAACTGAGAGAAAGCACTCCTGGCCATATGGTCATCCAGGAGCAGCAGCCATAGATTGACACATAGAACAACATAAAGACAGAGAGCAACAACATCTTTCAACACCCCCGCTCAGAAAAAAGTTCAACCTAAAATAAACCTCCAGCAAAACCTAGGTAGATCATGTTGACTTGGTTGGTTTATAAGTAGCTCACATGCTGGAAAAGTGTGAGCACCCCTGCCCTAGACCAACATCAAGACTCCCAAATCAGCATGGGCACTGACCATTCGGTCTAGGGAATTCTAGGAGCTGCAGTTCAAAAATATTTTTTCTAGCTTTTGGACAGAGTTATGGTGCTGTTGCATCAGATATAAAGAGCTTTCCCTATTACACTAACTAATGGGACCAAAAAGTTTCAATTTTTTAAAAGTACTAGAAAGCACTTTATTAAAGCATTGTTTTCTCAGGAAACCAATTTGAAGGCAGCTAGCTTTAAAACAGGTTACATTTGAAATTTGCAAGATGTCAAGAGCATCTTGATAGAAGGAGATGGTTCACAATAATCCAAAGAACCCAGATAGAGGAAAAGAATTGGCCAGGGCATCCAGCCTTGAGCCCTGTGTTGCCAATTTATTATTTATTATTTACTAGCTTGGGGACCCGGCGGTGCCCGGATTTTTTGAGAAACGTAGTAGTTGGTCTTTAGCAGTTGTTTATGTGGCTCACAGTGGTGTCGGGAAGTTAGTGAAGGCACAGCGAGTGCCATCGTCCATGGTCCACCCTCCTCCAAACAGCAGCAGGAGGTAGAGTGGGTCATGGAGGGTCTGTCTGCCAAGTTTGGCCTTGATCCATCATTATTGGGAGTTGCAATGGTATCATGAAATTACTGAAAGTACTGTAAGTCCCATCATCTGTGGTCCACCCTCCTCCAAACAGCACCAGGATATAGAGTGGGTCATGGAGGCTCTGTCTGGCAAGTTTGGCCTTGAGCTATCATTATTGGGAGTTGCAGTGGTATCATGACATTACTGAAGGTACTGCAAGTCCCATCATCTGTGGTCCACTCTCCAAGCAGCACCAGGAGGTAGAGTGGGTCATGGGGGCTCTGTCTGCCAAGTTTGGCCTTGATCCATCATTATTGGGAGTTGCAGTGGTATCATGAAATTACTGAAGGTACTGCAAGTCCCATCATCTCTGGTCCACCCTCATCCAAACAGCACCAGGGTGTAGAGTGGGTCATGGAGGCTCTGTCTGGCAAATTTGGCCTTGATCCATCATTATTGGGAGTTGTAGTGGTATCATGAAATTAGTGAAGGTACTGCAAGTCCTATCATTTATGGTCCACCCTCCTCCAAATTGCAGTAGGGTGTAGATTGGGTCATGGGGGCTCTGTGTGCCAAGTGTGGTCTGTATTGGTGAATGGATGAGGGTTGCATTGTTTTTAGGAAGTGAGTGAAGGTACTTGAAATCCCGTCATCCGTGTTCCCCCTCCCTCAAAGTGCACCAGGATGTAGAGTGGGTTCTGGGGGGGGGGGGGCTGTTTGCAAAGTGTGGCCTTTTTATGTTTGTGTAGGGGGCGTAGTCAGGAGAAAGAAGTAGATTAGGTCTTACTGTGAAATCAGGCTGCGGCCTAGGCATAGTTTGTCAAATCTGGTAAAGGAAGCCTCTTTGCAAAGTCCTCTCTGCGAGAACTTAGAGGTTAGGGTTGGAGGAATGGCAGCCAATCAGAGCCGGTGTAGCAAATGCTCACTCTGTGGCAACCAATCATGCTGTTTGAGGCAATGGTGGCCAATCAGAGGCGGTTTAGCAAATTCTGCCTCAGTGGCAACCAATCATGTTGTTTGAATGTAGAGGGTGGAAATTTAGAGGTTGGTAGCCAATCAGAACGCTGGCACATACATACATACACACATACATACAAACCCACAAACATACAAACATACAAACATTGCCGTTTATTATATATAGAGATTTACTACATTTCTATACCGCTATTCTCAGGTCTAGGGCAACTCATGGTGGTTTACAAAGCGGCACAATTCGATGGCAACAATATAAAAAACAGATAAAACTATTAAACATAATTAAAAATTATAATTACATATAAAAACATAATAAAACAATAACTCCTCCACAATTCATTACCAAATCATTGTCCAGTCGCGTTGTCCAGCCATTCCGAGATCAGATACAAGTTAAATAAAGTAGTTTCTTTTTTTAAAAAAATGCAACTTTGTCTTTTGAAAAAGAAGGAGCTGCCTCTTAGTGTCATATTTGATCAGCAAAATACTACAAAACGGGTTAATGTCTGAGCCAGATAAAAGGTTACACGATTTATTTTTATTTCACCTTGTCCCATATCATCCCACCAGATCACTGCGCTCCGAAGAGCTAAACCTCCTGGTCATCCCAAATGTGAGGACCTACCATCTGTCCACAACCCGCCGCCGGGCTTTCTCTGTTGCAGCCCCAACCCTGTGGAACGCACTGCCCGCTGGCATCCGTGCCACCCAGGGCCTCCTCCCGTTCAGGAGAGCAGTTAAGACATTGCTGTTCCAACAAGCCTTCGGAGTTAGCTAAACTGTAGCTCGCACCGCCTGGCTGTCAGCCCACTGCGACTCCATTTCTTGTTTCAACTGTTCTAATTGTAATTCCATCTTAATGGTATTACTGTGGTTTATGAGTTATCTGACAATTGTATTTTACGAACTGTTGTAAGTCGCCCCGAGCCGTGGGGGGGGGGGGCGACAGACAAATGCAAAATAATAAATAAATAAATAATAAGAGATTGATGCAGATAATCCTATATGATCAGGTTGCCATGCCTGACTGTCAGCACTTCATGGAAATCCCTTCTTGTCATGACAAAAGTAATCTTTTTGCATCCAATTTCAATCATGTTACTTCGAGGATGGATTACTGTAATGCACTGTATGTTGGCACCCCTTTTTCGGCGACCCAGAAGTAGTCCAGGTAGTAGTTCAGGTAGTCCAAAATGCAGCAGCCAGAGTACTTATGCGGACACCCATGAGACCAGGCCCGGATTAAGCTCTTTTGGCGCCCTAGGCCAAACTTTAGAAGCCGCACATGTGCGGCAGGAGGGATGGTGAGAGCTCCTCAGCCTCCTCCGCCATGTTCCTGGGTACCGCGCATGCGCGGCAGCGGCCCTGGGGGCTTTCCTTCCTTCCTCCTCCAAGCGGACGAGGCAGAGGCCGCAGTGCTCACGCCCTCCTTCCTGCCGCGCATGCCCAGAAGTGGCCACAGGGGCAGGCCTTCTCTCCGCCTCTTCCTCCACCTCCGAGGAGGAAGGGAAGCCCTGCCCCATGGCCGCTGCCACACATGCGCAGCAGGAGGGAGGGTGCGAGCACCGCGGCCTCCTCCGCCATGTTCCTGGGTGCCGCAGCGGCCCCGGGGGCTTCCCTTCCTTCCTCCAGGGGCTTCCCTTCCTTCCTCCGCTGCGGCACCCAGGAACATGGTGGAGGAGGCAGAGGCTGCAGCGCTTGCACCCTCCCTCCTGCCGCGCATGCCCGGAAGCGGTCACAGGGGTGGGGCCTCCCTTCCTTCCTTCCTCCTCCTTGACTCAAGGAAGGAGGGTGCAGCGAGGAGGAGGAAGCGGCACCGGGGGCTTCCCTCCACCTCCTTCCCCTCGCGCCCTCCTTCCTTGACAAGGGGGCGGAGGCGATGGCGAGGGGGGCTGCCATTCCCTCCTCCCCCGCCCCCTCGCAGCGCTCTCCCCCCACCCTCCCCCGTGAGATTGAGAGAGAGAGAGAGAGTCATCATGATGCATGTTGCGGTTTTGTTTGAACATTTTTTTGGGGTCCTTGATCTGGTGGCCCCCTAGGCCTGCACCCATAGGCCATGGCCTAGTGTGGCCTTATGGGTAATCCGGGCGTGCATGAGACACCACATAACTCCGACATTACAACATCTCCACTGGCTCCCAATTGAACATCGGGCTTCCTGTAAGACTCTAGTCCTGACTTTCAAAGCCATTCACAGTCAGGGCCCCAGATACCTCAGGGATCGCCTCTCGTATGCTCATCACTCGAGATCGCCAAGACCAGCCCAGGAAAGCCTTCTATATGTCCCGGGTCCAAGAAAGTACGCCTTGAATCCACAAGGCGTAGGGCCATTTCAATCTTTGCCCCAACCCTGTGGAACTCTTTACCACCATATGTAAGAGCCATGCCAGATTTACGGTCATTCACCCAAGCTCTTAAAAGCTTTTAATTTGTAGTTATTTAATATACTGTACATGTTGCTTTTCTCTGTTATGTAAGTCGTTTAGAGCAATTTTGTGGGAAGCGACTCATGAAATAATAAACTGACTGACTGACAGCATACAATTGTACAAACATGATTTTGGCATATTGTATATTATTATTATTATTAATATTATTTGGACTTGTACGCCGCCACTCCCCGAGGGCTCGGAGCAGCTTACAATCAGGTAAAACACACAGAGGTAAAAGCATACATATTAAACTAGTTAAAAAAAGATTTCTGGCCTAGCAATCAAAGGCTAGCCGGAAAAGATGAGTCTTGCAGGCCTTGAGGAAGGAGAGAAAGTCCTGCATGGCCCGTACATCGCTAGGAAGAGTGTTCCATATTGACGGCGCCACTACAGAAAAGGCTCTGCGCCGGGTCGATGTAAGACGGATTGCTTTGAAGGTCGGCACTTCAAGGAGGTTCATTTGTTCGGAACGAAGTGACCTCTGGGGTTTTTAGGGGGAAAGACAATCCCTCAGATACAGTGGCCCCAGACCATGCAAGCCTTGAAAGTTAACACCATCACCTTGAAGGTGATCCGGTGCTCGACCAGAAGCCAATGAAGCTGCTGGAGGATAGGTGTTATGTGACATCTCACTGGAGCCCCAGTGAGAAGTCGAGCAGCGGCATTCTGGACGAGATTACGTTTCCGGATCACTGACAAGGACAGGCCGATGTAAAGGGCGTTACAGTAGTCCAGTGGCTTGGAGCACCGTGGCCAGGTTGTCTCTGGATAGGTAGGGGGCCAGACGCCTAGCTTGCCGCAGATGGAAAAAGGCGGTTTTGCTGACACTGGAGACCTGGGCCTCCATCGACAGCAACGGGTCAAAAACAACCCCAAGGCTCTTTACTGAGGATGTCGGGCATAATGCCTCGCCATCCAAGCTAGGCAGTCAGGCCACCCCACCAACCGGGCAGCCCAGCCACAGTATCTCCGTGTTTGCTGGATTCACCCTCAATCTACTGGCACGCAGCCAACCAGTAACAGCTTCAAGACGCTGTTGGAAACAAAAAGGTGCGGAGTCCAGCCGGCCTTCCGTTTTCAGAACGAGCTGGGTGTCGTCAGCGTACTGATAACATTCCAGCCCAAAGCTTCGGACCAGACCAGCAGGTGGTCGCATATGGATGTTCAATAATAAAGGGAGAGAATGGCACCTTGAGGGACCCCACAAGTAAGTGGAGCCCTATCGGAAACCAAACCACCCCTTTTCGCTCGCTGTGCCGATTGTGGAGAAAGGACAACAGCTGTTCCCCTAACTCCAGCAACGGCAAGGCGGTGGGCCAAAAGATTGTAATCGGCCGTATCAAAAGCTGCTGTGAGGTCCAATAACACAAGCAGTCCTTGCCCAGTTGGCATCGAAGCTGATCTGAAATGGCGACCAACACAGTCTCCGTCCCGTGTCCCAAGCGGAAGCCAGACTGAAAGGGATCTAAGCCGGCCGTGTCCTTGAGGAACTGCTGCAGTTGCCCCGCTACTGCCCTCTCAATCACCTTGCCCAGGAACGGAAGGTTTGAAACTGGGCGGTAATTGGAGGGAACCGATCTATCTAAATTTGGTTTCTTCAGTAGCGGGGAGACCACTGCCTCACTGCCTCATATATATATTACCTTGAACAATTGGGCCGGGCGTGAGCTAGCAGACGCTATCGAGGCGGAGAAGTACACATTTTTGGCCGCCTTGACAGCACGCTCATAAGCATCTTTGAATAGCTTATAAGCTGATACTGAGGCTCCGTCGCGGAGTTTCCTCCACACGCGCTCTAGTCGTCTCCTCTCCCGCTTCATCGACCTAAGATCTGCTGTGTACCAAGGAGATCGATGTTTGCGGGGTCGGAGAGGACGCCTGGGGGCAATCTCATTGAGAGCTCTAGCAAGAGAGGTGTTCCAGGAGTGAACCTGCTCATCGACTGAGACGCTGATAGACTCCAGATCCCTCAGAGCATTCAGGAACCTTTCGGGTTCCATAAGTCTCTTCGGGCGAACCCAAATCCGTTCGGCGCCCTTGCATGGGGGGGCGGTTGCTCAACCCGGATCCTTAGAGCACAGTGGTCCGACCATGGAACCTCTATTACGGAGGCTAGGTCCACTTAGAGAGAGAGAGAGAGAGAGAGAGAGAGAGAGAGAGAGAGAGAGAGAGTATATCTGGTTGCTTTGTTTAACTGAGTAATTCTTTTCCCTCTTTTATAATAATGTTTTAATGATCATTTTTGGTGGACGGGAAACAGTGAGGGGGCGCCTTAGTTTGAGAAGTCAGTAGTGGCATTCTGGCTTTGGATTTCTCTTCCCAGAGCGTCTTATTCTGAATTAACCAAGCTGTTTTTTTCACTACCAAGTGCTTGATTTGCTTGAAGCTCCTCCATGGGACAGGTTGCAGTGAGGGAAGTCGGGCAAATGGGGCATCCATGAGAGTGTTGGGGTAGATGTAAGCCCGTAGAACTATTGGCATCTTGTCCATTGGGGTCCTCAAAACCTGGAACTAGCTCTTCATCTGTTTGATTTGCCCGTAAGGTCTTAACCATTTGCCTCTTGGTTGCTACTTTTAGAAACCCGGCTGCTTTATGAATTACCTTGCTTGATTCTTGCTAATACCTTCTGGAAATCAATTTGGAAACCTTGACTGCCCAAGGGCATATCAGTACTACAACACACAATACTTTTAAAAACTAAACGTAGTGATGATGTATGTTCCTTATTTCAATGATGAGCATGCCTCGCCTATTTTGGGGGAAAGTTTCCTTGAATTCTGCTAACCTTGGTAGATTGCATTTTTATTTATTCATCTATTCAGAACATTTAAATGCTGTCATTTGTCAGTGTCTTTGGCCACTGTTGCTCCAGGGTTGGGGAAAGCAACTTCAGGCCATTTGGAACTACAATACCTATGAGAGCAAGCCAGCGCAACCAACGCTGAGGTTAATGTGGTAGCTGTATTCCTCATATATGAAAACACATAAGGGCACATCTACATGGGGGAAGGTTTATCTAATGCATTGGGGATGCCCTGGGTCAAGCATGTACCTGGTATCCAGACAATGTGTCTAGGCCAGTGTTTCCCAACCTTTTTTGAGCCGCGGCACACTTTTAACATTAAAAAAATCTGGGGGCACACCACCAACCAAAATGACACAAAATGACACTCTAACACAGTAAAGAACAGCTGGGGGACGGTGGCCTGCTGGGAGCAGCTGCTGGAAGTGCCAAAGCCGGGGGAGGGGGAGGAACCATGCCATGTCCCGCCCCCTCCCACAGCTGCTCCAGCCTTGAGGGGGCAGTGCCAAGCCAGCGGTGGCAGAGCCAGCACAATGTGGGCTTGGCACTGTCTTCTCAAGGCTGGAGAAGCTGTGGGAGAGCTGAAGCCAGGGGAGGGGGCAGAGCCAGGCCGCGCCATGCCCCGCCCCTCCCCCCAGCTTCAGCTCTCCCACAGCTTCTCCAGCCTTGAGGGGGCAGTACGAGCGAGAGGTGGGAGCCATGGCCCCTGTCCCCGGCACCACTCTCCACCATGACTCCCGCCCCTCGCTCGCTGAAGCCGCATGGAGGAGAAAGAGCATGAGTGGAGGACGGGCTTCAGTGGGGGGGGCTCCTTCTCCGCGCGGCTTCAGCGAACGAGGGGCGAGAGTCATGGCGGATTGGAGGCTGACTGGGGAAACGGCCGAAGGAGGCGCCGCCCCGGCCCCTTCTTCTTTTTCTTTGCCGCCGCCCGGCCCTTCCTCGTCCTCCTCCTCCCCCAAGCAGCAGGAGTTCAGCAGGGGGGGGAAGGAAGGGGGGCAGAGAGCTTTTCTCACGGCACAGAAGGAGGTCCGTCACGGCACACTACTGTGCCACGTCACAGCGGTTAGAAAACACTGGTCTAGGCAATCCAGCCCATCCCTTAGGCATGGTTAGGTACCATCGGAACCTTCATTATTCGGAATAAAGTCATAAAATTTACCTTTTTGAAGCGATTTCGAAGTTCTTAAGTTATTCTTCATATAACTTCCAATCAGTATTTTTCATGGGTCTTCCATAAGATACTTTTTAGGGCAAAAGTAAATTTATCAATTTCTTTTATTTCATCTATTTTATTCAACCATACTTCTACTGCTGCCATTTCTTTTTGTTTCCATTTTTTCGCATGGACCATCCTTGCTGCCGTAGTTAAATATGTGCATAAAATATCTTGATTTTGATCCAGTTTCATTTCCTCATCCATTATTCCCAGTAAGGAATATTCTGGTTTCATGCTGATTCTTATTTTTAATATTTTTATCACATATTTCTAATATTTTTCTCCAATAAAGATTTACTGTTGTGCAAGACCACCATGCATGGTAATAATAATACACTTTATTTATATTCCGCTCTTCTCACCCCGAAGGGGACTCAGAGCGGATTACATTACACATACGGCAGACAGTCCCTGCCGACTGACATACAATTACAATACATTGTATAGCCAAACATGTGAAGACAAACATGTACAATTAGAAGGATTTTTTCTCTTATGGCTGCGTTGTGGGTGCGGCTGCTCCATTACATCACAAGAGGGTGCTGGTGCTTCATCCTCAGACGAGAGCCTCCGGCAGCCGATCTTCCTTATTCACGGCTGGACTACTGCAATGCCTTGTATGTGGGGTTGCCGCAGTCAACCACTCGCAAAATCCAGCTAGTGCAGAATGCAGCTGCCAGACTCCTCACCGGGACACCACTGAGATGCCATATCGCGCCATCTCTACAGCGCCTGCACTGGCTGCCAGTCGAGCTCAGAGCCACCCACAAGATCTTGTCGCTTACCTTTAAGGCCCTCCATGGCACCGGCCCAGCTTATTTAAAAGACCGCTTGTCCGAACCAGCTCATTTAAGGTCGCCGCGTTCAGGAAACAGGGACCTTCTCCGCATCCCAGGTGTGAGTGAGGCCCGCCTCGACACCACGAGACGGAGAGCCTTTTCCATCGCGGCCCCTGTTCTTTGGAACTTGATGCCGGCGGATCAGAGAGCTATCCGGGACATGCCCCAGTTCCTGACCGCATTGAAGACCTGGCTCTTCTGAAAGGCTTACGGCTAAGGACACCCTCCAGACTTAGCCTGAGTTACTGGAACTATTTTTAATTGATTTTCCTATTCTTTTAGCTTTTAACTATTGAACTCTTTTTATGTGTTTTATGTGTAAGTCGCCCGGAGCACTGACGTGGAGGGCGACTCATAAATAATACAATCAATCAATCAATTTTTATTCAGGTGTTCTAAAGTCCTTATAAAAATCCTTTCCCGCTGAGCGGTCCCTAGTTCATCTACTCACAGCTGGCTTGTTTTCGATCTGTTAGGTGGACAGTGGACAGGGCTCACAGCTGGGTGTCCAGACCAGCCCGGGAATCGAACATGCAACCTTCTGATTGCAAACACAGCTGTTGCTACCGCTGTGCTATCTCTCCGGCCCCACTTCTTTTTCGCATTTCCAGCATTTATTGCTTGCTGTTTTGTACATTAATCCTAATTTATGTGGCGTTATATACCATCTGTAGAACATTTTATACCAATTTTCTTTGATATCAGTACCGTAAGTGTATTTAATTTTTCTCTGCCATATTTGTTCCCGTTCTGCTAGTTTTATTGTTCTTCCAATATTTCTTGCCCATATTATCATACATTCCTTTACTGTCTCCTTTTCCGTTGCCCATTCCAATAGTCTGTTGTATATATTTGTTATATTTTTTCTTTCCATTTTTATAATTTTTTCATAAAATTCATCCCTTTTCAGCCAAACTTCTTATTTTGTCTTTATTCCAGTATTCTTTGATTTGTATATGTTGAAACCAGGAGAATGATTTGAACTGCATATTTATTTCCTCCTTTGTCTTAAGACAAAGTCCTATAAAATTTAGCTTTTTGAAGCGATTTCGAAGTTTTTAAGGAAACCAGAAGTGGCTTTGCCCTTCCAAAGCTTCTCTCGCCATTTTTATTCCGACTCAGGAAGTGAGTTGGAAATGACTCTGCATTTGGAGGCAAGAATCCCCAGAAGTTTGCCCAGCCCCATTTGCTGTTTTTTTGCATATTGTGCAATCGCGTCCGCCATTAACAAAGCGATTAGGAAATTTCAGAACGTTCGGAAAGTTCCGAACTTTTTGGAGGGAAAATTCAGAATTCAATTCCGAATTGAACCACCTGCATCCGAAACTAGTTTTGAACGATTTTTAAAAATCAACCAAACCTACTTTCTATGTGTCATCACCATCACTCCTCACCAGCCATGGGACTCACTGTGAGCACCTAACTATTATTCTTAGGACCTGCTGTTCTCATAATGGGACACTTGTGCAATCAGCAAGGATTATCTGCTTTGATAATCTGGATTATATGGCAGTATAGAAGAGGCCAAACTGTGTATGGGTTTTTTATGCGTATGGACAAGCCCTGCTCCAACTGTCTCTTCACAACAGTGACGAATTGCTGAGACTCCCTTACATCGTTTTGAAAATGTTTCTAGGATTGGGTACAACGGTTCTGTGAATGTATTTAGCAGCCATATGCTTCTTTAAAATAAGGAATTAATTGCAACAGCCACTACATACACAAATCCGTTGCGTATTTGTGGGGAGGCCAAAGTCCCTGTTGTGTCTGCCAACAACTGACTTTCCATGGTTCCAGAGTTGCCGTTGCGGAAACTGTTCACACATTTGAGCAGTGTTTGCAAATAGACAAATGGTATGACAATTTTAGAGCATGTCTGTCTAGGGTTTCAAGCTGTTTGACTGGCTTCAGAAGCTACACCATTTTCATGTGCGCTGAACTTGACAAGAAGCAAAAAAACAACTCCCCTCAGCTTTCAATTTACTTTAGGATAAAAGTAGGATATACGAGGGCGGGTCAATATGTCCGTGACTTTATGAATGAAACAAAGGTTTTTGGATTTAAAAAATCATTTTATTTTTCAACGTCGTCTCCTTTGGGCTCTATACACTTTGTCCAACGTTCCTCCAATTTTTTGATCTCTTCCAAAAAATGAGTTTTGTCGAGGTCATCAAAATAGATATTTGTTTGTGAGATGATTTCATCGTTGGACTCAAATCCCAACGATGTTGTCCCATGAGGAAGTGAACCATCATCCCTTTGCCTAACAGGAAAATTCTCATGAGAACCAACTTTTTGCAGCGATGCCACGCTTTCAAGGTCAGTAGGGGAAACATCGAACAAATCACTTTCATTTTGCACATCAGAAACAGCGTGATCCTGAAACACAATCACAGGCTGATTTACAACAGGACTTAAAATCTCATGCTAGCTCGCAGGTTCAGCAGGCCCAGAAATCCCATGATCCATCTCCTCATTGACGTTAGGCACAATCATTGGCTCAATTACAACAGAACCATCTAGTTTTCAACCTTTTGATCAGTGCGGTTTCCAACCCTACTACCCTCCTTTGCATGTTAGAGTCATGCAAACAGTGTCAATGGAAGGATGCCGGCGGACAACCAAAGGACAACACACTGTCAATCTGAGGGTCAAATTAGGCAAAAACTTCCCTTATTATGCAATCATTTTTCATTCTTGGTATAATTTGAAATGTGCTGAAATCTTTTACCTAAAAACATTCCAGAATTTGCAAACATCATTTTGGATACCTGCTTCCTGATTGTGGAGGTTAGGAACCCGGTGGTCCTTCCACCTGTAAACAGAGACATCAGGGTGTTTTTTGATCCAAGTAATCTTTTGAGTGATTGTTCAACAAGGACTGGGGAGTTTTCTATTAGGACAGGGCTGGGGAGATAGCACAGTGGTAACACAGCTGTGCTTGCAACCTGAAGGCTGCTAGTTCGATTCCCCAAGCTGGCTTGGACAACCAGCTGTTGAAGCTTTGTCCTTCTGCTCACCCAGCAGTTCGAAAGCAGTCCAGCTGTGAGTAGATAAAACCGGGAACCGCGAAGCAGGGAAGATTTTTACAGAGGGACTTTACAACGCCTGAAATTTGGTTGTCCGGAAGGTGGAAGCGGAACAGAAGCTCCCGTCATGAGGATGGAACAACAGCACCCCCTTGTGACATAACAACGCAATGACATAACAACAATGACATAATGGAGGAATTCACATCTAGCAACCCTACGAGGCAGCCAGGAAGAAGGAATCTTCTAAAATAGCACTGTGTACTGTGTACTGTCATTTGTATGTCTTCTGACAGGGACTGTTTGTCGTATGTGTAATGTAATCCGCACTGTGTCCCCTTCGGGGTGAGAAGAGTGGAATATAAATAAACAGTTATATTATATATTATGTATGTGTGTGTGTGTGTGTGTTTTAGATCATTTTAATTGTGTTTGATTTGGAATTTGCTTCATGCTTCAACTGTATGGCTATTCAATTTTACTATAAGTCAGCTTGAATCTTATGGAAGTACAGTGTGGCATTAAATGCCAAAAAAAAAAAACTCGACAGAAGTGGAGAGTTTGTGATTAAATCAAGAGAAAAATAACACAACACCAGCAGGTTTTGAATAAATCCCACTTTCACTGACCCCAGAGCAATGTCATGGGAAAGCCTATGATGCTGGCCAATAGAGGTGGGTCCTTTCTCCTTGCTGCTCCATGGGTGACTCCAAAGCAAAACAAAATGCCTAGTTTGATCAGTTTAAAGCAGTGTTTCCCAACCAGTGTGCCGTGAGCGATCATCAGGTGTGCCGTGGGAAATTGGAACCTCCAGGAAGGGGGGGGGGGAGTCTAGTGTGTTGAAGTATAAAAACCCTAAGAAACCTACCTCGATAAAGGCACAAAATTACAAACACCCCCCCTCCCCATCCGTTGTCTACTTGGTATCTCCCTCTCCATGCATTGGGAAGGCCCGCTTCCCTTTTCCCAAGTAGAGACCTCCTCTTGCCTCCTGGGGGTTCTGTGTGGGAAGTTTGGCCCAGTTGTATCATTGGTGGGGTTCAGAATGCTCTTTGATTGTAGGGGAACTATAAATCCCAGCAACTACAACTCCCAAATGTCAAGGTCTATTTCCCCTGAACTCCATCTGCGTTCATATTTGGGCATATTGAGTATTCATTGCAAGTTTGGTCCTGATCCAACATTGTTTGAGTTCACAATGCTCTCTGGATATAGGTGAACTACAACTCCAAAACTCAAGGTCAATGCCCAACAAACTCTTACAGCATTTTCTCTTGGTTATGGGAGTTCTGTGTGGGAAGTTTGTGTCTTTCTGCCATTCCTGCCAGGATATCTATGTTGTGTTCATCGAAACAGGCCCACTCAGGTTTCACACTGAGTGTATAAATACATTTAAAACATATTAACTATATGTATTACTGTGTTAGAGTGTCACTTTGTGTCATTTTGGTTGGTGGTGTGCCCCAGGATTTTGTAAATGTAAAAAGTGTGCCGCGGCTCAAAAAAGTTTGGGAAACACTGGTTTAAAGAACTAAAATGTTTTTCTCCTCACCAGCAGACTTCCAGACTCTTTTTAGAAGGCAAAGGGGAAACCAGTCACCCCATCTCCACATTGCAAAATTGGAGTTTTATTTTTAATGGCTCTTGCAAAACCTTTCTTCAAACCAAGTGCAGTTTTCAGTTTCCTTCCCTTTTGAAGGAACAGCCTGCTGACTTGTGTTGTTTCTGTGACCCTTCCCCCCCTTGCAGATAAGATAGCTTTAGTCATGTCAGAGAACTCTTTTTCCTCCTCCTCTCGAAGTGCGAAAACATCACTTCTTTCTCTTTTTTTTCCTCTTCTTGCAGAGGGCAGGAGACACCATCGCTGGAGATTCAGAAAGGTAATTTTCAAAAGTATTTCTCGTCTTTTTGTCTCCCTCCCCCCAAACTTTTGGCAACTTTGCCTGAGATGTTTTCTCCTTTGGAAATACTGTCTTTGTGGAAACTGTGAAGAGTTTGCCACATCACACACAGGGTACAACTAGCAGACTTTAAAACATTTGTGAACCATATCATCTGTTCATTGCATAGGAAAGAGGTGATACAAACAAAATCTCAGTGCAATTAATATTTTAAACATACACACACAGAATATATATATACAGTATATATCCAAATACTGTTCAGTCTTCCAAAAAAACACATCTCTTTTCAGATGGTTGGATTTAAAGCCGAAACTGCATTTAGGGACAGTGCTGTATTTAGAGATCTATCAAAAGCAAACGGAACGTAAAATTGCATTGATTTCTGTAAGTCTCTTCCTCGGAGGATTAAGCCTTGATCCAACCCAAAGATGCTGAGTTGGATCCAGGCCTAGCTAGTTGGGCTAGACTCCTTATGAAATCAGACATTAAACCAGGATTTAACTCACTTCTAATTAAAAATGGAAATGAAGTGCCACTCACTTACTTTTTAGGCAACCAATTTCTGCCTAAATATTTAATATTTGTTTTCTATTTCCATGATAAGTTATAGGGTGGGTTTTTTCAGGTTTTCAGGAGAGAAGCTCATTGTTGACTATGATGGCTAGGGCTAATGGAAATATAGTTTTGTGACTTTCGGAAGGCCAGAAATATTCTACACAGAAAAATGAAGTATTATGCAGAAGAAGCACACATTATTTGCACAGAATACATTCTGAATTGTGTACAGTCAGCCATTCACATTAACTGGGTTTAAGGGGCACAGAACCCTCATGGAAGTGAAAATCTCTAACACTGATGGACTTTGTTACATGTGAATTCATCCAGTAGTAAGGCTCTGTATTAATTATCTTGATTACGGATACTTTCTTCAATCCGATGCGGGATCTTCCTGCATGGAGCACGGTAACATGGAACATATCCACAATAACAACACTTTCAAAAACGGGCCAAAAAAAATCAGCAGAATTGAGAGTCAGCTGTTAGCCATCAGCCAATGAGCAATCAGCAAGAAAATTCGGAAATGACATCCAAAATTCGGAATTCAGAATTCCGGATTTCGGAATTTTGGATTTCAGAATTCCTGTTGGGAAGGTTGCTCTCGAAAAAAGTTGGGAGGGTTGCTAAAAAAAGTTGAAAGTATCTGAAAACTTCCAAAATTCGGACATATCCGAAATTGTAGAACAGCCCATATATATATATATATATATATATATATATATATACGAATAGCTTGGCAGCTTCAAGTTCTCTTGATTTTTATACATGGAACTAGCTTGGGGACCCGGCCCTGCCCGGGTTATTTGAGAAAGGCATTGTGTGCCAAGGGTGGTCCTTATAAGATGTTTATGTGGCTTGCAGTGGTCTCAGGAAGTTAGTGAAGGTACTTCAAGTCCCATCATCCATGGTCCATCCTCCTTCAAACGGCACCAGGATGTAGAGTAGGTCATGAGGGCTCTGTTTGTCAGGTTTGGTCTTGATCAGTCATTGGATTACATTTGCAGCAGTTTTGGGAAGTGAGTGAAGGTACTTCAAGTCCCATCATGCATGGTCTGCCCTCCTCCAAGCTGCACCAGGATGTAAAGTGGGTCATGGAGGCTCTGTGTTCCTAGTTTGTTCTTTTTTGGTAATTGGATGAGGGTCGCAGTGGTCTCAGAAATGAGTGAAGTCCTATCATCCGTGGTCCGTCCCACTCAAAACTGCATCAGGATGTAGAGTGGGTCATGGGTACTCTGTGTGCCAAGTTTGGGCCTGGTCTGTGATTTGTAGGGGCTTCAATGTTCTGTGGGAAATGAATCGGGTGAAGGTACTACAAATCCCTCATTTGTGGCCCATCCTGCCCTACACTGCACCAGGTTGTAAAGTGGGCCAGTGGGCATCTGTGTGCCAAGTGTGGTCCTGATCCTTCTATGGTGTGGGCCACAGTGCTCTAAGCAAGTGAGTAAAGGAATGCAAGTCCCGTCATCCATGGTCCATCCTCCCTCAAACTGCGCCAGGTTGTAGAGTGGGTCTTGAGGGTTCTGTGTGCCAAGTTTGGTCTTGTTCTCTCGTTGTTTGGGGTCACAAGGGGGTCGCAAAGTGTTTTGGTCTGAAACTCCCACCATGCCTGACTGCCTCGGGCCTTTTCCTTACCCCTCTGCCACTTTAGAGGGTCGGAATGTTCATGTTGGCGACTGCCTCAGGCCCTTGCCTGATCCTCCTCTGCCACTTTAGAGGGTCGGAATGTTCGTGTTGGCGACTGCCTCAGGCCCTTGCCTGATCCTCCTCTGCCACTTTAGAGGGTCGGAATGTTCGTGTTGGCGACTGCCTCAGGCCTTGGCCTTATCCTCCTCTGCCAGTTTAGAGGGTCGGAATGTTCGTGTTGGCGACTGCCTCAGGCCTTTGCCTTATCCTCCTCTGCCAGTTTAGAGGGTCGGAATGTTCGTGTTGGCGACTGCCTCAGGCCTTTGCCTTATCCTCCTCTGCCAGTTTAGAGGGTCGGAATGTTCGTGTTGGCGACTGCCTCAGGCCTTTGCCTTATCCTCCTCTGCCAGTTTAGAGGGTCGGAATGTTCGTGTTGGCGACTGCCTCAGGCCTTTGCCTTATCCTCCTCTGCCAGTTTAGAGGGTCGGAATGTTCGTGTTGGCGACTGCCTCAGGCCTTTGCCTTATCCTCCTCTGCCAGTTTAGAGGGTCGGAATGTTCGTGTTGGCGACTGCCTCAGGCCTTTGCCTGATCCTCCTCTGCCAGTTTAGAGGGTCGGAATGTTCGTGTTGGCGACTGCCTCAGGCCTTTGCCTTATCCTCCTCTGCCAGTTTAGAGGGTCGGAATGTTCGTGTTGGCGACTGCCTCAGGCCTTTGCCTTATCCTCCTCTGCCAGTTTAGAGGGTCGGAATGTTCGTGTTGGCGACTGCCTCAGGCCTTTGCCTTATCCTCCTCTGCCAGTTTAGAGGGTCGGAATGTTCGTGTTGCCGACTGCCTCAGGCCTTTGCCTGATCCTCCTCTGCCAGTTTAGAGGGTCGGAATGTTCGTGTTGGCGACTGCCTCAGGCCTTTGCCTTCTCCTCCTCTGCCAGTTTAGAGGGTCGGAATGTTCGTGTTGGCTGGCCAACAGAGGCGTTATGCAAATTCTCCCTCACTGGCAACCAATCATGTTGTCAGAATGTAGAGGCCGGGAGCCAATCAGAATGCTGGCACATATTCCTCCGCAAACACTGACTTTTATTATATCGATAGATAGATAGATAGATAGAAGATAGATAGATGGGAAAAATGCTATCTTCTCCTTTGCCTCAAGCTAGGAAATCATGTGAGACTCCTCTGAGTATTCTTATGCCCTGACTCCCATTCTTGACTGTACTGAATTCCAGTTTTCTACCTCTTGTAGAAACAATATCTCCACAATTCTGGCAGTCCTGCAAAGGTTAAGTGTTAACAAGCTAAACGTGGGTTGCGCCTTTCCCCGTATTTGCATCCCCGAAGAAGCACGTAACCTTGTTTTATCTAGTGTAGAAAGAGATTTCATCTACGGCCCACGGTCCATCTTTGCACAATGCATACAATGAGAAGGGAGGTCGATGCGTTTCAGCGGCTGGCTTGCCCTTCGGAGAGCTTTGCCTTGCCACTTCTTTTAAATGGGTGGTGCAGTCAATCATAGATCCATTAAGGCAGAAAGAAAAACATTTGGTATCGAGCGCTCGGGGCCTTATGTTCCTTCTTATGCTCAATGTCAAAAGTTGAAAAACCAAACTGTAGGCTGAGATGGATGCTTTATCAGGCCCAGTTTTATTGCTGCAGCTCTGTCAGGTTTTCTGAGCAGATTTAGGCTCTTTCAGGGAATGGTTGTGCTTTCTGATACAAAGATAGAAACAAAATACAGTACGGCTTTTGATAGAAGTCCTGAAAAATCCAGTTACAGATTCTCAGCCTCGAGTCAGGAACTCATCTCTGTATCCACCAATTCTGTGTAAACCATGGTCACAGATCTCCTGGTTTTAATGTATTGTTGAAGGCTTTCATGGGCGGAATCACTGGGTTGTTCCTGAGAGTTTTCTCGCTGTACGGCCATGTTCCAGAAGCATTCTCTCCTGACGTTTCGCCCACATCTATTTATTTATTTCACGATATTTACGAGGGCGAGTCAATAAGTCCGTGACTTTTTGAATTTCCCACCTCTGAACTGAAAGGGCAACATTGCTCCTGTCAACAGGCATCTGTCAGTTGACTCTTGTCAAAATTTGACCAAGCTGCGTCATTTAGTTTGTATTTGACAGCCATTGATAGCAGACTACCATGTGATTTGGGGAGAAAATGGAAAAAAGTGAATTTCGTGTGCTCATTAAGCATTTTTTTTGCGGGGAAAAAACCATCACTCAAACCAAGGCTAAGCTTGATAAATACCATGGGGACTCTGCACCATCAATTTCAATGGTTAAAAAGTAGTTTACTGAATTTCATTGCGGTCGTAAAAGCACGGAAGATGCCTAACGTTCTGGATGCCCAGTTGAGGTCTCTGCACCCGAAACAATTGAAAAAATTCACGATATGGTGTTGGCCGATCAGAGATTGAAAGTGGAAGCCATAGGCATCTCACGTGGCTCTGTGGTTTCAATTTTAAATGATTACTTGGGTGTTTGGTGTTGTTCAACCACAATATGGACGAGTTTTTGCGCTGTGGATGAAACGTGGATCCACCACAACACACCACAGACCTTCTGGCGAACTTCTGTTTACTTTGGCTCTGACCCATCGCGAAGCGGCATTTTTGGATGTCCCGCTCCTTTATCCATTTCGGATTATAATTTCGCACCGCATCCTGTATGAACGTTGCCTCCTTGGGGACTCACAACTTCTGACCTTCTTTTGTCAACTTGGTCCACACACTGAACATTGCTTGGTGATTTACCTTGAGACCAGGTAAAACCTTATATAGACCAGTCTTTCTCAACCAGTGTGCCGTGGCACACTAGTGTGCCGTGACGGACCTCCTGCTGTGCCGCGAGAAAAGCTCTCTGCCCCCCTTCCCCCCCCCCTTCCTGCCGAACTCCTGCTGCTTGGGGGGAGGAGGAGGAAGGGCCGGGCAGTGGCGAAGAAAAAGAAGAAGGAACCGGGGCGCCGCCTCCTTCGGCCGTTTCCCCAGCCAGCCTCCAACCCGCCATGACTCCCGCCATGACTTTCGCCCCTCGCTTGCTGAAGCCGCGTGGAGGAGGAGCCCCACCCACTGTAACCCGTTCACCGCTCATGCTCCTCCTCTGTCGGAGAGCTGAAGCTGGGGGGAGGGGGCGGGGTGGGGCGTGGCACAGCCTGTAGGTGAGCTGAAGCTGGGGGAGGGGCATGGCGCGGCCTGTAGGTGAGCTGCAGCTGGGGGGAGGGGGAGGGGCATGGCGCGGCCTGTAGGAGAGCTGAAGCTGGGGGAGGGGGAGGGGCATGGCGCGGCCTGTAGGAGGGCTGAAGCTGGGGGGAGGGGCATGGCACGGCCTGTAGGAGAGCTGGAGCTGGGGGGGAGGGGCATGGCACGGCCTGGCTCTGCCCCCTCCCCCGGCTTCGGCACTCCCAGCAGCTGCTCCAGCCTTGAGGGGACAGTGCCAAACCAGCATTGTGCTGGCTCTGGCACCGCTGGCTTGGCACTGCCCCCTCAAGGCTGGAGCAGCTGCTGGGAGATGTGAAGCCGGGGGTAGGGGTGGGGCATGGCACAGCCTGGCTCCGCCCTCTCCCCGGCTTCGCACTCCCAGCAGCTGCTCCCAGCAGGCCACCAACCCCAGCCGTTCTTCACTGTGTTAGAGTGTCATTTTGTGTCATTTTGGTTGGTGGTGTGCCCCCGGATTTTTTTAATATTAAAAGTGTGCCGCCGCTCAAAAAAGGTTGGGAAACACTGATATAGACTATTGTGATATTGCATCTCACATCGGATTTTCTCTAGATCAGTCTCCCCCTGTGCTTTTCACTACCCTGTTTGTAACTTGGGTGCGTGTGTTCACATGATTTGTGCAATTGGGCTGTTTATGTAGCCAGCATGTATTTATTGCAATTATAATACTTCATTGCATATATCTCTTTGTGTTGCTCTGCGTGGGTATTACGTGCCATTCCTTTTGTTTTTGTTTTGGTTGTCGCATCTTTTAGTAAGCTCCCCCTCTCTCTGTTAGTGTTCAATATTGGGGTGTATGCCATGGTTGGATTGGTGTCCCCACGGGTCTTCCAACTTTTCCTCTTTGAATCATCCATCCTTGAGTGGGGTCAACGAGTATCTGATTTGCCAGCTCCTGCCTTTCTACATCCCGTTTTATGCATTTAATGGGAAATGGAAATTGCCTCCTTGAAGAGGCACGGAGACAAAACAATCTTGGCCTTGGATTATGAATGCGTCTGCCGGTCCCTGCTGCGTTCTTTAAACGAAACAGCTTTTTTCTTTTTTTAAAAAATGATTTTTGCCCTAATTAACATTGTGTGCACTGAAGAAATACTGGCATCATAATTACGTAAATGTTTGTCCTTATTGCTGGCTTGATGCATTTATTTTTTTTAAATCCTCCTGTGCTTGGCTGTTTAAAATGAACACTAGCTGCTTATTCTGAATGTGGCAATCAGAATTTTATTACAGTTTCTTTATGAACACCATTTGGAAGCTAATTGGACATTATACACACCTTGCCAATATTTCCCAAGAGCTCCTTGCTACTAAGAATGTCCCTTATTTGACCCTACATTAAAAACTAAGGGGCCAGCCCTATCATTAGGCAAGGTGAGGCAGCTGCCTGAAGCTGCTACCACGAGGTAGCATGGAATCATAGTATCCTAGAGTTGGAAGAGACCTCATAGATGAGGGGTGCTCATTAGGTAGATCATGATCTACTGGTAAATCACGTAGGGCATCCCGGTAGATCGCAGGCAGGGCGGGAGGAAGGCTTAGTCCCGCCCCGCAGGCTCCCGACGCCGCCCAGGTGCAGAAGGAGGTTGGACTGGATGGCCCTTGGAGGTCTCCTCCTATTCTAGGAACCCATTGTTGTTGTTGTTATTATTATTATTATTAGAGGCTGAATGGTCATCTGTGAGGAATGCTTTGATTGTGTTTTCCCCTTATGGCAGAAGGAGGTTGGACTGGATGGCCCTTGGAGGTCTCCTTCTACTTTAGGAACCCATTGTTGTTATTATTATTATTATTATTATTATTAGAGGCTGAATGGTCATCTGTGAGGAATGCTTTGATTGTGTTTTCCCCTTATGGCAGAAGGAGGTTGGACTGGATGGCCCTTGGAGGTCTCCTCCTATTCTAGGAACCCATTGTTGTTGTTGTTATTATTATTATTATTATTAGAGGCTGAATGGCCATATATGAGGAATGCTTTGATTGTGTTTTTCCCTTATGGCAGAAGGAGGTTGGACTGATGGCCCTTGGAGGTCTTCTTTCTACTTTAGGAACCCATTTTTATTATTATTATTATTATTATTATTATTAGAGGCTGAATGGTCATCTGTGAGGAATGCTTTGATTGTGTTTTTCCCTTATGGCAGAAGGAGGTTGGACTGGATGGCCCTTGGAGGTCTCCTTCTACTTTAGGAACCCATTGTTGTTATTATTATTATTATTATTATTATTATTATTAGAGGCTGAATGGTCATCTGTGAGGAATGCTTTGATTGTGTTTTTCCCTTATGGCAGAAGGAGGTTGGACTGGATGGCCCTTGGAGGTCTCCCTCTCTATTCTAGAAACCCATTGTTGTTGTTATTATTATTATTATTATTAGAGGCTGAATGGTCATCTGTGAGGAATGCTTTGATTGTGTTTTACCCTTATGGCAGAAGGAGGTTGGACTGGATGGCCCTTGGAGGTCTCCTTCTACTCTAGGAACCTATAGTTGTTGTTGTTACTATTAGTAGTAGTAGTAGTAGCAGAGGCTGAATGAATATTATCATCATTATTATTATGAATAAATTCAGGGGCTTATTATACTCAAATTTAGTTGAATTCAGTATTAAAAATATATTATACCCCACTACTTCTCAACCCCCGAGGGTTATATGGCTCTCACTGAAATAAATTTCCAAATATTTTGCTTTCATGGCTCTCTGAGTAGTGGGTAGGGAGATCTTTTTGACTTGGTTGTTTTATAAGTAGCTCGCTTGCTGAAAAAGTGTGAGCACCCCTGGTCTGGAGCAACAAGCACCTGAGGCAAAGCACCAAAATCAGTGTGTACAGAGCTATCAGACTGTCTATTCTCCTTTTTGGGTCTGAAACATGGGTCACCTATCGCCAACATCTACGACTCCTTGAACGCTTTCATCAGCGCTTTCTTCACACAATCCTAAATATACACTGGACCGACTATGTGACTAATGTTGCTGTCCTTGAGCAAGCAGGGATCACCAGCATTGAGGCCATGCTGTTGAGAACACAGCTGCGCTGGGCAGGGCACGTCTCTAGGATGGAGGACCACCGCCTCCCAAAGATACTACTCTATGGTGAACTCGCCACAGGTCAGCGCAAGAGAGGCGCCCTAAAAAAGAGATATAAGGACTCCCTGAAACAACATCTCAGGCTCGGCCGGATTGATCACCAACAATAGTCCACCCTGACCTCACTTCGGGAGGCATGGAGACGCACTATCCATAATGCTGCGGCCTCTTTCGAGAAGACACAGCGAACGGGTCTTGAAGAGAAACGACAACGCAGAAAGAACCACAACTTGGAAACAACATCACCCAAGGAGACTTTCTGCTGTGCTTTCTGCAACCGAACTTGCCTATCTCAGATTGGCCTTTTTAGTCATCAACGCGCTTGTAAAAAGCGTGGTATGAGTCCTTCATAAGAATCTTCGTTTACGAAGTAATGCCGAGAGAGAGAGATGATGATGATGATGATGATTATTATTATTCTTACTCACATGCAGGCATGTAGCCAGGGGGGGAGCTAAGGGGGCTTCAGCCCCCCCCCCGAAATTCTCAGGGTGGTCCGCGAAAAGGCCTTACTGGTACATTATTTAAACTGTTATGTTTATTCATATCATGATCTGATCACCATGCTCATTATATCCCACATTCATGGGGTTATTGGGATAACAATACAAAAGGTTTGCTAGGGTAGACCCTCTTCCACCCAGTCTCAGCCCCCCGAACCAAACTCAGCCCCCCGAATCAAATTCCTGGCTACGGCCCTGCTCACGTGCCACATTTCCGTAACACATAAGATGGGACATTGCTATATCATAAACCTGGTGGCTCTTAAAAGGGGAAATCTGTAACTTAGGCAGTGCTTAGTTGTGATAAATAAAAGGAATTGAAGCTGTAAAGGCCAATGGAAAAAATGTCAGGGTGGAGAGGAATAGTTGTGTTTTGCCTTTGCTCTGCTTTCCTCCTGATGAAAAGGAATGGGATTCCTGGGAAATGTCGACTGCAGGCGAGGGGACCCCTTTGGCGATCATTCCTCTTTTATCATGACAAGCGTTAACTGTTGGTTTTTCAAAGTAGTGTTTGAAAATCATACAGCTGAAAGAGCGAACGAGTCAAAGGGAATCATTTCAGGGCTTTGGAAAACATGTCCTCTGAGGAACGATGGAAGAAATTGATGTTTAGCCTAGAGAAGAAAAGAACAAGATGGGAAATGCGAGCGCTCTTCAAACACCTGGAGGATTCCAGCCCGGAAGAGGGCAAAGGCTTATTCTGTCTCGTTCTTTCTTCCACCTTATATATCCTGCAGGACTACATCTAATAGGGTTAAGTTGCAATAGGCAGCTTTTGTCTTTAACACGGGAAGAAAATGCTCAGCACGAAAACAGTGTTTGACAAGGTGCTTTTGGACCTCCTTCTTTCAAGCCAAGGCTGGATGGTCATCTGTCAAACATTCTTGAGCTCTAGTTCCTTGTCCATATTATTTGTTTGTTTGTTTGTTTGTTGTTTATATCAATATACCGCCCTTCCCAAATTGGCTCAGGGTGGTTTACAAAATGCACAAGGTAACATAGCACTAAAACGATAGGAACATTAAAAAGCGTAAAAACAATGTTGCGTGTGCAAGCGTGACACACCTAGCGCCAAGAAATATGCAGACACAATTGGATGGATAAAAATGGCCACAACTCATTTATTGAAAACAGGAATGAAGGGTTGGCGGCCATGCTTGGGTCCTGGCAGGGGCGGTCCGAGCTCTCTCGGGGGTAAGCGAACATTATTTTGGCGCCCGGGCGCCCCAATGTGCGCTCCATTGTGAGGCGCCGCGGTCGCCGCCCTGCTGCTGCGCTGCGCTCTGCAGTTCGCAAGATGCGCAGTGCCTACGGACCTCTCTTGAGGTCCGTAGGCACTGCGCATGCGCGCGAAACCGCGGAGCGCAGCGCAGCAGCAGGGCGGGCGGCGCCGCGGCGCCTCACAATGGCGCCCCACCCCGGAGCGTCCAAGATGGCGCTCTACGTGGCCGCGTAGGCCGCGTAATGGCAAAGACCGCCCCTGGGTCCTGGATCAAGGTAGAACAGCCCCAACGAATGTCCAAAGGTGTTAGCAAGCCTGGGGTGTGAGCAGCCCAATGCCTGTCCATGGAAACTCAGCACCCCAGGGGGCCTGGGCGTTATCCCCCTACCAACCAAGGGGCGATAAGCCAACCTGATCCAGGGGGCAAGCCACATGCCACACGCCAAACACGAGTTGCGACAAAGAACGTAACAAAATATAACACACTGAACAGGGTAACAATAAAAGCAGATAAGTGAAAAGACCCCAACAAGCAATGCAATAAGTAGGGAGGGTGGGAGGCAAAACAAGCCTGCCTCCGAATGAGGCCAGGCAGTTCCGGGCAGCCTGCAAGTGCTGCCCAGGCGGAAGTGCGGGCTGGCCGGAAACAGGGCGGGGGCAGGGCAGAGCCAGCCCCCTCGTTGGCCGGCCGGCCTCAATGGCGGGAAGCTTTCCCGCCACACAGGGGACTTCTGGGGGAAAGAAGCCCCCTCAGGCAACGAAGATGTCGGGAGGGCAATGCTGCCCCGCAACCAGCTTGGCTGATGAGTCAGCCAAGGCCATTTCTGTCAGCATACAGATTGACATGGCTAAAAGAATGAATGCCTGCCGGAAGAGAACTGTCTGTCTTACACGTCTTCCGGAAGGCTGGTAGCTCGTTTATCGCCCGAACTTCCGCCGCAAGGCATTCCACCGGCTCGGTGCGATGATGGAAAAGGCTCTCTGCCTGGTTGATGACAAGTGAAAGGACCTAATGGAAGGGACATGTAACAGGTTTTGGTCCTCTGACCGAAGGGATCTCTGGGGAGCATATGGGAGTAGACAGTCCCTCAAGTACACCGGCCCTAGGCCATATAGGGCCTTAAAGGTCAAGACCAACACTTTGAAGGTGATCCGGTACTTGATTGGCAACCAGTGCAGTTGCTGCAGAGTTGGAGTGATATGGCTCCTGGCCGGTACTCCCACCAGGAGTCTAGCTGCTGCATTCTGCACCAGTTTGAGTTTCCGGATAACTGCCAAAGGTAGACCCATGGAGAGGGCGTTACAGTAGTCTAGCCTCGAGATGACCGTTGCCTGGATCACCGTAGCTAGATCACTCCCGGTAAGGTATGGCGCCAGCTGCCTAGCCTGTCGCAGGTCGAAAAAGTCGGATCTGCTGACAGTGGAGACCTGGGCCTCCATCGTCAGCAGTAGGTCCAATTGGACCCCCAGACTCTTTACTAAGGGTGACAGGCGTAATGCCTCGCCGTCCAGAGTAGGCAGCCGGATCTCACACACACACACACACACACCCCCGGGAGACCCAGCCATAGGATCTCCGTTTTCGATGGATTCACTCTCAACCGGCTGGCACGTAGCCAACCAGTCACGGCTTCAAGACACCGCTGGAAATTATCGGGGACCGAGTCCGGCCGGCCATCCTCAGCACCAGCTGGGTGTCATCAGCGTACTGATGACACTCCAGACCAAAATCAGTTTGGCAAGTGGCCGCATATAGATGTTAATAATAAAGGGGAGAGAATAGAGACCCCACAGTTTAGAAGGAGCCTCTCGGCATGTGCCTTTTAGCTGAACCTTGATCCGTTTCTGCTGGCTGAATTTTGGGAGGACCCCAGATCCATTTTCACACGCCTCTCAAAAATAGGTGGCTAGTCGAATAGCCATTTTCAGTCTGCCACTGTAAAATGTGGCTAGATCCAGCACATTGGCAGCAATGGGAGGGCTTCCAGCATTCCACTTCCTGTCATTTTCCCAGGCTCCCCTTCCTGTTATTTTTAGGGCTATTGGGATGAAAATGACCACACTTTTTTTTTTAAAAAAGCCTTTATTAAATTTCAATATAACAAACAGAGAAACAGAAAAAAATAAAATAGATACAGAATTAAAACAAAAATTAAAACTAACTAGCATCTACATATCACAATCAAAAGTTATAGAGGGATAAGCACCAGGAATGTGGCGCAGCTGGCTAAGTGTCAGCTGCATAAGTGTCACGATCACGGACCTGGCGGGCCCCTTAAACACACACACAGAGACGTACTGAAGGCTAACTAGTTTATTGAGTATAAAATCAAGTTCAAAGAGTATATAGTCCAAAGATAAGTAATAGTCCAAAAGGTATTAGCAAAATTGTCCAAAGTAAACTTAGCAAACGGCTTGAAGCTTGGCAAGGCTCCGCAATGCAATGCGGTTCAGGAAACAGGGACAAGGCTCCGCAATTCCATGCGGTTCAGGAAACAAGGACAAGGCTCCGCAATCCCATGCGGTACAGGAACAAGGCAATAGCAAGGCAAGGCTTGATGACCACCACAGGCTTGTGGTCTCACTCCGTTTCGCCTAGTCAGGAAAGACGTGGCCAGAGAACTGAGGAAAGATTCCCACGGGACGTATACTTAATCCTTCGGCCGAGGTCCGCGCCGCTCTAGGCTTCTGCGTCTCCAATCTCCACTCACGGACCTCGGCCGGTCTAGCACTCTAGACCAAGCCCTCCTCGTAGATTCTATGTCCCGTCTCCTATCAAAGGTTCGACCTTGCCTTTCAGCAGATGTGTCGCTATCATCTTGGGAGCTCTCCTCCCGAGCACTTTCCCACTCGGGTTCTGCCATGTTTACATTCTGATCCTCTTGCGAATTCCTCCCCCCCGGGTGTTCATAACTCCCTTCGCTGTTTCCCATGTCCACCTGGTAATCTGATTCATCGCTCTCTCCAAACAACATATCATCCCATGCCAGGCTCTCTGCAACGGAACGAGGCCCATCTGAAGGGCCCTGTGCTTCGCCCCAGTCATCTAGCTCATCCTCTGAATCAATCTCCGCTGCTGCAGGCCCTAATGCTAATGGAACCCCGGGACCGCTTCCCAGCCCTCCCGGCGCAAACGAGCCTGGCTGTGCTACAATAAGATCTCTCTGACCAGTAGGTTATGAGTTCGAGGCCTGCCCGGGTCAAGGTGTGTGCTCAACGTTTAAGTGTAGTCTGCTGTGGACTTTTGCAGCCCGAAAGACAGTTGCATCTGTCAAGTAGGAGATAAAGGTACCACATTAAGTGGGGAGGCAAATTTTGACTGAATTATGAGGCCATTAAAGAACTCCAGGAATGCTGAGAATGCGGAAGGAACAACAAGGGACTCTGGGAACGCTGAGAGATGAGGAGTGCGTCAGCTCCCCCTGGTGGCCAGAGTTTGCCTCTGTTCCTCTATATGTGTGTACTGTGTATGTGGAAACAGCAGGGATTGCTTGCTAAGTATGTGTACCTGTAATCCGCTCTGAGTCCCCTTTGGGGTTAGAAGAGCGGAATATAAATAAAGTAAAGTAAAGTAAAATAAATAAATAAATAAGGGGATATGGGGGATGGAGCAGGGAAAGGGGGACATTAGGAGGACACTAGGGGGCTGTTGGGGAGTACATATATTAAAGACTAATGAAAAGTGTTCCAAAAGATTTCGGAAGATGAAAGCATCCTAACTGTCTAGATATAATTTCAGTCCCACATATTAAGAACTTTCTTCCCATTCCCATCTTATGTTCAATCGTCATATTTACTTTTCTAACTCCTGTATTATAGATATAAACAGAAAGAAAATAGAAGAGAGACCCCCCAAAAAAGACCAAAGATATGATTATTTGTAAACTTCTTAAAGTATTTTAAAATCCACATTAAATTCTAACTCAGGGGTGGGCAATTATTTTTTCCAAGGGGCCACACAAGAACCAAAAATATTATGGAGGGCCGCGCCTAAAGGCTGAACTACATTCTACATAATATCAATTGAATTTCTTTAATAATAATAATAAAAATAATAAAGCTGGCCCTACCCCTCAAAGCTGGCCCTACCCCTCGCCTGCAAGCAATGGAAGAGGCAGAAGAGAAGGGGGGAGAGCGCAAGGCAGAAGAGAAGGGAGGGGGGAAAGAGTGCGAGGTAAGAGGGAGAGGGAAAGAGCACGAGGCAGAAGAGAAGGGAGGTGTTACATCCCAGCCTGCCTCAGGCCCTCAGCAAGACCAACGCCATGTTAAATCACCAGCCTCAGAGAGGCCTGCAAAGCCTAAAACCAAGATGCTACAGGAGCCCATAGTTTATCCAGTGTTCAAGGACAGAAACCGCTCAGCTCCAACGCGGGCTGATAAGAACCGGGAGATAGGAAGAGATGAGTTAACTCCCAACCATCCAAGTGCCTGTGTTAATTGGGTTGGCATACCAATCCCATGCGGAAGATGTGAGAAGGCCCAGCTGGAGAACTGTTATGAGAACTAGTTACGACGTACAGTGCGTCGTAACTATCAAAGACTGGGAGACCTATTTAAGCTAGGTCGGGAAGATGAGTGCCATCTTTCGCCAATGTTTAGCATCAAGCCAAGTCTTCACGGAACTCCGCCTGGGCTTCGGGCCTTCTAGCTTTTGGACTCTGTTTGTCAAGCCTTTGTGCCAAGAACTTTTCCTGGATTAGCCCATTGGGGCATTAAGACTCTCTTTACTTTTGATTCTGTTTGCCAATGAACTATTGCCCTGCAACCCTGCTTTACTTTTGGACAATTGTGCTGCTATCTTTTGATGCTTGAGAGCATCAATCTATATATATATAAAAGGGAAGTGGTCGTGCAACGGGGCAAATGCACGCCAAAACTACATTTCCCACACAAAAAACAAAACCCAGGGCCACTCATCCCCACCCCGAGGTACATCAACCACCCACTGAAACACCCCTACACACAACACAAAGCCCCCAAAACATCCCCCGAAAAACTACATTACTACGCATGCGCAAAACACCCCAGACACACAAAACGGCCGCCATAGAAACATCACAATACCAAGCATGCGCAACATCCCACGCCATGCCCCCCTCCTCCGCCGCTTACTAACCACTCCTGCGACCAACGAGGCGACATCCTCCACGCGGCTCCCGGGACCCAACAGCACACATCCCGGGAGGACGCCGCTGCGGTCCCGCCCGCACGACCCTCCACCAGGAGAGACAACAAAACGGCGAGGGAGAACAGCGCAGCCATGGGACTACAACTCCCAGAAGGCTCCGCGCGGCACACTCGAAATAAGGGCGGAGACAGCACCGGAAATAGCCAACAATGCTAGCGCAGAGCATTCTGGGAGCCGTAGTCCCCTGCCCGGACACGCCTTCTCCACCATGCCCGCTTCCTCCGCCCCCTCCGCAGCCTCCTCCCGTCCTCCCCCGGGGCCGGGGCCGGGAGGGAAGCCGCACCGTCTCTCTCCCTTCCGCCTCCTCTTCGGCCAGCGGAATGGAGGCGGCGGGTAGCGGCGGAGAGCCCTTTGCCACCTCTCCTCCGGTGGCCGAAGAGCAGGCTGAAGGGGAACCGGCCAACCCCTCTCCCTGCGGCCTCCGCTGCCCGAGGAGGAGGCCGCAGGGAGAGGGGTTGCCCGGTTCCCCTTCGGCCTCCTCTTCGGCCACCGGAGGAGAGGCGGCAAAGGGCTCTCCGCCGCTACCGCCGCCTCCATTCCGCTGGCCGGGGATGAGGCTGAGGGGGAGCCGCAACGTCTCTCTCCCTGCGGCCTCCTCTTCGGCCAGCGGAAAGTAAGCCGCGGCCGGCGTAGGAGAGCCCTTAACCGCCTCTCCTCCACTGCCCGAGGAGAGGGCCGCGGGGGAAGGAAATCGAGCGCTTCCCCATTGCCCTCCTCTTTGGCCTCCTCCTCTACACATACACACACACACATAAAAACAAAACAACATATAAAAACCCACAAAAAAAACATATAAAAACACAACCACATACAAACACATATATCTACACACCTAAACATACACATCCACACTAATACATACACAAATAAACACACACATATCCCCACCTCTCCATATATACACATACATAAATATACATACACAAACACACACATATATAAACACGTAATCAAACACGAAACACCCACAGATAACTACACACAAATACATACACACATACCAACAACTATACACACACAAACACACACACATATATATACACACACACAAAAACACACACACCAATACCTCCGCACACACATGCACACAAACCCCCAAAAAACCATACACACATACAACTAAAAACACACATACACACACATATATATACACACAACAAACATGCTCACATCACTTCCACAACAAACATACCCTGACATTCTCACATCACCAACATAGGGCACAGCAACGCGTGCCGGGTTCAGCTAGTAGACTATAATCCTAGCCTCTTTACTTTATTCATTTATTCTAAATAAAGCATTTAACCACGGCTGGTCTCAAGTGGTTTACTGAGGGGTCCTTCAGGTCTACGGTACAACAGGAGGGGGGAAAGAGCACGAGGCAAGAGGGAGGGGGAGAAAGCACGAGGCAGAAGAGAAGAGAGGGGGGAAGAGCATGAGGAAGAAGAGAAGGGAGGGGGAGAGAGCACGAGGCAGAAGAGAAGGGAGGGGGAAAGAGCATGAGGCAAAAGAGGGGGGAGCGCAAGGTAGGGGAGAGTGCGCAAGGCAGAAGGGAAGGGAGGAGGAGAGCGAAGGCATGCTCTGCAGCGGCACTTGCTCCTGGCTTCCTCCTCTTCTCCCCCCTCCGTTGGCCGCTCTGTCTGCCTGTCTACCTGCCGGGCCCCTTACGCGGGCCGGCCAGAATTGGCCGGCGGGCCACATGCGGGCTGCGGGCCGTGAAATGCCCAGGTCTGTTCTAACTTATAGTCAATCTTTTACTTTGTTCCAGTCACTTCTTATTATATTTTCTTTGTCCCTATTCCTCAATGATTCTGACAGCCAATCCATCCAAAAATCCAAAAATGTTCATATTATTTACAACTGCTGCAAAAATATTATTTGCAAAAAATTGGAAATCGAATAGAGTTCCCACAAGGGATGAGTGGGTACGAAAAGTATATGATGTGATACAGATGAATGACCACACTTTGAGGTTACATCAACCACTGTATCACTTATTTCTTCGTCCAACTCCTTATCTAATGGTGCAGTTTCTGGCTCCTCTGTCTGGCCTTGAAGGCCTGTGTGGCAGTGAAAGGCTGTTTTAATACCGTGCTGCCACCAAGTATTGTGGTGAGGGCTCGCCTTATTCTCTAGGCTGGGCAAAGTGTCAGGGAACTTTTATATTTAACTACTGGAGAGGTTTCTCTTCTTTTACGCTGCCACCATTTAACCCAGGGAGGTTTGAAACACCAGGAGGCAGGAGTGGATGAACAAGAGAACAAAGTTTATTTTAACAACCTGTGAGAGATTCACAGGCACTTTTGCGTAATGGTTACAATGAAACGTTGGAACGTGTGGTTACTTAAAAACTTGCACAAACTTAAACAAAGTTACATTCTACGTAGCACCCCAGATAATACTGTGCTAAGGTATTATCTGCTGACTACAACTACCTGACTCTGCTTCCTCTCAGAGTCCTAAAAAAAACCCAGCACAAAGCTGCTAACTCTCTCAAGAGCCTAACTCACTCTGACCTTCTCTGTCAGAGACCAACCATCAACTCCCTCCAGAGTTCCGTGGCCTCCCTAGCTGCCTAACTGCTCACCAACTGCCAGTTTTCAAAATTCTAACCGACATCTTACCCCTGGTGCCTGGCCCAACTGCCTACTGGCTCCCTAAGGTTCCATGTCCCTTTTCTCCAGGCTATCTCTAACTCAGCCCAACTGGGAACCCAACCTTAAAATGGCCGTTCATCCAAAACAGACCATTAACTGGCCAACCCACCAAAGGGGCTTTTCCACTGAGCTTCTTCTGGCCCAAAATATAGGCAATTCGTCACAGCCTGCACTTTCCAAGTCAGATTTCTCATCATTTTCCTGACTTGAATCTTCCCACTTCGAGCCCCAGGAAATCCCACGGGCAATCCCACAATCCTCTCTAAATCATCAGTGAACCCATCAGCTTCAAGAGCCGCAGGCTGTACTACAACAAGTAAAATATTACTGAGCATATATGTTGGTCTCCCCCAGATTGTGGTTAAGAAAGAGAAGCATCCTTGACCCTTTGCATCAAATAGCCCGGTGCTTTGACCAAGCCAGTTCATACCACTGATAATGCAGTGAAAGATACAAGGCATTTCACTAAATCATTAAATCATGCCCTGCTAGAGGAAAACCCAGCAAAACACATCTTTTGACCAGAAATGCACGGAGTCATTGGCATTTTTGCTCAGTAGCCTCCAGCCCTAAAGCAGCCGGAAGAGAAAGAAGAAAAAGCGTTTTCTCGACCGCAGCTGGGTCCCCTTCACCAGCGCCTCAGGCTGCTGACCCTCAAAGGACGCCAGCTGTAGCCAAATCAGCAGTCGGCTGGCTCTTTCGCTCCTGACCGCTGCTGAGGCCAGGAAAACACGAGAGAAGCAGAGAGAGAGAGAGAAAAAAAGAGAAGCAACAGATTTGGTGGCACTCAAAGCCTGGCTTGAAAGTTCGCAGCTCTCTGCACTTGATTCATTTATTTTGCAAAACCATTTCTGCTGCGTGGGTGAAATACGCACAACCCTGCAGATGTTGTTAAACCAAAGGCACACAAGCCTGATGTGTGCAAGGCAAGCTTCATCTCCAGCACAACCCCTGGCCTATCAACTCACCATCTTCTACAAAGATTGTTTTTTCTCCCACAGGATATGAATTGGTTTGTAGCTCCCCCGCTTCCCATGAAGCATCCACACACCATCTGGTCTTTCGACACCTTGTAAATAGGCAAGATGCTATCTCAGGGCCCATCTACACAGACCTTTTATCCTGAGAGAGGCGAACCAGCTCCATGGTGGTTGCGTGATGCATGGAGCCCTTGGCGCAGCACATTAAACTGCTGAGCTGCTTAACTTGCTGACTGAAAGGTCAGTGGTTCGAATCCAGGAAGCGGGGTGAGCTCCCACTGTTGGGCCCAGCCTCTGCCAACCTAGCAGTTCGAAAACATGCATTTGTGAGTGTTATTGTAGCACAGCAGTTCTCGTTTGTGCCTGGAGGGCAGGGGACAGGACCTGGGGTCCCATTAGCATTAGAACCAGCAGTGCCAGAACATGATTCAGAGGATGAGCTAGATGATTGGGGCGAAGGGCAGCTTTCCCCTCAGGGGCCTCTTTCGCCCACAGAGAGCTTGGCCTGGGAAGAAATGTGTTTTGGTCCTAGGGAAGATTCAGATAACCAGGTGCAGTTAGATAGCGATTCTGGGAGTTATGAACATCCGGGAGGAAGATCTTCTCAGGAGCCTCCTGAGGAAGATATGGAAGAAGGCGCATGGGAAACGACTAGGGAGGAGAGCTCTCAGGGAGATAGAAGCACAGCTGTGGAAAGACAAGGCCGAACCTTTGATAGGAGACGGAACATAGAGTCTAGCAGAAGGGAATGGTCAAAGAGCATAGACCGGCCGAGGTCCGTGAGCAGCGATTGGAGACGCAGAAGCCTAGAGCGTCGGGGACCTCGGCCGAAGGATTAAGTATAGGATCCGTGGGAACGAATCCTCAGTGCTCCGGCCACGTCTTACTTGAATAGGCGTGAAGCGGAGTGGGACCACGAAGCTTTGCCAAGTCTTACCTTGTTCCTGATCCGCATCGTTTGCCAAGTCTTACCTTGTTCCTGATCCGCATCGTTTTGCGGAGCCTTGCCCTGTTTCCTGATCCGCATCGGTTGCGGAGCCTTGCTAAGCTTTTGCCTATTTGCTACGTTATTTTGGACTTTGTTACTTCAAGCCTTTCGGATTGCTTTTATATTCTATTGGACATTATTCTTTGGAACTGTTTTTATATTCAATAAAGTAGTTAGCCTTCAGTCCGTCTCCGTGTGTGTGATTAAGGGGCCGGTCAAGTCCTTGCATCGTGACAGTTGGCCGGAGCACTCCTGAACCCCTTATCACACCACGGGACGCCCGAAGCGACCCACGGCGTTAGCAGCCATGGCCAACTTGTCGGACGCGCAAGTGGCGGCGTTACAACAGGAGGTGGGAGAGCTGAGGACCAGGGCCGGGCGCCACCCGGGAGTGAGCGCGCCTGCCTGCTTCGGGGGCAATCCCGCACAAGTCGAGGTGTTCCTCTGCCAAGTGGACCTATATTTGGAGTTGCGACCCACAGAGTTTGCCACCGACCGAGCCAAGGTGGGGTTTATTTTTAACCTGATGGAGGGAACGGCAGCGACGTGGGCTACTTCGTTGATCCGGGCCCAGTCTCCCCATGTGAACACGCCAAGGGCGTTCATGGATGCTATCCGGGCGACCTGGGGGCCACCTGTGAATGAAGAGCTGGCTGAGCGTGATCTAGCCCGGCTGACGATGAAGGACTTGTCCCTGTCTCAATACATTTCCCGTTTTCGAGTGCTGGCTGCCCAGGTGCAGTGGAACCTTTCGGCATTGCGTTACCACTACTGCCCACGGAGTTACAACAAGAGCTGTTGAAGCATGCACGACCCGCGGATCTGGAGGCAGCGATCGCCTTGAGTCTACGTGTCGACTCAACGTCTTACTTGAATAGGCGTGAAGCGGAGTGGGACCATGAAGCTGAGCCAGCCTGTGGTCATCAAGCTTTGCCAAGTCTTACCTTGTTCCTGATCCGCATCATTTTGCGGAGCCTTGCCCTGTTTCCTGATCCGCATCGGTTGCGGAGCCTTGCTAAGCTTTTGCCTATTTGCTACGTTATTTTGGACTTTGTCACTTCAAGCCTTTCGGATTGCTTTTATATTCTATTGGACATTATTCTTTGGAACTGTTTTTATATTCAATAAAGTAGTTAGCCTTCAGTCCGTCTCCGTGTGTGTGATTAAGGGGCCGGTCAAGTCCTTGCATCGTGACAGTTATTTAAAATTAATTTATTTTTAAAAAACTTTTATACCTCGGCCTTCTCACCTCCGAAGAGGGACTCAGACCAGCAAACGGCAAGTATTCAATGCTAACATTTAAAATCTAAAAACATAAATTTACAATAAAATTATCAAATACAATACAATCAATACATTTTAAAAGCCTTTCGCCAAAGTAAAATCAAGTCCAATTTCATCCATATATTCGGTCCGTATCAAGTGGTTGGCGACTTTAGTCGCTTCGCGATCTCCTCCTTCATTCTGCGAAGGCCTCATTGCACAGCCACGTTTTCACCTGCTTCCTAAAAGTCAGGAGGGAGGGGGCAGATCTAATTTCATTTGGGAGGGAATTCCACAGCCGGGGGGGCCGCCACAGAAAAGGCCCTGTCCCTCATCCCTACCAGACGTGCCTGCGAAGGTGGTGAGACCGAGAGCAGGGCCTCTCCAGACGATCTTAGCACTCTTGACGGTTCATAGGGGAGAATACGTTCGGACAGGTAAACTGGGCCGGAACCGTATAGGGTTTTGTAGGTCAACACCAGCACTTTGAATTGTGTTCAATAGCTAATTGGCAGCCAGTGGAGCTGGCGCAACAGGGGAGTTGTGTGCTCCCTGTACCCCGCTTCCGTTAGTAGTCTGGCTGCTGCGCGCTGGACTAATTGCAGCTTCCGGGCAGTCTTAAGAGGCAACCCCATGTAGAGAGCATTGCAATAGTCTATACGGGATGTAACCAGTGCATGGACCACCATGTAGGTACTGCTTCGGCACTCCATGCAGTCATGCTGGCCATATGACCTTGGAGTGTCTGTCTACCTACAACGCCAGCTCTTCAGCTTAGAAATAGAGATAAAACCAATCCCCAGAGTCGGACATGACTAGATTTAATGTTAGGGAGAAACATTTACCTTTACTTAACATAAATCACAAGTTGCTCCGAATGTTCCCCATGAATCCAGAGCAAACCATGACTCCAAATAGTTATGCCACTTCCTATTTGGGATGTGGCTTATTTATTTATTTATATCAAATATTTATACCCCGCTCTTCTCTACCCTCAAAGGGGGACTCAGGGCAGCTTACAACCAGCAACGATTCAATGCCCCACATATACAATCAACAAAAAACAACAATCACACAATAAATAATGCATTAATCAGATTAAAAACCAATTAAAAGTACAAATAGTCCAAGTTCTGCAATCACAAATTCATCCGAAGCCAGTCCATAGTCCGTTCTCATAACACTGTCATCATTGTATTGTCCGCCTGCTACCAGAATATCTAACCAAATGCCTATGCCATAGCCACGACTTCAACTTTATCCTAAAGGAAAGGAGGGAAGAAGTTGACCCAATTTTTCTGGGGAGCGAGTTCCATGGCCACCACCGAGAAGGCCCTGTCTGTTGTCCCCACCAGACGTATTTGCAACAAAGGTGGGATTGAGAGCAGGGCCTCCCCGGAAGATCATAAATTTCAAGGTGGGACATAAGGGGAGATACATTCGGATAGGTAAGCTGGGCCAGAACCGTATAGGGCATTAGCTGTTTTACACTGCTATCACACTTTTCCTTGGCATGGCATAGGCTCTGTGTCAGGGATTGTGGCAGACTCGCAGTCTTATTGTCTTCAAATAGTACTTTGGGAACATATATACAATTTGTACAACAATTATGTGTCCCGTGTTGACATTTATGACATGGCTTCAATGGACACTCTGTTTAGAACTATTTTGGTTCAATAGTGGAAGTTTGTGGAAGAGGCTTCATACTGTTACAGACTGCTTGCTTTTTGCTTCCTCTTGCATCCAAATACTTTGTCAAAGAACTAAAAAAGAACCCAGTGTGGAAAAGAGAAGTGCCACGTGTGTTTGACACACTTCACCATGTGTCTCGCATCAACGATATTAACATTACTTTCCAAGAGGGAAAGCTACGAGGGTGGATCAATAAGTCCGTGACTTTTTGAATTTCCCGCCTCCTAACTGAAAGGGCAACACTGCTCCTGTCAACAGGCATTTGTCGGTTGACTCCTGTCAAAATTGGAACAGGCTGCGTCATTTAGTTTGTGTTTGACAGCCATTGATAGCAGACTACCACGTGATTTGAGGAGAAAATGGAAAAAAGTGAATTTTGTGTGCTCACTAAGCATTTTTTTGCGGGGAAAAACCATCACTCAAACCAAGGCTAAGCTTGATAAATACGATGGGGACTCTGCACCATCCATTTCAATGGTTAAAAAGTGGTTTACTGAATTTCGTTGTGGCCGTACAAGCATGCTGAACGTTCTGGACGCCCAGTTGAGGTCTCTACACCCGAAACAATTGAAAAAATTCACGATATGTGGTTGGCCGATCGGAGATGGAAAGTGTGAGAGATTGTGGAAGCCATAGGCATCTCACGTGGCTCAGTGGTTTCAATATTAAATGATCACTTGGGTAAGAGAAAGCTTTTCGCAAGATAGGTGCCGCGTTTGCTCACAATCAGCCAGAAACGCAATCCTGTGACAATTTTGCAGGAGTGTTTGGCATTGTTCAACCGCAATATGGATGAGCTTTTGCGTCATTTCGTAACCGTGGACGAAACGTGGATCCACCACAACACAGCAGAGACCAAACAGCAGTCAAAACAGTGGGTTTCTCGGGGTGAATCGGCGCCAAAGAAGGCCAAGGTGGGTTTGTCTGCCAATAAAGTCATGGCGACCGTTTTTTGGGATGCATGCGGTATAATACACATTGACTACCTTCAAAAGGGTGAAACAATCAATGGCAAATATTATGCCAAATTATTGGGTCGATTTAATGAGGATTTGGAAAAATAACGACCGCATTTGGCCAAGAAAAAAGTTCTTTTGCACCAGGACAATGCAAGGGTGCACACATGTGCAATTGCCATGGCAACAATCCATGAATTGGGATACGAATTGCTCCCTCATCCGCCCTATTCTCCGGATTTATCCCCAAGTGACTATTTCTTGTTTCCAGACCTGAAGAAATGGTTCGGCGGAAAGAGATTTGACTCCAACAATGACATCATCTCACAAACAAATACCTATTTTGTTGACCTCGACAAATCTTATTTTTTGGAAGGGATAAAAAAAAACGGAGAAACGTTGGACGAAGTGTATAGAGCTCAAAGGAGACTACGTTGAAAAATAAAATGATTTTTTTATCCAAAAACCTGTGTTTCATTCAAAAAGTCACGGACTTACTGACCCACCCTCATACTAACATTACTTTCCTAGAAAGAAAGCTACAAGGGAGACATTATTGGACTCGTCATTTACACCGTGTGGATATTTACTTTTGCAGCTATCAACAGGGATGTATTACTCAACAGCCCATTTGGGGTACATCAACTCTCTGACAGCTTACAGAATCTTGCAAAGCTGTGTGAGTCTAATGACTCAAAGCCACAAGGAGGAAAGGAAATCCCTTGTTAAAAAAAAAGTCCAAGGATTACCATACTTCAAACCAATGTCCAGAGCAGAATGTAGTTTAATATTCAGGCCTCTCCAAAAACTGCAATGCTGTTCTCTTATCCATGGCTCAAAAGGCAAGATTAAAATGAGCAAAAGGAGGTCTAATTGATGTTTTTTGTTGCTCTCTCCTTCTTGGCCGTCAATCCATATGCTTGCCCTAAAGGAGAAGACAAAGCGAATGAAGTCCATTATGCCAGCGTTTTTCAACCTTTTTTGAGCCGCGGCACATTTTTTACATTTACAAAATCCTGGGGCACACTACCAACCAAAATGACACAAAATGACACTCTAACACAGTAATACATCTAGTTAATATGTTTTAAAATGTATTAATACACTCAGTGTGAAACCTGGGCCTGTTTCGATGAACACAACATAGATATCCTGGCAGGAATGGCAGAAAGACACAAACTTCCCACACAGAACTCCCATAGCCAAGAGAAAATACTATCAGAGTTTGGTGGGCATTGACCTTGGGTTTTGGAGTTGTAGTTCACCTATATCCAGAGAGCACTGTGGACTCAAACAATGTTGGATCAGGACCAAACTTGGCATGAATACTCAATATGCCCAAATGTGAACACAGATGGAGTTTGGGGGAAATAGATCTTGACATTTGGGAGTTACAGTTTCTGGGATTTATAGTTAACACACAATCAAAGAGCATCCTGAACTCTTGCAACAATGGAATTGAACCAAACTTGGCATATTGAACTCTCATTACCAACAGAAAGTACTGAAAGGGTTTGCTTGGGAATTGACCTTGAGAATGGAAGTTGTAGTACACCTACACCCAGAGAGCACTGTGGACTCAAACAATGTTATGTTATGTTGTTGTTTGTTTTCTATCCAGAATCACAATGTTGGAAGGAGGTTCACCACTTTAAAGTCCCTAAAACAGGCATGGGAAAACTTTGGCCCTCTGGGTGCTTTGGACTTCAACTCCCACCATTCCTAACAGCCTGAGGCCCTTTCCTGCTTAAGTGGCTGAGGGGGGGAAAGGAACAGGGCCTGAGGCTGCTAGGAATGGTGGGAGTTGGAGTCCAAAACACCTGGAAGGTCCAAGTTTGCCCATGCCAGCTTTTGACAGAGACCCTTTCCTCCCCCTTCCCCTTCGCGCCCTTTCTTCCCCCTCCTGCCGAACACTTACTTTTTCTTCTACACTGCCGCTTCTGCCACCATTTTGATATGAGGGGCAGCGTGAACGTGTTCAGGAGGGGAGGGAGAGGGAGGAAGACATGACCCGTGCGGGTGCTACTATGCAGACTCACCCCAGAGCAAAGCAAGGCAAGGCGAGCAGAGCGAGGCTGGGAAGAAGGGAGCCCGAGTGGAGAAGAAAAAGTGTTTGGCAGGAGGGGGAAGAAAGGGTATTGGAGGTTCCAATTTCCCACGGAACACCTAATGATTGCTCACGGCACACTAGTGTGCCACGGCACACTGGTTGGGAAACACTGCATTATGCAATAGATACTCAAGGATGCTAACACCAGCTGTATTTGAGAGGTCATATGGAAAGACCTAAATAAATGTCACAATTTGCACTGCAGGTGAGCTTTGGAAAACAGACCACCTGTGTCTGCAATGGCATTGTTCTATAAAATTAAGGGTAACGAGGATCCAAACTTTATCGGAACCTCTTTGGGGATTTAATTTCTGAACACAGAGACACACAAAACCCCATCTACGAGTATTTCCAGTGCTACAGGCAGCGTGGCTTCTGCCACAGCTTTCCCTTGGGAGGAAGACGTGACCCGTGCGGGTGCAATTTGCCGCTATTTATTATCACTGAACCCTTGATTACTTGAGGGGCAGCAAAGTACAAGATGCTCATATGAGGAAGCCTTCTGCCATAAATACGAGCCAACAGTCTGAGAGAAAGAGAAGTGGCTGCAAGTTGGAGAGAGAGAGAAAGAGAAGACTAGTGTGGCCTACATTCTATTTCGTTGTCTGATAGAGTTGTGCTTTCGTGGTAAACCTTGCCCCGTTTCGTGTCCCAGCTTTCATTGGGGGCCCTGATCAATTTTTTGGGAGCCTTCCAAAATCAGGAGATTAGATATTTGTTTTCGGTTTCTGGCCTTGAAAATTGGACCATTATTTTGGGGGGGGGGGGGCTTTCCACCCATTGGCTCCCCTTCCCGGCATGCACTTCCATTCTTCTTACCTGGCTCCTGCTGTTTGTACTATTTTTTTCTGATTTGTTGTTCGGGCACGGCCCCATGTAAGCTGCTCCGAGTCCCCTTTGGGGAGATGGATGCGGGTTATAAATAAAGTATTATTATTATTATTTTAGAGTAAGATGCACTTGCAGGCATGCGTGCTTTTCAGACCTGCCTGCACGCTATGCCACGCACGCACTCTCCTTGGAAAGAGAGTGCATGTGTGCCATGGCGTGTAGGCCCAGAAAGTGTGTGTACCTGCAGGGGCTTCCAGCTGAGTATTTCTTACTCTCCCTATGAACCATTGAGATGTTTAACATCATCCGGAGAGGCCTGCTCTCGGTCCCGCCTTCTTCGCAGACGCGACTGGCGGGGACGAGAGACAGGGCCTTTTCAGTTGTGGCTCCTCGGTTTTGGAACGCCCTCCCTAGAGACATCAGATTGGCCCCCTCCCTCCTGATATTTCGCAAGAAAGTCAAGATCTGCCTGTTTGAGAGGGCATTTGCTGATTAAATATAACGGTTTAATTAGATATATGGAATGACGACGATGTGACGGAAAGTGATTTCAATGTGACGCTGAGAACTGTAACTGTATGTTTTTAATTGCTAATTGTTGTGTTATATGGTTATTGTTTTGTTTGTGTTTTGATTAGAGGGCAGAGATTGCCTTGTGTAAACCGCCCCGAGTCGCCTTCAGGCTGAGAGGGGCGCTATAGAAATGTGATAAATAAATAATACATAAGTAAGAGGCACTCAGCTGCATGCATGCTCCAGGTCTGCCTGCATGCCCCACCCCACATGCACTGTCTTTCCAAGGCTAAGAGGCAAGTTTGACTGCAGACGAAAGCAAGGCTTTTGTGTCAAGCAGATTTTCATGCAGGGAGGGGGCTTCCCATTTCATGCTCCCAAAGAAATGGAAGACACGAAAGAAGCAGTAGGAACGAATTCTGTGCACAATTCTATTATATGGGAGCTTCTTATAGAGACCAAATCTATGTCATGTGCGTTGATGCTTCCAAACTTCTCAACAGTTTTGCACCTTTGAGCATTTCCTTGCCTTGTGAAATCTCTGGGGTCTCCATAAACCAACTTGAAGGCATAGAGCAGGGGTGCCCACACTTTTTCAGCATGCGAGCTACTTTTTAAAAAACCAAGTCAAGAAGATCTACTTTGCGCGCGTGCACCATCCGCGCACCGCTTTTCCCGCGTGCCGCTCCTCCCGTGGGGCCGGCTCCTCCCACGGGGCATTGCGGGAATGACGGAGCGTGAGTTGGGGCCTTCGAAGGGAGGAGCCCGTGGGAGGAGCCGGCAGTGGGAACGAGGGAGTGCGAGGCGGAGCCTTTGAAGGCCCCGCCTCGCACTCCGTCGTTCCTGCAATGCCCCGCGGAAGGTGCCCGCACGCGAAAGGCACCGTTCGCATGACCGCGGATGGTGCCCCGCGCGCTGCAATCGACCTTTTTTAGACCTGCGATCGACTGGTCGACTTCGTGGGCAGCCCTGGCATAGAGAGATGCAGCAGCAGATCCATGGAGTGATAAATTTATTTATTTAGCACATTTGTATACCGCTCCCTTTCAGCCCAAAGGCGACTCGGGGTGGTTTACAACAACACCATAAAAGCAACATTTAGAACAAATTTAAAACATTCACACATTGATTAAAATCATAACAATAATAAAACCTCAGTACGTCTCTGAGATTAAAACATAGTCCGATCTCATAGTCAATTGTTCCAAATCCTATGTCAGTTACACTCCCGTTTCAAACGCCTGTTCAAATAGCCAAGTGCCTGACATCCCTGGAGTGCCTGACATCCCTGGAGGCGATCCAGGCCTGCAGCGGGAGCACTCGGCAACCTGCGCGAGCTGATCGCCCTGGTTCAAACAGCAACGTCTGCCAGGGGATTGTGCCAGGGATGGCAGGCACTCCATAGCAGGGCAATCAGCTGGTGAACGGCTGGGGGCGAGAGCGGGCGAAGGCCTGCAGCCTCTGATCACCTGCTGCTCTGCTCTCCTTTGCTGCGGTGGCGGCTGGGTGAGCTTTGTCATCCTCTGGGCTGGGTCCATTGGGCCATTCCATCTTGGGATCCTTCCTCTCTTGAGGATGTCAGCCTTCATCTTGGTTTGCACCTTGTCTTCTTGAATTTAATTTAATTTTAGTGGTTTTTATTATTATTTTATAATAATAATATAATAATATAATGAATAAAATAATATAATAATGTCTATATTATATTATAATTTCAATATATTATAATGTCTATATATATACTATAATATAATAATTATGATAATAATACTAATAATATATGAATATTTCTTGATATATTAATATGTTAATATTAATGATGTGTAATATATAGTAAATATAGTAAGTAAATAAATAAATAATGTAGATTATAATGTAGTTCAGCCTTTAGGTGCGACCCTCCATAATATTTTTTGGCTCTCGTGTGGCCCCTTGGAAAAAATAATTGCCCACCCCTGGGCTAAAGCCAGCACTTTGAATTGTGCCCGGTAGCAGGGGTGGTCCTACTGGTAGGCAAAGGACGCCGCTGCATGGGGCGCCATCTGGGTAAAGGGCGCATTCCCCCGCCCGCCAGACAGCATCCGGATGATGCTCCGCTTTTGGGCCTTGGGCGCTTCGACGCTGCGCCGTAGCAAACCTCCCTGCGTGCCGTCGGTATGGTGCCGAATAGGGAGTGCTGTGTTTGCAGGCTTCTGCGCCTGCGCATAGGAGCTTCTGGGCATGCGCGGAGGGGGGGCGCGTGCTGAATAGGGAGTGCTGTGTTTACAGGCTTCTGCGCCTGCGCACAGGAGCTTCTGGGCATGCGTGGAGGGGGGGTGCCAAAATAATGTTTTGGGGCGGGGTGCCAAAATAATGTTCGCTTACCATTTAAAATTACTTTAGACCGCCCCTGGCTGCCAGTTTGCTACCGGGCACAATTCAAAGTGCTGGCTTCAGCCCAGGGGTGGGCAATTATTTTTTCCATGTTCCCTGAAGAGAATGGATGAAGTAGCTCATTCCAAGGAAAGGTCCAAACCACAGGTGTTGTATGTGAAATTACTGTTATTTCCAGCTGGCAAGCCTTGGGACCCAAGAGAGCCTCTGCCAACCAGTCTAAACACTACTGAGTTCAATGTCCCAGTGGCATGAGATAGAAGGCAGCTCCCAACACTGCCAAGGATGCCATCTTCCCTTCCTATCATCTTAGATGCGATTGTTTTCCACCTCCTCGTTCCCTACCCCCCAGCCCTTATGCTTGCATTAATAGAGATCAGCTAATCAGCTTTGAGGATTGTCAAAGCAGATGCTTTCCCATGTACCCGTTCCATTTTCCAAGGCTGGTTCCCCCACTGGGCTTTTTTTCCCCTTTTGTTTTAAGGCAGCCTTGTCTAGAAAGACTGTTATGTGCTTTCTAGATCTCATTTACCGACCCAAATGACAAAGCTTGATTTTAAATAACTCCAAAGACTTGAGCAGCGCTCTTCACAAGGGAGGCTGTTTTCCTGTTTTGTCGCCGACCTGGATTCGGATATACCTCCAGTTCTTTGACCCTTTTCTGTGTATAAGTGGGGTATATGGCGTAAATAAGTCCTGTAAAGCAGACAGGTAAATCCTCAGGCTGTCACTGGGAGCTGCATAATTCATATTATCCTTGTAGATGATATTTGTGTGCGGATATGAACTCTTTCCCCTTTTTCTCCCCAAAACATCTCTCTCTAGGTATGCGAGTTCTGCTGTCGAGCGTCAAGGAAGCACATCAATGAGGAAGGTAAATCTTTACTAAATCGCTATCGCTACTTAACTGAAATAGTCTCTTACGAATGTTTGGGTGTATCATTATCTCGGCATTATTTTGTTTAAACCAGGGGTCGGGAACCTTTTTGACTCAGAGAGCCATCAAAGCAAAATATTTGGAAATTTATTTAAGTGAGAGCCATATAATAGATATTATATATTTTAAGACTGGGTTCAACTAAATGTGAGTCTATACGTACATACTATGAGGAAAGGATTCCCCCGGCAAGAGTGACGGGACACTTCAGACCTGGCTCTGCAAAAGGCATGCTCAGGACTCTGGGAAGGAAGAGAAGGAGGAAGGAAGGGGGAAAGAAAGAAAGAAAGAAGACATAAAGGAGGGAGGGGGAGAGGAAGAAAGAAAGGAAGAACAAACTATGAAAAAGGAAGAAAAGAAAAGCAGGGGAGAGACAAGGAGGGGAAAAGAAAGAAGGAAATGGGAAGGGAGGAAAGGGTGGGGAAAAGAAAGGAAAGTGAAGAAAAATTAAAATAACGAAGGAAATAGAAGAAAAGAAAGAAGGGGAGAGAGAGGGAAGTGAAAAGAAAGGAAGGAGAAGGAAAGGAAGACTTGGGGGAAAGAATAGAAGAGGAAGGAAGGAAGGAGGAGAATGGAGGAAAGAAGAAAGGGGAGAGAGGGAGGGAAAAGGAAGGAAAGAAGGAGAAGGAAAGGGTGAAGGAGGAGAAGAGGGCCCAGGGCCCAGAGAGCAGCGGGGAATGTGGAAGAAGTGGCGATGGCGGCGCAGAAGCAGCAGCTGTGGCGCATTTGCGTCACTCCTCCCTGCTGCATGCTGGGAAACAGAGGCCTGGGCTGTTCTGGAGAGCCAGATGCAATCATGAAAAGAGCCACATCTGGCTCCCGAGCCATAGGTTCCTGACCCCTGGTATAGAGGGTGCAGAGCTGGTCTAAACCAGGGGTGCTCATTAGGTAGCTCACAAGCTACTAGTAGATCTTCGGCCCTCTTCCAGGTGATCTTCGGGCCTCACCAGCTGGATGGGGCGCTCCTGCCATGCACGTGCATACCCTGCGTGCACGTACGCTCCTGCTGCTGGCTTCCGCTCTCGTGGTGCTTCTTTCGCCTGTGGGGCATTGCCGGAAGAAGGAAGCACGAGGCGGGGCCTCTGGAGGGAGCGCCCTGCCTCTCTCTCGTCCAGAAGCAGCTGTGCAGCCTCCGTTGCTGGTGAGACAGGCAGAGCGGAGCGCTCCCTCTGGATGCCCCGCCTCGTGCTTTCTCCTTCCTGCAATGCCCCGCAGGCGGGAGAAGTGCTGCACGGTCAGAAAATAGCAGCAGGAGCACGCACAGTGGTGGGAGCGAGCGGTGGCGGAAGCGCACGGCGGCGGGGGCAGGCAGATCTTTTGGACTTGGTTGCTTTAAGATTAGCTCGCATGCTGAAAAAGTGTAAGCACCCCTGGTCTAAACTGATGGTCTAAACTGATGGAGACATCTGACAGTTCAGGGTGACTTTGGAGCAATGGTTAATGGGTAGTTTTCTCTAGTAATTGGAATTGATAAAATAATGAGAAAAGGAAAAGCCTAGCAGAATGTCTACAGTAAAAAGTCAAGTGCTTTGGAAAGTTGTTTGTTTGTTTGTTTGTTTGCTGGAATGCAACTCCAAGGATGCCACCAGCCAGCATGGTTGGGAAACTTATCCCAAGGCTTCTCCCACCTAGTTTAGCAACTTATTTATTTATTTACTGAACAGCAGGGCCGCCCAGGAAGTCGATCGCGATCGACAAGTCGATCGCAGTGCCAAATTAAGTCGATTGCAGCACCTTCCGTGCGGCGCGGCGCTCCCTCTTTTCGCACCGTGCTCCCTTCCCGCGGCGTGCACCTTCCTTCCGTGCCGCACACCTTCCTTCATGCTGCGCATCTTCCCCTTCTCGTCATGCTGCCCCCTGAGGTGACTCCCCTTCAGTGCCATCGCAGCGTGGCCTGAGGAGGGAGAGAGAAGGAGGGGGTGGGCGCCCAGCCCATGCATGTGCTTTTGGAGCACATGTGAAGGCGAGCCACGAGGGAGGACAACCAGAAGGAGGCTTTGGCAGCCATTTTCTGCCAAAGCCATCTGCGACTGCAAGGGGTTCATCTGCTTGGCCACATTGATCAGCATTGAATGGCTTTGCAGCTTCAAGGTCTGTGTGCTTCCATTCTGCCAGTTTATATCTCTGAAATTATGTCAGGGTGGGAGAAGAAACTATTGTATGTTGGGTGCAGGTTTGAATGTACCATTGGCCACATTGATCAGCGTTGAATGGCCTTGCAGTTGAAAGGTCTGGCTTCTTTCTGCATGTTTATATATCTGTGGAGTAATGTCTAGGGTGGGAGAAGAAACTATTTTATGTTGGGTGCAGGTTTGAATGTACCATTGGCCACATTGATCAGCAATTCAGTGCAAGTCATCAAAGTAAACTCAGTTAATTGCAAAAAATGTAAATAATTATTTATTATGTGTATTGTGCAATATTGGCTTATTCAGTCATGCAAGGTACATCAACATACGTTGTACATACAAAGAATCCTTAATAAATTAGAAAATAGTTATACGTTTTACATTTCTGTGTAGGTAGATCTTTGTGACTTGGTTGTTTTATAAGTAGCTCGCATACTGAAAAAGTGTGGGCACCCCTGGTGTACAGGGTGTCTTACAAACTATGGCAATAATTCAGTGCCAGTTTGCCTCCTAAACTCTGAATTCTTTACAGCCACATCACACGGCACTTCACGCTCTGTTCACTAGTGAGCTGACACTCAACTTTTGTATCCTGGTTTTGTTTTGGTTTTTTTTTATGCTCTGCTTAATTATTTTAGGGTAGTTTTCCATAACACAACTCAGGTGCTATCTCCACGGTCTGATCCCAGGTTTTCTGCTTTAAACTGGATTATATATATATTTTTTATTATTATTTTGAGATTTATTAATCGCCCATCCCAGATGGCTCTGGGCGATTCACATTAGAACACACAACTAAATACCTAAAACATCTAAACAATGTAAACAATCTAAAACAGTTTCTCACCTGAACACCCTCTCAAACAGCCACGTTTTACAAGCCGTGCGAAAATCTTTTAAATCATGGGTAGCTCTGATGTAGGGATGGAGGGCGTTCCAAAGTGATGGAGCGATCACCGAAAAAGCTCTATGCCTGGTTGATGTCAGATGGGCTTCCTTAGGGCCAGGGATCTGTAATAAAGTGTGATGGTCTGAGCGCCGTGATCTCCAGGGTTGACAAGGAGAAAGGCGTTCCCGTAGGTACACCGATCCCTGACCATGCAACGCCTTGAAGGTTAATACTAGGGCTGGTTGATCCAAGAAAAAAAGTTTCGAAACTCGTTTTGGATCTAATTTTAGCTGTCGTTTCTGATTATATAGACTTTCAAAAAATTTCCGATAAATTTCGGAATTGATTCAGAAGTATTTCCGAAATTCGGAAGTCTTTGGAAATGGCATCCGCTTTCAAAAACGGGCAAAAAAAATCAGCAGAAGGGAGAGTCAGCTCTTAGCCATCAGCCAATGAGCAATCAGCAAGAAAATTCGGAAATGACATCCAAAATTCGGAATTTCGAATTCCGAAATTCGGAATTTCAGATTTCGGAATTCCTGTTGGGAGGGCTGCTCTCAAAATTGCAAAAAAAAGTTGGAAGTATCCGAAAAACTTCTGAAATTCGGTCATATCCGAAATTGTAGACCAGCCCTAGTTAATACCAGCACCTTGTGAGTAAATACGGAACTCGGCCGGAAGCCAGTGCAATCGGTATAGAGCAGGTGTTATATCATTCCTCACGGGAATTCCCGTGAGTAGTCTGGCCGCCGCATTCTGCACCAGTCGAAGTCTCCGGGTCACCGATAAGGGAAGGCCAACATAAAGGGCATTACAATAGTCAATTCTTGACATTACCGTGGCATGAACCACTGTGGCCAGGTCATCATCAGACAGGTAAGGCGCCAGCCGCCTAGCCTGCCGAAGATGGAAAAAGGCCGACTTGCTGACAGCGGAGACCTGGGCCTCCATTGTCAATAATGAGTCAAAAATGACACCAATGCTTTTGACGGTGATTGCTGGAGAAAGAGGCTCACCGAACATCATCCAACCCAGGGCGACCCAGCCACAAGATTTCCGTCTTCGTCAGATTCACCCTCAGTCTACTGGAACGCAGCCAACCTGTTACAGCCTCAAGGCAAGATGTGAAGTTATCAGGAACTGAGTCCGGTTGGCCGTCCATCCGCAGAAGTAGTTGGGTATCATCAGCGTACTGGTAACACTCCAGCCCGTAGCTTCAAACCAGCTGGGCGAGTGGTCGCATATAGATGTTAAATAACAATGGAGATAAAATGGCCCCCCGAGGGACCCCACACATAAGTGGTGACACATATATGAGTCCACACTGCCAGATAATCTGGGATAAACAGAAAAGCTGGGATCAGATCCTGGGATATAGGGCCTGTTGGGATGAGTCCTGGGATAAAGTTTATTTCAAGCATTAGTATTTTATAGGAATTCAGAATTAAGCAGACAATGACAAAGTACTCATGAACAAAACTGTTCTTCTATATTTAATGCATAAGTGGCAATACTTATCTGAAATCGATGTGGCCAGTACAGAGTGTATCCTGAGCTTGTTTGTTGTTGATTAGGATGTTTATTTATTTATTTAATTTATTTATTTCATTTATAACCCACCCTTCTCTACCCCCAAAGGGGGACTCAGGGCGGCTGACAAAAGGCAACAATTCGATGCCGTATACACTGCCACACACGTGGCCAGGCAGTCCCCGGGGAGCCTTAAGTAAGCTGCCCGGGCGGAAGTGCGGGCCGGAAGCAGTGAGGGGTGGGGCGGGGCTAACCCCCTCATTGGCCGGCCGGCGTGGGTAGCGGAAAGCCTTCCCGCCACCTCAGGGGCTTCTGGGGAGGCGAAGCCCCCCTCAGGCAAGCAAAATGGCACGAGGGCATGCTGCCCCGCAACCAGCTTGACCGGTAAGTCGGCCAAGCCCATAAGTACAAAACTACAACACATCAAATACAACAACAGAATAAAATCAATTAAATATCAGAACAACTACATAATCCCCGTTCCACATTCATTGGCTGTCCAAGGCAATCCGCAGTCCGCCTCCACAACATTGTCATTATTCAATTGTCCGTCCGCTGCTCCACATCAACCAAACGCCTGGTCCCAAAGCCAGGTCTTTAGGGTTTTTTTCTAAAGGAAAGAAGGGAAGAAGTTGATCTAATTTCACTGGGGAGCGAGTTCCACAGGCGAGGGCCACTCGTCCCCTTGCGACGAAGGTGGGATCAAGGGCCTCCCGGAAGATCGTAAATTTCGAGGTGGGACATAAGGGGAGATACGTTCGGACAAGTAAGCTGGGCTAAAACCGTAAAGGGCTTTAAAGGTCAAAACCAGCACTTTGAATTGTGCTCGGAATTGGATCAGCAGCCAGTGGAGCTGACACAACAGAGGAGTGGTATGCTCCCTATATGTCGCTCCAGTTAGTAAGCTGGCTGCCGCCCGCTAGACTAATTGAAGTTTCCGAACAGTCTTCAAAGGCAGCCCCACGTAGAGTGTGTTGCAGTAATCTATCCGGGATGTAACCAGAGCATGGACCACCGTGGCCAGATCAGATTCCCAAGGCACAGCTGTTTCTCAGAGTCTGACATTGTATGGAACTATAACTTCTGGTTGTCGTTCCTGGGCACAGAATGATGCAGTTACAGCATTTCCTAGCATAATACAAATGACAAAGATCAGCAAACAATACAAACCATGAGAAGATGTTAGTGGTTGTCAAAATGGGGTGGACCAGGTTCACCAAAACAGAACGGTGCACAGCTGAATCTTTAATTCTGATTTTTTTTGTCAACAACCACACTTGGATGTTCCTTGGCCTTGTTTTCATCTGTGAAATATTGGAGGGCATGCATCCAGAGCTTCAAATGTGCTCATGCAGGTACAGCTGGAAGGGGTCAAAACAAGCCTCTGTGGCTCATGTTTTGGTGCTCTCGTGCCTGGGAAGACTTCCTTCCTTCCTTCTTTCCTTCTAGCTGTTCTTCATGGAATGAAGACAGGATAATTAACTGAGATACCAAACTCTCATCACAGAAGGCCCGGCAGCTCTGTAGCTTTGGCGTGCATTTAAAGCTGTATTCTCCGTAACTTAAAAGCCAGGCTTTGTCACGAAGTGCGCAATTAGGGAGGCATTCAGGATTTCAAACAAGGCACCCACTTTGAAAGCAGTTTCTGATAACACTCATTTTCTTACCATTTGATATATGCAGCTTCTGAAGGGAGAATGAGTAATCTGCAGCATCCGAGAGTAAATTTGTCACTGATAAATGCAGATCTCGCTGGTGGAAAGAAATAATGTTTTACATTTCAGCTCAGATTACTGCAAAACCAAGGAAAAACTGAAGAAGCTTATGGAAAAATTTAGAAAGTAGAATGTTTAATGGGAAACCCATTCCACAGATCTGCACATGATTGTTGCACTCCAGGCGTGGAAACACCTATGACCACCATACCACACAAGAGTCCAGGAATATAAGCAAACAGTTCATTGTAAAACACATAAAATCATCATATAATTATATCCCAGGTATGGGAAATGATGTTTGTGAGAAAACTAGATCGGAAAGTACAGGGCCTCTAGGCCACTCTGAGGAGTCAGAAGTAGCAACAGCAGATAAGGAATCGGGTGAAGAGCTGAATGATAAGGAGGGTTCCCAGGAAAAACCACTTGAAGCAACAGAGATCAATAGAAGTCTTTGTTTACAAATCAGAGCCAAAAATTGCTTATGCTGGTGTAGCACAGCAGTTCTCGTTCGTGCCTGGGGGGCAGGGGACAGGACCGGGGGTCCCATTTGCATTGGGGCCTGCAGCAGCGGAGATGGATTCTGAAGAGGATTTAGAAGGGTTAGCAGAAGGAGAGTTTCCCATCACTGGGCCTCCTTCTCCCACAGAAAGCTTGGCTTGGGATGAAGGTTGGCCTGACCCTTACGACGAGACAGATAACCAGGTGCAAATGGAAAGCAGTGATAGCGAAACTTATGAACGGCCAGGGGGGGAGAGGTTCACAGGATCCTTTGAGTGAAAACATGGAAGAGAGCGGCTGGGAAGAATCTAGGGAGGAGAGCTCTCACGGAGATAGGGCAGCAGATGTTGGGATGCAAGGCCGTACTTTCGATAGGAGACAGGACATCGAGACTAGCAGGAGGGGCTGGTACCATAGCCTAGACAGGCCGAGGTCCGTCAGCAGAGATTGAGACGAGCGAAGCCCTGACCGTTTGGGACCTCGGCAGGAAAATTAAAGTATAGGATCCGTGGAACGGATCCTCAGTACTTCGGCCAATCCTCATCTGAGCAGACGTGAAGCGAAGCTGGTCCACGGAGCTAAGGTTGGCTAGTGGCTTATCAAGTCTTGTTTCTGAGAGATCATGTGGGAAATTTTGAGAAAAATTCAAGAGAGACGTAATGCTTTCATGGTTGTCTATTAAACAACAAGTTGTTTTCCTTAAGGGCAGTTCAGGCAATGTGTGTTAGAGTAAAAAGCAGGAATCATAAAGTAAGATATATAATCCAAAAATGTTTAGCAACAGGTGATAACCAAACAATAATCCAATTGTTCTAGAGATGACAAAGTCCAGGAACAGCCAGCAATCACAGCTACATCATAAGTACACAAGCAAAAAGTATAACTAGTAAAAACTTGAACAGGAGTACATGAACAGGAACATATAAAGCTTCCAGGATTAAAATCCAAAACCAAAGCTTGACTGGAACCAAGAACCAGAGAACTCAGGCTTCACTTCTCACTCTGACACAGCATTGCCTAAACTGCCCTTATGGTAAACAACTTGTTGTTTAATAGACAACCATGAAAGCATTATGTCTCCCATGAATTTTCCACCAAATTTCCCACATAATCTTTCAGTCCGGGATAATCAATTTTTAGCTCTGATTTGTAAACAGACTTCTATTGATCTTCAAGTGGTTTTTCCTGGGAATCCTCCTTATCATTCAGCTCTTCACCCGATTCTTTATCTGCTGTTGCTACTTCTGACTCCTCAGACTGGCCTAGAGGCCATGCACTTTCCAATCCAGTTCTCTCACAGACATCATTTCCCAGACCTGAATTCCCCAAACTTGAGGGCCCTTCACTCTGTGACACAGGAAAGCCCACAATTCACTCTAAATCATTAGTTAAACCATCAGCCTTTGGCTGATCTACAACAGCGATTTCAGAGATCTGCAAGAGAAAAAATGGGGTATAACTATATGATGATGATGATGACCAGAAGTGTATGGGATTTTAGCTTCTTCTTTTTTTGGATTTTGGAATATTTCAATATGCATAATGAGATCATATAATCAGAGAGTTGGAAGAACTCAACCCCATTGTGCCAGACAAGAATATACAATTGAAACTTGGAAATGGGATCCAAGTTTAAGCAAGAAATTCATGTAATTTTATACCAGATATTTTTTAATAATTTTGTGCATGAAATTAGTTTTTGTACATTGAACCATTAGAAAGCAAAGACACCATTCTCTCTACTCTTAATGTGTAAAAATTTAGATTTTAGAGTATTTAGGATTTCAGATTTCTGGATAGGAGATGCGGCGCCATGCGGTGCTGCTGCTTCTTCCTCCTCCGCCGCCCCATTCTCCTCGCCGCTCGGATCAGCTTCTAGGCATGCGCGGAGGTTTTTTCGTACATGCGCAGTGGCTCCAGAGTTCAAGTTGAGTTCCGAGCCACTGCGCATGCACGAAAAACCTTCGCGCATGCCCAGAAGCTGCTGCAGGTGCTGAAGCCTGTTGGCGCCCTACGCGGGCGCTGAAGCCAAAAATGGTATAAGAGTTTGGTAACAGGACACCTAAACAATGTTGGATCAGGACCAAACTTGGCATGAATACTCAATATGCCCAAATTTGAACACAGATGGAGTTTGGGGGGGAAATAGACCTTGACATTTGGGAGTTACAGTTTCTGGGATTTATAGTTAACACACAATCAAAGATCATCCTGAACTCCACCAATTATGGAATAGATTCAAACTTCCCACACAGAACTCCCATAACCAAGAGAAAATACTATAAGAGTTTGGTGGGCATTGACCTTGAGTTTTGGAGTTGTAGTTCACCTATATCCAGAGAGCACTGTGGACTCAAACAATGTTGGATCAGGACCAAACTTGGCATGAATACTCAATATGCCCAAATTTGAACACAGATGGAGTTTGGGGAAAATAGACCTTGACATTTGGGAGTTGTAGTTGCTGGGATTTATAGTTCCCCTACAATCAAAGAGCATTCTGAACCCCACCAATGATAGAACTGAATGGCTCTCTCCCTCTTCCACACCAGAAAGGAAGGCACTCACTCGGTCCGCGGTTGCCTGCCTTCCTTCCTTCCTTCCTTCTTTCCTGCGGTTCAAAAGAAGAAGTCGGTGGGCCTGCCTCGGTCTGCGCTCCTCACTTCTGCTTCCGTTCCCCGCCCTCCCTTGATTGGAGGCTGGCTGGCTAGGGAAACGGCCGAAGGCGGCAGCGACCCGGCCCCTTCTTCGCCGCCGCCGCCTGGCCCTTCCTCCTCCTCCCCCAAGCAGCAGCAGCAGCAGGAGTTCGGCAGGAGGGGGAAGAAAGGGGGGAAGAGAGGTTTTTCTGCGGCACACCAGGTCATCGCTCACGGCACACTAGTGTGCCACGGAACAGCGGTTGGAAAACACTGATTTAGTGCATGTTTGGTTGCTAATTCTTGAGAAAATTCAACATAAAAGAGCCTTGGATGATGGCCCCTCTTTGACCCATCTCAGGGGGTTCAGGTCACCTCACTCTGGGTTACATGCTAGAGCCCCTTCCCTATAACTCTTTAACCCCAAAGTTATTACAAACATCACATTATATCCTTAGTTCTGTGTACTATATTAAAAGTAGCCAGAGAAGAGCCTGACCAATAATTGAGAGTGAACCTCAAATTACTTATTCCACAGCAATCTGAACTAACGGCCCTTCCAGACAGGCCCTATATCCCAGGATTGGATCCCAGGTTTTCTGTTTATCCCAGATTATCTGGCAGTGTGGACTCATATAAGCCAGTTTAAAGCAAAAAAAAAATTGGGATCTGATCCTGGGATATAGAGCCTGTCTGGAAGCGCCCTCAGTTTGTTGATATCAGCATTGCTTTTATGAATGGTGTCAGGTAATGTAAAATAGATTGGAGCGCTGTCTCCGTCTGAAAGTGTGGTTGTTTTGACTATACCGTTTGATGTAAGTGCTGACGGGAATTGTGAAGTCTGTGAAGTCAAGACTGGCAACTTTTTTTCTTCTTTCCTCCTTATCAAAATATAAAGTGCTTTCAGCTACTTATGAATTATTGTCTTCTCTGGCTGCTGCCACAAACAAACAAAACATTGCATTGCATAGATATAGATATATAGATATATAGATAGATAGATAGATAGATAGTAGGCATGGTTTCGAATCCAAAAATGGCGATTCTAAAATCAAATGGGGGGGGGGGGTTGATTAGTAAAAGAAAGACTTACAAAAAATTTCCAAAAATTTCTAAAATGTAACTTAAGTACTAAAATTCGTTAGTAATTCGTATGCCAGAGCATGCGCATTCAGATGGTTTTGGCCTACAACTCCCAGAAATCCTAACAGCTGGTAAATTGGCTGGGATTTCTGGGAGTTGTAGGCCAAAACTTGAATAAACCACACTGAATTCTGGATGGGACTCTCCAAATAGGAAGGAGGGAGGGAAGGAGGGAGGGAGGGAGAGGGGTATTCTATTCTTGGAAGCAGCAAAAAAAAGGAGGAGGAGCCCCCCCCCTCGCTCCTCACTGCCTCTCTCTTACCCCGATCATGAGGAGCGAGGGCCCAAGTTTGCCCAGGCTGAGAGGAAAAGGAAGAGGCCTGAGGCTGTGAGGAATGGTGGGAGTTGAAGTCCAAAACACGTACCTGGAGGGCTGAAGTTGGCCCCTGCGATGGGGCATGGCAGCAGAGCAACGGGGAAGAGAAGCATCTGAGAGAGCGCAGGGAGAGAGAGGAGGAGAAGCGCGCGTGTGTGTGTGTGAAGCTGGCCCCTGCGATGGGGCATGGCAGCAGAGCAACGGGGAAGAGAAGGAGGGGGGAAAGCGTGGAGGACTACACTTTCCAGAATGCATTGCCTACCTAGCAGCAGCGTCACTTCCAGTTCCCCATAGAAATGCGGGAAAAAGAAGAAGCTGAATGAAGGCGGGAAGGAAATGAGGGGGAGAAGACAGGGAGAAGTGAGTACGTAGTACAATAATTAAGAATTTATTACGATCATAACGCAAATTGTTGGCCTCAAGGACCGTAAAAGGAAGTCTACTTCCGGGTTCGCGGCAGCGATCCGTAAAAGCTCAAAAGTCCCATTACATACGAATCTCTTACGAATCCTTTTAATTTCCGTTTCATTTTTCTCATGCCTAATAGATAGATATAAAATTTTCTGATCCTTAGGGAAGATTCTGAATTTTTCCCCTTGTATTTATTTATTTTATTTATTTATTTGTCGAACTTCTAGGCCGCCACTCCCGGGAGGCTCGGGGCGGCTCACAACAGGGCAATACACAGTAAAACACATTAAAACACATAAACACATAAAGCACTCTAAAATATCCATACATTAAAAACACAATGCGCTGTACGAAATACAAAACGCGCAGCATAATCTATCTATGTATATAATAAAAGTCAGTGTTTGCGAGCCGTGGGTGGGTGGTGCGACCGAGTGAATATGTCCCAGCATTTCGATTGGCTCCCACTGTGGGATAATTTGCATAAAGGACTCCCATTGGCCAGCCAACACGAACATTCCGATCCTCTAAAGTGCCAGAGGGGGGTAAGGAAAAGGCCTGAGGCAGTCAGGCATGGTGGGAGTTTAAGTCCAAAACACTTTGCAGCCCCCAACAATGAGACAACAAAACCAAACTTGGCACACAGAACCCACAGAACCCACTTTACGTCTTGGTGCAGTTTGAGGGAGGATGGGCCATGGATTGGCCAGCATTCCAACATCCCAAATCTCAAAGGTGCCAGACAGAGTTCTTTAGAAAAAGGCTTTCTTTATCTGATTTTACAAACTAGGTCTCAGCCTGAATTGACAGTAAGGCTTCCTCAACTTGATTTTTGAGACTAGGCCTCAGCCTGAATTGACAGCAAGGCTTCCTCCACTTGATTTTCGAGACTAGGCCTCAGCCTGAATTGACAGTAAGGCTTCCTCAACTTGATTTTTGAGACTAGGCCTCAGCCTGAATTGACATTAAGGCTTCCTCAACTTGATTTTCGAGACTAGGCCTCAGCCTGAATTGACATTAAGGCTTCCTCAACTTGATTCTCCTGACTAGGCCTCAGCCTGAATTGACAGTAAGGCTTCCTCAACTTGATTTTCGAGACTAGGCCTCAGCCTGAATTGACAGTAAGGCTTCCTCAACTTGATTCTCCTAACTAGGCCTCAGCCTGAATTGACAGTAAGCCTTCCCCAACTTGATTCTCCTGACTAGGCCTCAGCCTGAATTGACAGTAAGGCTTCCTCAACTTGATTCTCCTGACTAGGCCTCAGCCTGAATTGACAGTAAGGCTTCCTCAACTTGATTCTCCTGACTAGGGCTCAGCATGAATTGACAGTAAGGCTTCCCCAACTTGATTTTCGAGACTATGTCCCCAACAATGACAGAACAAGACTACACTCTACATCCTGGTGCAGTTTGAAGGAGGGTGGACCATGGAGGATGGGACTTGCTGTACCTTCACTCACTTACTCTGACCAGCACAGGTGACGGACCTGGAACAAACTTGGCACACATAACCCCCATGATGCCCTTTACGTCCTGGTGCAGTTTGGGAAAGATGGACCACGGATTATGGGATTTGTAGTACTTCCAAGTGCTTTGCTTCCCAGAGACCACTGTGGCCCCCAACAAAGACTGATAAATATCTAACTTGGCACGCAGAGCCCCCATGACCCACTCTATGTCCTGGTGCAGTTTGGAGAAGAGCAGAGCATGGATGATGGGGCTTGAAGTACCTCCACTCACTTCCCGAGAGCGCTGCGACCCTCATCCAATGACTGATCAAGACCAAATTTGGCACACAGAACCCCCTACATCCTGGTGCAATTTGGAGGAGGATGGACCATGGATTATGGCACTTGGAGTACCTTCACTCACTTCCCGAAACCACTGCGAACCAAATGAACAACTGATACGGACCAACCTTGGCACACAATGCCTTCCTCAAATAACCCGGGCAGTGCCGGGTCCCTAAGCTAGTACAGTATAAAAGATAAAATCAACAGGCAAGACTGGGACACTGATGGCGTCTTATAAGCCGAAGGCCTGTTGAAAGAGGAAGGTTTTACAGGACCTCCTAAAGGACATAAGATCTTGGAGGGCTCGTGTCTCGGCTGGGAGAGCGTTCCATAAAGTTGGAGCTATCACTGAAAACGCTCTCCTTCGAGTCGCAGTTAGCCTAAGCGTCTTGACAGGGGGAATTGCCAATAGATTGATGTTCTCTGACCGCAGTGATCTCGTAGGGCAATATGGGTTAAGCCGGTCCCTCAGGTCCATTGGCCCCAGGTCATGCAAGGCCTTAAAGGTAAGCACCAGCACTTTGAAGGCGATCCGGTGCTCAATTGAAAGTCAGTGCAAGGTAGGTGTAATATGGCAACCTGCTGGGGTACCAGACAGGAGCCGGGCGGCAGTGTTCTGCACCAGCTTGAGCTTCCGGGTAACTGACAGAGGAAGGCCGACGTAGAGTGCATTACAGTAGTCTAGTCTCGAGATGACCGTGGCTTGGATCACCGTGGCCAGGTCGTTCCGGGATAGATAGGGAGCCAGCCGCCTTGCCTGTCTTAGATGGGAAAAAGCTGTTTTACTGACCATGGAAATTTGGGTCTCCATGGTCAGTTGGGAGTCCAAATGAACTCCCAAACTCTTTACAGAAGGCGATGGGCATAATGCCACACCGTCCAGGGTCGGAAGCTGGACATCCCCATTGCCCGGACAGCCCAGCCACGAGATCTCCGTCTTCGCTGGATTCACCTTTAGGCAGAACCTAAAGCATAGCATGCTTGCACAATATAGTTTAGGTATTTGCACAAAGTAAACATTAAGCTAAATTTAAAGAGCCCCCGGTAGCACAGTGGGTAGCACACTGAGCTTCTGAACTTGCTGATTGAAAGGTCGCAGGTTCGAATCCAGGTGGCGGCGTGAGCTCCCGCTGTTAGCCCCAGCTTCTGCCAACCTAGCAGTTTGAAACATGCAAATGTGAGTAGATCAATAGGTACCGCTCCAGCAGAAAGATAACAGCGCTCCATGCAGTCATGCCGGCCACAGGACCTACTGGCTCGCAGCCATCCAGTAACGGCCTCGAGGCAGCATTGGAAATTATCGGGTACAGATCCAGGCCTGCCCTCCATCCTCAGAATGAGCTGAGCATCATCAGCGTACTGATGACACTCCAACCCAAAACTCCGCACCAGCTGTGCAAGTGGCTGCATGTAGATGTTAAATAACAAGGGGGAGAGAATGGCCCCCTGAGGCACTCCACAAACTAATGGGGAGCCCTCGGAGACCACTTCTCCCCTCCTCACTCGCTGAAGCCGATGGTAGAGGAAGGAGGTCAGCCATTTTAGGGCTGTCCCCCTCACTCCAGCCATGGCAAGGCGGTGGGTCAAAAGATTGTAATCGACTGTGTCAAACGCTGCTGTGAGGTCCAATAACACTGCTGTGAGGTCCAATTTCACTTGTGTTTTGCATTTGTGACTTATAAGGCTAGAGTAGGCACGTTGTTTTTAATGTAGCTGGTGACTCTCCTATTTCTGTAATATGATGGGGTTGCACTCCCCCTGAAGTCACAGGTCCGCAGCTTGGGTGTCCTCCTAGACACATCGCTAACGTTTGAAGCTCAGGCGTCGGCGGTGGCAGGGAGGGCCTTCGCACAATTAAGACTCGTGTGCCAGCTGCGACCATACCTCGTGAAGTCGGATCTGGCCACAGTGGTCCATGCCTTAGTCACCTTCAGATTGGATTACTGTAATGCACTCTACATGGGGCTGCCCTTGAAGACGGCCCAGATGTTTCAATTGGTCCAACGGGTGGCAGCCAGGGAGCGGTCAACCCCCCTGTTTAAGGAACTCCATTGGCTGCCGTTCATCTTCCGGTCCCAATTCAAGGTGCAGGTTCTTATCTACAAAGCCCTGAACGGTTTGGAACCCGCCTACCTGCGTGACCGCATTTCTGTTTACAAACCCAGGCTTTCGCTCAGATCATCCGGAGAGCCCCTTCTCTCGTTCCAACCGCCTTCGTAGGCGCGTCTGGTGGGGACAAGGGAGAGGGCCTTCTCTCTAGTGGTAGGCTGTTAGGAATTGTGGGAGTTGAAGTTCAAAACACCTGGAGCGCCGAAATTTGCCTATGTCTGGTCTATACTCTCAATGGACATGGTTATATTTACTATATGAGGCTTTTATACTAATGTCAGTTTGGGACGCGGTCTGGAATACCACAATAACTTTTATTGGCCCCTGAGGATGACCATTGGTCAAAACATATCCGACTGCAGATTTTTCCGAGTGTAGATCTGACCATCCACCTTCCTTTGCCCACAGGTGTATGCTTTATAGACCTTCTTTTTACTGCTGTTTATTAGTTTGGACTGTGAACATTTTATATAGGAATTGATTATTAGATCAATATCTTTTAGTGCCTGCACTCTTTCTCTCTCCCTCCCTCCCTCTCTCTCCTAGCTCTGTTTTGCTTTTTCCATTAGTTTTATGAGTCAGGTGTGAGTCAGGCTCTATATCTTTTTGTTGCGGTGGTTGTGCTTTGACATCATAAGGGGGCGGGGGTGAGACAACCGACCACCCACTCATCCCAATGTGTGTCCCCATGCTGATTTACAAGAGAAACTTGTTTCATAGGTAGTTTCCTGCCCTACTTTCCGCCTCAAGTCGCCTTCAGGCTGAGAGGGGCGGTATAGAAATATAGTAAGTAAATAAATAAATAAATACTTTCCCCTTAAGAGGCCATCAGCAAAAGGAGCCTTCTTGTGCCAGCAGGACTGCTGACCGAAAGGTCGGCAGTTCTAATCCAGGGAGTGGGATGAGCTCCCATCTGCCAGCTCCAGCTTCTGATCCGGGACATGAGAAAAGCCTCTCACAGGATGGTAAAACATCCGGACATCCCCTGGGCAACGTCCTTACAGATGGCCAATTTTCTCCCACCAGAAGCAACTTGCAGTTTCTCAAGTCACTCCTGACACACACACACACACACACACACACACACACACACAAAAGAAAAAGGGTGGAAAGCTGAAGAAAACCCTTCCAGGTGGCACATGGGTGCTATTTGTGCAAAGGGACAAGCTACTATTATTTATTTATTTATGAGTATTTAAAACATTCATATTCCGCCCTTCTCACCCCAAAGGGGACTCAGAGCGGAGCAAAGCATATATACGGCAAACATTTAATGCTGGGACGAGAATTCATATACACATGCATAAACATTAAAAACATTAATCTTAATAATTAAAATACACCATTTAAAACCGTCTTGGTCATCTGCATCTAATCTAATTGGCCTGGTAATTTTTCCTATTGCTGCTTTATTGCCCCGAAAGCTTATTTGTCCCGAAAGCTTGGTCCCACTAACAAAGTTTTTATCATCTTTCTGAAGGACAGGAGGGAGGGGGCCGATCTGATCTCGCCAGGAAGGGAGTTCCATAGCCAGGGAGCAATCACTGAGAAGGCCCTGTCTCTCGTCCCCACCAATCACGCCTGTGACAATGGCGGGACGGAGAGCAGGGCCTTCCCGGAGGATCTTAATCTCCGCAATGGTTCATAGGGGGAGATGCGTTCAGACAGGTAAATTTTGCCGGGGCCGTTTAGGGCTTTATAGGCCAAAGCCAGCACTTTGAATTGTGCCCGGTAGCAAACTAGCAGCCAATGGAGCTGCCGTAACATGGGAGTTGTGTGCTCCCTGTATGCCACCCCAGTTATTAACTTGGCTGCCTCTCGTTGGACTATTTGAAGCTTCCGAGCAGTCTTCAAAGACAACCCCATGTAGAGAGTGTTGTAGTAGTCTATCCTGGATGTAATGAGAGTGTGGACCACCGTGGCCAAGTCTAACTTCCCAAGGTACGGGCGCAGCTGGCGCACAAGTTTTAATTGTGAGAAAGCTCCCCTGGCCACCGCTGTAACCTTGAGTTCCAGATCTAAGAGGACCCCCCAGCTGTGGATCTGTGCCTTCAAGGGGAGTGTGACCCCATCCAGCACAGGCTGTAACCCTATACCCTGTTCAGCCTTGCGACTGACCAGGAGGACCTCTGTCTTGTCTGGATTCAACTTCAATTTGCTGGCCGTCATCCAGACTGTCACAGCGACCAGGCACCGGTTCAGGACCTGGACAGCCTCCTTAGCATTACTAAGGAGGTTTCCTATGCTATAGGAATAAATGGTGCTTTCCATAAGACATACCAAGGGCATGTTATAAAGAGGCCTTTTAAAACACATGCCTCAGAGCAGTTGGTCTAATAATCTAAATGTAGAAGGCAGCTATCTTTAGAGATTGTCAGATTTCCATTGCGGAGAGGGACTGTTGAATAGAGCAACAAAAACATCCCATTTTTTGTTGTTAAGGATGATCTACCACAGGGTGCTCACACCTTTTCAGCATGCGAGCTACTTATAAAACAACCAAGTCAAAATGATCTCCCTACCCACGACTCAGAGAGCCAGAAAAGCAAAATATATTATATAATAGCCATATAATATATTTTAAGACTCAATTCAACTAAATGTGAGTATAATAAGCCCCTGAATTTATTCATAATAATGATGATGATAATATTCATTCAGCCTCTGCTACTACTACTAATAATAATAATAGTAACAACAATAACAATAGTTTCCTAGAGTAGAAGGAGACCTCCAAAGGGCCATCCAGTCCAACCTCCTTCTGCCATAAGGGAAAAACACAATCAAAGCATTCCTCACAGATGACCATTCAGCCTCTGATAATAATAATAATAATAACAACAACAACAATGGGTTCCTAGAATAGGAGACCTCCAAGGGCCATCCAGTCCAACCTCCTGCACCTGGGTGGCATCGGGAGCCTGCGGGGCAGGACTGAGCCTTCCTCCCGCCCTGTCTGCGATCTACCAGGACACCCTATGTGATCTACCAGTAGATCGCGATCTACCTAATGAGCACCCCTGATCTACCATCTGCATCTTATGGTTTCCAGAACCGGGCATCTCTTTGTTGGGTTGTAGACATACTGTTTGAAAGTTGGCCTTGAAATTAGGGTTGCCACCTGACTCGTATTATGCGGGACGTCCCGTATTTTTGCTCTGAATTTCATCTCCCGTATTTACAGCTCCTGTCCCGTATTGACAGGACAGGACAGGATAGGTGGCAGCAGGAGTTGAGGCTGGGCCAGCAGTGAGGAAGGAAGGGAGGGAGGGAGAATTCTATGTGAATACCCGGTAGCCACCGCTCCCCCCACACAAACACTGGGCCTGGTCCGGCTTACTCACCCGAGCCGACACCGCCGCCATCATGGCGCCTTCCCTGGACGCTCTAGCCGTCCCTCTTGAGCATAAAGAGAGGCAAGCGCAGAAGGGAAGCAGAACGGGGAGGGGGTGATTTGGTTGTGCACGCTAGGAGTGACGGACTGGAAGAAGCAGGCCTTCCTGGAAGGAAGAGAGGGCAGAAGGGGCGAGGCGGCGGCAGCAGGAGGCGCTCGTGGAGAGAGGGAGCCAGAGTGAGGTTCACGCACATGGCCACTTGCGTCTCGGGCCTGCTGGGGATTCTGGGCCTTGCGTAATGGTCACGGTGAAGGAGGAGGAGCAGGAGGAGGAGGATTTGATTTTCAAGTTTTTATGAAGTGTCCCTTATTTTTGTGAAAAATCCAGTATTTTTAGGTACATGTCCCATATTTCTTATATCAAAAAGTGGCAACCCTACAGCCATAAGACAACTCGGCGCATGAGAGAAACAATACATGGTAACAAGTCTATTGAAGCTGCAAACAACATGCAAAGCAAAACCACAAGCTCGAACTCCTTCGCAGCAGACGTTCAGGACGGCTGGGGTGCTGCTTGCTGTGGTTTGGTGGGAGGCATTTGCATGATTGTCAGTTGCACAAACCCCCTCTTCCTGTTTCCTGCAACAATCCCCTTTCGCTCTGCAGAATTCAAACACTCTCCGCCGTTCCTGAGACCCTGCTTTTGAGAGATGCCAGAAACAGAAGCTAGGATCTCCTACCACAGTGTTTCTCAACCTTCCTGATACCGTGACCCCTTAATACAATTCCTCATGTTATGGTGACCCCCAAGCATAACATTATTTTTGTTGTTACTTCATAACTGTCATTTTGCTACAGTTATGAATTGTCGTGTAAATATCTGTTACACAGGATGTATTTTCATTCACTGGACCAAATTTGGCACAAATACCAAATACGCCCAAATTTGAATACTGGTGGGGTTGGGGAGATTATGTCATTTGGGAGTTGTAGCTGCTAGGATTCAAAGAGCATTCTGAACTCTACCGTCAATGGAATTGAACCAAACTTGGCACACAAAACCCCCATGACCAACACAAATTTCTGGATGGGTTGGTGGGCCCTGACTTTGATTTTTGCAGTTCTAGTCTACCTACATCCAGAGAGCACGCACTGTGGATCCAAACCATGATGGATCTGGACCAAACTTAGCACAAATACTCATTATGCCCAAATCTGAACACTGGTGGAGTTTGGGGAAAATAGTCTTTGCATTTGGGAGTTGTAGTTACTGGAATGACTAGTTCACCTAGAAAGAGCAGTCTGAACTCCACCAATGATGGAACTGAGTCAAACATGGCATACAGAATTCCCACAACCCACAAAAAATGGTGCATGTGTTTGGCGGCATTGACCTTGAGTTTTGGACTTGTAGTTCACCTACATCCAGAGAGCACTGTGAACTCAAACAATGATGGATCAGTACCAAACTTGGCAGGAATACTCAATATGCCCAAATGTGAACACTGGTGGAGTTTGGGGAAAATAGACCTTGGCATTTGGGAGTTGTAGTTGCTGGGATTTGTACTTTGCCTGCAGTCAAGAGCATTCTGAACCCCACCAATGATTGAATTGGGCCAAACTTTCCACATATTATCCCTATGGCCAACAGAAAATATTTTATTGTTGAATGCTTTCATGTCCGGAATCACTGCGTTGTTGTAGGGTTTTGGGGGGTATATGGCCATGTTCTAGAGGCATTCTCTCCTGACGTTTCGCCTGCATCTATGGATGCTTGCCATAGATGCAGGCAAAACGTCAGGAAAGAATGCCTCTAGAACAGGGTTGGGCAACCTATGGCCCGTAGGCCGGATGCAGCCTGGCAGCCGATTCTGTCCGGCCCGGGGAGAAGAGCATCGGGGGCGCGGCCGAGAGGAAAGGGTGCCGCTGCTGCCATCCCATCGCGGGCTCTGTGGGGCCTGTGTCGGCAGACAGGCCAGAGGAGCAGCGGCTTTGGAGTGCCTGACATCCCTGGAGGCGATCCGGGCCTGCAGCGGGAGCACTCGGCGACCTGCAAGGGCTGATCGCCCTGGCGACCCGGAAGACTTGATCGTCTTCCGGGTCGCCAGGTCGAATAAGCCGCTTCAGATCGCCGACTGCTCCCCCTACAGGCCTGGATTGCCTCCAGGGATGCAGGCACTCCATAGCAGGGCGATCAGTTCGGGAACGGCTGGGGGCGAGAGTGGGCGGAGGCCTGCAGCCTCCGATCGCCCTCTGCTCTGCTCTGCTCTGCTGCGACGGTGGCTGGGTCCGCTTTGCCATCCTCTGGGCTGGGTCCATTGGGCCATTCCATCTTAGGATCCTTCCTCTCTTGAGGATGTCAGCCTTCATCTTGGTTCACACCTTGTCTTCTTGAATTTAATTTAATTTTAGTGGTTTTTATTATTATTTTATAATAATATTATAATAATATAATAAATAAAATAATATAATGTTATATTATATTATAATTTCAATATATTATAATGTCTATATATATATACTATAATATAGTAATTATGATATTAATACTAATAATATATGAATATTTCTTGATATATTTATATGTTGATATTAATGATGTGCAATATATAGTAAATATAGTAAGTAAATAAATAATGTAGATTAGAATGTAGTTCAGCCTTTAGGTGTGGCCCCCCATAATATTTTTTGGCTCTCGTGTGGCCCCTTGGAAAAAATAATTGCCCACCCCTGGTCTAGAACATGGCCATATAGCCCAAAAAAAACCTACAATGCAGAAAATACTGTGTTTTGTGATGGTCTTTGGCAACCCCTCTGACACCCCCTTGCGACCCCCCCCCCCTTTGCAGGGATCCTGACCCCTAAGTTGAGAAACACTGGCCTACCAAGTGTATGAGTTTGCACTGCAGCCCTTCCATTCCCGTACTGTTCTTTGCTGTGCAGTACAGTTTGGATACATCCCCCCCCCTGCTTCTCATGAACTGAAACTAAATGCTGAGCCAGTTACTCATTTCTCAATGAACTTGCTTAGATCCCTCTGCCTCTTCCAAAAGTCCTTCTTAATTATCTTTTTTTTTTAACAATGCAATTGCACATGCTGTTCAGCATACAAATAGGAAAAGAAGAAGAATGAGGCTGATTGACTCCTATTTTTAGACACGCTAATCCCTTCTGCTTTCTTTGATCTCTTTTGCTTGCCTGAACAAGATCTTCAGAGTGTTTCGCAGTGAACTAGAGAGGGGTGTGTGTTGTTGTTGTCGTCGTCGTCGTTGAATTAATGCTCTGTGCTGTGTATTTCGCAGTTGGTTCTGATGAGACATATCCTGACTTGTGCATAAGTCTTTTACACCCAAAGTGAACTGTTATCCAAAGAGTAGCATCTCCTATGGATTGTTCATCAATCCACCCATAGGTTCACATGGCCATCCATCGCTTTATTTATGTCCTCTCTCTTCTCCAAGCTGCGACATTGGGCAGCTTATAACAGTGTTTTTCAATCTTTTTTGAGCCGCGGCACAATTTTTTACATTTACAAAATCCTGGGGCACACCACCAACCAAAATGACACAAAATGACACTCTAACACAGTAATACATATAGTTAATCTGTTTTGAAATGTATTTATACACTCAGTGTGAAACCTGGGCCTGTTTCGATGAACTCAACATAGATATCCTGGCAGGAATGGCAGAAAGACACACACAAAGGTCTTGCTCAACAGCTGGGAGTTATAGTTCACCCGCAATCAAAGAGCATTCTGAACTCCACCAATGATGGAATGGAATCAAACTTCCCACACAAAACTACCATAACCAAGAGAAAATACTATAAGAGTTTGGTGGGCATTGACCTTGAGTTCTGGAGTTGTAGGTCACTTATATCCAGAGAGCACTGTGGAAGGGAGGGAGGAAAACATGGGGCGAGTCTGCGCAGTAGCGCCCGCACGGGTCACGTCTTCCTCCCTCTCCCCTCCCGCAGAAGCGGCAGCGTGGGCAAAGCGAGCAGAGCGAGGCTGGGAAGAAGGGAGCCCGAGTGGAGAGGAAAAAGTGTTTGGCAGGAGGGGGAAGAAAGGGTATTGGAGGTTCCAATTTCCCACGGCACACCTGATGATCACTCACAGCACACTAGTGTGCCGCGGCACACTGGTTGGGAAACACTGGCTTATAAGATACTGAAAATCACAAATAGAATCACAAACAGTTAAAAACGTATGAAAAGTAATAGCCACATATCTGTGTGGGATATATTCTCAGACTTCACATGGATATGCAACACTTCTGACTACGGTGAATTCTATTGAAATAAAGAAAATCCGATGCAATACCACTATCAAATAATGCAGCAGGACCTAGAAAATGCCTAAATGTTTTGTGGGCATGGATAAATGAATCTGTGGGTAAAACAGTACATTGTTTTAATCTGGAATGAATGTGTATGATGCTAATGTAATTGTATTTTAATGTATTTTAATGTATTTTAATTGTTGAAGGGTTCTGGGGTTTTATATTGTTACTGTGTGGGCATCGAATTGTGCCTTACTGTAAGCCGCTCTGAGTCCCCCCTCAGAGGTTGAGAAGAGCGGGGTAAAATCCTTAAATAAATAAATACATAAATACATAAATAAATAACACAGGCCCAGGCAAACCCAGGCCCAGAGGCTTGATGCGGACCCTTGGGCTCTTTTCCCAGGCCCTCCTCTCTCTCACCATGCTATCCTTTCTTCCTTCTCTCCTTTCCTTCCTTCCCTCTTTCATCCCTCCTTCCTTCCCTTCCACCCTTGCGTCTTTCCTTCCTTCCCTCTTTCCTCCCTCCTTCCCCCTTTCTCTCCTTCTTTCTTTCTTTCTGTCCTTCCTTCCTTCTCTTCCACCTTTTCACCTTTCCTTCCTTCCCTCTTTCATCCCTCCTTCCCCCTCCTTCCTTTCCTTTTTGTCTTTCCTTCGTTCTCTCTTTCCTCTTTCCCCCCATTCTTTCCTTCCTTTTTTCCAGGGCCGGACTAAGGTAATTTTAAATGGGAAGCGAACATTATTTTGGTCCCCCCCAATCGCTGAAAAATAAAAGGTCGAATATTATTCACATGTTCGAGGGCGCATCCAGCTGCCGGGCACTCCTCCTCAATTTCCGGCCTCGTGGAGGGTGTGCATGCGCGGAGCCAGCTGGTTCCGCGCGTGCGCATTTGTTGCGGCGCAGGCGGGCTGCTTTCCACGAGGCCGGAGACTGAGGACCAGGGTTTTGCGGTCAGAGGCTCTGCCTCTGGCTGCTTGGCGCTCCTCCTCGGTCTCCGGCCTCGTGGAGCCACTGCAGTCGGCTCTGGACTGCTTGCGCCATGCCAGGTGCATATGCATGGAGCCAGTTGGTTCCGTGCGTGCACATTTGGTGTGGCATGGTTGGGCTACCTTCCATGGGGCCAGAGACTGAGGAGGAGGGTTTGGCGGCCAGGTGCGGAGTCTCCGCCTTTGGCTGCCGGGTGCGGAGTTTCCGCCTCCAGCTGCCGGGCACTCCTCCTTGGTCTCTGGCCTCGTGGACCCACTGCAGGAGGTTCTGGCCTGCTCGCACCGCACCGAATACGCATGTGCGGAATCATCTGGTTCTGCGCATGCACATTTGATACAGCGTGGGCGGGCCGCCTTCCACGGGGCCGGAGACTGAGAAGGGGCATTTGGCGTCCGGATGCGCCCCTGAATATGTGATGCCCCACACGGGCGCGTAGTTTGCGTAATGTAAGATTCGGCCCTGCTTCCTTCCTTCTTTCTCCCTTCCCTCCCTCTCTCTCCTTCCACCCTTCTGTCCTTCTCTTTCTCCCTCCCTCCCTCCCTTCTCTTTTTCCTTCCACCTTTTGTCCTGGGGAATGTTTAGCTGGGAGGAGAGAAGGTTGAGAGGGAACATGAGAACCATGTTTTAAAGGGTGTCCCATTGAGGAGGAGGACAGGAAAAACAGACTTTCTGATGCTCTAGAGCAGTGTTTCTCAACCTGGGGGTCGGGACCCCTGGAGGGGTCGCAAGGGAGTGCCAGAGGGGTCGCCAAAGACAGGATTTTCTGTTGGTCATGGGGTTCTGAGAGGGAAGTTTGGCCCAATTCTATCATTGCTGGGGTTCCGGATGCTCTTGGATTGTAGGTGAACTATAAATCCCAGCAATTACAACTCCCTAATGTCAAGATTTATTTTCCCCCCAAACTCCACCAGTGTTTATATTTGGGCATATTGTGTATTTGCGCCAAGTTTGATCCAGATCCATCATTGTTAGAGTCCACTGTGCTCTCTGAATGTTGGTGAACTACAACTCCAAAATTCAAGGTCAATGCCCACCAAACCCTTTCAGTATTTTCCGTTCATGGGAGTTCTGTGTGCCAAGTTTGGCCCAATTTTATTGTTGGTGAGGTTCAGAATACTCTTTGATTGTAGGTGAACTATAAATCCCAGCAACTGCAACTCCCAAATGTCAATGTCTATTTTCCCCAGACTCCACCAGTGTTCACATTGGGCATACTGAGTATTTGTCCTAAATTTGGTCCAGATCCATCATTGAGTCCACTGTGCTCTCTGGATATTGGTGAACTACAACTCCCAAACTCAAGGTCAATGCCCACCAAACCCTTCCAGTATTTTCTGTTGGTCATCGGAGTTCTGTGTGCCAAGTCTGGTTCAATTCCATCGTTGGTGGAGTTCCTAACACTCTTTGATTGGAGGTTAACTGTAAATCCCAGCAACTACAACTCCCAAAGGACAAAATCAATCCCCCCCCCAACCCCAGTAATATTCAAATTTAGGCATATTGAGTATTTGTGCCAAATTTGGTCCAGTGAATGAAAATACATCCTGCATATCAGATATTTATATTATGGTTCATAACAGTAGCAACATTACAGTTATGAAGAAGCAACGAAAATAATGTGATGTTTGGGGGTCACCTCAACATGAGGAACTGTATGAAGGGGTCACGGCATGAGGAAGGTTGAGAAACACTGCTCTAGAGACCAGGGCAGAAGAGAAAGAGATTTGACTGAAAAGTTTAGGAAGAACATCCTGGAGAGTGGCATAGGCTGCCTGAGAATGTGATGGAGTCTCCTTCTCTGGAGGCCTTTCCACAGAGGACTTCTATCGGGAATGCTTTGATTGTGCCTTCTTGTGTGGCAGGGGGTTGGACTGGATGGCCCTTGGTGTCTCTTCCAACTGTAGGATTATATACAGGGTCTCATGGATACACTTTTTCTCTAATCCTGACCTAGGCCAACCCTTTCGGGATCCAAAAATTTCCCATCTTTCTTTCACTTTCTGTCTCCGAAAGAGTAGAGGAAGGGGAGGAAAGGGGAGCCAGCGGACTTGGGGAGAAATCCTTCCTTCCCGGCCCACCCGCCCCACTCCAAGCCACTATGTGGCCTCCAAGTTAGAAAGTTTGCCCATGCCTGGTATAACCCATGAATACAGTGTTTTTGAACACTAAACCATCAACACACTTAAACCATTTTAAACATTAACGTAAAACAAGGAATGAAAACAGCACTTCAATACCCTGGTGGAATATGATATTTTTCACCTATTGATGAAAAGACAGCAAAGAGAGAGAAAGGTTTTAGAGATATTTTTAAAGCATCTGAAAAGGTGAGGTATGAGAGGATGAATTGGAGCAGTCTCTGCCAAATTGGGACAGTTGGAGGTTATGCTGGTTCTTGAAGGGACGCCATTCTTGGCTAGTTGAACTCTCAAAGGAATCCGTGTGTAATTTTAGCCATGCTTCCTCTCTGCGCAAAAGTCTTCAGAAACTGCACTTCTTGAAAGACTTTTGCAATTCAGGGCTTATTCTTGGCAAAATGCACATGTTGCTTTTTGACTGATGAAAACAGCATTTTTTGCACAGAAAATATTTTGGTGCATAAATATAATTTTCAGTGCCAATAGTTCTGCAATTCCATGGTTCTGCACACATCGGGGCATTTTACAGAAAGCAATATTATTTTTTTTGTGCAGAAAAAATGTTTAATTTTTTGTGTGCAGAAAAGTGTTCTCTGCAGAAAAAAATGCTGCCTACAATGGTTTGCGTTTTGTGCTGAATAAATAATAATAATAACTAGCTTGGGGACCCGGCGGTGCCCGGGTTATTTGAGGAAGGCATTGTGTGCCAAGGTTGGTTCCTATTAGATGTTTATGTGGCTTGTAGTGGTCTCAGGAACTTAGTGAAGGTACTGCGAGTCCCATTGGCCATGGTCCACCCCCATCCAAACAGCACCAGGATGTAGAGTGGGTCATGGGGGCTCTGTGTGTCACATTTTGTCTTGAGTATTCGCTGGATGAGGATTGCAGCGGTCTCTGGAAGTGAGGGAAGGAAGTTGAAGTCCCATCATCCATGGTCCGCCCCACTCAAAACTGCACCAGGATGTAGAGTGGGCATGGGTACTCTGTGTGCCAAATTTGGGCCTGGGCTCTGATTTGTAGGGGCTGCAATGTTCTGTGGGGAATGAATTAGGTGAAGGTACTGCAAATCCCATCATTTGTGAGCCATCGTGCCGTAAACTGCAGTAAGTTTGTAAAGTGGGCCATTGGGCCTTTGTGTGCCAAGTTTGGTCCTGATTCGTCATTGGTGTGGGCCACAGTGCTCTAAGGAAGTGAATTGAAGTACTGCAAGTCCCATCATCCATGGTCCACCCTCCCTCAAACTGCACCAGGATGTAGGGTGCACCTTGTGGGGTCTGTGTGCCAAGTTTGGTCTTGTTCTGTCATTGTTGGGGGCCTAGTCAGGAAAATCAAGTTGAGGAAGCCTAACAGTATCCCATGAGCTGAGGCCTAGTCAGGAAAATCAAGTTGAGGAAACCTTTGCTGTCAATTTTGGGCCTGGTCTGTGATTTATAGGGGCTACAGTGTTGTTTGGGAAGTGAATGAGGAGAAGGCACTGCAAATCCCATCATTCGTGGCCCCTCCTGCCCTAAACCACACCAGGTTGTGAAGTGGGCCATTGGTCCCCTGTTTGCCAAGTTTGGTCTTTTGCTGTGGGCCGCAGTGGCTGACTGCCTGAGGCCTTTCCCTTTCCCTCTGAGTCACTTTAGAATGTTGGAATGTGGTTGGCCAATCGGAGTCCTTTATGCAAATTCCATTTCAGTGGCAGCCAATCCCCTCTGTCTGGGGCCGTAGAATGTTGGAGTTCTGAGGCTGGCCAATCAGAGCCCTTTATGCAAATAATCCCACAGTTGCAGCCAATCGAAATGCTGGCACATATTCCTCCCATCGCACCACCACACCACTGCCCGCAAACACTGACTTTTATTATATACATAAATAATAATAATAATCTTTATTTATACCCCGCCACCATCTCCCCAATGGGAACTCAGAGTGGCTTACATGAGGCCAGGCCCAAACAACAAATTACAATAAAATAAAAATTTTAAAAAATCAACAATAGCACAGTAAAAAAATACAAACATATAAATAAAAGAGCAATGAGCAAATACAATATCTAAAACAATTGCAGAAGACCACAATGGACAAAAGATTGCTCTGGCTGATTAAGAGCCTATATTCAAACACTTCAACACAAGTAAGATGTGGTGTACAAGGCAATCTCTCAAAACCAATAGCAGTAAATAGAGGGGTACGCCAGGGGTGCATCCTGGCCCCTATCCTGTTTAATCTATACCTGAACGACCTGGCCACTCATGTCTCACTACCGAATGGACATCCCCTAAAATCTCATCCACCAATATACCCCTTTGCTCTATGCAGATGATGCTGCCCTCATATCCTACACCAAGGTAGGACTCAAGCGAGTGCTGAGTGCATTCAACCAATACTGTGAGGAAAACCTGCTAAAGATCAACTATAGTAAAACCAAAATTATGATCTTCTCAAATAAGTGGGCCAGGCATAACTGGTACATAGGAAAGAACTTAATAGAACAAGTCTCCAGTTTAAAATATTTAGGGGTTACCTTTCAGGCCTCAGCTTCCTGGGGATGCCACCAAAAAATCTAAAATGCACAAATAACAAAGCAGGCCACATGTACAAGCTAAAATGTTAAAAACTCAGGGTGAGGTAACTGGAGTAGATTCTTTTACTACATTTTTATACCGCCATTCTCAGCCCAAGGGCGTCTCGTGGTGGCTTACAGAGCGGCACTATTCGATGCCTATGCAATATAAAAACAGATAAAACATTTCACATAGTTAAAAAAATTCACTTACATATTAACATCAATAAAAACATAATAAAACCATAAATCCTCTGCACTCCATTACCTTTTTGCTGACCGAAAGGTTAGCAGTTTGAAGCCGCGGGTCAGGGTGAGCTCTCACTGTTAGTCCTAGCTTCTGCCAACCTAGCAGTTCGAAAACATGCAATGTAATAGGTTCCTTGGTGAGAAGGCCATGCTGGCAACTCAACCAGGAGAGTCTACAGGCAACAGGCTCCTCAGCATGGAATATGGAACAAGAGCACCTCCCCGTGGCCAGAGTTTAGCATCACCTCCAGACGCCAGAGATGAAAGGGAAACCTTTGCCTGATCAGACATATAAACCCAATTCTCCTAGTTTCCAACAGACCCCACAACCTCTGAGGGTACCCACCAGAGATGCAGGCGAAACGCCAGGAGGGAATGTCTCTAGAACAGACCTGGACATCTTATGGCCCACGGGCCGGATGCGGCCTGCTAGCCGATTCTGACCGGCCCAGGGAGAAGGGCGTTGGGGGCAGGGCCATTTCTGCAAGCTGCCGCCATCCCATCACGGGCTGTGGGGCCTGCATTGGCAGACAGCCCGCTGCTCCGGAGAACGATCGGAGGAGCGGCGGCTTTGGAGTGCCTACCACCCCGGGAGGCGATCCGGTCCTGCAGCGGGAGCATTTGGCGACCTGCGCGAGCTGTTCGCCCTGGCGATCCGGAAGACTTGATCGTCTTCCGGGTCGCCAGGGCGATCAGCCGCTGCAGATCGCCGACTGCTCCCGCTGCAGGCCCAGATCGCCGACTGCTCCCGCTGCAGGCCCAGATCGCCTCCCGGGATGGCAGGCACTCCATGGCAGGGTGATCAGCCGATCGGGAACGCCTCTGACGGAACGGCTGGGGGTGAGAGCGGGCGGAGGCCTGCAGCCTCCGAACGTCTGCTGCTCTGCTCTGCTGCGGTGGCTGGTTCTGCTTTGTCATCCTCTGGGCTGGGTCCATTGGGCCATTCCATCTTGGGATCCTTCCTCTCTTGAGTATGTCATCCTCCATCTTGGGTCGCACCTTATCTTTTTGAATTTCATTTTATTTTATTTTAGTGTTTTTTATTATTATTTTATAATAATTTTATTATAATAATATAATAATATAATGAATAACGTAATATAATGTTATATTATAATTTCAATATATTATAATGTCTATATATATACTATAATATAATAATTATGATATTAATACTAATAATATATGAATATTTCTTGATATATTAATATGTTAATATTAATGATGTGTAATATATAGTAAATATAGTAAAATATAAATAAAATAATAATGTAGATTAGAATGTAGTTCAGCGTTCAGATGCAGCCCTCCATAATATTTTTTGGCTCTCGTGTGGCCCCTTGGAAAAAATAATTGCCCACCCCTGGTCTAGAACATGGCCACACAGCCCGGCCATTAATGCTAGGCCATTAAATGCTAATCAATGTGGCAAATTGCAACATTCACACCTACCTCCAACAGGCAAGAGTTCTTTCTCCCACTCTGGACATTCCACCGATACATAAATCCCATTTTCTTGGTTTCCAACAGACCTCAAAAGCTCTGAGGATGCCTGCCAGAGATGCAGGCGAAACGTCAGGAGAGAATGCTCCTGGAACGTGGCCAAACATCCCGGAAAACTCACAACAACCCAAACTCTGGAATGTGAATATTTTCATCCAGCCTTTGAGTGTTTCCCCAAATACATTGGAACAAGTTGACACACGTCATTGCAAACTAGCTACAGAATCACAGAAGACTGGTAGTTTTCGGGCGAAGCAATTGAGCTTGGAATCTGACGGATACGAAGTGATGGGTCCATCCTCGGAAATAGGTCAAGTGTAGCTTCTCCCCGAGGCAAGAACAATATGCACAGAGGCCAGTCCTAATGTCGGGCAGGCTGAGGCCACCACCTCTGATAGCAGATTTGGGGTTTTGCTTGCGGTCAGTTGCTAAATTCATGGTTGCGTCGTATCTACTGTTGTTGTGTCGCATCTTGTTGGATTTCCTACCTTAGGAATCCGATCTCGGGTACTTTGTGCTTTGCTTTTGGGGAGCAGTATTGGGTGACGTTGAGGGGCCTCAGGCAGCAAAATGAGTCAGCCCTGATCTGAAGCAGGAAATGCAGCCCAAGCGTGCCATGCGTAAACCCCTGAGCCATAATGTATTACGGCAATAATTCCTGACACGTAAATCAGATAGCGGCATTGGCCACGGAGAGCTGGCGTGGGGAGAGCTCTCTGTTGTGAGCAAAGCAGTGTTGTGCCCAGCTCATAATGTTAGGCTAAGAGTGCCATCTTGTTGGAGATTTGCTCCTTGATCTCTTTGGCAGGGATTGGAGTTCGGTCTGCAGCTCTGATTGATACATGGAAAGAGAGCAGGAGCACGTTGCCATTGAGCTCCCTGCTGTTTTGCTATTTATATCTCTAATTTCAGGCTAGACTGTCAGAAAAGATTCTTCTGACCACACACACACACACAAAGCAAGGAGGAGAGATAATACATGCATGGAATGATATTTATTGGCTTTCGGCTTGGTTACCAGAGCCAGGAAAATGCCACACAGTGCCTTCCCAAACAGAAGGCTCCCACCGCCTTAAAATAACACCAAGTGCCTGCGTGTTATCTATTGGATTTTTTTTTAAAAATGAGGTCTTGGCTTTTTGGAAAAGGCTAGAATACTTTAAAACAGTGCTTCGCAACCAGTGTGCCGGGGCACACTAGTGTGCCGTGAGCGATCATCAGGTGTGCCGTGGGAAATTGGAACCTCCAGGAAGTGGGGGGAGAGTCTAGTGCAGTGTTTCTCAACCAGTGTGCCGTGGCACACTAGTGTGCCGTGAGCAATCATCAGGTGTGCCGTGGGAAATTGGCACTCCCCCCCCTCCTAGCAGCCCCCTCACAGGTTTCCAAGAAACAAATTGAGCCTCTCCGCTTGGAAATGGTTTTTTTGTACTACTTTACTGGATTTTTTAAGTCCCCCCCCCCCAAGGAACTGTTTATAACAGCTTCATGACATCCATAGTTAACTAGAAGCAAGTTTCACTCAGGGTGATATTTTACAAAGGTCTGGAGAACAAGCTCTATGAGGAGCGGCTTGAAGAGCTGGGCATGTTTACCCTGAAGAAGAGAAGGCTGAGGGAAGACATGATAGCCATGTATAAATATGTGAGAGAAAGTCATATATATGTTTTGTTTATCGAAACAGGCCCAGGTTTCACACTGAGTGTATAAAATACATTTAAAAACATATTAACTATATGTATTACTGTGTTAGAGTGTCCTTTTGTCTCGTTTTAGTTGGTGGTGTGCCCCAGGATTTGGTAAATGTAAAAAACGTGCCGCGTCTCAAAAAAGGTTGAAAAACACTGGTCTAGTGTGTTGAAGTATAAAAACCCTAAGAAACCTACCTCGATAAAGGCACTCCATGCAGGCCCGGATTACCCATAAGGCCACCCTAGGCCATGGCCTAGGACGGCAGCCATGGGAAGCGGCAGGTCTGGACCCCCCCCCCCCCAAAAAAATTTTAAAAAAAATTAAGTTTGATCTTTGGGCACTCCTGCGCCTGCGCATGGAGTACCATAGGCCCTAGGGCCTCTGACGCAGCTTCCCGCCTCCCCCTCCTCGCTCTTGTTGGTCCCGCCCCTCCTTCCTTCACTGAAGGGAGGAGGGGCGGGGCCGACGCCAACGCGAGCGAGGAGGAGGCAGACGAAAGTCCTGCCGACCCCTCCTTGCTCACGTCAGCCCTCCTTCCTTCCTTCACTGAAGGAAGGGCGGGGCCGATGCCAACGCGAGAGAGGAGGCAGAGGGAAGTCCCACTGCCCCCTCTTCACTCGCGTCAGCGTCGGCCCTCCTTCCTTCCTTCACTGAAGGAAGGGCGGGGCCGATGGCGATGCGAGCGAGGAGAAGGCGGAGGGAAGTCCCGCCGCCCCCTCCTCGCTCACGTCGGTGTCGGCCCTCCTTCCTTCAGTGAGGAGGAAGGAGCCCCCGCGCAAGCGGCCCTGCCCCCTCCAAGTCGTCCCGCCCCCCGCAAGTGGCCCCGTCTCTTCCAGAGTGTGGCCTAGGGCGCCACAAACAGTTAATCCGGGCCTGACTCCATGTGTGTTCATAGTTGGGCATATTGAGTATTCATGCCAAGTGTGGTCCAGATCCATCATTATTTGAGTCCACAGTGCTCCCTGGATGTAGGTGAACTACAACTTCCAAACTCAAGGTCAATTCCCAAGCAAACCCTTTCAGTACTTTCTGTTTGTAATGAGAGTTCAATATGCCAAGTTTGGTTCAATTCCATTGTTGCAAGAGTCCAGGATGCTCTTTGATTGTGTGTTAACTATAAATCCCAGAAACTGTAACTCCAAAATGTCAAGGTCTATTTTTCCCAAACTCCATCTGTGTTCACATTTGGGCATATTGAGTATTCATGCCAAGTTTGGACCTGATCCAACATAGTTTGAGTCCACATTGCTCTCTGGATATAGGTGAACTACAACTCCAAAACTCAAGGTCAATGCCCACCAAACTCTTATAGTATTTTCTTTTGGTTATGGGAGTTCTGTGTGGGAAGTTTGTGTCTTTCTGCCATTCCTGCCAGGATATCTATGTTGTGTTCATCGAAACAGGCCCAGGTTTCACACTGAGTGTATAAATACATTTAAAAACATACTAACTATATGTATTACTGTGTTAGAGTGCCATTTTTATGTCATTTTGGTTGGTGGTGTGCCCCAGGATTTTGCAAATGTAAAAAGTGTGCCGCAGCTCAAAAAAGGTTGGGAAACACTGCTTTAAAAACTAGAGGAAGAACACAAATGGCAATCTTTAGTGCTGCAGTGGGTTAAAGCGCTGAGCTTCTGAACTTGCTAACCGAAAGGTCACAGGTTCAAATTCGGGATGTGGGTTGAGCTCCCGCTGCTAGCCAGGTCCGGATTATCCATTAGGCAAGCAAGGCCGTGGTTTATGGGCGTAAGCCGAGGGGGGCGCCAGATCAAGGCCAAAAAAAATGGCGATGACTCACGCCAAGTTGTCCCAGCAGCAGCTGCGCAGCGCCCTTCCACGCGGTGCCCCATTTATGCAGCGCAGCTGCCGTTGCCTGCGGGACAACTCGGCGTGGCCTCAGAAGGAGGGAGGGAGGAGGAGTGCAGCCCGAGTGACGTCGCTCTCTCCGAGGGCGGGGCCCGAGCGATGTCACTCCCTCCGGGGGCAGGGCCTGAGCAGGATCACTCGGGCCCCGCCCCCGGAGGGAGTGACATCGTTCGGGCTGCACTCCTCCTCCCTCCCTCCTTCTGAGGCCACGGCGAGTTGTCCCAGCGGCAGCTGCGCGGCGCCCTTCCACGCAGCGCCCCATTCACGCAGCGCAGCTGCCACTGCCTGTGGAACAACTCGGCGTGTCCTGAATGGTACCTATTGATCTACTCACATTTGCATGTTTTCGAACTGCTAGGTTGGCATAAGCTGGGGCTAACAGCAGGTCCGGATTAAGACCTTTTTGCGCCCTAGGCCACACTTTGGAATTACGCCCCCTTTCGCGCACCGCCATTTGGGCCCCGCCCCCAGAGGGTATGACATCGCTCGGGCCCCGCCCCCAGAGGGAGTGACGTCGCTCAGGCTGGGAGCTTTGTAGGGAGGCTAAATTAAACTGATTTACAAGGCCATAAAATCTCCAGGAATCTCCAGGAAGTACACAAAAAAGAATAAAGGAATGTGACAGCTCCACCTGGTGGTCAGAAGCTGGAATGTTAAATTGCCTCTATGTCTGTCTATATATGTTGTATGTCAATGGCATTGAATGTTTGCCTGTATATGTGCATTGTGATCTACCCTGAGTCCCCTGCAGGGTGAGAAAGGCGGAATATAAATGACGTAAATAATAATAATAATAATAATAATAATAAATAAACCCTTCTGCCGGCACAACTGAAGACTGACTAGTTGGAGGTTCGAATCCAGGGAGAGTACGGATGAGCTCCATCTCTCAGCTCCAGCTCCCCATGCAGGGACATAAAAGAAGCCTCCCACATCTGGGTGAGCCCTAGGTAACGTCCTTGCAGATGGCCAATTCTCTCACACCAGAAGCAACTTGCAGTGTCTCAAGTCGCTCCTGACACACACAAAAAAGGGTTTCACGGGTGAAAACTAGAAGCGGAAGCAGTGTGGTATTACCCGGAGCCATTATAGGGAGAAAGGTGGGATATGAATCAGTCCAGTAAATCAACTTGAGGAAATGGAATACGCACATTTCAATTTACTTTCAAACACAATTTCCACACCTGGACCACACTTGGAATATTGTGTCCAATTCTGGGCACCACAATTGAAGAGAGATATTGATAAGCTGGAATTTGTCCAGAAGAGGGTGACTCAAATGATCAAGGGTCTGGAGAACACACCCTATGAGGAGCGGCTTAAAGAGCTGGGCATGTTTAGCCTGCAGAAGAGAAGGCTGAGAGGGGACATGATGGGATGTATCAAGATGTGAGGGGAAGTCATAGGGAGGAGAGATGGAGCTTGTTTTCTACTGCCCTGGAGACTAGGATCAGGGGCGGTCCTACCGGTAGGCAAAGGACGCCGCTGTGTGGGGCGCCATCTGGGTAAAGGGCGCATTCCCCCGCCCGCCAGACAGCGTCCGGCCAATGTTCCGCTTTTGGGCCTTGTGCGCTCCGCCACGCCATAGCAAACTTCCCTGCATGCCGAATAGGGAGTTCTGTGTTTACAGGCTTCTGCGCCTGCGCACAGGAGCTTCTGGGCATGTGTGGAGAGGGGGCGTGCTGAATAGGGAGTGCTGTGTTTACAGGCTTCTGTGCCTGCGCACAGGAGCTTCTGGGCATGCGTGGAGAGGGGGCGTGCTGAATAGGGAGTGCTGTGTTTACAGGCTTCTGCGCCTGCGCACAGGAGCTTCTGGGCATGCGTGGAGGGGGGCGTGCTGAATAGGGAGTGCTGTGTTTACAGGGTTCTGCGCCTGCGCACAGGAGCTTCTGGGCATGCGTGGAGGGGGGCGTGCTGAATAGGGAGTGCTGTGTTTACAGGCTTCTGTGCCTGCGCACAGGAGCTTCTGGGCATGCGTGGGGGCGTGCCAAATAGGGAGTGCTGTGTTTACAGGCTTCTGCGCCTGCGCACAGGAGCTTCTGGGCATGCGTGGAGGGGGCGTGCTGAATAGGGAGTGCTGTGTTTACAGGCTTCTGTGCCTGCGCACAGGAGCTTCTGGGCATGCGCGGAGGGGGGCGTGCCGAATAGGGAGTGCTGTGTTTACAGGGTTCTGCGCCTGCGCACAGGAGCTTCTGGGCATGCGTGGAGGGGGGTGCGTGCTGAATAGGGAGTGCTGTGTTTACAGGGTTCTGCACCTGCGCACAGGAGCTTCTGGGCATGCGTGGAGGGGGGCGTGCCAAATAGGGAGTGCTGTGTTTACAGGCTTCTGCGCCTGCGCACAGGAGCTTCTGGGCATGCGTGGAGGGGGGGGGCGTGCCGAATAGGGAGTGCTGTGTTTACAGGCTTCGGGCCCTGCGCACAGGAGCTTCTGGGCATGCGCGGAGAGGGGCGTCAAAATAATGTTGGGGGGGGTGCCAAAATAATTTTCGCTTACCATTTAAAATCACCTTAGACCGCCCCTGCTTCAAACATTACCGAATTGAGCCAAACAAAAAACCCAGTATAGGAGCCACCTTGGCCCCCAATTCCCAGATGCAGGGAGAGGCCTTAAAGGGAGGAGGAGAACATAAGAACATAAGAAGAGCCATGCTGAATCGGACCTCAGCCCATCTAGTCCAGCATTATGTATCACACAGTGGCCCACCAGTTGTACAAGGGGATCTCGAGCAGAAGGGAGGGCAAAACCCTGACCTGCTCCCGACCCCCCACAACCAGTACCCAGGGAAATCCTGCCTACCTCAACCAACTCCGAGGAGGAGAGCCAGGAAGGTCAAAAGGGTTGGATCTGTGCAGTCAGCTCAAAGAGCATCTTTCATAGAGGTACAGCTTCCAAAACTAAATGCACTTTTGATCAATTCCAAAAAGGCTATTTTAATCTTTCTTTTCCACGTTCTTTTGTATGTGGCTAGCGAGTCTCCAACCCGAATGGCGTTAATTAATTCTTGGAAGGCTAATGAGGTTGCATTTGGTCACCTAAGTTCTCTCGCTGTCTGATTTTGATTTATTGGAAATCATGTCGGCTTACGGGAAGTGCAAAGCATTGTGTGGGCTGCACTTAGGCGGACACGGGGAGGCTACTGCTGTGTATTGACTTTCTGGTCTGTTCCGGCTTCCACTGCAGGGGGACGTAATAAAATAAGCTCCCTTCAAAGGCACTTGGTCGCAAATTGTGTGTTCAATTCAGAAAGGAAAGTGAACAACTCAAGCTGGATCTGAACTCACGCAGCAATATTTCATGGGGCGTAATGAAAAAATAATTCATTTCTGCGACACAACCACTGGGTACCGGCACTTCATGAGATACACGGATGTAGAAATGTTGCGGAAAAGTAGATAGCTACTATTCGCAAGTGGCCACAAAGTTTTGCGTACACAATTTGCTTCTTCCAATAATTGGGAAAGGAGTATGGCAGGGTTGTATACTCTCACCCAACCTATTCAACTTGTATGCAGAAGACATAATGTGACATGTGGGGCTTGACGAATCCAAGGCTGGAGTTAAAATTCCTGGAAGAAACATTAAGCACCTTAGATATGCAGATGATACCGCTTTGATGGCTGAAAGGCAGGGCCAGAGCCAAGATGGAGAGAGCCACATGCAAGTCTCGAAAAAGCCACATATGGCTCGCGAGCCATAGGTTCCTGACCCCTGATCTATGCCCATGATGCCCCCTTTTGTTTGCACTTTGTGGGGTTTGGGGAGGGCTGGATGGGGCCGGAGAGTACGGGAGGGTGGAGGGAGATAAATGGGGAAGAATGCCAATTTTTAATGAAGATCAATAAAAATAAAGTAATTACTTTGGTGTCTCAAAAGGAATTGTAGTTAATGGTGGTTTGGAGATGGGGGGGTTCCATTAGCCATGGGCCCCCATAGAACCAATATGGATCACAATTCCAGTTGAGGACCTGTTTTATAGATTTTATGGTTTTCATATCTTTAATGTTGAACTGTGTTATAACTGTTTTTATCATTGTTTTTAACTGTACCCTGTTATTATGACATTGAATCATTGCCGATTACGAACCGACTTGAGTCGCCATTGGCTGAGAAAGACGGTATAAAAATGCAGAAAGTAATAAATAAATAAATCATTTATTTATTTTTTATTTATTAATTTACTTCATTTATATTCTGCCCTTTTCACCCCGCAGGGGATTCAGGGCGGATTACAATGTACACATTACATTTAGACACACAAACACACAAGACAGACAGAGGCAATTTAACATCTGGCCACCAGGGGGAGCTGTCGTACTCCTTTATTCCTCAGCGTGTTTTCTGGAGACCTTTGTATGGCCTCGTAAATCAGTTAAATTTAGCCTCCCCACTAAGTCCCCTACTTGATGTCTTTTGGGTTGCAAAGGTCAACAACAGGCTACACAATAGGTCGAGAGCCCACCTCGACCCGGGTAGGCCTCGACCTCATGACCTGGTCAGTAGAGATCTTATGCAGCTGACACCCAGCCAGCTGTGCCACATTCCTGGTGCTTGGCTTTTTGCTGTCATGTTTTGTCCCAGTTTCCCACTGAGATATACTTAACCAGTGTTTTCTCACTTGTCTTTCCCTTCCAGTCTTTCCACTACGCTTCCCTGCGAGTAAAAAGCAAAAAATGGCCCAAAGGTAAGTGGATTGAACAATGGAGAGAAATAATAACCCAAGCTAATCAATTAAAAAGCTGGTTGTACTTCTCTTAGAAGGGTGAAAGTTAACTGTCAATATTTCTGTGGACATAACGTATATCCCATGGTTTTTTGTCCTAAAATTAGGTGCCTTGGCTTATATTTGAGTCGGCTTATACTTGAGTATATACGGCACATTTGTAGTCAAAATTTTGATGAAGCCTGAACCAAAAAGCATTACCAAATGAGCACGGAAAATGTCCTCTGCTTCTACTTCCCACTTTTTGTTGTCCCTGTTTTGAAGAATTTGGTTACATCAGTGTTAGGAAAACTAATTTCCAATCCAAAATATGAAAAAACCTATTTTTCTCCAACCATTATAATCCAGTTTTGATACCAATCCTCCTCTCCTCTCTCCCTTATTCTGGGGCCAATCCAAGATGAGCCCCAAGTTAATGGACACTGAAGATTACCAGACATTGATCTGAAAGTCTTTCTCGCACTGGACAGCATTCACAATTCCATCTTGAAAGAAATACTATTTTTCCCAGATTTTAGTTGTGCAATGCTATGAGGAGAAGCCACACTAATTTAGCGCAATCTAAACTCTTGACTGCGCTCCACGGCAGTAAGACAAATATAATTAATATAACAATGTAAACTCAATTTTTCACAGTGAACAGTTTAATGTTTTAGTTCAATTTGTCCTGGGCTTTTAAGGGAAAGTGATACAAATGCACGGGGGAAGGGGGGTGCTGTGCTTCTCGTAATTCGAAAGATGGGACGAGAATAAAAATTCTGGGTTACCAAACTGAATGCTTCAAACTCACAAAAATAAGAGCTCTTAGTCGCAAAGAATTTAATCCGAGTTCTGTAAAGCCTGAATACTCTTAATGAAGACAATGCATCAAATAAGTTAAATTGGTTTGTGGCGTACCATATATACTCGAGCATAAGCAGACCCGAATATAAGACGGGGCACCTAATTTTACCACAAAAAATGGGGAAATGTATTGACTCGAGTATAAGCCGAGGGTGGGAAATGCAGCAGCTACTGGTAAATTTCAAAATAAAAATAGATACCCATAAAATTACATGAACTGACTTGGCCACGGTAGTCCATGCTCTGGTCACATCTCGAATAGACTACTGCAATGCTCTCTACGTGGGGTTGCCTTTGAAGACTGTTCGGAAACTGCAATTAGTCCAATGCTCGGCAGTCAAGTTACTAACAGGAGCGAGGTACAGGGAGCGTACAACTCCCATGTTGCGCCAGCTCCACTGGCTGCCAATTAGTTTCTGAGCACAATTCAAAGTGCTGGTTTTAACCTACAAAATCCTATACGGTTCCGGCCCAGTTTACTTGTCCAAACGAATCATCAAGGACATTAAGATTTTCCGGAGAGGTCCTGCTCTCGATCCCGCCATCTTCGCAAGCACGTCTGGTGAGGACGAGAGACAGGGCCTTCTCTGTTGTGGCCCCTCGGCTGTGGAACTCCCTCCCAAGCAATGTTAGATCTGCCCCCTCCCTGTTGTCCTTCGGGAGGCAAGTGAAGACTTGGATGCGGAACGAGGCCTTCCCAGAATAAGCTGAGATTGATTTCAATCTGAAATGGGTGACCACTTTTTTAGACCGAGCTGAATGTGGTTTTAATGGCAATGTGGTGTTTATGTATTTTAATATGCTGTTCTAAGAAGTTTTACATTTGTATGGCATTGAATTTTGCTGTAAGCCGGTCTGAGTCCCTCCTTGGAGGTGAGAAGGTCGGGGTACAAAAATTTTAAATGAGTACGTTAAATGTTTTTGAATATTTGCATAAAACTGAAATTTAAGATAAGACAGTCCAACTCTGATTACACCATTATCCTAGCCTTCTTCAATGTAAATGTGCTTTCATATCCTTCCCAAAAAAATAGAGTAAAACCTTGGCTTTTCTTCGCGAACGAGGACTCAGGAAGGACTCATACCACGCTTTCTACAAGCGCGTTGATGATTCGGAGGTTGGATGTGTCCTTCGAGCCTGTGCAATGGATTTTTCTGGTGGAACGCAGCATGCACAGAACTGGCCTCACCCTTTAAACCAAAGCTTCGTCTGCCGGGGCCTAGCAAGCTTCGACGGTGGCAGCGAGGTCCTCAGGTCGTAGGTTTGGTTCGAGTTTCTTTCTCTTAGATGGTTGACCTTACAGGGTTAGACAAGCACCACCTGCCCAGGTTTGAAATTAGAGTTTTCCTTCTCTTAGGATGGTTGCCAAAAGGCTAGAGAGCCCATCCCGCCCATTGACGCTCTTTGTCAGACCCTTCGGTTGTGACCTGTCTGGCATGGGAGGCCCTACCGGTGGCTATTATGCCACCGCCAGCATAGCTCACAACTTCATTAGGGTACACAAGCCTCTCCCCCACTGCAAGGGGGCGCCAACGGAGAGGAGAGTAAAATAATAAATATAATAATAATAATAGAGTAAAACAATGGAAATGTAATAATGACAATAATAATAGAGTAAAATAATGAATGTATTGATGACATGTAAATTAAAAATTAAAATAGATATCTGGAAACAAAGTGATTTTGATGATGTATGGAAAAAATACTGTATATTGAAAAAGGATTTAAAAAGAAAGAAGGATAGTTACCTCCACAAGAAGAATTGAAATTTTGGACAGATGACATGTAAAAGCTGTGGCTTGGGAGGGGGGAGGGAATCACTCTTCGGCGTTTAGTATTTATGTCACAGCGGATAGGCAACAGAAATATAGAAGTTTAATTCCCCATCGGCCCAAAAACTCCAGTCTCTGTTCGAGTGAATAATGAAACTCTCATTCAATTCACAAGGTAAATATATAACTTTGTATTGAATTGTATTTAACAATAACTGGCAAAACATCGAAAAACAACAGCCGTCACAGCTACCTTTCTAAACATCCTTTCCTCACAGATATTAAATCCCAACTGTCACTTTGTAACTAACATTCCTCAAGGTTCCATTTAGCAGTCTTGAGACAGCGCCATCTGGTGTCAAACATGTCACACTGCAGGTCATCTCAAACTGCGAAAATATATCTTGTGCTGACTCATGAATTGCTATTCAAAATGCAATAATCTGACATACCCTACATCTTCATGAGCAAGTCTCCAACCCCCACTCTAATGTACAAAAGGTTATTTATATAGGCATGAGCCTTTCTTATCGATTATTTGTTAATGCCGCTGATCCCGGCCCCGTCGGTGAAGAGTCTCGGTGTGATACTAGACTCGAGACTCTCACTGGAGGCCCAGGTTGCTGCGACAAGTAAGGGAGCTTTTTCCACCTACGCCAGGCACGCCAACTGGCACCTTTTACCTTCCATCAGATGCGCTGGCTACTGTGGTCCATGCCACAGTGACATCACGGCTGGACTACTGTAATGCCTTGTACGTGGGGTTGCCGCAGTCAACCACTCGTAAAATCCAGCTGGTGCAGAATGCAGCCGCCAGACTCCTCACCGGGACACCACTGAGATGCCATATCGCGCCATCTCTGCAGCGCCTGCACTGGCTGCCAGTCGAGCTCAGAGCCATCCACAAGATCCTGTCGCTTACCTTTAAGGCCCTCCATGGTGCCGGCCCAGCTTATTTAAAAGACCGCTTGTCCGAACCAGCTCATTTAAGGTCGCCGCTCAGGAAACAGGGACCTTCTCCGCATCCCAGGTGTGAGTGAGGCCCGCCTCGACACCACGAGACGGAGAGCTTTTTCCATCGCGGCCCCTGTCCTCTGGAACTTGATGCCGGGCGGATCAGAGAGCTATCCGGGACATGCCCCAGTGCCTGACCGCACTGAAGACCTGGCTCTTCCGAAAGGCTTATGGCTAAGGACACCTCCCAGACTTAGCCTGAGCTACTGGAACTATTTTAATTAATCTTTTTATTCTTTTAGCTTTTAACTATTGAACTCTTTTTATGTGTTTTTGTGTGTAAGTCGCCCGGAGCACTGACGTGGAGGGCGACTCATAAATAATAAAATCAATCAATCAATCAATCAATCAATGCGAGTGATGAGGGATAGATAATATGTATAAGCAGAAAGATTAACACTAGATGGGAAAAGTTAAGGTATGGTACATTGTATTGAATAATATGTATCTGCTGCAAAATAAACAATGTATAACAAATTTATTGAACCATGATAAAATAATAAGAAATATTTTTAAAAAACAATTATTATAACCTTCTTCAGTGTAAATGTGCTTATGTATCTTTTCAATAATAATAGAGTAAAATAATAAATGTAACAATAACAACAGAGTAAAGTAATAAATGTAATAATAACAATAATAATAGAGTAAAATAATGTCAATGTAATAATAAAGAAGTGTAAAATAATAAATGTAACAATAACAATAATAAAGTAAAAAATAACGTAATAATAATAAATAGAGACAAATAATAAATGTAATAATAATAAATAGAGAAAAATAATAAATGTAATAATAATAATAATAAACTCCTGTTTGAACTATTTACCTTAGTTACACAACTTTCCCTCATTGATCAAACCATGTTTCTGCATACATTTTTATTGTGCATGATAATTTAGACTATTTGGTTCATAGATTTATACCAGTGGTTCCCAACTGGTGATCCATGGACCACCAATAGTTTGCAAGAATGAAAATATGGTCCACAGCCTCACCGTTACTACATGCCTTGAAACCATGTGGCAACTAGAGCAATTGGTCCCACGAAACTCTCTTATAGTGCCAAGCCAACAGGGATGTCGGGAGGGGAGAGGCTGACTGCCCATGAAAGATTACTACTACCACGTCAGTTCTAGATTATTCAATATGTTTTTCTGTATTATTATTATTATTTGGACTTGTACGCCGCCACTTCCCGAGGGCTCGGAGCGGCTTACAAACATATAAAAGCATCACAGGAGTAAAAACAACATATTAAACTAGACCAATAAAGATTTTACAGCTTGAGCTTTAGTTTCCGATCACGGACAAGGGCAGGCCAATGTAGAGGGCGTTACAGTAGTCCAGTCTCGAGATGACCGTGGCTTGGAGCACCGCGGCCAGGTCGTCTCTGGATAAGTAGGGGTCCAGACCCCTAGCTTGCTGCAGATGAAAAAAAGTGGTTTTGCTGACGGTGCAGACCTGGGCTTCCATCGACAGCAACGGGTCTAAGATGACCCCAAGGCTCTTAACTGAGGATGTCAGGCATAATGCCTTGCCATCCAAGCTAGACAGTCGGACCTCCCCACCCGCGGGGCGGCCCAGCCACAGTATCTCCATCTTTGCTGGATTCACCCTCAATCTACTGGCACGCTGCCAACCAGTAACGGCTTCAAGGCACTGTTGGAAACAAGAGGGTACGGTGTCCGGTCGGCCTTCCATTTTCAGAACGAGCTGGGTATCATCAGCGTACTGATAACATTCCAGCCCAAAGCTTCGGACCAGACCAGCAAGCGGTCGCATATGAGAGCAGATGGCGACTACTGGATGGCATATGTTCTGTATCAGAAACTAGAAATGATGTGGTCTATCCCAGGGCTGTCCAACTTCTACGGGCCCAAGGGCCGGAATTCTGGTCACTGATCACCTGGGGGGCCGAAGGGTCTGCCTCCGCCCCCAGCTCCGCCCCCTTCCTGGCTCCAATTTACTTACAATTGACCTTGAGTTGTGGAGTTGTAGTTCACCTCCATCCAGAGAGCACTGTGGACTCAAATAATGATGGATCTGGACAACACTTGGCATGAATACTCAATATACCCAAATGGGAACACTGGTAGATTTGGGGGAATGTTTCCTAATACCTTTGAGTTATTTGAGTCCACACTCAAATTGGGACACACCAAAAAAAAACCAAGCACCTTAATGCCGTCGCAGGGCTTGATGGGGCCTCCTTTCCCAGAGGCGGGTGGAGGAGGCCCAAAGAGCTCCCTCCCTCCCTGAAGGAAAACACGCCACGGGGCAGGCGCAAAGCAAGCCACGAGGCGCCCTACATGTGGGGGAAGGCAGCACAACAAGGGGAGGGGGCCGCGGAGGAGGGGAAGGAAGCGTCGCCAAGGAAACCGCCACTGAGGGACCCCTCCCCCCCTCACCCAACGTCCCACTGTTTTTAGATTGATTGATTCGAGCCAGGCCCTTCCTTACCCATACTGCGGGAGCCCCGCCACAGGGCCGAAGCGCCAACGCCAACGCCGTCCCCGAAGAGCCCCGCTGGAGCCGAGACCAAGCTCAGGCCGGGCGCGGCGGGAAACGAGGGCCCTCCACAGGAAGAGGACGGAGCCAGGAGGGGCTTTCCCTGCCTCACTCCCCTCCTCCCTCTCTCTGAGGGAATGGGGGCTGGCCTGGAAGCAGCTGCGAGTGAGGAGGAGGCGCGTGCCCAGGCCGGACCCGAGATTTCGGCAGCTATCGCGAGACTACGCAGCCACAGACGGGATTTCGACCTGCCTCGAAATCCCATCTGCGGCTGGCGTAGTCTCGCGATGCTTGCCTAAACCTGGAAGTAGGGTTTTTTTTAATTTGTATTTTATTAAAACAAGTTAGGGGGCTGGAGGGAAGGGGCTCGGGGGCCGTGTACGGCCCCAGGGCCGCCTGTTGGACAGCCCTGGTCTATCCAATGCATTTTTCTGAATCAGCAAAACAAATAACCAAACCGAATCTAAAGTTGACCAAAAACTGATTTGTAACCCTTTTGGTACCAATGTTGGAGAGTGGTCAAATTGGTCCCTGGTAAAAAAAAAAAAAAAAAAAAAAAAAGGTTGGGAACTACTGGCTTATACATATATTAGTATATTCATGTGCATGCTGGAAAGGAAAAGCCCATAGTCCCTGTGGTGAAGGGACCTAAAATAGTCAAACGAAGTAAACATGTGAATGTGCCAGAAATTATCTTTTTTTTTGTACCAATATGACTTTCAAGCTCTATCTGAGTTCAGATTAAAATAGGTGAATGATGTTACCATAGTCAAATCGGGATAGGATTCTGCTCAGTCAGGCTAGGACGTGGTTCTCATATAGATTCAGCCTCAGTTTTCCCCATTGCCATTTTCTTTCAAGGAGGTTCACTGAACAACAGCAGCCGGCGGCGGATCTCCTGCAAAGATTTAGGGCATGGAGATTGCGAGGGCTGGTTATGGAAGAAAAAGGATGCCAAAGGCTACTTTACCCAGAAGTGGAAAAAATACTGGTTCGTGCTGAAGGATTCCTCCCTCTATTGGTACACTAACCAGAACGTGAGTATCCCCACAAATAAGCCCCTTAGGCTCAATATTGTCGTCCCACTTTTGGAAAAGATATAATATGGTCACAGTTTTGGTCTCATTTATGATAGTACTAGCTTACCCGGCCACGCGTTGCTGTGGCATAGTCTGTGGTAACCCCCTTCTACCCGCATGCTGGGAAAGCACAATCAAAGGACTTCTGACAGATGGCCATTCCGCCTCTGCTCGATAACAGTAGGAGACCTTTACCAGTTCGATCAGGAAGAGTTTGGATTTTGACCTTGCTATTGTTTTATTGAAGTCCTTATACATTGTATTCCCAGGCCTAGGCCAACTTGGGCCCTCCCTCTTGCCCTCCAGGTGTTTTGGACTACAACTCCCCGAACTCCTAGTTGCCTGCCGGGACTGACTTGGGGCATAGACCCCTGATGGCCAGTTGAATGTATTTGTTGGATGTGGGCAGGGGGGGGGTTGCCATTTATGTTGGGAGTTGCAGTTCACTTACATGCAGAGAATCTGTGATTCCCTCCCCCCCCAGATGGTAGGCTGGATGTAAACTCTGCACATCTGAGGATACTGGAGGGGTTTGGGGTGGACACACTGACCTTGATTTTTGGGAGCTGTAGTTACACCGCATCATGAAAAACGTTGGAGGCAGAGGGGGAGAGAGGGAAGGGCCTGGCTTGGTTGTCCTGACACTCCCAGAATGAAAGAAAAACAAAGGTTGTAGTTCCTTTAAGATCAATGAAAGAAAACGCGGGAGTCTAGGTTCACCAAAATGGTAATGTTTGTATTATCTCAGTTATCCAAAGTATATCTATCAAAACAATTCAGTCTGAGGTTATAAATCCAAATAATAATCGATAGTATTTCCGGGTAAGTGAAACGGATGGATATAATATAAATCAATCAAGCGTCGTAATCAGCGTAAGCTCAAAACGGAAAGCCCCAGAGTTACAGTTTTTAAGAATGGAAATTCAAACGTTTCCAAAAGGTAATTATAATCCACAATGGGGAAATGTTCCTCTACAACGGTCGACGGTCAGGGGGAGTCTCAGCGCGGTGCTGTTTCGCCCTCCGGGGCTTCCGGAGATACTGACCATGTGGCTGCGCCCACACTTCATTTGATGTAAAGAATTGAATTGTGATTATCGTGATATTCCGGACCAAGTGCATTCGGATTTTCCTACCAAACGGAAACGTCCACAGTCCCGAAGAAGCCCCGGAGGGCGAAACAGCATCGCGCTGAGACTCCCCCTGACCGTCGACCGTTGCATAGGAACATTTCCCCATTGTGGATTATAATTATCTTTTGAAAACGTTTGAATTTTCATTCTTAAAAACTCTAACTCTAGGGCTTTCCGTTTTGAGCTTACACTGAGTACACTTGATTGATTTATATTATATCCATCCGTTTCACTTACCTGGAAATACTATCGATTATTATTTGGATTTATAACCTCAGACTGAATTGTTGCGGCGAGGATGGTTGTCTCGGTGACGAAGTCTCTGTTGCAGCCGAGAGGCGCGCGTGCCCTGCGCCATCCACCAGCGGGTTTGTATGCATTTGTGATTGGGTGTGCATGTGTGTGGCAGGGAAGGGGAGATAGATGCGTCAGCTCCTCCTGGTGGCCAGAGTTTGCCTCTGTTCGTCTATATGTGTGTATGTGGCAACGGCGGGGATTGTCTGCTAAGTATGTGTACCTGTAATCCGCTCTGAGTCCCCTTTGGAGTGAGAAGAGCGGAATATAAATAAAATAAATAAATAAATAGATGGGGTTTGCACGCATGCGCTGGTTTTTCGCACATGTGCTGTGCACCTTGGGAGCCGGGGATGCTGGGATACGTAGTCCCCGAACACGTTTTTTAAGCAATTGGTATTTTGTTTGTCAAATTTTGTGATCGTTGGACATACCTCGCTTTGTGAGACGTGTAGTGGCCAAATTTGATGTTTCCGTGTCCAGTGGTTTTTTTGTTTTTAAGCCTGGAACCACGACAGTAAGATTTTTATATATATAGATATAGTCACTCACATGAGATTGTGCAAAAATGTTCACAAAGCCAGATGAAAGTGATGATCTTGAGATGAGTCACGCCAATTGGAATACTATGCATTTGGTTGGTAGGAATATCACAGAGGGCCAATGGAGGCCACTCAGGGTGAGGGCAATCCTCGCTCAATGGATGCACACTTTCAAAACGATCATATTTTTTTACAGATCTCACAAGAAAAGAGAAACCCGTTGTGCTGAAAAAGTTCGCAAAACCATTGCACGCAATTCAGCTTCACAAAAGGTCAAAGGTTGCCGAGTTGCTTCATCCCATGCCGACATCTTCTCTGAATTTTTTTGGCCTTTTCCAGAAATGGAAATAGTTCCCAAAAGGCACGGGTACTTCACCCTCACGTTGCAGCCAGGGTTGCAGTCTATGAGTTTGTGGCTTAAGGGCTTTTAACTCTGGCTTTGATTGTAGTTTAGGATAGGACTTTTTTCCTTTTGGAACGGATGATAATAATGTAAAATCGGCTTCAAAGGACACACTTCTCGCACAAAAAAGTGAAAAGAGCGCACCATGCAAATTTTCGCTCGGCTCTTGGTTATTAATAGGCTCAAGCTGGCCTTCTTTTGACTAAAAATGCTCCTATTTAAAGGTCATCGCCAAACAGAACTGAGATTAACTCTAGCTTGCTCGCGGATTTGGAAACTCAACCGTCTATAATGGAAAGACCGAGCTGGATCTCAACCTTTTGCTCTTTGTCAGTCGTGTTCCCTTTTCCTTTCACAATAGGATGAAAAAGCAGAAGGATTCATCAGTTTACCAGAGTTCAGAATAGACAGAGCCATCGAATGCAGGAGGAAACAGTAAGTATGTGGGGAACGAGACTGAAAAAGGGAGACGGGTTTGGCCTAAGGCTTCACGGGGGGGGGGGGGTCCCACGGCCATAACTTTAGGTCAAGCTTATTTATTTATTTATTTATTTGAAACTTTTATACCCCGGAGTCAAACAAGTGACTCAGACCGGCAAACAGCAAGTATTCAATGCTAACATTTGAAATCTAAAAGCATCATAAATTTACAATAAAATTTACAATACAATAAATACATTTAAAAAGCATTTCGCCAAAGTAAAATCAAGTCCAACTTAACCCATATATTCGGTCCATATCAGTGGTTAGCGACTTTAGTCGCTTCGCGATCTCCTCCTTCATTCTGCGAAGGCCTCATTGCACAGCCACGTTTTCACCCGTTTCCTAAAAGTCAGGAGGGAGGGGGCAGATCTAATTTCATTTGGGAGGGAATTCCACAGCCGGGAGGCCACCACAGAAAAGGCCCCTCGTGCCCTCGTCCCCCTCTCACCAGACGCATAGGGGAGAATACCTGCAGGTAAACTGGTGGTGGGACCGAGAGCAGGGGAGCTCTCAGATGATCTTAACACTCTTGACGGTTCATAGGGAGAATTTTAAGTTCGGACAGGTAAACTGGGCCGGAACCATATAGGGTTTTGTAGGTCAACACCAGCACTTTGAATTGTTTTCGGAAGGTAATTGGCAGCCAGTGGAGCTAGCGCAACAGAGGAGTTGTGTGCTCCCTGTACCCCACTCCCGCTAGTAGTCTGGCTGCTGCGCGCTGGACTGATTGCAGCTTCCAGGCAGTCTTCATAGGCATCCCCATGTAGAGAGCATTGCAGTAGTCTATATTGCAGCTTCCAGGATGTAACCAGAGTCTATACGGGATGTAACCAGAGCGTGGACCACCGTGGCCAAGTCTGACTTCGCAAGATACGGGCGCAGCTGGCGCACAAACCTGAGCTGTGCAAAAGCTCCCCTGGCCACTGCCTCAGCCATTGGGTTTTGAGTGCAGAAAGTCTGTGTAAATTAGGGTTGCCACATGTCCTTCATTGTCCTTGACCCTTGTTCATAATGGTTGGAGCTGATAGGAATGTGAGTCCAACAATTTCCAAGGAGTTACAAGATCTCCGTCCCTTGAGTTTCAGAACTGTGGGTCTTTCTTAACCTGAACGAAAGACATTAAGTGTTGACCTTCCATATAGAGCACAATTGTTCTATATGGTGTTCTCCATTATATTTAAGAGCAGCCAAACCAACAAAGGAAGGCATATCACTGAATATTCTCTAAAAGTGTCCTAAGATACCGTATATACTCGAGTATAAGCCAAATTTTCCAGCCCTTTATAAGGCTGAAAAAGTCCCCCTCGGCTTATACTTGAGTCAAAGTTATTTATTATTTTACTCTGTTATTATTACTGCATTTATTATTTTACTCTATTTATTATTAATGGAAACACAACAAGATTAGTACACAGCAAACAAGAGGACTTACGTTGGTTGTTTTATTGGATCACACGTCATTATTATTACAGTGTTCTCTTACTTATTGCTGGGGTTGGTTCCAGGACCTCCCGCAATAAGTGAAAAACCGCAATGTAGGGATACTCTATTTATTTTAATATTTATACATTAGTTTAGTACTTGTACACTATTTTAAGTCTTTATAAACTTAAAATAAAGTGAAGGAAAGGAAGGAAAGGCCCTTCAAGGCTGGAGGGAGGGACGGAGGACTGAGGAGGGAAAGTGCTTTGGAGAGCAGTGGCAGCAAAACCCCACAAAACAGCGAAAATACCATGATATATATTTTAAATTAATACTTTTGGAAATCTGCAAAATAGCAGGTCCGCAATAAGCGAATCGCAAAGTAGTGAGGGAACACTGTATTATTATAATATTAATTTTTTACTTTATTATTGTTATTATTACATTTATTATTTTTCTCTATTATTATTGAAATGATACATAAGCACGTTTACATTGAAGAAGATTAGAATAATTGTTTTTTTAAAATATTTTTTATTATTTTATCATGGTTCAATACATTTGTTATACATTGTTTATTTTGCAGCAGATACATATTACTCAATACATCCTACCGTACTTTTAACTTTTTACATTAACTTAATAAGTTTGTTATCGCGTCTTTATCTTCTTTTTTTTCAATTGTTTATCTATTATATAAATGGGTTCACGTCATGTGATGTATACCTCAAACAAAGAAACCTTACAACACAGAAAAACAATACTTGCCAACAGAAATAGGCCTCAAGCAAGGTACGTCTGTAGCAAAGAAACTTTCCCCCTCAAAACCTAAAAGGCCCCCAAAACAACGAGTAAAAATAAAACTACATTTACCAGCATCCTCATGTGCAGCCAAAGACTCACCCAGCCTCTACATTCTGAACAACATGATTGGCTGCCAATAAGGGCGGATTTGCATAACTGCTGCACTGGCCAGCCAACATGAAAATTCCGATCCTTAATAAACTGCCAAAACAAAATAAGGAAAAGGCCTCAGCCAATCCCCAACACAAACACCCAAATCACTTCCAACCGAAAATTTACACCCCAAACACGCAGACCACGCCCAAAATTGACAGTAAGGCTTCATTAACTTGATTTCCCTAACTAGGCCTCACTTACTGGGAAGCTGTTTACGCTCTGAATTGACAGTAAGGCTTCATTAACTTGATTCTCCCGACTAGGCCTCAGCTCATTGCACATTGTGTATGGCCTGAATTGACAGTAAGGCTTCGTTAACTTGATTCTCCCGACTAGACCTCAGCTCATGGGACATTGTGTATGGCCTGAATTTACAGTAACCTACCTTGGCACACAGAGCCCCGACCATGCATGATGGGACTTGAAGTACCACCATGGAAAATGGGATTTGTAGTACTTCAAAACCCATCATTCCCCACAGACCACTGTGGCCCAGAACCAAGACCAATAAAGACCCAACTTGGCACACCATGCCCCCCATGACCCACACTCCATCCAACTGCAGTTTAGAGGAGGCCACACCGTGGATGATTGGACTTTCTCGCATCTCCTAAAAAGGGCACAGCAACGCGTGCCGGGTACAGCTAGTTATTATATAATGATAGTAAAGCTATACTAGGACTTCTTTCTATTTTACTGTTCATTATATCTTCTATTTATCTAAATAAAGGAACATATATACATAATTTTTGGGGGGGGAGTAAGAATAATGGTTTAATCAAAGTTGGACAGTAGGCCTGATCTATGTACGGATGTGGATGTACGGGGGGCTAGAGATTCGAATTTGATGGACTTCCGAAATTTTAGTAATATAAATCGAATTAATTTCATTAAAAATTAACGAAATTTGTAATGACTTTGTTAATGGCATGCATGTTTAGCCCAGTTATCCCTTCTTCTCAGCGTTAAAGCTTACGTGCGTTGGTTCCCAGGTGCCGAGGAGGAGTGGAGGGCATCCCCTCCACTCCTCCTTGCCACTTGGGAACCAACGCATGTTAAAAGTAAAGCACATTAGTTCCCAGGTGGTGAGGAGTGTAGCGTCAGGATGGAAAACTAGCTTGGCAGGATATAAAAGATTTTGAACGTTTTGGAGACAAGATTTGTCAGTGGCATGCTCTATTGTTGCATTGTTTTCCCCATCTAAGTGCCATATGCAAGTCAATATTCACTATTCAGTAGCACTTTGGAGGCTGGGAAACAAGTCACTAGACAGGCCTGAAGGCAAGGAAGAAAAGATAAGAATCACTTGTTTGACTCCAGGAATCATCACAGCCAGAAATCTAACTTCCCCAGACAGTCGGGTGCTCTCTTGGGAGGAACTGCTTCGGAAGATGTGTGACAACCCACACAAATAAGAATAAAGCACTTGTCATAGCCCAATAGGGGAGGGTTTCACAATGTAATAGCCCAATAGGGAGGTTTCAAATCTGCTCACTGCATCAGGTAAAAATAATACCATATCAGTTCTCCAGAATTGCTAATGGGTTTGTCCATTGTCGCACCGGGACTGTGGCGCAGCTTGCTGGGAGTCAGCTGCATAAGATCTCTACTGACCAGAAGGTCATGAGTTCGAAGCCTGCCTGAGTCAGGGTGAGCTTTCGACCAATTGTGTAGCTTGTTGTCGACCTTTGCAACCCAAAAGACAGTTGCATCTGTCAAGTAGGCAATTTAGGTACCACTTTGTGGGGAGGCTAATCTAATTTAACTGATTTACGAGGCCATAAAAAATCTCCAGGAAGTATGCGAAGAATGAAGGAATGAGACAGCTCCCCCTGGTGGCCAGAAGCTGGAATGTTGGATAGCCTCTTGAGTGTCTGTCTATATATGTTGTGTGTCTATGGCAGTGGTTTTCAACCTTTTTTAAGCCGCGGCACACTTTTTACATTCCTGGTTACCAGAGCCAGGAAAATGCCACACAGTGCTTCCCAAACAGAAGGTTCCCACCGCCTTAAAATAACACCAAGTGGCTGCGTGTTATCTATTGCAGTGTTTTTCAATCTTTTTTGAGCCGCGACACATTTTTTACATTTACAAAATCCTGGGACACACCACCAACCAAAACGACACAAAATGACACTCTAACACAGTAATACATATAGTTAGTATGTTTTTAAATGTATTTATACACTCAGTGTGAAACCTGGGCCTGTTTCGATGAACACAACATAGATATCCTGGCAGGAATGGCAGAAAGGCACAAACTTCCCACACAGAACTCCCATAACCAAGAGAAAATGCTATAAGAGTTTGGTGGTCATTGACCTTGGGTTTTGGAGTTGTAGTTCACCTATATCCAGAGAGCACTGTGGACAATGTTGGATCAGGACCACACTTGGCAGGAATACTCAATATGCCCAAATGTGAACACAGATGGAGTTTGGGGAAAATAGACCTTGACATTTGGGAGTTACAGTTTATGGGATTTATAGTTAACACACAATCAAAAAGCACCCTGAACTCCTGCAACAATGGAATTGAACAAAACTTGGCATATTGAACTCTCATTACAAACAGAAAGTACTAAAAAGGGTTTGCTTGGGAATTGACCTTGAGTTTGGAAGTTGTAGTTCACCCACACCCAAAGAGCACTGTGGACTCAAACAATGTTATGTTATGTTGTTTTTTGTTTTCTATCCAGAATCACAATGTTGGGAGGAGGCTCACCACTTTAAGGTCCCTAAAACAGGCATGGGAAAACTTCGGCCGTCTGGGTGCTTTGGACTTCAACTCCCACCATTCCTCACAGCCTGAGGCCCTTTCCGGCTGAGGGGGGAAAGGGAAAGGGCCTGAGGCTGCTAGGAATGGTGGGAGTTGGAGTCCAAATCACCTGGAAGGTCCAAGTTTGCCCATGCCAGCTTTCGACAGAGACCTCTTCCTCCCCCTTCCCCTTCGCGCCCTTTCTTCCCCCTCCTGCCGAACACTTACTTTTTCTTCTACACTGCCGCTTCTGCCGCCATTTTGATCCGAGGGGGCAGTGTGAGCATGTTCAGGAGGGGAGGGGGAGGGAGGAAGATGTGACCCGTGCGGGCGCTACTGCGCAGACTCGCCCCAGAGCAAAGCGAGGCAGAGCGAGGCTGGGAAGAAGGGAGCCCGAGTGGAGAAGAAAAAGTGTTCGGCAGGAGGGGGAAGAAAGGGGATTGGAGGTTCCCATTTCCCACGGCACACCTGATGATCGCTCACGGCACACTAGTGTGCCACGGCACACTTGTTGGGAAACACTGGTCTATGGCATTGAATGTTGGCCTGTGAATGTACATTGTAATCCGCCCTGAGTCCCCTGCGGGGTGAGAAGGGCGGAATATAAATGATGTAAATAAATAAATAAATAAATAAATAAATAAATAAATAAATAAATAAATAAATAAATAAATAAATAAATAAATAAATAAATAAATAAATAAATGAGGGAGCGACTGCTGACGCTGATGAGATACTATAGCTCGGACCTTCCAACATTTCACAGGTGGAAACTAGACACATGTGGCTCGAGTTATTAAAGGGGAAGGTGGCACAAGTTAGACGAGGCTGCAGCAGATTGCGTTTGTCTGAGCCTCCAGGGAAGGACCAGGTTCTGTGATCCAATGTGGAAGCACCTGTGAGGCGGGCTGGTTTTTATTTTGGTTTTCACTTGCATTTCATTTTAATCCTAAATCTTTTTCGTACTAAAAAAAATAGCCACTTAATTTTCATATCTAGTTTTTTTATTATTATTTAATTGTAGGAAGGCCAAGCATTCCCTGTGTAACTTTGCAAGATTTGTGGCCTTCATGGGAATTCCTTTATTCGTGGTTCAGGCCTTCGAGATGGGACAAAAATCCAATGGAACAATGGATGAGTTTAGGCTCACGCTGCAGAAAGGAACCAGTTATCTTACAAGTGGCGTCTCCTTTGGGTTGCTGTGAGTTTTCTGGGCTGTCTGGCCATGTTCCAGAAGCCTTCTCTCCTGACGTTTCGCCCACATCTATGGCAGGCATCCTCAGAGGTTGTGAGGTCTCTTGGAAACTAAGCAAGTGGGTTTTATATCCTTTATCCAGTAACCCTTCCTTAGCTAATGCCTGCCATCTGGTGGATGATGTTGAGGATTTCCGTTCCATTTTTGCCTTTCCTTTTGTGTCCTTTGAGGATGCAAGGAACCTAGATATGGTCCTTGGGATGAATTCTATGCTCAGTTTCAAACTTTTCAAACTTTCAAAACTTCATTATTATTTCATTATTGGCGATTCTTAAAACAGAACCAATTAGGGACTGCCATTTATAACGAAATTTTGAAAGTTTTGTTAGAGTTCTGAAATGTTCACCACCAGAACTTTAGCAACACCGTAGAAGCAAAGCACCAGCGCCACCTAGTGTTCACCACCAGAACTTTAGTTTTGTAAGTAGTTTAGAACTATTTAGAACCATGATTGCCCAGGCCCACTAAACAGGGTTACAAATAACAGTATACTTTGCAGTCCCTCATTCATTTAAAGGTAAAAGAAAAGTTTTCCCCTTGACATTAAGTCTCATTGTGTCCGACTCTGGAGATTTGTGCTCATCTCCATTTCTAAGCTGAAGAGCCGGCGTCATCTGTAGACACCTCCAAGGTCATGTGGTCGGCATGACTGCATGGGCAGTACCTATTGGTCTACTTACACTAACAAAACTTTCAAAACTTCATTATTATTTCATTATTGGCGATTTTTAAGACAGAACCAATTAAGAACTGACATTTATAACGAAATTTTGAAAGCTTTGTTAGATTTTTGAAATGTTCACCACCAGAACTTTAGCAACACTGTAGAAGCAAAGCACCAGCGCCACCTAGTGTTCACCACCAGAACTTTAGCAACACTGTAGAAGCAAAGCACCAGCGCCACCTAGTGTTCACCACCAGAACTTTAGCAACACTGTAGAAGCAAAGCACCAGCGCCACCTAGTTTTCACCACCAGAACTTTAGCAACACTGTAGAAGCAAAGCACCAGCGCCACCTAGTTTTCACCACCAGAACTTTAGCAACACTGTAGAAGCAAAGCACCAGCGCCACCTAGTTTTCACCACCAGAACTTTAGCAACACTGTAGAAGCAAAGCACCAGCGCCACCTAGTTTTCACCACCAGAACTTTAGCAACACTGTAGAAGCAAAGCACCAGCACCACCTAGTTTTCACCACCAGAACTTTAGCAACACTGTAGAAGCAAAGCACCAGCGCCACCTAGTTTTCACCACCAGAACTTTAGCAACACTGCCACCAGCGCCACCTAGTTTTCACCACCAGAACTTTAGCAACACTGTAGAAGCAAAGCACCAGCGCCACCTAGTTTTCACCACCAGAACTTTAGCAACACTGTAGAAGCAAAGCACCAGTGCCACCTAGTTTTCACCACCAGAACTTTAGCAACACTGTAGAAGCAAAGCACCAGCGCCACCTAGTTTTCACCACCAGAACTTTAGCAACACTGTAGAAGCAAAGCACCAGCGCCACCTAGTTTTCACCACCAGAACTTTAGCAACACTGTAGAAGCAAAGCACCAGCGCCACCTAGTTTTCACCACCAGAACTTTAGCAACACTGTAGAAGCAAAGCACCAGCGCCACCTAGTTTTCACCACCAGAACTTTAGCAACACTGTAGAAGCAAAGCACCAGCGCCACCTAGTTTTCACCACCAGAACTTTAGCAACACTGTAGAAGCAAAGCACCAGCGCCACCTAGTTTTCACCACCAGAACTTTAGCAACACTGTAGAAGCAAAGCACCAGCGCCACCTAGTTTTCACCACCAGAACTTTAGCAACACTGTAGAAGCAAAGCACCAGCGCCACCTAGTTTTCACCACCAGAACTTTAGCAACACTGTAGAAGCAAAGCACCAGTGCCACCTAGTTTTCACCACCAGAACTTTAGCAACACTGTAGAAGCAAAGCACCAGCGCCACCTAGTTTTCACCACCAGAACTTTAGCAACACTGTAGAAGCAAAGCACCAGTGCCACCTAGTTTTCACCACCAGAACTTTAGCAACACTGTAGAAGCAAAGCACCAGCGCCACCTAGTTTTCACCACCAGAACTTTAGCAACACTGTAGAAGCAAAGCACCAGTGCCACCTAGTTTTCACCACCAGAACTTTAGCAACACTGTAGAAGCAAAGCACCAGCGCCACCTAGTTTTCACCACCAGAACTTTAGCAACACTGTAGAAGCAAAGCACCAGTGCCACCTAGTTTTAACCACCAGAACTTTAGCAACACTGTAGAAGCAAAGCACCAGCGCCACCTAGTTTTCACCACCAGAACTTTAGCAACACTGTAGAAGCAAAGCACCAGCGCCACCTAGTTTTCACCACCAGAACTTTAGCAACACTGTAGAAGCAAAGCACCAGTGCCACCTAGTTTTAACCACCAGAACTTTAGCAACACTGTAGAAGCAAAGCACCAGCGCCACCTAGTTTTCACCACCAGAACTTTAGCAACACTGTAGAAGCAAAGCACCAGCGCCACCTAGTTTTCACCACCAGAACTTTAGTTTTGTAAGTACTTTAGAACCATGATTGCCCAGGCCTAATATCTATCTATATCTATATCATGTTACACATATCTACAGAGTTAAGAGGAGAATGCAGTAATAGTCCTTAAGGGGAAAGAACCACATTGATTTTTGAGTGCATGATATTTGGTATTTATGTCACCAGAAGCATTCATACAAGCTCATTGTATGAGAGCGAAGATTCATGGGACATACAGAGATCTAGTACAGAGGAGAAATGTGAGAGACTACAGGTTCTGTGATGAGTAATGACATACAATTGCAAGGTTGGGATGACTTTGTCCTGCCTCTCCCTCAACTAGATGCTGTTCATTCCTATAACGTGCTATGTAGATAGCCTCAAAAATCCCCATTGCTTTTACATGCACAAAAGCCTATTAGCAAAGTATGTGGCCTTTAGCTACAAAAGCACACCGAAATTAAGAAAGTTGGGTAGAAGTGATGTATTTGAAACCTTTTTCCCAGCTCCTTGGGATACCCGTCCATTTGGTTTTTCCTTCTGCTCTCCTGCAGAGCCATTTCTGTGGTTAGCCATTCTTGGGCTTACTCACCAAGAACCAAAGATCCAGACCTTGTTTTTCATCTTTTTGTCCCTACCAGCAAATGCTGTTGGAGAGCTATTATGCCAAGGAAAGCGAAGCATCTTTTCTTTTAGTGAAAGATTTCCTTGTGTGAACAGCAAGAGCTGGCTTTGAAAAGCCTTCCCGTTCGTTTGCTAAAAGGTCACACATCGAGGGGTATTCCATATTTGCTCATCGGTGACCCTGGTCTGAGTTTCTAATGGAATTGGAAGAAATGGCTGCTTGAATGCCCTCCTAAGGAGATGAATAAGAGCTGGAGACTAACACACACAAAAAGGACTGTGAGGCAGTTGCGTATCCTGGACCTCAAGCCAGGTACACACACAAAAAGACCACAGAGACAACCTTTATCTGGAATAAACATTCTACAGGACGGAAAAGTGTATGAGGTTTTGGTTTCATGAATCCGCTAGGACAGTGTTTTTCAACCTTTTTTTGAGCCCTGGCACATTTTTTACATTTACCAAATCCTGGGGCACACCACCAGCCAAAATGACACAAAATGACACTCTAACACAGTAATACATATAGTTAATATGTTTTTAAATGTATTTATACACTCAGTGTGAAACCTGGGCCTGTTTCGATGAACACAACATAGATATGACTTCCTCTCACATACTTATACATGGCTATCATGTCTTCTCTCAGCCTTCTCTTCTTCAGGCTAAACATGCCCAGCTCTTCAAGCCACTCCTCATAGGGCTTGTTCTCCAGACCCTTGTGAAATTTCACCTTGAGTGAAACTTGCTTCCAGTTAACTATGGATGTCATGAAGCTGTTATAAACAGTTCCTTGGGGGGGAGGCAACTCTTGAAAAATCCAGGAAAAAAGTTTTTTAAAAAAACATTTCCAAGCGGAAAGGCTCAATTTGTTTCTTGGAAGTCTATATGTTTCATAGATCTGTGTGGCCTCTTTTGCTGCCTCCCTCCGCAAAAGCAGAGCACTGGACAAAAGTGATTGAGTTGGCGTTTTCGTGTTGGCTTGGATTTCTCGTGGGAACAGCCAAAGCCGGAAGCTCCACGTCGGTGAATTGGGCAGTGAGTGAACCTGGGAGCATCGGGAGGCTGGAGCAGCCCTGAGCAGGAGCTGGAGCCATGCTGAGTCGAGGCTCCTGAAGGCTTCCTCAAGGCGGGCCTGGCCCTGGCATTCGGCGGAGCCCTTCAGAAAAACTATGTCTTTAGATTTATAGAAAGTAATCCTAAGCTCCAAAGAAGAAGGTTGAGGAACTGTTGGATATGATGAGACTCTCATGGTCCTACCTGTTGGTCCATCAGTGAAGAAGGAGGCCTCCATTGGAGGCACATGTTGGTGCAATTACTTTAACTTCACTGAAACCAAAGCGAATGGAATTTCAAATAAATGACACCCAAATGTTTCTTGTTGTCATATGACTGTAGAGGAAAATTGAGATGTTTATTCATTTATTTATTTCATTTATATTCTGCCCTTCTCACCCCGCAGGAGACTCAGGGCGGATCACAATGAACAAGCATTTAGACACCCAAACACAAGACAGGCAGAGACAATTTTTAACATCTGGCCACCAGGGGGAGCTGTGGCACTCCTTCATTCCTCGGCGTGTTTTCTGGAGATCTTTTTATGGCCTCGTAAATCAGTTAAATTTAGCCTCCCCACTAAATGGTCCCTTAATTTCCTACTTGACAGATGCAACTGTCTTTCGGGTTGCAAAGGTTGACAACAGGCTACACAATAGGTCGAGAGCCCACCTCGACCCAAGCAGGCGTCAAAACCATGACCTTCTGGTCAGTAGAAATCTTATAAGCAATACCACAAGGCTTCACCGTAGAAACTAACAAAGAACACTGGAAGAGTAAGTATAAAGTATTCTCTTTTAATAATAAGTCAATATCATACACAAGTTACAATTTAATAGTCATAATATTCGAAGACAAGTAATACATATTATTCAAAATACACATTATCCAAAATACATATCATAACATAGTCTATAATAGCCCCAAGTTCAGTATCTTGTAGATATGTCCCAGTTTAGGGCGATGCATAGATGATTGATAGTAAACGGTATTAATCCAAAATGTCTCCAATAGATTGGTAATCCAAAGGGGAAATCCAAAAGGGAAATCCAAATGAGAAGAAAGTTGGTTCCTTCAAGCAAAATAAGCGGTGCAAATTCAGGTGTAAACAGAGTGAGCTGCAAAGGCTCCTTTTGGAGTTGTTTCAGCGTTTTTTGTCTGTAGATAGATAGATGAACGTATGATTGATAGATGAACCTCCTATGAACCTACTAGGACATTAAGATCATCTGGGGAGGCCCTGCTCTCGATCCCGCCTGCGTCACAAATACGTTTGGTAGGGATGAGAGATAGGGCCTTCTCAGTGGTGGCCCCTCGGCTATGGAACTCCATTCCTAAAGGTATTAGATCAGCCCCCTCCTTATTAGCATTTTGGAGGAAAGTGAAGACCTGGTTGTTCGAACAGGCATTTGAATAGGCAGTACAACAAATACAGGACTATGAAATTGACTGGACGGTGATACTGGATTATGAATTTTAACCAAGAGACATAAAGGAATTATATCTTATTGACCTTGCAATGAGTGTATATTTATATCACTGTTTTTAATTGCGCTCCCTCGTTCCCGCTGCCGGCTCCTCCTGCGGGGCATTGCGGGAATGTGGGAGTGCAAGTTGTTCTTCTTCAGGTACTTCTTGGTCAGGTACTTCAGGTACCTTTTGGAGAAGGGGACCTCGGAGGTGACGGTGATCTTGCTCTTGCTCCTCTTTCCCGCAATGCCCCACGAGAGGAGCCGGCAGCAGGAACGAGGGAGTGCGAGGCGGGGCCTCCGGAGGCCCCATCTCGCGCTCCCTCGTTCTCGCAATGCCCCACGGGAGGAGCGCCGCACGCAAGATGCCCCGCGCGCAGGGCAGAAGTGGCCCATCCTTTAGACCCGCGACTCGTGTCTGAGTGCAGATAACTCATGTTGTACAATAAAGCCTGTTTGAGTTATCTATAGTGTCCAGCTTGGTCCTTGGGATCCCCAAGCCTCTAAAGGAAGGCAAAAAGCAATCCCCCGGTGTAAAGAGAGCACGTCGTCGCCCTTCACCAAATATATACAGATCGGGTGTGACGGCACACTGGCCAAAGAAGGTTGCGCACCTAAGGAAGTCCATAATCGCTTGAAGAATGTTTATGATTTGGCCCCTTCCGACTTTTACCTGTTTGGACCTCTGAAAGACAACCAACCTACGTGGTTTCAGATTCAGATTCAATGACTTGAATGGCGTTCAAACAGCTTTAAAATCATGGGTCACGAAGCAAAACCCTGAATTTTTCCAAAATGCTTTTGACGCCTGGGTTAAATGATGGTGCAAATGTGTACAAATTGATGGTGACTATGCTGAATGATTGTTTTGCTTAGAGGACAGTTCCGGCTATGATCTGTAGCAACTTCTGCTGTTATATGTTCATTTTTATGACACAGGAGGCAAAACCTTTTGACCCATCTTCATACATTATCTGCTCTAAACAAGGTGTGCAAGCTCTTGTTTTCAAGTCATTTTGTGCTCCTGGAAACCTCATAAGAGTTCATTACAGCTGAAAAATAATATATGTGATCTTCTTTGGGATGAAGAAATATAGAATTTTAGATCCCCAAAGTTTAAAAAAAATCAAATTCTGGTTTAGAAAATAACTCTACATGATGTTGAGAAGGCACTTGCCACAGGGTTCTTGGAATGCTAGTGTAACCGGGTCCCAAATATCTGATATTTTCTTGACTGAGTATGCTTCCATGTCTTTCTTTCTGCTTCCCTTGCAGTGCCTTCAAAGCTTGTCACCCCAAAATTAAGAGCTTCTTCTTCGCAACGGACTGCCTGGAAGAAATGAATCGGTAAGGTGCATGGGTTCTCTCCATGGAAGTTGAGTTATTGTATTCCGGTATATACAGAGCAAAGGGATGAAAGGAATGTATGGTTATTCTGATGTACAGAGAGCAAAAAGATGAAAGGACATTCAAACAGTTATGAATGAATGGGGTGGAACTGTCTCGTCTGTAGCTGTGAAAACAGTACTAAATTTGCGAAGGATATATTTTCAAAGGGAGACCTATATTTGAAACTGTTCCAGGGTCCAAACCAGGACCGGACGAAGGTAAAAAATAGTAGTAAGCGAACCTTTTTTTGGCGCCCCCTGGGTCTTCAGTGTGGTGATAATGGCGCGTGTCGGCCGGATCACACATGCGCACAAACAGCTAGTTTCACGCATGTGCTATTGGGACCGAGAGCTTCTGGTGGAGGGAGTAGCGAAACGTTTTGCAGCCGGGGCGGATCCTTCTGCCCACGCACCGACCGGCCGCAGCAATGGTGCGGCATGATGCACTGAACCTGGCCGCCGCAGCCGGATGCGCCCTTGGCCACGTGGCGCCCTGAAGCGGCCACTTACTTTGCCTCCACTAAGATGTGCCCCTGGCCCAAGCTGCCAGAATCCAACCTTGGACTGATGTCTGTTACCCAGAAAACGTTACTTAGCACAGTGATTTTCAACGTTTTTTTAGCTGTGGCACATTTTTTACATTTACAAAATCCAGGGGCACACCACCAACCAAAATGACACAAAATGACACTCTAACTGTCATTTTACTAACTGTCACCCTCCCCCCTCGTGACGCTGCTGCTTCCACCAAACCCTCCCCCCCCTGGGAGGCCCACATGCAGGAGGCCCTTCACCATCCCGTGGGGGAGGGCTGTGCTGAGTGGCCGAAGCGCACGTGGTCTCGGCTGAGCAAGACGAATAGGAATTGAGCACATGGTGTGGTTCCGAGCCTTGAAACAAACTGCAGCGGAGGCTCGCAGCCCTCGCCACCCCCAGCTCTCCTTCCCAAAGGAGTTCAGCCCCCCCCAGGAGGGCCTCCCCCCCACGGGTCCCTTTGGCTTCCCTGCTGTTGCCTTGGGGCCAGATCGGGAAGGAACCAAGCTGGGCTGTGGAGCTGCGCATCCTGGCCTCTGCTATGCGGTGAGCCCGGAGCCCAGCCAGGAGAGGCCAGGAGATGAGGCGTTGCTCCCCTTCCCTAGCGCAGAGGGGCTAGAGGGCAGAAAGCCTCGCCTCGAGCCTCCGGGAGCGGGGTCGGACAGGGGCAGCTCTTGCGGACTCCTCCTCCCTCTCCTCCTCCTTGCTGCTGGAGGGGAGGAGGACAGAAGAGCACCCAGGAGCCAGAAAGCAGGAGGAGCCGCAGCCCAGCCAGGTAGCCCTTCGCGGTCAGAGGGAGGGAAGGAGAGAGAGAGGAGGGAGGGAGGAAAGTTCTGGACGTCAAGGACTCTTCCTGACTGCAGCCAGGCTGGCTGGCATTGCTGCTTCGGCCAGGAAAGCCTCATTTCTGCTGCCTGAAGTTTCCTGCTAGGCTCTCTCTCTCTCTTTACACTGTAATTTCCCATGGCACACCTGTTGATTGCTCACGGCACACTAGTGTGCCACGGCACACCGGTTGGGAAACACTGACTTAGCAAATGCATGGCCCTTCCAGCCTGTCTTATTTATTATTTTTTATTTATTTAAAACTTTTATATCCCGATCTTCTCACCTCGGAGAGGGACTCAGACCGGCCTTACAGCAAAAATTCAATGCAGATCATACACATTAAAATACATAAATAAATTACGTATAGAGAAAAAAAATTAAAATACATTAAAACCAATGTACGTCCCATTGGGTTCTTCCCGTTGTTTTGCTTTTAGCAGACCAGCTTTTCTTAGCCAAAAGAATGCCTTCATGCTTCCTTGTGCACTTTGCAATGCACCAAGCCAACGTGTGCACTTTGCAATGAATTAATTATGCAATTAATACATTTATCTCTCGGGGAGCTGGTCACTCTGTCCCTTGTAAAGTGATGAATAAGACTGGCCCACAAATCTGATTGCAAATGCGAGAGAGAGCCTTCCCGGCATTTCCCTTCTTATGTATTTGTTACATCTGATGAAATCAGCACCGAGTGTGATATTTATTCATCAGCTCGCTGGAGTTTGAGAAATCAAAAGTGCGATGAGAATTAATTTCGTGATAAAATGCAAAGGTTGTCCAGATTAATTCCAATTAGAGGAAAGCAGCATGTTATTAATATTTTAAATCGCCTCCTGCAGATAGTATTTGCTGAGTGCATCAGAGAATACTTGGCTAGATCACACCACTTTGGTGCCCCGATAAAGCAGATAAAAGCAAAGCGGAGCCTGTAATTTTGAAATGAATGTGAACTGTTGAAAAGGCTAGAAAGGAACAATATTGATTTTTAATCAGATAAGTGGAGATGCTTTGCCTTGTCAGCTAATTGAAAACAGGTCCATCATTTATTTATTGCACTTGGTATTAAAGGGAGCCGGCAGGGTGTCGTGGTTTGAGCTCCGGAGACCAGGGTTCGGTTCCCTGCTTAGCCATGGAAACCCACTGGGTGACCCTGGGTGAGTCACACGCCGTGATGCACTCCAAGGCTGGGAATCACCCCTGTATTTAACATACACTCAACTCCACGGTAAAATACCAAAGCAGATTATTGAAGAATATATATGGAAAGCGATTAAGCAAAATAGTATTAAACAGTGTTTTTCAATCTTTTTTGAGCCGCGGCACTTTTTTTTTTATTTACAAAATCCTGGGGCACACCACCAACCAAAATGACACAAAATGACACTCTAACACAGTAATACATATAGCTAATATGTTTTTAAAATGTATTTATGCACTCAGTGTGAAACCTGGGCCTGTTTCAATGAACACAGCATAGATATCCTGGCACAAAACATACTAATACTAACCCAAGGAGGGATCATCAGTCAAAACATTGATTTTGTCATTTGGGAGTTGTAGTTGCTGGGAGTTATAGTTCACCCACAATCAAAGAGCATTCTGAACTCCACCAATGATGGAATGGAATCAAACTTCCCACACAGAACTCCCATAACCAGGAGAAAATACTATAAGAGTTTGGTGGTCATTCACCTTGAGTTTTGGAGTTGTAGTTCACCTACATCCAGAGAGCACTGTGGACTCAAACAATGTTGTATCAGGACCAAACTTGGCATGAATACTCAATATGCCCAAATGTGAACACTGGTGGAGTTTGGGGGAAATAGAGCTTCACAATTGGGAGTTACAGTTTCTGGGATTTATAGTTAACACACAATCAAAGAGCATCCTGAAATCCAGCAACAATGGAATTGAACCAAACTTGGCATATTGAACTCTCATTACCAACAGAAAGTACTGAAAGAGTTTGCTTGGGAATTGACCTTGAGTTTGGAAGTTGTAGTTCACCTACACCCATAGAGCACTGTGGACTCAAACAATGTTGGATCAGGACCAAACTTGGCATGAATACTCAATATGCCCAAATGTGAACACTGGTGGAGTTTGGGGGAAATAGAGCTTCACAATTGGGAGTTACAGTTTCTGGGATTTATAGTTAACACACAATCAAAGAGCATCCTGAAATCCAGCAACAATGGAATTGAACCAAACTTGGCACACTGAACTCTCATGAGTACTGAAAGGGTTTGGTGGGCATTGATCATGAGTTTGGGAGTTGTAGTTCACCAGTCCCTCCTCTTCTTTCCAAAGGTGCAAACTTTTCTTTTTCCTCGGAGCAGGGGTTGCGAAGGCGCCTGCTCAAGCTTCCTCCTCCTCCCCGGGCCCCCTCCTTACCTCTCCTTCCCAGCCAGAGTTCACAGATGCAGGGGGCTCCTCCCAGCCCATCCCTACCAAAAGTAGCCTATCCCACACACCCAGGGCCGGCCCCGCGCTCTTAAAGGGACACGTGCCTCCAAGCCAGGCCCACAAGCTACACATCCCCGAGCAGTACAAATGCCCCCTGGCCATCTCCCCCCCCCCCTCTCACACACACAAGCAATGGAGGGGGGTGCGCAAGGTAGGGGGGACTGCGCGAGGAGGAAGGGAAGGGAGGAGGAGGAGAGCGAAGGAATGCTCTGCGGCAGCGCTTGCTCCTGGCCTCCTCCTATTCTCCCCCCTCCCTTCCCCTCCATTGGCCGCTCTGCTTGCCTGCCTGCCTGCCGGGGCCCTTACGCGGGCTGGTAAGAATCAGCCGGTGGGCCGCGAAATGCCCAGGTCTGGTATTGGAGGTTCCAATTTCCACGGCACACCTGATGATTGCTCACGGCACACTAGTGTGCCACTGCACACTGGTTGGGAAACACTGGTATAAAAGACCAAAGTCCAAATATCAGGGATAATCCACAGAAATCAAAGTACAGAAGTAGCATCAGAAACCAGGAATACAAAAGCAGAATAAATCCAAAACATGAGATTCGGGAACATTTCTCAAAACTTGGGCTCGTGAGACATGAACAAAAGGAAACATGGAACTAGAAATCTCTTGATTCAACAATAGAGCTATACTCAAATACTAGGGCTGTTCTACAATTTCGGAAATGCCCGAATTTCGGAAGTTTTTCGGATACTTCTGACTTTTAAAGCAATTTCTAGAGCAATACTTCTGACTTTTGAAAGCAATTTCTAGAGCAACCCTCCCAACAGGAAATTTTTTCGGAGGTACATATAATCCGAAACAACAGCTACAATTAGATCCGAAATGAGTTTCGATTTTTCTTGCTGATTGCTCATTGGCTGATGTCTAACAGCTGACTCTCCCTTCTGTCTCACGCTCCGCCCTGTCTCTCTCTCGCCTCGACGGCACTGGGGCCCCGCCCGCACGGGGCTTTGTCCACGTGTGCGGGGCTTCTTCCGCCAATGTGGCTTTAGTGGGCGGGCCCTGGCGCACGTCTCTTCACACGGAGGGATGCGAGGCTGCGGGAGGGAGTGTGTGTGTGTGTGTGTGTGACATGACCACCCATTGGTTGCTCCTGGGGGGGAGCAAGGCGAAGGCGTGCACAGGGATAGGATGCAAGGCTGCGCCGGAGGAGGATGGTCCCCACGGTGGGGCTGCAGCTAACGAGTGTGCCCTCGACACCGGTGAGTGAAGCCTGGATGGGGCCCTGTCTCACGCTCCGCCCTGTCTCTCTCTCGCCTCGGCGGCACTGGGGCCCCGTCCAGGCTTCACTCACCGGCACCGAGGGCACGCTCGTCAGCTGCAGCCCCACCGCAGGGACCATCCTCCTCTGGCGAGGCCTTCTCTCTCTCTCACACACACACACACACACTCCCTTCCTCGCGAAGCCTTGCATCCTATCCCTGCACGCGCCTTCGCCTTGCTCCCCCACCCCAGGAGCAACCAATGGGCGGCACGTCACACACACACACACTCCCTCCCGCAGCCTCGCATCCCTCCGTGTGAAGAGATGAGCACCAGGGCCCCCCCACTAAAGCCGTATTGGCGGAAGAAGCCCCAGAAGGTGGCGCCGGGAGCGCGTGCGCACGGCGGAGGTGCACGCGCATGGCAGGAGCGCCCCATCCAGCTGGTGAGGCTCGAAGATCGACTGGATGAGGCCCGAACGTTGACTAGTCGATCGCAATCGACTACTTGAGCACCCCTGCTCTATGTACAGTAAATCAGCCGTATAGTGGTATCAACCACAGACCATCCCTTTTGTTGGTTTGGGAAAGGGAAGAAGGCTCATTCGAACCAATTTGGACTCCTAGCTTAAGCTGAAAAAGTAAGACAGCCCATTTCTCTGAAGTAATTCCCAGAACTGTTTCCACTCCGGCCCAGGGGAGCAGCCTCCCGCACCTCCACCCCTGCGGATGGCTTTTATAGGAACATGTTGTGTTGGATTTACAGGAGAGGCCTGTGCAAAATTCATGGCCCTTTGAGATGTGCATAGTTAGAAGGAAGGCTGTCTTGTCAAACTGTGCAAGCTCCCCCCTGCGGGGAGATATGAAAGGCTGGGGGAAATATCAGGCTGCTAAGAACCATAGCATACAATTACTGGCATTATATCCAGGATAGATTTCCCACTATAAGACTGCCGAGCATCCAAAGTGAACACTTCTCTAGGGTTGTGTCAGTCTTCCAAGAAATAGGGCAAACACTCCTATATTATAAGCTCTTCATTCTGGAGATAACGGAGTTGTGCTGAAAGTAGAAGAGGTGTCAGATTTAAAGCCTTGCTTCTTCATTCTTTCTTCAGGTGGATGAACCGTTTAGGTCTTGCAGCAATTGGATATACACCAGATGACAAGGATATCCGGCCAGATGAAGGTAATCCAGATGGATTCAATGTATCCCAAGTGGAAACAATGATGCAGAATAGAAATTGACTGTAAACACCCAAGGAAGGGCGAGGACGTGGTCTCTACACCAGGGGATTACTTCTTGCCTTCCTATAGAGCTGTGGTTCCCAAAGTGGGCGGTACCGCCCCCTGGTGGGTGGTGGGATTATCCAAGGGGGCTCCGGAGAATTTAGGGGGCACTGAGCCCCTGTAAGGGGCTGCTGAGCCATTGTGCGCCATGGGCAGGGTTGAGGAGAGGAAGGGGGTGCTCGCCGCGGTTTCCAGGCAGTGCCTGCCCGGGGATTCCATTCTATCCCCAGTCAGGCATTGCCTGGAAATTGCAGCGTGCTCCACCTTCCTCTCCTCAACCCCGCCCAAGGCTCACAGTCCTGTATAGCCGTGGACAGGGTTGAGGAGTGGAAGGGGTGCGCCGCGGTTTCAGGCAGTGCCTGCCCGGGATTCCATTCTATCCCCAGTCAGGCATTGCCTGGAAACTGCAGCGTGTCTCATCCCTCAACCCCGCCCAAGGCGCACAATCCTGTATGGCCGTGGGCAGGGTTGAGGAGTGGAAGGGGGGTGCGCCGCGGTTTCCAGGCAGTGCCTGCCCGGGGATTCCATTCTATCCCCAGTCAGGCATTGCCTGGAAATTGCAGCGTGCCCCACCTTCCTCTCCTCAACCCCGCCCAAGGCGCACAGTCCTGTATGGCCGTGGGCAGGGTTGAGGAGTGGAAGGGGGGTGTGCCGCGGTTTCCAGGCACTGCCTGCCCGGGGATTCCATTCTATCCCCAGTCAGGCATTGCCTGGAAATTGCAGCGTGCCCCACCTTCTCTCCTCAACCCCGCCCAAGGCGCACAGTCCTGTATGGCCGTGGACAGGGTTGAGGAGTGGAAGGGGGGTGCGCCGCGGTTTCCAGGCAGTGCCTGCCCGGGGATTCCATTCTATCCCCAGTCAGGCATTGCCTGGAACTGCGTGCCCCACCTTCTTCCTCAACCCCGCCCAAGGCTCACAGTCCTGTATAGCCGTGGACAGGGTTGAGGAGTGGAAGGGGGTGCGCCGTGGTTTCCAGGCAGTGCCTGCCCGGGGATTCCATTCTATCCCCAGTCAGGCATTGCCTGGAACTGCAGCGTGCCTCACCTTCTCTCCTCAACCCCACCCAAGGCTCACAGTCCTGTATAGCCGTGGACAGGGTTGAGGAGTGGAAGGGGTGTGCGCCATGTTTCAGGCAGTGCCTGCCATTCTATCCCCAGTCAGGCATTGCCTGATTCTATCCCCAGTCAGGCATTGTATGGCCGTGGAGGAGTGGAAGGGGTGTGTGCCATTTCCAGGCAGTGCCTGCCCGGGGATTCCATTCTATCCCCAGTCAGGCATTGCCTGGAAACCTCAACCCCACCCAAGGCTCACAGTCCTGTATAGCCGTGGACAGGGTTGAGGAGTGGAAGGGGGGTGCGCACAAGTGCCTGCCCGGGGATTCCATTCTATCCCCAGTCAGGCATTGCCTGGCAGGGTTGAGGAGGGTATGGCCGTGGGCAGGGTTGAGGAGTGGAAGGGGGGTGCGCCGCGGTTTCCAGGCAGTGCCTGCCCGGGGATTCCATTCTATCCCCAGTCAGGCATTGCCTGGAAACTGCAGCGTGCCCCACCTTCCTCTCCTCAACCCCGCCCAAGGCTCACAGTCCTGTATAGCCGTGGACAGGGTTGAGGAGTGGAGGGGGGGTGCGCCGCGGTTTGAGGAGTGGAAGGGTGTGCCGCGGTTTTCCAGGCAGTGCCTGCCCGGGATTCCAATCTATCCCCAGTCAGGCATTGCCTGAAAGGAGTGGAAGGGGGCAGCGTGCCCCACCTTCCCCAGTCAGGCATTGCTCAACCCGCCCCAGGCGCACAGTCCTGTACAGCCGTGGGCGGGGTTGAGGAATGGAAGGGGGTGCTCGCCGCGGTTTCCAGGCAGTGCCTGCCCGGGGATTCCATTCTATCCCCAGTCAGGCATTGCCTGGAAACTGCAGGACTTCTCCTCTCCTCAACCCCGCCCAAGGCGCACAGTCCTGTATAGCCGTGGGCAGGGCTGAGGAGTGGAAGGGGGTGCGCGCCGCGGTTTGTAGGCAGCGCCTGCGTGGGGATTCCATTCTATCCCCGGTCAAGCATTGCCTGGAAACTGCAGCGTGCCCCCCCCCTTCCTCTCCTCAACCCCGCCCACGGCGCACAGTCCTGTATGACCGTGGGCGAGGTTGAGGAGAGGAAGGGGGCGCGTGCAGCAGTTTCCAGATTTGGCAGCCTGACGTTTGCTTAATTTTTCAAAAAATTAAAAATAATAATTTCTAGGGGAGCAGTGAGTAAAACATTTTCTGGAAAGGGGGCGGTAGGCCAAAAAAGTTTGGAAACCACTGGTGTAGAGGCTTAGGGCTCCCAAGGACCAAGCTGGACACTAAAGATAACTCAAGCAGGTTTTATTATACAAAAAAGGAGTTATCTTACTGAGGCCCTAAACTTGGTTTCCCAAAGGATAAAAGAAAAGATACTTTACAGTCTCTTAGTTGCTTGGGTCCTGGAAGCTTCAGCAGATGGTTCACCAAGTCCCCTCTGACTTTGTGGTCTCGAGGTAAGGACACTCGAGACCCTAGCCAGCTGGCCTATATTGAAGGTACAGGACCTTCCTCTGGGTGCCAGCCAACTAGCTTGAAGGCAACTGGGTCTCCTCAGAGCTACCCAACCATCCGATATGTTGGGTCTTCTGCATGAGACCCAAGGAAAGTGTTTGTCCTGTGTTCGAAGATGGCTTGACCAAGGGCTGGCCTGGCAAACCTTTGCTCACATCCTCTTCTGGAGAGATCCAGGAAAACTCTGAAAGAAAATGGATGGATTCCCAAGTGCCTGGGGAAAGGGGCAGGACAAACTTAATTGGGCTCTGTTAACAATGATTGACAGGTATTAGGGACCAATCAATGCAACCAATACCTTTGCAAGAAGAGCAGAACTAAACTGGAGTGCGGAAACACAATACGACAGTACAAAAACTCAAGATCTTTTATGCAGGGATGCTTGCAAAACACATTTTAAGCAAAACCTTTAGGAACTTAGTTTTTTATGCAAGTGGAGCTTGCTGCGCCGTCACATCCTCCCAAGAGTAAGCCATCCACATATATGAAGTACAGGTAGATCCTGGTTGGGCAACCTAGAAAATTGTACATCCAACATTCACATTTCCTAGGCAGCACCAGCCTCTCCCAGTTAGATTGGATATAACTACAGTTCTCATTGCTCAAAATCAGAATTGCGTTCTTTGGAAGCTGCTTCAGGTTTAAGCCTTTTCGTTTGGGCAAGTAAAAATGATGGTACTGTTGGACTTCATGAAGCCCATGGGCCATATTGCCCCATCCTTAACATGCGGTAGGAGGGCTGAACTATGTCTCCCGTAGATATGTCTGCCAGTGTGATTATTTAATATCATGGTGGAGAGAGGAAAGAATGGTGCATTGTTTCCCAGAAATATTGTATTCTTATTGCAAAATGGGCACACAAGCATATTCCAGAGCAGTGCTTCAGTAGACTTAGGCTGGATCTTTAATGTCATATTTCTGACCCAGATTATCTGCTTTGAGGAGATAGGAGTCTACACTGCCATATAATCCAGTTCAAAGCAGATGATCTATATTCAGAAACTGGATTATATGGCAATGTTGATGGGGCCATTGTCTCCCACTCCCATCCTCTATCTCAGTGGATCCCAACCTTGATCTTCTCGGTGTTTTGGACTTCAATTCCCAGAAATCCCAGCCAGTTTACCAGCTGTTATGAATTGTATGAACTAAAGTCCAAAACATCTGGGAACCACTGCTCTATCTCTGTCCACTGGGGCTGGGCAATCATGGTTCTAAATGGTTCTAAAGTACTTACAAAACTTAAGTTCTGGTGGTGAACACTAGGTGGCGCTGGTGCTTTGCTTCTACAGTGTTGCTAAAGTTCTGGTGGTGAACATTTCAGAACTCTAACAAAACTTTCAAAATTTCATTATTATTTCATTATTGGCGATTTTTAAGACAGAACCAATTAGGAACTGCCATTTATAACGAAATCTTAACTACTGATTCCCTTGGTATCCATGAATCTGTCTAATCCTGCCTTGAAGCTGTCCAGGCTGGCAGCTGTCACAACCTCCTCTGGAAGTGAGTTCCATAACCCAATGACCCTCTGGGTGAAGAAATATTTCCTTTATTAGTCCTAACTTTCCTACCTTGGAGCTTTAGGAGTGCCCCTAGTCCTAGTGTTGTGTGACAGAGAAAATATTTTTCTTTATTCACCTTTTCTATCCCATGCATGATTTTATACACTTCGATCAAGTCACCTCTTAGACGCCGTCTTTCAAGGCTGAAAAGACCAAGGCGTTGCAACCTGATTTCATAAGGGAGCTGCTCCATCCCTTGGATCATTCTTGTTGCCCTTCTTGTACCTTTTCCAGTTCCGTTATATCCTTCTTGAGGTGCGGTGACCAGAATTGTACACAGTACTCCAGATGTGGCCTCACCATAGATTTGTAGAGAGGCAATACAACATTTGCCGACCTATTTTCGATTCCCTTCCTGATCATGCCAAGCATAGAATTTGCTTTTTTCACTGCTGCAGCGCACTGGGTTGACATCTTCATTGAGCTGTCCACCAAAACCCCAAGATCCCTTTCCTGGTTTGTCTCAGAAAGCTTTGATCCCATCAGTTGATAAGTGTATTTGGGGTCCTTTGCCCCGATGTGCATGACTTTACACTTGTTTAGGTTAAAATGCATTTGCCACTTTGTTGCCCATTCACTCAATTTCGAGAGATCTTTCTGGAGCTCTTTACAGTCAGTTTCATTTTTAACTACCCTGAACAGTTTAGTGTCATCTGCAAACTTTGCTACCTCACAATTTACTTCTACATCCAGATCATTTATGAATAAATTAAAAAGTAACGGTCCTAAAACTGAACCTTGGAACTGAAACTCAACAGAGCCCTTGAAAGTTTTGTTACAGTTCTGAAATGTTCACCACCAGAACTTTAGCAACACTGTAGAAGCAAAGCACCAGCGCCACCTAGTGTTCACCACCAGAACTTTAGCAACACTGTAGAAGCAAAGCACCAGCGCCACCTAGTGTTCACCACCAGAACTTTAGCAACACTGTAGAAGCAAAGCACCAGCGCCACCTAGTGTTCACCACCAGAACTTTAGCAACACTGTAGAAGCAAAGCACCAGCGCCACCTAGTGTTCACCACCAGAACTTTAGCAACACTGTAGAAGCAAAGCACCAGCGCCACCTAGTGTTCACCACCAGAACTTTAGTTTTGTAATTACTTTAGAACCATTTCAGAACCATGATTGCCCAGGCCTACTGTCCACCCTTTGAAGAGTCAAAATATCGGCCTAACTTCTTAATAGTCCTACCTAAATTAGACCTGTTGATTCAATGGCATTCACCTTTGTACTACTCACCACCCAACACTTCATTGAATGAGTCTACTCCAATAGAGACAGACTAGTAGGATTTCAGCCATTATGAATTAAGTCTGCACACATACATGTTGGTGTCGGGAGTGCCACAGGTTGGGCATTGGGGCTATTTCACTGTAACCATAGGGTCAGAATGCCGTGATATTTTGAAAATGTTGCCTAATATACCACAATACAAATAATTTTATAGCAGATTACTGGAGCGAAAGTGACCAGGAAGATATTGACGGCTCCTTAACGCTGAAACAAGAGGGACCTGCAACTGTTTGTGACACCTACCACCGAACACCCTCAGTAAGTTCCTTAAAGCATAGAAACGAATTATGTCCCATTCTTAATGCTGCGTTGTTTTCATTCTAGCCTTTGGACCACAACCAACTATGGAAGATGTGAATTGACCTTGTAAGCAACATAAATACAATAATAATAATTTATATATATAAACTTGCTGTTGTCATCGTGAGTACCTTAAAAACAAAAAAGCTACCGGGCCAAATGACCCCAAACTTGGCAGCACAACGTCACACAACGCGAGGTGTGACCAACAATAATAAAAAACAAAAAAAAACCCAAAGAACTCACCAATCCTAAAAAAGGAGAAGATGCCACTGGGCATGCGTACAGGGGGGAGGGGTGCGCACACACGCACAAACACAGGAGAGCTCCATGTGCCGGAGCCAGTGCTCGCAACAGCTCTAGGCCACCTGGAACCAGCCTCTCCCTCCCTTCTCTATTCCCCCATTTCCTCCCTTTATGCCTTCCTTTCTTCCTCTCCTCCCTCCCTCTCTCCCTCATCCTTCCCCTCTTTCATTCTCTTTCATTCTGTCTTTCCTCCTTCCTTTCCTCCCTCCCTTCTATCATTCCGCAAGCCCCGCCCCTAATGAAAGAGAGTGTGTTGGGGAGGGAGGGAGGAGGGAGGAGCCGAGTTCAGGCTCCTCACTGATTGCAGGTGAGCTGGACTACTTCCCTTCCTTCTCTTTCCTTTACTCCTTTCGCTCCCTCCCTCCCTTCCCTCCTTCCTTTCCCTCCTTCCTCCCTTCCTTTCCTTTTTTCCCTTCCCACTCTGCCATGTAAAATCCAGATTATTTATTTAGGAATGGATTATATGGCAGTGTAGACACACATATATGGATGGATGTTGGATCACTGGTTGGTGTTATATCTTACACACACACACACACACACACACACATATATATATATTACACTTTATATCTTACTATTATATATATTGCTATATGACTTCGGATACATCCGAGATTCAGATGTAATTCGGATGTTTTAGAATTTCGAAGCGATTTTGAAGAGAGTTAAGGAAACAGGAAGTGGATTCGCCATTACGAAGTCTCCGTCGCCATATATTCGGAATATATTCAGATAGGGCTTGTATGTCATTTCCACCCATCCCATTGCGTTTAAAATGTTTTAAAATGTTTAAATTTTTTATTAATGTGTTAAATGTGGCTAGTTTTGTTGTTATTATTATTATTATTATACTTCAAACTTCTAGACCGCCACTCCTCGAGGGCTCGGAGCGGTTTACAGAATTGAAGAATAAACACAGTATGAGAACAGATAAAACAACAACAAAATTACAATACAAATTCAACTAACAATAAATTACCATTAAACATAGTAATAATACACGGTAGCCGGACGATGCCCTTCCCAATTAACTCTAACAGGTCTTCCAACTGCAAGGGAGGGATCAGTCAAAGCTAGGGCAATTTCTTTCCTTAGTTTCAGTGATATCAGGGTGTTTTGAGTCTTATTGGTTTCAATTGAGGGAGCCTGATCTGGCCCAGCTCCCGAACCCCAACCCCCAGAAGGTCCTGGTTTTATATTTCTTATGTTCGCTCCTCCCCAAAGTACGGCCAGGATTGGCTCCAGGGCTGTCCTTATCTCCATTGCTCATACCGGAGCATATGGGGGCAGCCCAATGTCCTTGTTCAGTGAGGAAAGGCTCGACTCCCTAGGAACATCGGCCTCTTGGAAGTTTGCTGTCCCCGGATAGTCCCTTCAGTTTCTTCTTCCGGTGTCTGCGCCTTCGTCTCTTCCGGTCTGGGTCTAAGGAGGAGGAAGAAGACCACCTCCCCTCGGCGTCCTCAAGGCCATCCTCCATGTTGCTCAGCCCCCCGAGCTCCCGACTCGCCGCCACTAGGTGGCCACGACGTTGGGGACGGGGTCTCTGAGCACAGGCTAGGACCTCAGTAACGTCCAAAGGCTTCTGGTCTCTCCAGAGGCATCCTGCCGGCGCCAGGCAACTGGGCCGATCAACTCCCAACCGGCCATGGATCACCAGCCACCATCTCAGCACCCCCGTCAGTAGTAGCAGTTAAAAATGGAGGGAAAGGGGATCCCCCAAGTTTTGACTGTCCCTTCTGCAGGTTTCCGCGCATTGCGCAATCGCGGACGCCATTAACGAAGCCATTCCGAATTTTGGAAGTACTTCCGAATCAATTCCAAAAAAACTGCTGAAAACTTCGGAAGTCTATCAGATACGAGGCGTCAGCGCCCCCTACATCCGAAGCGTGTTTTGAAGCTGATAAAACAGGCCTAATAAATATGTATAAACCATATGTTACCCTGTGGCTAGTGAATGTGTGGCTGATGTAACAGAACTTGTGTTTACTTCATTTAACCTGTGTTGCCAAGTGCAGAGAGGACTCTTTCTATTTGTCTTTCAGATTTTTCTCCAGCCCGAATGATGCGATCCTCAAACAGCCAGAACCAAAGAGAGAATGACTGAGGCAACAGCATCACATGGGTGAAGCTCAGACTGATTTTTCACCCATGTGATGCTGTTCGATCCACTGGGATGCAGGTTAACACCTCCCTTTCCATTTTTTGTCTCTCTTTCTCTCTGTGTCTTTGGGGGGGGGGATAATTAAATATAACGCCAAATCAACATAATTTAACTTTTTTAAAAATTGCCGTTTTCAGCCTTTTAACAACTATGGGTGCATCTACACTGTAGAATTAATGCAGTTTAATACCTTTTGCCTGCTATGACTCAATGCTATGGAATCATAGGAAATTGTAGTTCTATGGCCAGGCCCAGATTAACACCTTTTTGCACCCTAGGCCACACTTTGGAATTACGCCCCCTTTAAGCCAACCTCTACCGCACCCCCCCCCCACCCCCTTTCATCCGCTCTTCCCCCTTAGGGCCCTGCATCCAGCTCTCCCGGTGTGGCCCCACTAGGTCCGCCACAGGAGTTTCCCTCTCGGCAGGCACTATGGATGCAGGCATGGGGGGAGGAACCTCCGCCCCGACACCAGGGCTTGAGGCACTTGGCTCCTACCCGGTATCGGGGATTACGCATGCGTTGTAGTCAGCAGCTGTACCGTTGCCACGCTTCTCCCCAATACCGGGGCTTGTCGCGTTGGGCTTCTCTCCTGTACTGGGGTTTGCGCATGTGCCGTAGCCAGCAGTTGCGATTCTCTCTCCAGTAAGGAGGAGTCTCCTCCTTGTGTTGGAGGAGGAATACCAGTTTTCATGATTAGGGCATGCGCAGACTGTGCAATGGAGTTTCCTGTACTTGCACTGAAGGAGCCAGCAAGTGGATGCTGTCAGCATTAAGGGAGTTAATTGTCCCTCCTGTCGACATCGACGCCAGTGTTGAGAGCCCCTGCGCATACGCCATTTGCGCAACAATAGCCGAGGCAGGAGCTGGTATTCAGTAAGGGGCAGGGGCGGCACCGAAAAGGAGGGCCTCTTGTATCCTTCCTTCCTCATCTCCATTTTTATTTGTTTCAGCATTTTTATTTTTTTTATTTTTGGTCCGTGATCTGCGTCCCCCCCCCCTTTTTGGCTTGCACCCCTAGGCCATGGCCTAGGTTGGCCTTATGGGTAATCCTGACCTGTCTATGGCAGTGGTTCCCAACCTTTTTTGACCAGGGACCACTCTCTGAAATTAGCACCAAAAGGGTTACGAATCGGTTTTTGGTCAACTTTAGATTTGGTCTGGTTTTTTGGGGTGCTGATTCATAAAATTGCATTGGATAGACCACATCAGCTCTAGTTTCCAATACAGAACATATGCCATCCAGTAGTCACCATCAGCTCACCCACAGAAAACCAAGCACCTTGAATGTGGCGCAGCTGGCTAAGTGTCAGCTGCATAAGATCTCTCTGACCAGTAGGTCATGAGTTCGAGGCCTGCTCGGGTCGAGGTGGGTGCTCAATCTTTAAGTGTAGCCTGCTGTCGACCTTTGCAACCCAAAAGACAGTTGCATCTGTCAAGTAGGAGATTAAAGTACCACATTAAGTGGGGAGGCAAATTTTGACTGAATTAGCCAGCTGCGCCACATTCCCGTTGTCTACAGACAACGCTGGCTCTTCAGCTGAGAAATGGAGATGAGCATCACCTCCCAGAGTTGGACATGACTAGATTTAATATCAGAAGAAACCTTTACCTTACGTTTGTCAATAGATGTTCTGTGACAAATATGGAAGCAACTCTTATGAAACTCAGCAAAATACTCTAAACATAAAATTTTTGCAAGCAAGGAGAGTTTCCACCACGCAGCCCTTGTTGTCTTTCTTCTTGCATCATCCAATGGCCTCCGTCATATAACCAGTAGGGTTGTGAAAAACTTTGGAGGTCTGTTTCGTATTTCAGAGATTTGTATAATTCGTTAATAGAAACCTCCCGATTACTAATTGTAACAGAACCCCCTCCGAAGCATTACGAAATGAAACATTTTGGGGAGATTAGTAAAGATTTGTTGTTTCAGAGAGTTTCGAACTGTGTTTTTTTCAGTGTAACACACGCCATAATTTTATGTGGTAAAACTTTGCAGGATTGATTATATATATATTTATTTATTTGCTTCATTTATATTCCACTGTTCTCACCCCGCAGGGGACTCAGGCGCATTACAATGTATACATTACATTTAGACGCACAAACACACAAGACAGACAGAGGTAATTTAACACCTGGCCACCAGGGGGAGCTGTTGCACTCCTTCATTCTTCAGCGTGTTTTCTGGAGATCTTTTTATGGCCTCGTAAATCAGTTAAATTTAGCCTCCCCACTAAGTGGTACCTTAATTTCCTACTTGACAGGTCTTTCGGGTTGCAAAGGTCGACAACAGGCTACACAATAGGTCGAGAGCCCACCTCGATCCAGGCAGGCCTTGAACTCATGACCTTCTGGTCAGTAGAGATCTTATGCAGCTGACACCCAGCCAGCTGTGCCACATTCCTGGTGCTGCTTATGTTGTCTCATTGTGCTGAAATTCAGTGGGATACCTCTTGTAATTTTTTTTATTGTAAAAAAAAAATCCTAAAAATCAGTGAATGATCAAAATGTTCTGAAACATGGCAGGCATACAGTTGCACATGTTACCTACAAGAGTGCCAAGTTTCATCCTCATAGCCATAAACATGACAGAGAAATAAACTTCGAACTTTTCCCCATTGCTGCTTATGCAAGAAATCTTAATGGAACAATTACGAAGCTTCCGAGATTTTGTTTACGAAACTAAACGGCACCCTTTTGAATCTCGAAACAAATTACTAATTGGATTTCAGCCACTTCACACACCCCTAATAATTACCTGTTTAAATTATTTGCAGATGAATTCTTCGAGTCCATTCCCTGAGCCCAAACACGGCCGACATTTCTCCAGCGAATCAACGTATTCTCATTCTTCCGCCGAGGACTCCCGGCAGGATCCAACAGGGACAACGCATTCAGCAGGCTGCAGGCCTCCCTACAGAGAACGGCGCTCGTGGCAGGACCTCATAGAGACTCCCCTGACCAGTTCGGGCCTCCATTTCCTCCAGACTGTCCCCCCCGACCCGGAGTATGTCAGTGGGCACCTTGGCTTATCGCCAGAGAGGCGGCGGCAAGCGACGCTTCCAGTCCAAAGGCGGCACAACCTTGAACAGGATGGCCCGTTCCCCCTGGTGGAGTGCCACCGAGGCCCCAGTTCACACACCCGGCCCCAGAAGCAGCGCAGTCAAAGCCTTCCGCGAAACAGAGACGTCCGAGTCAAAGGCCGTGTAAAACCCAGTGGGATAACCGAGGAGAGATCAGAAGAGAAGCTGCCCATTAAAAAGCAAAGTAGTTTGTGTGAAGAAGGTAAGAAGAAGCTGAAAAGACCCAGTGAGGGAGAAGGTGTCGCTCTGCGTGCACACTTTCCTAGCACAGGATTGTAATACTCGGATTTTAGAAAATGTGAATCTCCAGAGCCATTTTGGAAATAGGATTCATAACCTTATTTATTGATTGATTTACATAATTTCTACCCCGCCCATATCAGCCCGAAGGCAACTCAGGGTGGCGAACAATTGGCGCAATTCGATGCCATATAAATACTAGGGCTGGTCTACAATTTCGGATATGCCCAAATTTTGGAAGTTTTTCGGATACTTTCAACTTTTTTAGCAATTTCAAGAGCAACCCTCCCAACAGAAATTCCGAAATCCAAAATTCCGAATGTCGGAATTTCGGAATTCTGAATTTCAGATGTCATTTCCAAATGTTCTTGCTGATTGCTCATTGGCTGATGGCTAACAGCTGACTCTCCCTTCTGCTTATTTTTTCCCCTTTTTTGAATTTGCCCATTTTTGAAAAAAAAATAGATTTTTTTTTGCACCATTTCCGAAGATTTCCAAATTTCGGAAATGCTTCCCAATCAATTTCGAAATTTATCGGAAATTTTTCAGAAGTCCATATAATCCGAAACAACAGCTACAATTAGATCCGAAACAAGTTTTGAAACGTTTTTTTCTTGGGTCAACCAGCCCTAATAAATACACATATCAATACAATAAAAGCATTACGTTGCACAATATCTAAAAACATCAAAATATTGAAACAACAAAAAAAATTTAAAAACTATGTCATCAAAAACTACTGATCAAATGACCTTTTGAAAATATATACAGCATTCATAAATGCCAACTTGGTCTGTCAGCTGTTAAATGCATGTACCTAAGTATGTATTTGAACTGCTAGGGACAAAGACATGCCAATGCACCAAAACACATATATATTAGGGCTGTTCTACAATTTTGGATATGCCTGAATTTCGGAAGTTTTTCGGATACTTCTGACTTTTTTAGCAATTTCGAGAGGAACCCTCCCAACAGGAATTCCGAAATTCAGAATTTCGGAATTCTGAATTTTGGATGTCATTTCCGAATTTTCTTGCTGATTGCTCATTGGCTGATGGCTAACAGCTGACTCTCCTGCTGATTTTTTTGCCCATTTTTGAAAGCGGATGCCATTTCTGAAGACTTCGGAATTTCGGAAATACTTCCGAATCAATTTCGAAATTTATCGGAATTTTTTTGGAAGTCCATATAATCCGAAACGACAGCTACAATTAGATCCAAAATGAGTTTTGAAACATTTTTTTCTTGTATCAACCAGCCCTAATATATATATGTGTTTTGGTGCATTTTGAAACTCTGCTGAATATATATATATATATATATATATATATATATATATATATATATTCAGCAGAGTTTCAAAAGTGTTCCTTTTAGTTGCCCCAAAACATCTACCCTCCCTTAAAATATATTTGCCTTTAAATCATGCTCACAATAGACAGAATAAGTAGATTTCTTTAAAAGAAACAGAGTTGCTGGTTTACTCACAAAGCTTCATGTATAAAGCATACAGGCACTTTGCTTATGAATCCAGTTACAATAGGATTTTTAGTGTCTCTGTGAAGATAACACTGGGCATCTTCCTTGGGAATAATCATCCAAAGCATCTCTCTGTTCTGAGATCTAATCTATATATATTTTTTCTTGCGTCCGTGCAATGTCATATATAGACAACGAAACTATGGCTCGCAGAACCACCAAACTCAACAACCGCATTAACCATAGGACAAGGTACAGACAACGCCAAAAAAACCGGCCCTACGTACCTCGCAACACCCACAAAAACCAGCCCCCAAAAACTGACAACGGAACTCCCACCCCGACCTCTCTGCTGCCAGCGCTAACGTTTAGAACGTTCGCATGGCAGCCAACACTCACCCTCGCCTCCTCCGCCTCCTCAGGAACAGCGGCGGGGGCGCAGGGGAGGGAGGGAAAAGCCTGGGCATAGCTGCCCACCTTCCTCCTCTCCGGGCGCCCCATCGCCGCCTCCCCGATCTCGGCGATGGGGCGCTCGGGGAGGGAGGGAAGGAAAGGCCTGGGCAGAGCTGCCCGCCTTCCTCCTCTCCGGGTGCCCCATCGCTGCCTCCCCGATCTTGCCGATGGGGCCCCCGGAAAGGGAGGGAGGGAAGGAAAGGCCTGGGCAGAGCTGCCCGCCTTCCTCCTCTCCGTGTGCCCCATCGCCGCCTCCCCGATCTCGGTGATGGGGCGCCCGGGAAGGGAGGGAAAGGCCTGGGCAGAGCTGCCCGCCTTCCTCCTCTCCGGGCACCCCATCGCCGCCTCCCCGATCTCGCCGATGGGGCGCCCGGGGAGGCAGGGAGGGAGGGAAGGAAAGGCCTGGGCAGAGCTGCCCACCTTCCTCCTCTCCGGGTGCCCCATCGCTGCCTCCCCCACCTCGGCGATGGGGCGCCCGGGAAGGGAGGGAGGGAAGGAAAGGCCTGGGCAGAGCTGCCCGCCTTCCTCCTCTCCGGGTGCCCTATCGCTGCCTCCCCGATCTCGGCGATGGGGTGCCCGGGAAGGGAGGGAGGGAGGGAAGGAAAGGCCTTGGCAGAGCTGCCCGCCTTCCTCCTCTCCGTGCGCCCCATCGCCGCCTCCCCGATCTCAGCGATGGGGCGCCCGGGAAGGGAGGGAGGGAAAGGCCTGGGCAGAGCTGCCCGCCTTCCTCCTCTCCGGGCGCCCCATCGCCGCCTCCCCGATCTCGGCGATGGGGCGCCCGGGAAGGGAGGGAGGGAAGGAAAGGCCTGGGCAGAGCTGCCCGCCTTCCTCCTCTCCGGGTGCCCCATCGCCGCCTCCCCGATCGCGGCAATGGGGCGCTCGGGGAGGGAGGGAGGAAGAGAGAGAGAAAGAAAGAGACAGAGAGACAGAGTGAGTTAGAGAGAGAGAGAGAAATAGAGAGAGAGATACAGAGAGAGACAGAGTGAGTGAGAGAGAGAAATAGAGCGAGAGAGAAAGATAGAGAGAGAGAGAAATAGAGAGAGAGACAGAGAGTGAGAGAGATAGAGAGAAAGAGAGAGAGAAAGATAGCGAGAGAGTGAGAGAGAGAGAGACAGAGAGAGAGAGAGAGAGAGAGAGAGAGAAATAGAGAGACAGAGAGAGAGACAGAGTGAGAGAGATAGGGAAAGACAGAGAGAGAAATAGAGAGAAAGACAGAGAGAGACAGAGTGAGAGAGATAAATAGAGATAGTGTGAGAGAGAAATAGCGAGAGAGAAATAGAGAGAGACAGAGACAGAGTGAGAGAGACAGAGTGAGAGAGATAGAGAAATAGAGAGAGACAGAGAGAGAGACAGAGTGAGAGAGAGAAATAGAGAGAGAGAGTGAGAGAGATAGAGAGAGAGAGAGACAGAGTGAGAGAGACAGAGTGAGAGAGATAGAGAAATAGAGAGAGACAGAGAGAGAGATGAGAGAGAGGGAGAGAGAGAGAGAGAGAGACATGGCACAGCAACGCGTGCACAGGTACAGCTAGTAAGTCTCTAAGCATACTGTTCCTGCATTGAAGTCTAAACTGAACACACTGCTTCTGATGTAAACACACACAAAGCCACAAAGGCTAACGTTCTATTGAAGTAGTCTGATAAGTCCCTAAGCCTTCGAGTGAGCATTCAACGTCTAACTAAGTTCATCTTGAATTAGGTGTCACTTTCAAATGTTCTATTTTGATATTTTAAATGGGATTTGGAAGAAACCACTATCTCAAACACTTCTGTTTTGACACTAGAGCACATCAGAAGTTGCTAACTAACAAGACTTTGGGGTTTTTTTGAGCATTATACAATGTAATCAACTATTTACACTTGGAAAGGGGATGTACGAGGGCTGGTCAATAATAGGGCGGATGAGGGAGCAATTTGTATACCAATTCATGGATTGTTGCCATGGCAACTGCAGATGTGTGCACCTTTGCATTGTCCTGGTGCAAAAGAACTTTTTTCTTGGCCAAATGCGGATTTTTTTCAAATCCTCATTAAATCGACCCAAAAAGTTGGCATAATATTTGCCATTGATTGTTTTACCCTTTTGAAGGTAGTCAATGTGGATTATACCACGTGCATCCCAAAAAAACGGCCGCCATGACTTTATTGGCTGACAAACCCACCTTGGCCTTCTTTGGCGCCGACTCACCCCGAGAAACCCACTGTTTTGACTGCTGTTTGGTCTCTGGTGTGTTGTGGTGGATCCACGTTTCGTCCACGGTTATGAAACAGCACAAAAACTCATCCATATTGCGGTTGAACAATGCCAAACACCCCTGCAAAATTGTCACACGATTGCGTTTGTGGTCGATTGTGAGCAAACGCGGCACCCATCTTACGGAAAGCTTTTTCATACCCAAGTGATCATTTAAAATTGAAACCACTGAGCCACGTGAGATGCCTATGGCTTCCACAACCTCTTGCACTTTCAATCTCCGATCGGCCAACACCATATCATGATTTTTCCCATTGTTTCGGGTGTAGAAACCTCAACTGGGCGTCCAGAGCGTTCGGCATCTTCCGTGCTTGTACGGCCACAACAAAATTCAGTCAACCACTTTTTTACCATTGAAATTGATGGTGCAGAGTCCCCATAGTATTTATCAAGCTTAGCCTTGGTTTGAGTGATGGTTTTTTCAGAAAAAATAATGCTTAATGAGCAGACAAAATTCACTTTTTTCCATTTTCCATAGCCATAGTCTGCTATCAATGGCTGTCAAACACAAACTAAATGATGCAGCTTGTTCAAATTTTGACAGGAGTCAACTGACAGATGCCTCTTGACAGGAGAAGTGTTGCCCTTTCAGTTAAGAGGCAGGAAATTCAAAAAGTCACGGACTTATTGACCAGCCCTCGTATTTGTTGACTACAGGTCATAGAAGTTCCCCATGGAGTCAGTCCTCGGAAGAGTCCACACCATTTCCAATTAAACAGTCACCAATTAAAGAGAATAGAGATTTTGTTTCAAACCTTCAGCCATTACTGGTAGATATCAGCAGACTTCTGAAGTCAGGCCTCAGTTGCCCCATGCAACTTTTAGCGTACGCGTGATTCACTTCTCCCTTATTAGACAGAAAGAAATGGTTAAATAAGTGCTTCAGCACAAAATGACCGTTCTCATCCTTTCGTAATGGCAAGCACACTGACCTCTTTCATTGGTTTTGTTTCATTGTCAATGGATGACATCCGAAGTGTGATTTTCTTCCAGAAAACGTAGAAGAACAAAAAGAGAGCTCAGATGGTTTGCATGAATTGTACAAGTCGCTAGAACAAGCTAGTTTGTCAGCGTTTGGAGAGCAACGTCCTTCCACCAAGCAGGAGTTCCGGAGGTCCTTTGTCAAGAGGTGCAACGATCCTGTTGTCAACGAAAAGCTGCATCGGATTCGAGTTCTCAGGAGCACTTTAAAAGTAAGCTCGCCCTTGCTACATTATGGCCCTGGTCCTATACTGAGCAGGCGGACATGCCACCCAATATACAACGGAGGGTTCAAATTCAACACATAGAGTACAACACAGGTTTATCCCAAAAGGTCATAGTAGGACATATATGGTACTTTGTCACACTCACAAAGTTGGTTATAGCATTATGCAAATAGTCCGGGATAATCGCTAGGCTCCAACTCAGAACACAGTACCTTGAGTAGATATAGCTGCTTCGTGAGGTCCTTTCCCCATCGGATTGGATGGGCCATCCTCTGTGTCTTATGATGATACATTGAATGATTTTCTACTATTGAGGACGACACTAGTATTACGACACTGGCCCTGAGGAAGTTTTGTTAAGGGACGAAACGGCCCGCAGCCGGCTACGGAGAGCGCTCGGCAGCCTCCCTTGTGGAGCACTGTTCGGCGTTTCCCTTTTGAGGGCCTTTGTTTACATCTTTGCGGCAGCCTCCCTTGTGGAGCTCTGTTCGGCGTTTCTCTTTTGGGAACCTTTGTTTACATCGTCGCAGTTCACATTTTGACGTATTTCCTGGATATTTTGACGTATTTCCTGGATATTATAACACCCACACTTGGATTATTTGTTGAACGTTATTCTACGGAACTGTGACTCAGTGACAGATTATTTTACCACTGGCTTTCCTCCTCGTATTTCCACTCGGGCACACATGAAGCAGCTATATCCACTCAAGGTACTGAGTTCTGAGTGTGTTCTGAGTTCTGAGTGTGACAAAGTACCATATATGTCCTACTATGATCCTTTGGGATAAAACTGTGTTGAACTCTATGTGTTGAATTTGAAATTTGTAATGTTAATGAACGGTGTTGAACTCAATGTGTTGAACTGAAGATTCATACTGTTAATGAAATAAGATATTTTTGATATTGAACAAGGTTGTTTCTATTTTGCTAGTAACCCTCCGTCGTGTACTGTTTGAATCACACGGTGTTGCCCCCTGCTTACTATAGGACATGCCACCCACACAGTCCTCCTTGCCAGCAATGGTTGGTCCATGTTGCTTCTGTTTCCCATTGAGGAGGAAAAGGAGGAGAGGCAATGCAGACCGATCAGAAGTGACAATTGTCTCACTGGTCAGACCTGACAATTGCCAGGATGATTGGTTTTGGAAAGGACGCAAAGGAGTAGAGCAGTGGTTCCCAAACTTTTTAGGCCTACCGCCCCCTTTCCAGAAAAAAAATTACTTAGCCCCCCCCCCTAGAAATTAATTTATTTAAATTTAAATAGCAATTAAACAGAAAGATATATGTATTAATGTTTCTACCTTTTTCGTAAAATATAGTAAAAAAGAAAGGTCTAAATTACAAACATTGAATTCCAGAAATAATCACAAAAACAATATGTTTGGGGGAGTGTCAGGCCCGGATTACCCATAAGGCCACACTAGGCCATGGCCAGGGCCGTAGCCAGGATTTTGATTCGGGGCTGAGTTTGGTTCGGGGCTGAGACTGGGTGGAAGAGGGTCTACCCTAGCAAACCTTTTGTATTGTTATCCCAATAACCCCATTAATGTGGGATATAATGAGCATGGCGATCACATCATGATATGAATAAACATAACAGTTTAAATAATGTACCAGTAAGGCCTTCTTGCGGACCACCCTGAGAATTTGGGGGGCTGAAGCCCCTTAGCCCCGGCTACATGCCTGGCCATGGCCTATGGGCACAGGCCTAGTGGGGCAACAGATCAAGGACCAAAAAAATGTTCAAACAAAACCGCAACGTGCGGCATGATGACTCTCTCTTTCTTTCTCTCTACTTCCCCAAGCAGCAGGAGTTCGGCAGGGGGGGGGGGAAGGAATGGGGGCAGAGAGCTTTTCTCGCGGCACAGCAGGAGGTCCGTCACGGCACACTACTGTGCCACGTCACAGCGGTTGGGAAACACTGTTGTAAAGGGTTGGTTTAGCATCCAGTTTGCCAGTAAAACTGAATGACTATGTTGCAAAAGGTGGCATATCTCAAAAGTGTGTCCCCAACGTGGAAAGCTTGGAAAGCTCTGCTTTAAAACATTCCCAAAAGGGACACCCAGGTGACATCTAGTCCAACCCCATCCTATTCTGCCAGGCAGGAGTGAGGAGCCCCCGGTGGTGCAATGGGTTAAACACTTGTGTCGGCAGGACTGCTGACCGAAAGGTGGGCGGTTCAAATCTGGGGAGCAGAGTGAGCTCCTATCTGTCAGCTCCAGCTTCTAGTGTGGGGACATGAGAGAAGCCTCCCAAAGGATGGTAACACATTGAATCCTCCCCTGGGCAACGTCCTTGCAGACGAGCAATTCTCTTACAGTTTCTCAAGTTGCTCCTGACACAAAAGAAATTGGCAAGAATATATATGTGACCTGTTTTGTTTTGACCGTTGGCAGGCCAAGGAGGGAGACCTTGTCGTGATCAACAACCTCCTTCACGATCCCAAGTTGACGTCCAAAAAATTCAAAGAGTGGAAAGTAAAGAACTATGAGTTTTTCCTGGACATTTGTGAGTACGGTGCCGCTCTCAAAGCCCAAAATGGAGCCTCTGAACTCGCAGCCCCGGCCCCGCTGCTGACACACACGCATTCCTTCATTGAAACACACGTCTGACAGGATGTAGCACCGGGAACACTTTTGGGGCCGGGGGGAGGGTTGCGGGGAGGGACCGTGGGGGGGACCCATTGTGACAAAACACTGTAACCTGTGTAAATAATGTACTCAGCTGTATTGTAAATAGGTTGGATAAGAAACTAGTGCCACAGGATGCCTACTTGCATTGCATGATAAGACAGTCTTATTTTCTTTGGAATTCTTTTGGTTGTTTGCCGTTGGGTTCCGCATTGGAACAAAGCAGTGCAGGAAGCATTCGCTGGCGGAACACTCCGGAATATTCACAAGTACTGTACTAAAGTCCGGAGGGGAGTCAACAGAGCTCTCTTACTATTTTATATATTTAGATATAACGGTGTGTCACTATATCTATGTATATAAAATGGATCCATACTTTTTGAAAAAACTCATCGTCATAATCTCCCATAGGTATGGAAATGTAAAACAAAACACACACACACACACATAAAGAAAGAAACCAGAACTGTATCGACCGATCCTAAGGAAGCAAACAAAATCCTCCATCTTAAACTCTTTCCAGTAAATTGTAGCTTACACAAAGAAGGCTGGCGCCGCATGGAAATGGTAAACAACCCCTTTTTGGTGTGCCTTAAAAATGTATAGCGTATACCCAGGAAAACATCTCTATTTCCCCTTTTGCCACTCCAGGCACAACCTGTACATGCCGTCGAAATGCTGTGCTATTTTATACAATACCGTGCCTGCTTCTCAGAAGAGGGAATGGGCCCGAGGAAAGTGTGTGTCTTGTTTGTTGTCTAGCTGTGTGCCTGCCCGCGGTTGCAAAGCGGCTTGGCGTTGCTCTCAAACAACGCGGCTCCAAGTTGCTTTTGTGCCATTTTTGGGAAGCGGGGAGGTCCTTTTTCTGAGGTCGTAGTTGCTCTTCCGGCGCTCAGCATTTATCCACTGTGAATTTAGTGCCACAGACCTGTGAACCCACAACGTCCAATCTGACATTGACTTCTGAAACAAAACCAAAAAAACAATGCAAAAGTCTCAACTGGAAACTGTGGTCATTTACACTGAGTGACCAGTGTCAAAAGACATCCTTCAGATATATATGGTTCAGGGACAGTTGGACTGAAAGCAACAAAGGGATCACTGTATTGTCGAAGGCTTTCGTGGCCGGAATCACTGGGTTGTTGTATTTTTCCAAACTGTGTGGCCATGTTCCAGAAGCATTCTCTCCTGATGTTTCGCCTGCATCTATGGCAGGCATCCATAGGTCTCACAGCCTCTGAGGATACCTGCCATAGATGCAGGTGAAACGTCAGGAGAGAATGCTTCTGGAACATGGCCACACAGCCCGGAAAAATGTAACAACCCAAAAGGAATTGTCCCACACTGTAGCAGTTACACACACAGTAACACACACATACAAACACAGATGACCTGCAAGGGTTTCGCATATGTCACACCTGCAAGTAAAAATGAGCCTGTGGCAGGCCCGGATTACCCATAAGGCCACTCTAGGCCATGGCCTATGGGCGTAAGCCGCCGGGGGGGGGGGGGGTGCAGATTCACGGACCTTCCCCCTCCTCCTCCGTTCGCTGGTAATCCCAGACCAACATAGCAGGAGGAGGAGGACTGGCGTAGCGTGGCGGCGGTAGCCAATGGGGGTTGCCCGGGGCGGTGCTTAGCAGCTAAGCACCGCCTCGGGTGCCCCCATTAGCTGCTGCCGCCGCGCTAGCTTTTCCTAACAGCAGGAGGAGGGCTGGGGCTGCGGGAGCAGCCAATGGGGGTTGCCCGGGGTGGCGCTTAGCAGCTAAGCACCGCCTCAGGCGCCCCCATTGGCTGCCGCCGCCGCGCTAGCTTTTCCTGCTGCTGCTAAGGCATAGCAGCAGCAGGAGGACTGGCGTGGCAGCGGCAGCCAATGGGGGTTGCCCGGGGCGGCGCTTAGCAGCTAAGCACCGCCTCGGGCACCCCCATTGGCTGCCGCCGCTAGCAGCAGCATGAGGAGGAAGAGGAGCATGCCTCGCGGCTGAGAGGCTGGCGCCGCTGCCGCATCCCGGCAGCCCCCGCGGCCTCGAAGACGGCCCGAGGCCGGGGAGGGGCGTAATTCCAAACTGTGGCCTAGGGCGCAAAAAGGTATTGATCCAGGCCTGGCCTGTGGAGCATTGACTTGTTAGGGCCCTTCCAGACAGCCTTATCACCCAGAATATCAAGGCAGACAATCCACAATGTCTGGTTTGAACTGATTTACCTGAGTCCACACTGCCATATAATCCAGTTCAATGTGGATTTTATACAGCTGTGTAGAAAGGCACGTAGTCTGCTACGTACCAGCAAAGAGAGATGGTTCAGGACATTTTGGTGCCTTGAGGCAGGAAATCTAATTGGTTACATTCGCAGTAGCCAATAATAATAATAAGAATAATAATAGTAATAATAATAATATATTTACCCCCAGATGGCCAGCTAGGCATATATAAGAATTTCATTTTAAGTATTTTTTTATAAAATCAAATCTACCAATGTTCTTAAAAGTGGGAGAAAGCAAATTGACAGTTGCCCATGTTTACAGTCAGTTTGCCTTATTTATTTATATGTATTTATATCCTGCCAGGAAGATCAAGTCAGTTTTTTTTCCTTTCCAAGGAGCTCAAAATGGTTCTCCTTTCATTTTTACTCCCTCTCAATAACCTTGGGTGCATCTGCGCTGTAGAATGAATGCAGTTTGATACCACTTTAACAAACTTAGCATTCGTTCATGCTATGGAAACATGGGAGTTGGAGTTTGGTGAGGCACCAGCCCTCTTTGGTCGAGAGGGAATGCTAAAGACCTGGTAAAACTACAGCTCCCTTCATTCCGTAGTGGTGAACAGGGCCAGATCTTACTTTACGCGAACTACGTGCCCGCATGGGGCATGTAACACCTCAAGGTCCCTGGAGATCCCCCTAGCAAACCACACAAGGCCAACTGCAGTTCAAAGCTTTATTTAGAATAATGAATTAGGAAAGGCATAGAAATAATGCTTCAAAAAGCTGGGAGCAATAAAGTATCGGAGTTCAGACTCCTGCAGTTGCAAAGGCAAAGGTAATCTAGTCCCAAAATGGGTTGTAGCAATTAAGTAATAAAGTTCAGCCCCTGGAGGTTTTCCGGGCTAAGGTAAATCGCTCAAAAATGCTGTAGCAATATAGCAGCAAAGTAGTCTCTGTAGGTTCCAAAGGACGCAACCTGTTGATGCCTCAAAGGCCAATCCAAATGGCCACGTTGGACCCCACACTTGGTAAAGCAAAGTAAAGTCCCGAAACAAAGAGGACCCCCTTTGGTCCCTTCAGTGGAGCTTGGCAATGTAAATAATGAGAAAAGGTAATACTTAGTCTCTAGATGTTCCTTGGCACCACGCAGGGCCGTAGCCAGGATTTTGGTTCGGGGGGGTCTGAGTTTGGTTCGGGGGGGCTGAGACTGGGTGGAAGAGGGTTTACCCTAGCAAACTTTTTGTATTGTTATCCCAATAACCCCATGAAGGTGGGATATAATGAGCATGGTGATCAGATCATGATATGAATAAACATAACAGTTTAAATAATGTACCAGTAAGGCCTTCTCGCGGACCACCCTGAGAATTTCGGGGGGGGGGGGGCTGAAGCCCCCTTAGCCCCCTGGCTACATGCCTGGGCCACCACGTGAAACAATAACAAGTCCAAAAGCACAAGGCACGGAAGGTTCCCAGTCTGCCCAGTTATACCCTTGCAATCCTTTGAAGTCTTGACGCAGGTTGACATTCATTTCGGTTCTCACCAGTAGAATCCCATCTGGAGTTGCACCCCTCTTTCCCCAGAGAAAGGTATGCAAGCCAATTATCTTTGGCAGCTGCACTAAGGAGCAATCAACTTTCGGTTTCCCAGCATTTCTTATCAAGGAAAAGGCCTCTCCGCTTGTGCACAGTTTCACACACAGAGACTGTGCCTTGAGCACAGTTTCACACACACAGACTGTGCCTTGAACACAGTTTCACACACACAGACTGCAGCTGGATTTCTTGAGACTGGTAAACAGGGCCAGAAATCTGCCTGCCTGAGTTTGGTTGCCCCAAGGGATGCTGGGAACTGGAGTAGTGAATGGCTGGGGGTGGACAGGGCACCACATATTTAGAGGCGCATCCCCCCGCCAAACGCCCCTTCTCAGACCCCAGCCCCATGGAAGGTGGCCAAATGCACACACGCGGAACCAGCTGGTGGCGGGGGGGGGGGGATGCCAAAATAATGTTTGCTTACCATTTAAAATTACCTTAGTCCGGCCCTGGTGGTCAACCATGACAGTTAAAGTGGTGTCAGACTGCATTCATTCCATAGTGTAAATGCCTCTCTTGTGAAATAAGTTAGAACTTCATCACACTAGGGGTGCTTCCAGGCAGCACTAAATCATGGGTTTTAAACAGGGGCAAAAAAAATCCCGGGATTTCAGACATGCGAAGATCCGCATATTCAGCTCAAAACCACAATACCCCCACACCTGGAAATCTTGCGGTTTTTTGCCTTTTGTAGCAATTGCTTCCGCATTTACAGGGATCAGTGTCTGGCCACCCTGCTGTTTGCTATGGAAGCTCCTGAGATAAAAGTGCTGTCTGGACGGGCCTTAGAGCATCTATCCACTTGAAATCCATTTTTCTGCCTCCTGCAGAATTCTGGGGTTTGTAGTTTTTTATTTATTTATTTATTTACATCATTTATATTCCGCCCTTCTCACCCCGCAGGGGACTCAGGGCGGATCGCAATGCACATATATAGGCAAAGATTCAATGCCATAGACATACAACATATATAGACAGGCACTCAGAGGCAATTTAACATTCCAGCTTCTGGCCACCAGGGGGAGCTGTCGCATTCCTTCATTCTTTTTCATACTTCCTGGAGATTTTTATGGCCTCGTAAATCAGTTAAATTAGCCTCCCCACAAAGTGGTACCTAAATTTAGGGAGTTTATTTATTTATTTATTGGATTTGTACACCGCCACTCCCAAAGGCTCGGGGCGGTTTACAACATAAAGAGTAAAACACAAATGAATAAAAACAGTGAACAATAAAATGCAATAAAACACAGTAGAACACAGACGGAATCGAAAGCTTGTCAAAATAAATGTGTCTTACATGCTCTGCGAAATGCGTTCAAATCTCGCAGAGCTCGTGTCTCAGGAGGCAGTGTGCTCCACAGTGTTGGAGCAATAATGGAAAAAGCTCGCTGGCTAGTTGAAGTCAGACGAAAGGCTTTTACATTGGGTATAGTTAAGAGGTTCAGGTCTTCTGAACGTAGTGATCTCGGGGGTTTGTATGGAATCAGGCGATTCCGCAAGTACACTGGCCCCAGACCACATAAGGCCTTAAAAGTAAGTACTAACACCTTCAAAGTGATCCGGCATTCAATTGGTAGCCAGTGCAAATCCCGCAGGATTGGAGTTATGCGGCACCTCGCGGGCTTTCCCGCAAGTAGCCGGGCTGCGGCTAAGTTTCCGGATCACGGTCAAGGGTAGGCCAATGTAAAGAGCGTTACAGTAGTCAAGTCTTGAGATGACCGTGGCTTGGATTACCGTGGCTAGATCGTTCCGGGACAGATAGGGGGCCAGACGCTTCGCCTGTCGCAGGTGGAAGAACGCGATTCTGCTGACAGTGGAGATTTGAGTCTCCATTGACAACAGTGGGTCCAAATGGACACCCAGGCTTTTTACAGATGATGCCACGCCATCCAGGGTCAGCAGTTGGATGTCCCAGGCCTCACTAAACTACAAACCCTAGAATTCTGCAGGAGGGAGCAAGCAGATTTAAAGTGGATAGATGCTCTAGTGTGATGAAGTAGTAAACGGTCTGAATCCTGAAAGCCGACCTATTCAATAATCATTCCCTCCAACATTTCATAGATGAAAAGCAGGACAGATATGGCAATATGGTCAAGATGTCAAAAAGCTATTTATGAGGAAGATTGCAGCGGTTTGCTATTGCCAGAGACTACAGCGAAGGGCAAGACTCTCTCCTCTCTTGTCCTCTCCTGCATCCAATTGACTGCATCCAAATTACATTCGCACTTTGAACTCAGTTTATACTTGCTGAAGAAAGCTGAGGACAGAGGAGGAGTAGGAGAACGTTGACATTTTGCAAAGAGTTGAGAAAAAGTGGGATGATAGAGGGTTTCTCAGGACTTTCCCTGCCAAACTGTCAAGGATATGACCCAAGTGTTGACTTGTGAATCAATATTTACATAAATCCTATTGACTCAGTGGGTCAGCTCCAGTTAAGCCTAAGGCACTTCCACAGAGCACAATATCCCAGAGTATCAAGGCAGAAAATCCCACAATATCTGCTTCGAACTGGGTTATCTGAGTCTACACCAGTGGTTCCCAAACTTTTTTGGCCTGCCACCCCCTTTCCAGGAAAAAATTTACTCCCCGCCCCCCTAGAAATTATTTTTTAAATTTTTTAATAGTAATTAAATAGAAAGATATACGTATTAATGTTTCTAAATTTTTTGTAAAATTAAATGTTTTAATGTATTTTAATTTTAATGTAAATGTTATTTTAATTGCTTGTTGTTTTTATGGCATTGAAAAAAGAAAGGACCGGCACTGGACAAGCGAGGCTCACCTTGAAAACCGCCTCTCGCTCGCCCCACCCCACACCGGGCCCAGCAAGGCGCGCTTATGAGAACGTCCCCATTGGAAGAAAAAGACAATACATAGGACTGTGCCATGGGTGGGGTTGATGAGAAGGAGGTGCGCCACGGTTTCCACGGCAACGCCTGCCCGGGGATTGCGCGCTTGCGACTGTGTCCCTGCGAGTTGGAATCCCCGGGCAGGCGTTGCCGTGGAAACCGCGACACGCGCCTCCTTCCTCTCATCAACCCCGCCCACGGCGCAGTCCTGTGTATCGCCTCTTTCTTCCAACGGGGACGTCCTCGCAAGCGCGCAACCTTGCAAGTGGCAAGCAAGCCTGGCTCACGCCACCACCCTCTCACAGGGGTTCAGCACCCCCCAAATTATCCTGAGCCTCCCAGCGCCCCCTTGTATTGCCCACCGCCCACTAGGGGGCGGTACCGCCCACTTTGGGAACCACTGCTCTACACTCAGATAATGTGGGATTTCGTGCCTTGATGTTCTGGGATATAGGGCTGTGTGAAAGCGTCCCTAGAAAAATAGTTCAAGCCAGGCACTAATGGAGAGCTGAACCCAGTTCTTTCCAGTCCTAGACCAGAAGCTCTTATGGTATGGAAGCACTTTGACCAATGTAGGTAGTTAGCTTTTAAAGTTAGTTTTTTTAAAGTTGATATTCAATTGCATCTCATATATATATGTATTTTAGGCCTGGGCAATCATGGTTCTAAATGGTTCTAAAGTACTTACAAAACTAAAGTTCTGGTGGTGAACACTAGGTGATACTGGTGCTTTGCTTCTACAGTGTTGCTAAAGTTCTGGTGGTGAACACTAGGTGTCGCTGGTGCTTGGCTTCTACAGTGTTGCTAAAGTTCTGGTGGTGAACATTTCAGAACGCTAACAAAACTTTCAAAACTTCATTATTATGTCATTATTGGTTCTAAAGTACTTACAAAACTAAAGTTCTGGTGGTGAACACTAGGTGATACTGGTGCTTTGCTTCTACAGTGTTGCTAAAATTCTGGTGGTGAACACTAGGTGTCGCTGGTGCTTGGCTTCTACAGTGTTGCTAAAGTTCTGGTGGTGAACATTTCAGAACTCTAACAAAACTTTCAAAACTTCATTATTATTTCATTATTGGTTCTAAAGTACTTACAAAACTAAAGTTCTGGTGGGGAACACTAGGTGGCGCTGGTGCTTTGCTTCTACAGTGTTGCTGAAGTTTTGGTGGTGAACATTTCAGAACTCTAACAAAACTTTCAAAACTTCATTATTATTTCATTATTGGCGATTTTAAGACAGAACCAATTAGGAACTGCCATTTATAATGAAATGTTTTGCAATGTTCACCACCAGAACTTTAGCAACACTGTAGAAGCAAAGCACCAGCGCCACCTAGTGTTGACCACCAGAACTTTAGTTTTGTAAGTACTTTAGAACAATTTAGAACCATGATTGCCCAGGTCTGCTGCTGTTGCAAAACCACCTTTTATTGGAATTGAAGTTGTCCACCTACGGTGCAATAAGGGTCTTTGGACCATCATAAAATGTTGTTGTTGTTGTAAGTTGCCCGAACAAATAACTTGCAACAGCAGTATTTGGTGGGCTATACTCCCCTATTACTCACCTTTTGCCTTATGCACACTTTTGGCAAAAGCAGGTGAACTAAATGCCAACTGCAGCAATACCAATGCATCTCACCTCTCCAGCATACTACCCAGTGCATCTAAATCAGGGACGGGCAACACACAGCCTGCAGGCCATTTCTATGCCGCCGCCATCGCATCAACTCTGATCCTCTATGCAGGAGGTCCCATAGCTTCCTGCATCCCAGAAGGCCTCTGCAGCTGCCACCAAATTGTAGCAGGAACACACCTTAACATTAGTATCAGGGAGGAATTCAGAAGAACAGCCCCATACACCCCCAAAATTGTCCAATCTAAATCTTGCCTACATGTACAGATTCCTACACGTGAAAGTATGGCAATGACCTGTCCTTTCTCTCATTTGGTTGGAGACGTTACTTACTTAAGTATGCTTAAATTGCATATATACCAGGCATGGGCAAACTTTCTAACTTGGGGGCCACATGCTAACACTCCCTGCTAGGAGGAGGAAGAGGAAGGAAAGAGAGAAGGAAGGAAGGAAGGATGAAAGGGAGGAAGGATAAAAGGGAGGAAGGGATGGAAGGAGAAAGAGGGAGAGAGGGAAGGAGGGAGGAAAGAGAAGGGAGGAAAGGCAAAAGGGAAGGAAGGAAGCACGAAAGGGTGGAAGGGAAGAATGGATGGAAGGAAGGAAATAGGGAAGAAAGGGAGGAAGGAGAAAGAGAGAGGGAAGGAGGGAGGAAAGAAAAGGAAGGAAAGTCAAAAGGGAAGGAAAGAAGCACGAAAGGGTGGAAGGGAAGAATGGATGGAAGGAAGGAGAAAGGGAGGAAGGAGAAAGGGAGAGGGAAGGAGGGAGGAAAGAAAAGGAAGGAAAGTCAAAAGGGAAGGAAAGAAGCATGAAAGGGTGGAAGGAAAGAATGGATGGAAGGAAGAAAAGAGGGAAGAAAGGGAGGAAGGAGAAAGAGGGAGAGAGGAAAGGAGGGAGAAAAGAGAAGGAAGGAAAGACAAAAGGGAAGGAAAGAAGCATGAAAGGGTGGAAGGGAAGAATGGATGGAAGGAAGGGAGGAGGGAAGAAAGGGAGGAAGGAGAAAGGGAGAGGGAAGGAGGGAGGAAAGAAAAGGAAGGAAAGACAAAAGGGAAGGGAAGAAGCACGAAAGGGTGGAAGAATGGATGGAAGGAGGGAGGGAGGGAAGGGAAGGGAGGGTGGAGAAAGAGGGAGGGAAGAGGGAAGAAAGGAAAGATGAAAGGGTGGAAAGGAAGGATAGAAGGAAAAGGAGGGAGGGAAAGGAGAAAGGTGAAGAGGAAGGAAAGAGAAATAGAAGGAAAGACAAAAGTGAGGGAAGGACGAAAGGATGTAAGGGAATGGAGGGAGGGAAGGAAGGAAAGAAGGAAGGGAAAGGGAGAAGGAAGGACAAAAGGGTGGGAGGGAAGGAGGGAGGGATAAAGAGAGAGGGGGTAAGGAGGAAGGAAAGGAAGGAGGAAAGGGTGGAAGGGAAGGGAGGAGGGAGGGAAAGATGAAAGAGTGGAAGGGAAGGATGGAAGGAGAAGAAGGGAGGGAGGAAAAGGAGGAAGGTAAGGAGGAAGGAAAGAGAGATGGAAGGAAAGACAAAACAGGGAAGGACGAAAGGGTGTAAGGGAATGGAGGGAGAGAGAGAGGAAAGGAAGGAAGGAAAGACGGAAGGGAAAGGGAGAAGGAAAGACAAAAGGGTGGGAGGGAAGGAAGGAGGGATAAAGAGGGAGGGGAAAGGAGGGAGGAAAGGAAGGAGGAAAGGGTGGAAGGGAAGGGAGGAGGGAGGGAAATAAGGAAAGATGAAAGGGTGGAAGGAGAAGAAGGGAGGGAGGAAAAGGAGGAAGGTAAGGAGGAAGGAAAGAGATGGAAGGAAAGACAAAACGGAGAGAAGGACGAAAGGCTGAAAGGGAAGAAGGAAGGCAAGCGAGAAGGAAGGAAGGATGAAAGGGTGTAAAGGAATGGAGGGAGAGGAAGGAGGAAAGAGAGAAGGAAGGATGGACGGGAAGAAGGGATGGAGAAAGAAGGAGGGAAGGATGAAGGAAGGAAGGATGAAGGAAGGAAGGCGGAAGGGAAGGAGGAAGGATAGAATTGTGTGAGAGAGGAGGGCTTGAGACCGCTGGGCCTGGGTTTGCCCATTCCTGGTATATACAGTGTTCCCTCACTACTTCGCAGTTTGCTTATTGCGGACTTGCTGTTTCGCGGATTTCCAAAAATATTAATTTAAAATATATATCATGGTATTTTCGCTGTTTTGTGGGGTTTTGCCGCTGTTGCTCTCCAAGGCGCTTTCCCTCCTCGGTCCTCTGTCCCTCCCTCCAGCCTTGAAGGGCCTTTCCTTCCTTCCTTTCCTTCACTTTATTTTAAGTTTATGAAGACTTAAAATAGTGTATAACTACTAAAATAATGTAATATTTAAAATAAATAGAGCAGGGCTGTCCAACTTCTACCGACCTGTGGCCGGAATTCCAGTTACTGATGACCTGGGGGGCCGAAGGGTCTGCCTCTGCCCCTGGCTCCGCCCCCTCCCCAGCTCCGCCCCTTCCCTGGCTCCACCCAAACTCCGCCCCCTCCCTGGCTCCACCCCTGCCCCGCCCCCTCCCCGGCTCCGCCCTCTCCCCGCCTTGGAGGTGTCTGTGGAGGACACCAGGGCTTTGACTTGGAGATAGAGATGAACACCAAAATCCCAGTCTCAAGTCCCAGTCCCTGCTTTGAACTGGATTATATTGCAGTGTGGACTCGGGGCCCTTCACACAGCCATATAACTCAGAATATCCAGACAGGAACCCCCACAAAACCTGCTTTGAACTGGATTATATTGCAGTGTGGACTCAGGGCCCTTCCACACAGCCATATAACCCAGAATACCTGCTTTGAACTGGATTATCGGAGTCCACACTCATATAATCTGGTTTAAAGCAAATAACATGGGATTTTATTCAGATGTGTGGAAAGGAAGTCAAATAAGAAGCCAGGGCCCTTCCACACAGGCCTATAACCCTGAATGATAAGGCATAATATTCATTCTGCCTCTGCGAATAATGATAATAATAACAACAACAACAACAACAACAACAGGTTCCTGGAGTAGGAGACCTCCAAGGGCCATCCAGGGCCATCCAGTCCAATCTCCTTCTGCCATAAGGGGAAAACACAATCAAAGCATTCCTCACAGATGGCCATTCAGCCTCTGATAATAATAATATAATAATAATAATAATTACAATGGGTTCCTAGAATAGGAGACCTCCAAGGGCCATCCAGTCCAATCTCCTTCTGCCATAAGGGGAAAACACAATCAAAGCATTCCTCAGCCATGTTGAATCAAACCTAAACTCTCATGAGAGCAACAGAAAGTACTGGACCTTGAGTTTGGGAGTTGTAGTTCTCCTCCATCCAGAGACCACTGTGGACTCAAATAATGATGGATCAGGACCAAACTTGGCACGAAGCCTCAGAAGAGGAGGAAGCCGGAAAGGGAATGGATGAGCACACACCCCCCGTGCTCCGAACTCGGCCCCGCCCCCTTTTCACTCTGGCCACGCCCCTTCTCACTCGTGCACTCTCTCTCATTCCCTCTTTCCTACAGGTGGTGGAAGGGGAAGGAATGAAAGGGGGAAAGAGAGAAAGAAGGAGGGAGGGAGAGGGAGGGGGGAGGGGGGAAGGAGGAGGAGGAAGGGAGCCTGCTCCTCCTCCCTGCCCCGCCCCTCACCCCCCTCGCCGTGAAAAAAAAATAAAAAAATATTCAAAAAATATTCCAAAAAAATATTCCAAAAAATATTGGACAGCCCTGAAATAGAGCATCCCTACATGGCGGTTCTTCACTTATTGCGGGAGGTCCTGGACGTCACCCCAGCAATAAGCGAGGGAACACTGTACTCATGTATAAGTCGAGGCCAGGTTTGGAGGACAAAATTATGGCTTTGCAGGAGAGTAAACAAGCAAATCATCCTCAAGTCACGAAACCCGCCTATGTGGGACTTGCTCAAAGTCCCGGTAGCTTTGAAAATGTGCCCACGATTGTAATATGAAAATATCTAGAAGTTTGGCGGTTCTGCAGAAAGGGGCTAATGAGGAACATTTGGTGACGAAACGTCTCTCATGTACATGAAACGTCTCCCAAGTGTGATAATTCTGTCCCCGCTCTAATAATACAACTGTTTATGCACCGCAGTGATTTTAGGAGAGAATGCTCCTGGAAGAATGGTGCAATTAAGCTCCTAGTATCCCGGGAGATCCTGTATTATGGAATCAATGCACTGCTCTCTTAATTGTATATGGGTAGAACATGGAACTAAAATGCGTGCAAGCTTTCATTTGCTGAAATACATTATCTTAAAAGCCCTCCCTAGTGGCTTGCATTGTTGCTGTGCTAAATGCTACAGTAACTAAAGCCCTGGAAATAGAGACAGGTTTGATCCCAATCATAGGCTGTCTCGTATGACAGGAAAAGGAATCATGCAACCCTCCAAATGCAGTTGGGCTTGGAATTTGCAAGATGTTTACTAGGCCTGGGCAGTCATGGTTCAATGGTTCTAAAGTACTTACAAAACTAAAGTTCTGGTGGTGAACACTAGGTGGCGCAGGGGTTTTGGTTCTATGGTGTTGCTAAAGTTCTGGTGGTGAACATTTCAAGAACTCTTAACAAAACTTTCAAAATTTCGTTATAAATCGCAGTTCCTAATTGGTTATGTCTTAAAAATGGCCAGTAATGAAATAATAATAAAGTTTTGAAAGTTTTGTTAAGACTTCTGAAATGTTCACCACCAGAACTTTAGCAACACTGTAGAACAGCGTTTCTCAACCTGGGGGTCGGGACCCCTGGGGGGGGGTCATGAGGGGGTGTCAGAGAGGTCACCAAAGACCAGCAGAAAACACAGTATTTTCTCTTCTTCATGGGGGTTCTGTGTGGGAAGTTTTGGTTCAATTATCCCATTGGTGGAGTTCAAAATGCTCTTTGATTGTACGTGAACTATAAAGCCCAGCAACTACAACCCCCAAATGTAGGTAAACTCAAAGCCAATACCCACTGAAGCCTTCTAGTATTTTCTGTTGGGCATGGGATTTCTGTGTGCCAAGTTCATAATTCTCTTTGATATAAATCTCAGCAACAACTACTACTCCCAAATTTCAAGCTTTATTTTCCCCAAACTCCACCAGTGTTCACATTTGGGCATATTAAGTATTCGTGCCAAGTTTGGTCCAGATCCATCATTGTTAGAGTCCATGTTAGAGTCTGGATGTAGGTGAACTACAACTCCAAAACTCAAGGTCAACACCCATCAAGCCATTCCAGTATTTTGGACATGGGATTTCAGTACGCTAAATTTGGTTCAATTCCATCATTGGGAGAGTGCACAATGCTCTTTGATTGTAGGTGAACTATAAGTTAGAGCAACTACAACTCCCAAATTACAATAGCAATCCGTCCAACCTCACCAGAATTCAAATGTGGGTGTATTTTGTGCCAAATTTGGTCCAGTGAATGAAAATACATCCTGCACATCAGATATTTACATTACGATTCGTAACAGTAGCAAAATGAGAGTTATGAAGTAGCAACGAAAATAATGTTATGGTTGGGGGTCACCACAACATGAGGATCTGTATTAAGAGGTCGCAGCATTAGGAACCTGCTGTCAAAGCAAAGCACCAGCGCCACCTGGTTTTCACCACCAGAACTTTAGCAACACTGTAGAAGCAAAGCACCAGCGCCACCTGGTGTTCACCACCAGAACTTTAGCAACACTGTAGAAGCAAAGCACCAGCGCCACCTAGTGTTCACCACCAGAACTTTAGCAACACTGTAGAAGCAAAGCACCAGCGCCACCTGGTGTTCACCACCAGAACTTTAATTTTGTAAGTACTTTAGAATCATTTAGAACCATGATTGCCCAGGCCTAATGTTTAACCTTGCCCGCCAAAGAGTGCTGGTGCTTCACCAAACTTCAACTCCTAAGAGCCCATAGCACTGAGAAGTAGTATCAAACGGGCCTGAGGCTGTTAGGAATTGTGGGAGTTCAAGTCCAAAACACCTGGAGGGCCGAAGTTTGTGCATGCCTGGTCTACACTGCCATATAATCCAGTTCAAAGCAGATCATCTGGATTTTATATGGCAGTGTACAAGGGGCTGGAAATTCTTACAAACCCAAATGAGAAGTGCTGTAAGGCTGCCATATAGGAAACAAAGGGAAAGGCGATGATAACGCTTATGGGACCAAATCTCATTTGACCGAACCCTGGTTCATTAAAATGAGATTGCTACCTCCGAACCAAGTTTTAAAATCTAGTTGTTTAATAAAAGGCTTTTCCCAAAGAGGCAGATTTGTACAAGCTTTTGTTCTGATAAAATGTCCAACTTTTGGATCTGTAAAGACAACCTTAAAACTGCGGAGGAACTGCCTTCCTGAACGAAGGCAGTGTTTTGGTGCTTCCAAGGAGGAAGGCAGGGCGACTTCACTCCATATGGTGTGTCTTCCAAAACATACTGCCAATATATTTTTCTACTGTCCAAGAACTATTGTTCTTTTCCACCCTCCCAAAAAAACGCAGTCAGTACATTGTGTTGTCGAAGGCTTACACGGCCGGAATCACTGGGCTGCTGCGAGTTTTCTGGGCTGTTTGGCATGCTCTCCTGATGTTTCGCCCACATCTATGGCAGGCATCCTCAGAGGTTGTGAGTTTTGTTGGAAACTTGACAAGTCAGGTTTATATATCTGTGGAATTATGTCTAGCGTAGGAGAAAGAAGTCTTGTCTGTTTGAGGCAGGTGTGAATGCTGCAATTGGCCACCTTGATTAACATTAGGCCTGGGCAATCATGGTTCTAAATGGTTCTAAAGTACTTACAAAACTAAAGTTCTGGTGGTGAACACTAGGTGGCGCTGGTGCTTTGCTTCTACAGTGTTGCTAAAGTTCCGGTGGTGAAAACCAGGTGGCACTGGTGCTTTGCTTCTACAGTGTTGCTAAAGTTCTGGTGATGAACATTTCAGAACTCTAACAAAACTTTCAAAATTCCGTTATAAATCGCAGTTCCTAATTGGTTTTGTCTTTAAAATCACCAATAATTAAATAATAATGAAGTTTTAAAAGTTTTGTTAGAGTTCTGAAATGTTCACCACCAGAACTTTAGCAACACTAGAAGAAAAGCACCAGCACCACCTAGTGTTCACTACCAGAACTTTAGCAACACTGTAGAAGCAAAGCACCAGCGCCACCTAGTGTTCACCACCAGAACTTTAGCAACACTGTAGAAGCAAAGCACCAGCGCCACCTAGTTTTCACCACCAGAACTTTAGCAACACAGTAGAAGCAAAGCACCAGTGCCACCTAGTGTTCACCACCAGAACTTTAGCAACACTGTAGAAGCAAAGCACCAGCGCCACCTAGTGTTCACCACCAGAACTTTAGCAACACTGTAGAAGCAAAGCACCAGCGCCACCTAGTTTTCACCACCAGAACTTTAGCAACACAGTAGAAGCAAAGCACCAGCGCCACCTAGTGTTCACCACCAGAACTTTAGCAACACTGTAGAAGCAAAGCACCAGCGCCACCTAGTGTTCACCATCAGAACTTTAGCAACACTGTAGAAGCAAAGCACCAGCGCCACCTAGTGTTCACCATCAGAACTTTAGCAACACTGTAGAAGCAAAACACCAGCGCCACCTAGTGTTCACCATCAGAACTTTAGCAACACTGTAGAAGCAAAGCACCAGTGCCACCTAGTTTTCACCACCAGAACTTTAGCAACACTGTAGAAGCAAAGCACCAGCGCCACCTGGTGCTTTGCTTCTACGGTGTTGCTAAAGTTCTGGTGGGGAACTTTTCAGAACGCTAACAAAACTTTCAAAACTTTATTATTTCATTATTGGCGATTTTTAAGATAGAACCAATTAGGAACTGCCATTTATAATGAAATCTTGAAAGTTTTGTTAGCGTTCTGAAATGTTCACCACCAGAACTTTAGCAACACTGTAGAAGCAAAGCACCAGCGCCACCTAGTGTTCACCACCAGAACTTTAGTTTTGTAAGTTATTTGGAACCATTTAGAACATGATTGCCCCAGGCCTAATTAGCATTGAATAGTCTTTCAGCTTCAAGGTATGGCTGCTTACTGCACAGATCAAGGAACATGAAAGGCACTACAGACTAATTCATCCAGAGAAGTCACTCATAGCAGAGCATTTGATGAACCAACCTGGGCACAGCATATTATTTGAGAAAACAGAAATGTTGGACCACTCTAACAACCACCATGTCAGACTACACAAAGAAGCCATTGAAATCCACAAGCAGGTGGAGAATTTCAACAGAAAAGAGGAAACCATCAAAATGAACAAAATCTGGCCACCAGTATTTTAAAAACTCTTAAATTGGGACAGTAAATAAAGAACAAAATTCAGAAAACAGAGAAAATCCAGATTTACTTTTTATTTACTTATTTACATCATTTATATTCCGCCCTTCTCACCCTGCAGGGGACTCAGGGTGGATCACAATGCACATATATAGGCAAACATTCAATGCCCTTTGACATACAAACATGTAAGACAAGACACGCAGAGGCAATTTAACATTTCAGCTTCTGGCCACCAGGAGGAGCTGTCGCAATCCTTCATTCCTTTTACATACTTCCTGGAGATTTATGGCCTCGTAAATTAGTTAAATTAACCTCCCCACAACGTGGTACCTAAATTTCCTACTTGACAGATGCAACTGTCTTTTGAGTTGCAAAGGTCGGCAACGAGCTGCACAAATGGTCGAGCACTCACCCCGACCCGGGCAGGTCTCAAACTCATGACCTTCTGGTCAGTAGAGATCTTATGCAGCTGACACCCAGCCAGCTGCTCCATATTCCCGGTGCTGTGATGTGAATCAGGGCACCGGGAATTCCCCAGGCAGTAAGCAGCCAGACCTTGAAGCTGAAGGCTGTTCAGTGCTAATCAAGATGGCCAATTGTAACATTCACACTTGCCTCAAGCAGGCAAGAGTTCTTTCTCCTACCCTGGACATTATTCCACAGATATATAAACTCCACTTGCCTAGTTTCCAACAGACCTCACAACCTCTGAGGATGCCTGCCATACGTGTGGACGAAACATCAGGAGAGAATGCTTCTGGAACATGGGCATACAGCCTGGAAAACTCACAACAACCCAGTCAGTACATTGTGCGTATTCAGTTCAATGGCCAGATTCAGGAGTTTTCCGGTCTCTAATATAGGCCACTTGGTAGACTCCATAGACAACACAGCGAAAAGTATTTTATCTCCATTTTAAGAGCCTAAATCAAAGAAAATAAAAGTACTCTAGCTTTCAAATGGGATTTTCCATTTCCATACACTGTACTGTATATGCACTTAAAATCTAACCCTCATTTCCTTGAAATAAAAGAGTCGTATATAAATAAGGATTATGTTCACATGTAGGAATGAGTTAATCACATTGTGGAGAGAGAGAGAGAACGATGACAACGTTTATTTTTTTACACAAAGAGAGCATGTGGTAGATCCAGCCTTAGAAGCATTTATTGGAATCCCGTCCTATTTATTTCATTTAGAACGAGGCTGGGTTTAACCCCATTTTAAGCCCAACTGATGCCCTGATGTAGCTCTCAAACATATCAGTAGGCTTTGGGGAGGGGGGGGGGGGTTCCTGAAGAATAGTCATCTTTCAGACTAATATGGCTTGGCTGCTTCTTGCCTAGGGGAATCCTTTGTTGGGAGGTGTACTGGGATTTGGAGTTCAAGGAGGGACGTTGAGATTTCCCAGCCTCACCAAACTACAAGCCCCAGGATTCCATACGTAGCAATTAAACTGGAATCATTGTGCTACAATGACGTTGTGCAGAAGGACCCTCGCCTAAAAGCCAGATAGAGTGTTTCGATTTTGTTTTGCTAGAACAGGGGTCAGGAACCTATGGCTCGCGAGCCATATGTGGCTCTTTTGAGGATTCCATCTGGCTCTCCGCCTGTCCCTCATATGCTGGCTCTCAGCTGCGCACGCGGCCTTCGCCCTCCTTCGCCTCAAATTCTGCACGCACAGCTGAGAGTCGGCATGGAGAGCTTGGCGCTGGCTCCACCTCCAGCTGAGCTGCGTGTGCGGAATTTGGGGCGAAGGCTGTGCACGCAGCTCAGCTGGAGGCGGAGCCAGCACCAAGCTCTCCATGCCGGATCTCAGCTGCGCACGCTGCCTTCGCCCTCCTTCGCCTCAAATTCCACGCGCACAGCTGAGATCCTGCATGGAGAGCGTGGCGCTAGCTCCGCCTCCAGCTGAGCTGCGTGCGTGGAATTTGGGGCGAAGGCCGTGTGCGCAGCTCAGCTGGAGGCGGAGCCAGCACCAAGCTCTCCATGCCGGCTCTCAGCTGCACCCGCTGCCTTCGCTCAGCTGGAGGCGGAGCCAGCACCCAGCTGAGCTGCGTGCCATGCCGGCTCAGCTGGAGGCGGAGCCAGCACCAAGCTCTCCATGCCGGCTCTCAGCTGCGTGCGCCGCCTTCGCCCTCCTTCGCCTCAAATCCCTCCCTTTGGGTGTTTTGGAGTCAAACTCCCCCAATAACTCCTAAGAGCCGGTAGGCTGTGAGGAATGGTCGGAATTGGAGTCTCTTTCCCTTCAGTTACCCCCCCCCCCCCAATTAATTAATTATATGGCTCTCACTGAAATAAATATTTCCAAATATTTTGCTTTTATGGCTCTCTGAGTCAAAAAGGTTCCTGACCCCTGCGCTAGAAGAAACCCTGAAACCCGTCCTTGCAGATTTATGATAATTCCATATTCTCAGGCAATGAAACCTGGAGCATTTCTATGAAGGTGTATCTTCATCCAGATATAAACCATTCTGTAACTGCTTTTGAAGTAGTTTCACTGTTGTGACTTTTCCCCCAAAGAATCTTGGGAATTCCATATTGTGTAAAGGCATTGAATATTCTTGGAAAGCCGCCGTGACTTTCAGGGTTCGTCCACACTGCAGAATTAATGCAGTTTGACACTGCTTTAATTGCCATGGCTCAATTTTGAGCCATGGTGGTAAACGCAGTGTCAAAGTGCATTAATACTACAGGCATGGGCAAACTTGAGCCCTCCAGGTGTTTTGAACTTTAACTCCCACAATTCCTGACAGCCTCAAGCCCCTTCCTTAGGCCTTTACGTAGGAAAGGGCCTAAGGCTGCCAGGAATTGTGGGAGTTGAAGTCCAAAACACCTGGAGGGCCCAAGTTTGCCTATGCCTGGTATAGATGCACCCTCATTCTTTTGGAGCAGTGATTTTCAACCAGTGTGCCGCAAAACACTAGTGTGCCGTGAGAGATCATCAGATGTGCCGTGGAAAATTACAGTGTAGAGAGAGAGAGAGAGCCTAGCAGGAAACTTCAGGTAGCGGAAATGAGGCTTTCCTGGCCGAAGCACAAATGCCAGCCAGCCTGGCTGCAGTCAGGGAGAGCCCTCGGCGTCCGGAACTTTCCTCCCTCCTCCCTCTCTTCTTCCCTCTCTCTGCGCATCAAGGGCTACGTGGCCGGGCTGTGGCTCCTCCTGCCTCCTGGCTCCTGGGCGCTCTTCTGCCATCCTCACCTCCAGCAGCAAGGAGGAGGAGAGGGAGGAGGAGTCCGCGGGAGCTGCCCCCATCCGACCCTGCTCCCAGAGGCTCGAGGTGAGGCTTTCTGCCCTCTAGCCCCTCCGCGCCGGGGAAGGGGAGCAACCCCTCATCTCCTGGCCTCTCCTGGTTCGCTGCAGATCAGAGCAGAGGCCGGGATGTACAGCTCCACAGCCCAGCTTGGTTCCTTCCCAATCTGGCCCCAAGGCGACAGCAGGGAAGCCGAAGGGACGCGGGGGGGGGGGGAGGCACTCCTGAGGGAGCTGAACCCCTTCAGGAAGGAGAGCTGGGGGTGACGACGACGGTTGGGAGCCTCCACCACAGTTTGTTCCGAGGCTTGGAGCCACCCCGTGTGCTCAATTCCTATTTGTCCTGCTCAGCCGAGCCCGCGTGCATGTCAGCCACTCAGCTCAGCCCTCCCCCGCGGGACGGTGATGGCCCTCCTGTGCGTGGGCCTCCCGGGGGGGGGGGAGAAGGGGTGTTTGGCGAAAGCAGCGGCATCACGAGGGGGGAGGGTGACAGTTAGTAAAACGACAGAGTGTCATTTTGTGTCATTTTGGTTGGTGGTGTGCCCCAGGATTTTGTAAATGTAAAAAATGTGCCGCGGCTAAAAAAAAAAAGGTTGAAAATCACTGTTTTGGAGAATGCATGATGAGGCTGAATAAATGTAATTGTTTATATTTGAACTACAGTTTGGAAACAGTGGAGAGAACCCATCCGCAGTAACATTTAAACCTCTTTGACACTGAAGCTGTACTACAAAGAGACTCTCTTTGTAAAATCCCATTATTTGCAGGGCGATAGGGGATTTACTAAATTTACTAAATAGACACTCAATAAGACTTGGGCAAAGAGAGCTTTTTAAAAAAATGTATGAATACATACGACACTCTTATACTACGGCTTGCACTTTACTTACATAGAAAACTGTGAAGTAGGCTGTAGCGATTTTGCTTTATTGTATTCAGGGGTTGAAGTAGCAAAGCACCAGTACTGTATTGCTGGCTTTCAATCTCTCGCTGTTTCAAATGTCTCCACCGGAGTCGTTTCAGAGAGTTGAAGGTAATATGGGAAAGCCATTGTTTTCCTGGGGTTTGCACACATATTTCTGTTTCGAACCCATCACCACCTTGGGTCAAGGAGTAAACCCAAGAAGAGAAAATCCTAAATAAAACCCAGCAGTGATGCGTTGGGTTCTGCCAAATAGCTACAGTAGAGTCTCGCTTATCCGACATAAATGGGCCAGCAGGACGTTGGATAAACGAAAACATTGGATAATATGGAGTCTTCTAATGTTACTCGTCTGGCATGGCACTAGACACCTATTATACTAATAGGGACTCAAAGGATTATGACAAGGCAACACCTCACGTAGCGTGGCCTAGCAGGAAGTGCCCGGAAGCGGAAGAGGAGTATGGAAATCACCGAGGGAAGGAGGGAGGACACTTCCGCTTCCGGTCTTGCCTCTTTTCCCCCTTTTCCTCCCTCCTCTTCTTCCTTGTCTTGCCTTTTTCACTTATTGGGAATGGAGAAAGCGTTGGGGAGCACTCCTTTAATTGAAGGGGAAATACTAGAGAAAAAGGGGCGTCGGATAAGAGTGTTGGATAAGAGTGTTGGATAAGAGTGTCGGATAAGATGGAATGTCGGATAAGTGAAGGTCGGATAAGCAAGACTCTACTGCAGGCATGGGGAAACTTTGACTCTCCAAATGATTCGCCCATGAAGTTTGCTCATGCCTGCTCTACTGTATAATGAATTATATTAATAGACCCCTTAACTATCTACTAGCCCTATGAGCAACCTGGATTCAAGTCCCGCATTCCTGAATATGGGCTATACGGCATTGACTGGGGAATAATACCCAGAAAGCTGCTTGATTCCCAACTTAAAAGAAGCTCAACCCTCAAGACCTTTATTTCAAATAACACTGTGTTGACGGAGAACATCGTTCCTTAAATATAACTTTGAATTGCCTTATATACTCATGTATAAGTGTGGAAATGTGAGTCAAAAATTCAACCTCCCCACAAAAGAAATTGGTTTTCAATGTTTTATCCAAAAATGAAACAGCTCCTTCTTTTGAGTCGAATGGCAAAAGGGAAAAGCAGACAACCTAAAATGAACCCTACTTCATCACACTATAGGAAGAATCCACTTAAAATCCAGTTTCTACCTCCTGCAGAATTCTGGGTTTTGTGGTTCAGTGAGGCTCTTAAAGACTCCTTGCTAAACTACAAACCCCAGAGTTCTGCATGAGGCAGAAACCAGATTTTAAGTGGATTGGAGATGTGATGTGGTGTGATGGAGATGTGGTCTTTTCTGCTTTTTTTTGAATGTTTAGATGGGAAAGCATTGGTGCTTTCCAACCTCTGCATGACGACCTCGATTTATCCATGGGTCATTATCAGAACCCCTAGTTTTGTCCCCCAAACTAGCCCTCGAGGCCGACTTATACGTTGAGTATATACGGGAAGCCAATTTGCAACGACTTCCAAGTTAGCAAACAATGGTTTGATTGATTCCTTCTCCCAATTCCGATTTGGAGGAAATGCTCAGGCCATCAAATGCCAGTTAGTTCAAACATCAACCGCAAAGCAAGAAGAGAAATGTTCTATTTGAGAGCCAAAGAAGGAAGAGGAGAAAGGAGATGGATATGTCCGTACAGGTCTCTTGCTCTCGGTCTTCCCAGGCCTTCGTTTGGAAGGTTTGCTGAATATAGTCATTTGAGACTGCGCTTGAAAAATAATGTTTTTGTATTGTTGAAGGCTTTCACGGCTGGAATCACTGGGTGGTTGTGTGTTTTCGGGCTGTATGGCCATGTTCCAGAAGCATCCTCTCCTGACATTTTGCCTGCTTATATTGCAGGCTCTAATGCAATAGAGCAAGGGTAACAGTAAACAACCTAACTAAAGAGGTTAGCAAGAGTCATAAAGACGTATAACACAAAAGAGTCTAGTTATCAAGCAATAAAGTTTTATTATAAATAGTGATATCAAATAAGACAGACCACGAGCGCACACAATACCATACATGAACTGATTCAGATAATCCATACACGAAGTCCTGGTATCCATAGATATATGTCAATCAATATAACCCATCCTCAAGTTCGGGGATCGATAATACCACAAAGTTCAACTGTATGTTCACCAAAGTCCACGAAAGGATAATCCAAAGTGTGTTACTTATGTCAGTGTGAGGCAGAACGTTCGCCTTCTCTAGTGCTTGAATTTTTAAAGAGCTAGCAGTATGCGCACACGGAATTTGGGAGAAATCCTTACACATTCAAATCATATGCCCAAAATTAAAAGCAGTTTTGTGCCAGGCAGTAGACCATGTGGCCATTGTTCTATCTGCTCTAATATTTAGACTGACAGATATATTTATAGCCCTTCAAAGGATAAAGTTTTTGGATGACAACCTTCGCCACATGTGCCTTTTCCCGAATTACCTATGCCATCTCCTGTGACTGCCCTAAAATTTACGTCGGAATGACGACGAGACAGATGAAACAACGATTCATAGAAGTAAAATCAACACAGGAAGTGAGGAGATAACTTTCTATCAGCATTGCAAATTATTCAAAAATTCAAGCACTAGAGAAGGCGAACGCTCTGCCTCACACTGACATAACCCAGGTGCTACATAAATTAGAAATTAAATGGATAATCCTTTTACATTCCGAATTACCCCATGGGTTGAACGAACCGATTGGGCTGCATTCTTTATTAATTTAACAGATGAGCTAAAACATATTTCATGATAATCCTTGAACTCATTATACTGGAGTCTTCATTGTTCCCGGACCCAGCAGCACACTTTGGATTATCCTTTCGTTGACTTTGGTGAACACACAGTTGAACTTTGTGGTATTATTGATCCCCGAACTTGAGGATGGGTTATATTGATTGACCTATATCTGTGGATACCAGGACTTGGTATTGTGTGTGCTCGCGGTTTATCTTATTTGATATCACTATTTATAATACTTTATTGATTGATAACCAGACTCTTTTGTGTTATATGTCTTTCTGACTCTTGCTAACCTCTTTAGTTATATTGCAGGCTCCTCAGACGATGCAGCCAAAACATCAGGAGAGAACATGGCCATACAGCCAGGAAAAAAACACACAACAACCCAATTATGGTTTTTTTTTCTTTTCCCAAGCACCTTCAGCTCTCTGCAAAAGCTATCATTAGTCACTTGTTGAGAAGATGTCAGATATGTGTGTACTTTGGAGAGAAAAGTCCACTCAAGTCTAAAGTCAGCTTACTGTCATTGACTATGGGTTCCCTCCGTAGTCTCTTTTGTAAATAAACAACCATTCTTACAACTTCTGTAGCAATAGGAGGTACTAAACCAAACTTTCACTTGGACTGTTTTTTCCCCCCAAACAACAACAAAATCTCGAGCGCCTTTGTATTTTAAAAAATGAGGGAGAACCTGTCTTTGGAACAGTGTTGTTTACATGATAATATGTATATATAAAAATATATATATTAGAGGCAGAACTGTTATTTATCACACTTTTTATGTTGTGCGTCCTTCTTTCTAAAAGTCTTTCTGTCACCGAGAAATATTTTCTATAAATGGGGAGAAATGTATCCGAGGGAGTTCCCGCACCCGTCCTGAAGCTTGAAGAATGAAACCGGTTGTGTGTGTTTTACCTATGTAGCTGTGCAAGAAAACCAAAACATGATATAAACTCATAAAACCAGGGAGGAATTTGCTCGATTGCATCGCAGACTGTGGCTTAAGAATACACCCTTGTACCAAAAACATACAGAAGTGTTTGTGTGTGTACATATATACAGTATATACACACACACACATATACATAAACAAATATATATGCACACACACTTGTACCCAAAACATACAGAAGTGTGTGTGTGTTTATATATATATACGCACGCACACAAATATATATGCACACACACTTGTACTAAAAACAGGTACAGAATTGACATAAAGTAGCAATATTATATATACTATAATATTGCTGTGTGTGTGTGTGTATTGCTACTATATGCTATGTGTGTGTATGTATATACATATATACACACACACTTGTACCAAAAAACATACAGAAGTGTGTGTGTACACACACAAATATACTGTATATGCACACACTTGTACCAAAAACAGATACAGAATTGACATATAGTAGCAATATATAGTCTACAAGTGTGTGTATTGCTACTATATGCTGTGTGTGTATATACATATATGTGTTTGTGTGTATATATACTGTATATATATATATATATATATAAACACACACACACATAAACACACACACATATAAACACACACAAATATATATGCACACACTTGTACCAAAAACAGATACAGAATTGACATATAGTAGCAATATATAGTCTACAAGTGTGTGTATTGCTACTATATGCTGTGTGTGTATATACATATATGTGTTTGTGTGTATATATACTGTATATATATATATAAACACACACATATATATAAACACACACAGATATATATGCACACACTTGTACCAAAACAGATACAGAATTGACATATAGTAGCAATATTATATATACTACAAGTGTGTGTGTATGTATTGCTACTATATGCTACATATATACACACACACTTGTACCAAAAACATACAGAAGTGTGTGTGTATATGTATATACACACACACACACATATATGAACACACACACAAATATATATGCACACACTTGTACCAAAAACAGATAATTGACATATAGTAGCAATATTATATATACTACAAGTGTGTGTGTATTGGTACTAAAAAATTTTTACATGGGGGGATTTCCCCCCTATCCTCATGTTGGGCTGACACCATTCTCCATCCCATCCCAAGAAAGATAGAGAGGAACAAAATGGATTTATGGCACAATCCTGCAGATTTCGACTCAAAAGTCACTCCCATTGATTACAATGGGGCTTGCTCTCAATGACCCAAGTACAGGGTGGCCACCTTGGGCAGGTAAAGCTCAATTTCAATCCCTGGATGATAATAACAACAGGTTCATTTGTGTCCCTTTCTTTCCAGTTTCACCAAAGTCCTACCTTGAGAAGTGATCCACTGGTTGATACAAGGCTATGAATGTTGGTTTTCCTTTCCTTTCCCTACCCTTTTTGGAAAAACAAAACTCAGTTCTCTGTGAATTACTGTACTTGGCTGCATTTGTTTTCTGTCACGGAATAACTTGTTGGTTATAGTTTTTCATTTTGCGTGTCTACAATGAGAATCGATGAATGGAGGAAAACTTTCACTGTGTGTTGCTCACTGGGCATATACCTCATGGTACATTGCACAGACGTGTAAGTTGTAAGTTGCACTGCAACATTATAAAAGGAACATATTGCTCTTTTTTCAAAGATATTAACTTATTTAAAAAAAATATATATATATAGACTGTACATTATTGGAAAAAAAGGACATTTATTATTCCTAAATCCAAAAGTAGCTTTTGTTTTGGAAGGGGGAAAAAATGTTGTAAAACTTCAGTTGTTGATTTGGACTTCAATAAAATGAATTCTCTGCACTTTAGGAACTTCTTGTCTTCCTTTGTACTCCCTGGGCTTCAAGGAGACATTGGTACTTCTATGTATATAATACAAGTCAGTGTTTACGGGCGGTGGGTCGAGCGGTGGTGCGGGCAGAAGAATATGTGCCAGCGTTTCGATTGGTTGGTACTATGGGATTATTTGCATAAACGACACCGATTGGCCAGCCTCAGAACACCGACACTAAGGCACCAGATTATTTGCATAAAGGACTCTGATTGGCCAGGCTCAGAACTCCAACCCTCTAAGGCAGTGTTTTTCAACCTTTTTTGAGCCGCGGCACATTTTTTACATTTCCAAAATCCTGGGGCAGACCACCAACCAAAATGACACAAAATGACACTCTAACACAGTAATACATATAGTTAATATGTTTTTAAATGTATTTATACACTCAGTGTGAAACCTGGGCCTGTTTAGATGAACACAACATATATATGACTTCCTCTTACATATTTATTAGGCATGAGAAAAAAGTTATGAAAATGATTCGTTTCGTAAGAAATTCGTAAGAAATGCTACTTTCGAGTATTTCCGCACCTGGAACGCCAACCAGGAAGTGGACTTTCTTTTTCGAACTTCGGGGGCCAGGATTTTCTTAAGTGTCGTTATTAGGTCGTAAGGGGGCACCCTCCTTCTCTCTCACCACCCTCCCGCCTCCCTTGCCAATATTATGGCAAGGCAAGCCCTAAACTCGCTCCTTCTTTCGGCCGGAAGCCCGGAAAAATGTAAACAGAGAGGATTACTCAGAAGTAAATCTGCAAAGGAGGGCACTTTGGATGAAGGGCCCTCCTTTGTGGATTTACTTCTGAGGAAACCTCTCTGTTTACATTTTTTCCAGGCTTCCCTGCCTCTCCTGCCTGCCAGGATCTAAAGCATCAAAGAGTATTGGGGTGAGAAACCAACCTAATGTATAATAGAATGAATGCTACTGTAAGTGCCTAATATTATAAGTAATCCAACTGGTCATACCTACATTCCATGCACATGCAATAATACAGCAGTAATAACAATAACAAGAGGTAAAATTCAAACCGAAGTATTCTGACTGGTCTCTCCTCATGCGGTGCAAGCGGGCTCTTCTCTTATTAGCCCGGGAAATTAGCCCGGAAAAGCCAGCGTTTGCTGCTTGGGAGCACACATACATATTCTTGGGGGATTTGCTGCAGAATCCGGGCTCATAGAGAAGATTCTGCAGCAAATCCCCCAAGAATATGTATGTGTGTGCACCCAAGCAGAAAACGCTGGCTTTTCCCGGCTAATTTCCCGGGCTAATAAGAGAAGAGCCGCTTGCACCGCTGAGGAGGGACCAGTCAGAATACTCGGTTTGAATTTTACCTCTCTTCTTATACCCATTGTTATTACTGCTGTATTATTGCATGTGCATGGAATGTAGGTATATGACCAGCCTGGGCAAACTTGGGCCCTCGCTCCCTCGGGATCGGGGTGAGAGAGAGGCAGCGAGGAGCGAGGGGGGGGGGCTCCTCCTCCTTTTCTTTTGCTGCTTCCAAGAATAGAATACCCCCTCCCTCCCTCCCGCCTTCCTATTTGGAGAGTCCCATCTAGAATTCAGTGGGATTTATTCAAGTTTTGGCCTACAACTCCCAGAAATCCCAGCCAATTTACCAGCTGTTAGGATTTCTGGGAGTTGTAGGCCAAAACCATCTGGAATGCGCATGTGCTGGCATACGAACTACTAACAAATTTCGTTAGTAATTAAGTTACATTTTAGAAATTTTTGGAAATTTTTTTGTAAGTCTTCCTATTACTAATAAAAAAAATCCCTCCCCATTAGATTTTCGATTTCCTATTTTTGGGTTCTAAACCATGCCTAATATTTATACATGGCTATCATGTCTTCTCTCAGCCTTCTCTTCTTCAGGCTAAACATGCCCAGCTCTTCAAGCCGCTCCTCATAGAGCTTGTTCTCCAGACCTTTGTGAAATTTCACCCTGAGTGAAACTTGCTTCCAGTTAACTATGGATGTCATGAAGCTGTTATAAACAGTTCCTTGGGGGGGCAACTCTTGAAAAATCCAGTAAAATAGTAAAAGAAAAAAAAGAGACATTTCCAAGCTGAGAGTCTCAATTTGTTTCTTGGAAACCTGTGAGGGGGCTGCTAGGAGGGGGGAGAGTGTCAATTTCCCACGGCACACCTGATGGTCGCTCACGGCACACTGGTTGGGAAACACTGCTCTAAGGCACCAGACAGAGGAGACTGGTTGCCACTGAGGGAAAATTTGCATAACGGACTCTGCATGGCCAACATCCAAAATTACAAAGGTGCCAGAGAGTGCACTTTAAAAAAAGGCTTCCTTCAGCTGATTTGACAAACTAGGCCTCAGCCTGATTTGCCAGTAAGGCTTCCTCTACTTGATTTTCCTGACTAGGCCTCAGCTCATGGGATATTGTTAGGCTTCCTCAACTTGATTTTCCTGACTAGGCCCCCAACAATGACAGAACTTGGCACACAGACCCCCCCAAGATGCACCCTACATCCTGGTGCAGTTTGAGGAAGGATGGACCATGGATGATGGGACTTGCAGTACTTTAATTCACTTCCTTAGAGCACTGTGGCCCACACCAATGACGAACTATGGCACACAATGTCTTCCTCAAATAACCCGGGCACCGTCGGGTCCACAAGCTAGTATATATAATAAAAGTCAGTGTTTGCAGCAGTGGGTGGTGCGTGCGGAGAATATGTGCCAGCGTTTCGATTGGCTGCCACTGTGGAATTATTTGTATAAAGGGCTCTGATTGGCCAGCCTCAGAACTCCAACATTCTACGGCCCCAGACAGAGGGGATTGGTTGCCACTGAAATGGTATTTGCATAAAGGACTCTGATTGGCCAACCACATTCCAACATTCTAAAGTGACTCAGAGGGAAAAGGAAAGGCCTCAGGCAGTCAGCCCCTGCGGCCCAAAGCAATGACGGATCAGGACCAAACTTGGCAAACAGGGGCCCAATGGCCCACTTCACAACCTGGTGTGATTTAGGGCAGGATGGGCCACGAATTATGGGATTTGCAGTACCTTCACCTCATCCACTTCCCAAACAACACTGTAGCCCTTATAAATCACAGACCAGGCCCAAAATTGACAGCAAGGCTTTCTTAACTTGATTTTCCTGACTAGGCCTCAGCTCATGGGATTCTGTTAGGCTCCCTCAACTAGATTTTCGTGACTAGGCCCCCAACAATGACAGAACAAGACCAAACTTGGCACACAGGACCCCCCCCCCCCCAAGATGCAGCCGACATCCTGGTGCAGTTTGAGGGAGGATGGACCACGGATGATGGGACTTGCAGTACTTTAATTCACTTCTTTAGAGCACTGTGGCTTACACCAATGACGAATCAGGACCAAACTTGGCACACAGAGGCCGACTTTACACACCTGCTGCGGTTTACGGCAGGATGGCTCACAAATGATGGGATTTGCAGTACCTTCACCCCGATTCATTCCCCACAGAACATTGCAGCCCCTACAAATCAGAGACCAGGCCCAAACTTGGCACACGGAGTACCCATGCCCCACTCTACATCCTGGTGCAGTTTGGAGTGGGACGGACTACGGATGATGGGAGTTGCAGTACTTTGACTCACTTTCTGAGACCGCTGCCACCCTCACCCAATGACTGATCCAGACCACGCCTGGCACACAGAGCCCCCATGGCCCACTCTATCTACATCCTGGTGCAGTTTGGAGGATGGGGGGACCATGGATGATGGGAGTTGAAGTACCTTCCCTCACTTCCAGAGAAAAGAAGGAAAGAAAGGGGGAAAAGGGAAGAGAAAAGTGGAAGGAAGGAAGGAAGGTAAAGGAAAGGCCAAATGTGGGAGAGGGAGAGAGAGAGAGAGCAAAAGTAGGAAAGGGAGAAACACAAGGGGAAGGGGGAAGAAGAGGTAGCTCCTCCTCCTGGTGATGACGTCCCCTTCTCTGATTGGGCCGGCGCCACTCCCAATCGGCGGCCGCCCCTCGCGTGTGGGCGGGGCTTGGGCGCGTGGAACTCTTTACCTCCGCCAATCCCGGTTTGTTGTCTTTTTGAAGCTCCGCCCCCTGCTCATGACGTCGCCTACAGTGGGCCAAGATGGCGGCCAAGGTGAGTGGCAGCGCTGGCTGCGAGGCCTCTCAACGTTTCTGAAGCCAGGATGAGGCGAAGGAAAGGAGCCCCCTGAGCATGTGCAGAGTGGGGAAGGAGGCTGGGGGCTTCTACACCAGGCAGGGGCAAGCTTGGGCCCTCAGGGCGTTTTGGACTTCAACTCCCACAACTCCTAACAGCCTGGCCCTGAGGAAATGTGGGAGTTGGAGTCTAAAACACCTGGAGGGAGGGAGGGCCCAAGCTGGCCCAGGCCTGGTCTGAATGGAGCCCTCCAGCTTGACTTGGTCTCAGTCTCCTTTTTACCCAAAATACTTTGAACCAGGCCTGTTTCGAAATTATTTCTAATAATAATTATATATATATATATATATAAAGAGAGAGTCCGTTTTTGACGCTTATGCACGGACACACCATAACACCCAGACCCTCAAAACCCACCACACACATTTCAACAGACCAGCAGCTACAATCGTGGCACAAAAAAACCCCAAAGCATAACTCCTAAGACCCCTAAAACCGGCCCCCAAAAAACCCCATGCAAACCTATGGAGGGATCCGGAACACCGAAAAAACTACAACCAAAATGGCGCAGAAACCACTTCCTGTCCCGCAAATAACACTCCCCGAGAAGTTGTCCCTCAAAAAAAAACACCGCCGGAAACACATACCTAACACGCTAACAGAAAGTTCGTAGCCTTCTCCCTCTGTGGCTGGGAAGTGACGAAGGGGGAGCGATGGCGACGGCGCCATGGACGCTCTTCCGGCCCCTTTTCACTCTCCTCCGCCGCCTCCGTGCTACTCCCTGAAGAGGAGGACGAAAGGGACCCCCGCGCGATCGCTCTCCCTTCGCCCTTTTCTTCTGGGAGCGGAAGAGAGATCGCGCGGGGGCCCCTTTCCTCCTCCACTTCAGGAAGCAGCACTGAACCGGCAGAGGAGAGCCCACAGGGGCCGCTCCCCCTTCGCCACTTCCCTGCCACAGGGTGGGCCGAAGAGCGACCTTCGCAGGGAAGAGGGCAGCGGTGGAGAACGGTGCTCTGGTCGGGACCACGTCTTCCACCTCCTCCTGCGAAAGGGGCCCGCACGGTCTCTCTCCCTTCCCCTCTTCTGGGAACGACACAGAGGCACCGGAGGAGAGCGAGAAGGCGGCCATCAGGAATCAGAACAGACGGACAACGAAGACACAGGCAAGCTCACAAAAAACAAAACAAAAAAACCCCCACTACTGCACAAAAAAAAACACCACACAAAAAAACACATACATACACACCAAAACCATATATATACACACATACAAATACATACACACACAAAACCACAAACACATATATAAACAAACCCATACATTCACCCACACACCCCCCCCCCCAAATATACACAGACACAAATAAAAACACACACAACAAATAAACACATACAGCCATACATACACACAACCAAACACATATTTACACACACACAACACACACTCACATCACTACATATCCTTACATACTTTTCAACATCTCCTACATAGGGCACAGCAACGCGTGCCGGGTTAAGCTAGTATATATATATATATATATATATATATATAAAATATAAATGGGATCACGTCATGTGATGTATACCTCAAACAAAGAAACCTTACAATGCAGAAACACAATACTTGCCCACAGAAATAGGCCTCAAGCAAGGTACGTTTGTAGCAAAGAAACTTTCCCCAAAACAACGAATAAAAATAAAACTACATTTACCAGCATCCTCCGGGGCAGCCAAAAACCCACCCAGCCTCTACATTCTGAACAACATGATTGGCTGCCAATAAGGGCGGATTTGCATAACTGCTGCACTGGCCAGCCAACATGAAAATTCCGATCCATAATAAACTGCCAAAACAGAATAAGGAAAAGGCCTGAGCCAATCCCCAACACAAACACCCAAATCACTTCCAACCGAAAATTTACACCCCAAAAAATCACAGACCACGCCCAAAATTGACAGTAAGGCTTCATTAACTTGATTTCCCTAACTAGCCCTCACTTACTGGGAAGCTGTTTACGCTCTAAATTGACAGTAAGACTTCATTAACTTGATTTCCCTAACTAGCCCTCACTTACTGGGAAGCTGTTTACGCTCCGAATTGACAGTAAGACTTCATTAACTTGATTCTCCCGACTAGGCCTCAGCTCATTGGACATTGTGTATGGCCTGAATTTACAGTAACCTACCTTGGCACACAGAGCCCCGACCATGCATGATGGGACTTGAAGTACCACCATGGAAAACGGGATTTGTAGTACTTCAAAACCCATCATTCCCCACAGACCACTGTGGCCCAGAACCAAGACCAATAAAGACCCCACTTGGCACACCATGCCCCCCATGACCCACACTCCATCCAACTGCAGTTTAGAGGAGGGCACACCGTGGATGATTGGACTTTCTCGCATCTCCTAAAAAGGGCACAGCAACGCGTGCTGGGTACAGCTAGTATATACTACGTGTGTGTGTGTGTGTGTGTGTGTGTGTGCTACTATATTTATTCCATCTTCTATTCCGCTCCTCCCTGCAGGCTCGGGGCGGATCACATCACACAATAAAACATGCTGCGCAAACAAAATGTGCAGCCATACAATAAAGCAAAAAACGAGGCAGTTACAGAATAAAATCCGTGGAGTTACAATTCCTCAAACACAGGGCACAGAGAGTGCCAAGCAGGCCAGGCTAGTTGAAAGCCAGTCTAAAGAGAGGGCCGTCTTGCAGGCCCTTCGAAAGGGAGCAAGCTCTGGGATCGCTCGGGTGTCGTCAGGGAGAGAGTTCCACAACACCGGAGCCGCCACAGAAAAGGCTCTCTGCCTAGTTGTGGACAGATGGCAGGAGCGGATAGATGGCACAAGTAACAGATTCTGTTCTTCTGAACGTAGTGATCTCGGGGGAACATATGGGGTAAGGCGGTAAATATGGGGTAAATATGCTACCTGTGTGTATTTATATACATATATAATTATACACACACACTTGTACCACAAATATACAGAAGAGTGTGTGTGTTTATATATACGCGCACACACATATATATAAACACACACAAATATATATGCACACACACTTGTACCGAAAACATACAGAAGAGTGTGTGTGTATATATGCACACACACACACATATATAAACACACACAAATATATATGCACACACACTAGTACCACAAACATACAGAAGAGTGTGTGTATATGCACACACACACATATATATATATATAAACACACACAAATATATATGCACACACACTAGTACCACAAACATACAGAAGATTGTGTGTGTGTGTGTATATATACGCACACACACATATATATAAACACACACAAATATATATGCACACACACTTGTACCGAAAACATACAGAAGAGTGTGTGTGTATATATGCACACACACATATATATATAAACACACACAAATATATATGCACACGCACTAGTACCACAAACATACAGAAGAGTGTGTGTGTGTATATATATATATACGCACACACACACATATATAAACACACACAAATATATATGCACACACTTATACTAAAAACAGATACAGAATTGACATATAGTAGCAATATATATATATACTACAAGTATATATATATTGATACAAGTAGATATATATATACAACATGTGTGTATGTACACACACACATATATATATACACACACTTGTACCAAAAACATACAGAAGTGTGTATGTACAGTATATATACACACACACGCATATATATATAAACACACACAAATATATATGCACACACACTTGTACCGAAAACATACAGAAGAGTGTGTGTGTATATATACACACACACATATATATATAAACACACTCAAATATATAAGCACACAGACTTGTGCTAAAACATACAGAAGTGTGTGTCTGTGTATATATATATATATATATATATATATATATATATATACACAGACACACGCATATATATATATATATATAAACACACAAATATATATGCACACACACTTGTACCAGAAACATACAGAAGAGTGTGTGTGTATATGTATATATATATATATACACACACACGCATATTTACTGGATATATACACAAATATATATGCACACACACTTGTACTAAAAATAGATACAGAACTGACATATAGTAGCAATATTATATATACTACAAGTGTGTGTATGTGTCTGTGTGTATTGCTACTTTATGCTACACACTTGCATCAAAAACAGGTACAAAACCAACATATAGTAACAATATTATGTGTTGATACTATATGTTACTATATGCTACAAGTGTGTGTATGTATATATACACTCACACACATACACTTGTACCAAAAGCAGATAGATACATATATAATAGCAATATTTATATATATATGTATATACACACTCACACTTGTACCAAAAACAGATACAGAATTGACATAGTATCAATATATACAATTATACACATGTACCAAAAACAGATACAGAATTGACATATAGTAGCAATATTTTACCAAATATAGATCCAGAATTGACATATAGTAGCAATAGTGTGTCTGTGTTTATCACACACACACACACACACCTCTTACAGCTGGAACTCCAAACAAGAATCCCTTTATGTTCCACCTGCACTTTGTGTTTTTATACACATATGAAATACTTTTGTGTGTTGTACACAGTATTTGTAATAGTTTAATGTAGGAAGCAAAGACAACACTGTTTCAGCCACTGATCGGGACCATTTTAGAGTATTTTGGATAAGGAAAGCTTATTTTATTTATTTATTTACTTTATTTATATTCCACTCTTCTCACCCCGAGGGGACTCAGAGCGAATTACAGATACACATACTTAGCAGACAATCCCTGCCATTTCTACATACACAGTACACACTGTACACAGTACACACATATAGACGAACAGAGGCAAACTCTGGCCACCAGGGGGAGCTGACACCTCATCTCTCAGCGTTCCCAGCTTCCCTTGTTGTTCCTTCCGCATTCCTCAGCGTTTCTGGAGTTCTCTATGGCCTCATAATTTAGTCAAAATTTGCCTCCCCACTTAATGTGGTACCTTTATCACCTACTTGACAGATGCAACTGTCTTTCGGGCTGCAAAGGTCGACAGCAGGCTACACTTAAGATCGAGCACCCACCTCGACCCGGGCAGGCCTCGAACTCATGACCTATTGGTCAGAGAGATCTTATGCAGCTGACACTTAGCCAGCAGCGCCACATTCCCGGAGCTTGCCCTACACTGGCCATTGGAGAGTGAATGGTTGTGGAGACAAGAGGGTTCCTGAGCATGTGCAAAGCACCTCCATTTTTGCATTCATCATTGGAATTGCAAGGAAAGGGTCTCTAAATATATGCCAGAGAAGGCGGTAATTAATTAATTATTATTATTACTGTTATCATTTGTGTTCTTCCCTTGACCCATAAACCGCTATTATGGCTGGGCACTGTATAAACACAATTCTGGCCCACATCAGGCCTTGGTCTGCTCTGGCAGGTCTTTCTTATCTCTATATATAAAACTAGCTGTACCCGGCACGCGTTGCTGTGCCCTATTTAGGAGATGCGAGAAAGTCTGAGTATGTAAGGGTTGGAGTTGTTGTTAGTTATGGTGTTGAAGTGAATTGGGTGTTTTATGTTTGTGCCTCAGCTCTTTGCCTGCAGTCCTTTGGGTTTGACTTGTACCATGGCCAGGACGGATCAGCTTGGGAGGGCTTGTCCTGTCAGGGATCTCTATCTTCACAGGTGCGTCCAGTGTCTGTTGGGGGACTGTTAAAAATCCTTTCCGTATCCTTTTAGCCACCTTTCTCAAGATCTTCATGTCTAGCTTACTTTCTGCTCCTCTCTTTTCAAGATGTCCTGCTCTGTGTCTTTTGCACCCATTGGTCGATGTCCGATGAGGCTTTGCTCATGGACAGGCCATCTGAGGGAGCTCTTCCAGCGCTGGGCATCAGAAGGTACTTGGTGATGACCTCCATCCCTTGGAGCCAGCATATAGAGGGGCTGGAGCACCCTCCTTGGCAAACCCCATTGTTGCTGGATGGTCCTCTTATTAATGTGGAATTCCAAGCCACTGGAGATCTTTTGGGAAAGGAAGAAGAGCCCCCCTTGAATGGTGTTGATCTCCATCCTGGTCTTCTGATTTGAAAGTGTTGGAGGAGGCTCTGGCACTCCTCTGACAGTTTGTTATGGGTCGGAATGTTCATGTTGGCTGGCCAGTACAGCAGTTATGCAAATCCGCCCTTATTGGCAGCCAATCATGTCAGAATGTAGAGGCTGGGAGAGTCTTTGGCAGCCCCAGAGGATGCTGGGAAATGTAGTTTTAGTTTTACTGGTTTTGGGGCCTTTTAGGTTTTGGGGGAAGTTTCTTTGCTACAAACGTACCTTGCTTGAGGCCTATGTCTGTTGGCAAGTTTTGTGTTTCTGCGTTGTAAGGTTTCTCTGTTTGAGGTAGTCTTCACATGATGGCTCTTCCTTTATATATATAGATCCTTCATGTCGTCCGGATAGGCTTATAGACAAAGAAACCACACAAGGCAGACACACAAAAACAGCCCACATACCCAGAAAACCCTACGAGGTATGTTTACCACAAAAAACACCCCAAAAAGAGCCAACTGCCACAAATCCCAAAAAACCCAACATTATGGACTACAACTCCCATGATCCCCCACGCCACCTCCCTCTTGCAGTTTAGAGTGTCGGAATGTTGGTGGTTGGTTCTGGCCAATTAGAGGCATTATACAAATACTCCCTCAGTTAAAATGTAGAGGCTGGGAGCCATCCCCCTCTGGCAGTTTAGAGTGTCGGAATGTTGGTGGTGCTGGCCACTCAGAGGCGTTATGCAAAACAGACAGGTAATAAAAGGCACTCCAAGAGGTAGAATCTGGTGAAGGGACTAGCAAAAGGAAGGGAAAAATGTAGGGAGGGAATGGAGGAAGGGAGACAAGGGGAGCAAGAACTGATACAGAAAGGGGAGGGATGGCAGGAAGGAGGGAAAGGAAAGAAGGGAGGGAGGGAGAAGAGACAGGAGGACAGAGAGAAGAGAAAAGCTGAAGGATGAGGGGGAGAGGGAAGAAAGGAAGTATAAAAGGCAGGAAGGGATGTTACTGTTGGTCTTCGCCACATGCACACACGTACCGTGTTTCCCCGAAAGTATGACACCCCCGATTGTAAGACGTATCGGGGGTGTCAGGGGGGTCGGCTAATGTAAGCCGTACCCTGAATGTAAGCCGTACCTGGTCGCGCTGCCGCCGCCGCAATCGCCCATCGGCCGCGGCACACCTCCGCGGCGCACCTTTCTGCTAGGCCTCTCCAAGGAAGGGAGGGGAAGAGTCCCAGAGGCGTGGCTAAGCGGCGCTGTGTCAGAGTGACGCGTCGCCGCTAGCCACGCCTCTGGGACTCTTCCTCCTCCCTCCCTTTCTCCAACGAAGGGAGGGGGAAGAGTCCCAGAGGCGTGGCTAAGCGGCGCTGCGTCAGAGTGATGCGTCGCCACTTAGCCACGCCTCTGGGACTCTTCCTCTTCCCTCCCATTCTCCAACGAAGGGGAGGGGGAGTCCCAGAGGCGTGGCTAAGCGGCGCTGCGGCCAGAGTGACGCGTCGCCGCTTAGCCATGCCTCTGGGACTCTTCCTCTTCCCTCCCATTCTCCAACGAGGGAGGGGGAAGAGTCCCAGAGGCGTAGCTAAGCGGCGCTGCGTCAGAGTGACGCGTCGCCGCTTAGCCACGCCTCTGGGACTCTTCCTCTTTCCTCCCGTTGTCCAACGAAGGGAGGGGGAAGAGTCCCAGAGGCGTGGCTAAGCGGCGCTGCGTCAGAGTGACGCGTCGCCGCTAGCCACGCCTCTGGGACTCTTCCTTTCCCTCCCATTCTCCAAAGAAGGGAGGGGAAGAGTCCCAGAGGCGTGGCTGGCGGCGCCGCGTCCGAGTGCCGCGTCGCCGCTTAGCCATGCCTCTGGGACTCTTCCACTCCCCTCCCCTCCTCCCACGACGGGAGGGGAAGAGTCCCAGAGGCGTGGCTAAAGCGGCGCTGCGCCAGAGTGACGCATCGCCGCTTAGCCACGCCTCTGGGACTCTTCCTCTTCCCTCCCATTCTCCAACGAAGGAAGGGGGAAGAGTCCCAGAGGCGTGGCTAAGCGCTGCGTCAGAGTGACGCGTCACCGCTAGCCACGCCTCTGGGACTCTTCCTCTTCCTCCCATTCTCCAACGAAGGGAGGGGAAGAGTCCCAGAGGCGTGGCTGCGGCGACGCGTCACTCTGACGCAGCGCCGCGCCAGCCACGCCTCTGGGACTCCCCTCCCTTCCTGGAGAGGCCTAGCAGAAAGGTGCGCCGCGGAGGTGTGCCGCGGCCAATGGGCCGGTTGCGGCGGCGGCGGCGGCGTGGGCGTGGCGACGGGGTATGTCTTTGTTTATATGAGACGTACCCCGAAAGTAAGACATAGGGGGACTTTTCGGGGGGAAAAGAAAGTAAGACGCTGTCTTTCGGGGAAACACGGTATGTATATATAGACATGCACACATACACACATATATACATGCACTGAAATATACACATACACACATACATACACACATCTGTACTTACACACATCTTCATATACAAAAACACATATACATAAGTACACACACACATATACACACACACACATGTATACATAGACACAAATCCATATATATACATACACACACACAAAACACTCATATATAGAATGGAACACAGGAAAGAGAAAAAGCCACAGTATCGCGTGGCCGGGTTCAGCTAGTTTGGTTTATAAAACACAAATCAAAGCTGTATAAGGATCAACACTTTGAAAATGAATTCGCTATTTATGGAAATAAGCGGAAGGAAGAGAACTGTGATAAAGACTTAAAGCTCTCAGTTGAGCTTTTCCAGATGCAGTGAAAACAAAGCCATCTCCTTAGGTCTGGCTGAGCCTTGTGATTTTAATGGGATTTCTTTTGCCGAATAAATCCTCCTTTTGAATAATGGCTTCAGAGTAATTGCTGGGCAGTGAAGTGATGTACAGAAGCGTCCTGTTAATCATCGCACAGTCGACTTCAATAGACATTGCGCTGCAAAGCAATTAGTGCCAGTCAAGAACGGAGCTAATTCCGGAAGCCAGGACACAGTTGCTAACCCTTTGAGCTCTGTGCAATGTGTTTCTATACTGCATATATGACTTTATTTAACAGCCTTCCCACTCAGTTTTCAAACATGTTGCATTGAGAAAACTAGTATGGCAGTGCATACAATAAGGCGCATAGCAAAATGATAACGTTGTGTAACATGATGATTGTTCCTGGGTTATAAATGTCATTTCCAAATTGCTTCTGTCATAAAAACATGGAAAAGGTTTATTAGACTGCAAAGACTTTGTTGTTGCGGGAGGGACATTCATGTATATGTTATTTAACATATACATGAAGCCGTTGAGGGAGATCATCCAGAGTTTCGGGGTGCGGTGTCATCTGTACGCAGATGATGTCCAGCTCTGTCACTCCTTTCCACCTGCTACTAAGGAGGCTGTTCAAGTCCTGAACGCTGTAACGGACTGAATGAGGGCCAACAAATTGAAACTGAATCCAGACAAGACAGGGGTACTCCTGGTCAGTCGCAAGGCCGAACAGGGCATAGGGTTACAGGCTGTGCTTGACAGGGTTACACTCCCCCTGAAGGCGGCAGGTTCGCAGTTTGGGAGTGATCCTGGACTCATCGCTGAGCCTGGAGCCCCAGGTCTCGGCGGTGGCCGGGAGAGCTTTTGCACAGTTCAAGCTTGTGCACCAGCTGCACCCGTTCCTTGGGAAGTCTGACTTGGCCATGGTAGTCCATGCTCTGGTTACATCTCGAATAGACTGCTGCAATGCTCTCTACGTGGGGTTGCCTCTGAAGACTGTTCGGAAACTGCAATTAGTCCAACGCTCGGAAGCCAGGTTACTAACAGGAGCGGGGTACAGGGAGCATACAACTCCCTTGTTGCGCCAGCTCCACTGACTGCCAATTAGTTTCCAAGCACAATTCAAAGTGCTGATTTTAACCTACAAAACCCTATATGGTTCCGGCCCAGTTTACTTGTCCGAACGTATTCTCCCCTATGAACCATCAAGGACATTACGATCTTCCGGAGAGGCCCTGCTCTCGATCCCGCCATCTTCGCAAGCGCGTCTGGTGGGGGCGAGAGACAGGGCCTCTCTGTTGTAGCCCCTCGGTTGTGGAACTCCCAAGCGATGTTAGATCTGCCACCTCCCTGTTGTCCTTCAGGAGGCGGGTGAAGACGAGGCCTTCCCAGAATAAGCTGAGATTGATTTCAATCTGAAATGGGTGACCACTTTTATAGACCGAGTTGAATGTGATTTTAATGGCAATGTAGTTTTTATGTATCTCTGTTTTTATGTATTTTTAAGATGTTTTAAATTTGCTGTAAGCCGGTCTGAGTCCCTCCTTGGAGGCGAGAAGGTCGGGGTACAAAAATTTTAAATAAATTTAAATTAAAAAGAATCCTCCAACACATTTTTCTATAGTTTATCAATTAATCTCTCTTCAAGTCTCAACCAACTCAACCTAGTTTGTGGCAGCCACAAAACAAAGTTCCTGGAGTATAACAATGGTTTTCAAAGTAAGCACCACACAATTAAACGGGAAATAACACCTTCAAACCAAGAACAGATTTTTTTCCAGATTTTGCCTCACAAATATGGATTTGGTACCCTTCCCAATTTAAAATCTAGAAGAGGAGGGAGCCAGGAAGCTTGGGTCCCTTGTATACTTTACTTTGAAATATAAAATCATGTCTCTGATATCTTTACGTTATGAGAAACGAATAAATGTAAGGCACGTTCTGGATACAAAGACTAGCTACAGTATTGACTCAAGTCTAATGTACCATCAAATCTAATGTCCACCTCAATTTTCAAAACCCTGAAACCCAAAGAAATATTGCAGTGGCAAAAAGTGTCCTTTTATTTATTTATTTATTTATTTATTTATTTATTGCATTTATATTCCACCCTTCTCACCCTGAAGGGGACTCAGGGCAGATCACAGAACACATACATGGCAGACATTGAATGCCATTAGATATACAGGTCAGACAGAGAGAGGTATGTGTCTCGGCATTTTTCCAACTTTGGCGTCCTGGAAGTTATGCTCGATTCTGTTCTCATGGGGGTGCTGTCACTCCATCCTCTATGACATGGGTGCCCACACTTTTTCAGCTTGCGAGCTACCTTTATAACAACCAAGTCAAAAAGATCTACCTGGCGCTCCTGGTCCTCCGCTGCGCACGCACCCTGCGCGTGCTCCCGCCGCCTTCCACCCACGCGGGGCTTCTTTTGCCAAAATGAGGCTTTAGTGGGCAGGCCCTGGCATTCATCTCTTGACATGGTGCGGTGACGTGACCGCTCCTGGGGGAGCAAGGCAAAGGTGCGCGCAGGGATAGGATGCGAGGCTGCGGGAGGGAGTGAGTGAGTGTGTGTGAGAGAGAGAAAGAGAGAAGGCCTTGCCATAGGTCCCTGCGGTAGGGGTGCAGCAGACGAGCGCGCCCTTGACGCCAGTGAGTGAAGCCTTGACAGGGCCCTGCCTCGCGCTCCACCCTGTCTCTCACTCGCTGGCATTGGTCCGCCGAGAGGCGAGTAAGAGACAGGGGCGGAACGCGAGGCGGGCCCCGTCCAGGCTTCACTCACCGCGTCGAGGGCACACTGCCAGCTGCAGCCCCACCGCAGGGACCATCCTCCTCCGGCGAGGCCATCTCTCTTTCACACACACACACTCCCTCCCTCCCGCAGCCTTGCATCCTATCCCTGCGCGCCTTTGTTCCGCCCCAGGAGCAAACCAATGGGCGGTCACGTCACAACACCCCCGCCCACTAAAGCCTCATTTTGGCGAAAGAAACCCCGTGCGGGCGGAAGGCGGCGGGGGGAGTGCGCGCAGGGTGTGCGCACGCAGAAGCGCCCCATCTGGCTGCGAGCTACAGTACCTCAAATGGACTTGGGATCGACTAGTTGATCGCGATCAACTTCCTGAGCAGCGCTGCTCTATGACAATGAGCCTTTGTGATTACAGACTTTCATCCTATTCTTTGATCGCCGGCTTTTTTATGGTGTCGTAAAAATACCTGCCCACTTAAGCGGTGCCTAATTTCTCTACTCATTGCTACAGCTGTTTTCGAACTGCTTAGGTAAACAGTAAGCTGGGCTGAAGGTCGGATGCTCACCCCGACCTGGGCTCAAACTCCCAATCTTCCAGCTGGGAAAGATCTCTTGCTGGTGGTGATTAACCAGCCATGCTAAAGCCCAGCCCTTCTGTAATTTGGCCATTACAGTTGCTGCCTGCTTAGAATTCCTTCTTTAAAAACAAACGTGTTTGAACACCCAAAGCTTCCAGGAATGACAAAGAAAACCTTGGGGTGCTTTTATGTTGTAGAATGAATGCACTGTAAGTCCTTAGTTCAATTTATTTATTTATTGACTTTATTTATATTCCGCTCTTCTCACCCCGAAGGGGACTCAGAGCGGATTACAGTGCACATACTTGCAGTTCAACATATGACATATAGACGAACATACGACACATAGACATACAGAGGCAAACTTCTGGCCACCAGGGGGAGCTGACGCACTCCTCATCTTTCAGCATTTTCCAGCGTTCCTTTGTTGTTCCGTCTGCATTCCTTAGCGATTCCTGGCGTTCTTTATTGGCCTCATAAATCAGTCAAAATTTGCCTCCCCACTTAATGTGGTACCTTTATCTCCTACTTGACAAATGCAACTGTCTTTCGGGCTACAAAGGTCGCCAGCAGGCTACACTTAAGGTCGAGCACCCACCTCGACCCGGGCAGGCCTCGAACTCATGACCTACTGGGCAGAGAGATCTTATGTAGCTGACACTTAGCCAGCTGCGCCACATTCCCGGTGCATTCAATGCTATGAAATCATGGGGGCTGTAGTTTTAAAAGGTCTTGAACCTTCCCTGCCAAAGAATGCTGATGCCTCGCCAAACCACAAATCCCAGCATTGCATAGCATTGAGGCATAGCCATTAAATGAGATCTGAGGTCCCTCAAGGAGAAGCTCCGGGTGCAACTCCTGAAGCAACTTGTCTCCTCACTAAGATGACTGGATGATGCTAATTCACACCCAAATTTTAGCAAGGTACTTTAGCCAAAAGAAGGTGAGCATTAGATTTGAATAAATGGGGAATTTAAATGTTCAGATTCTGACTCTTTGTGAGTCAGAATCTGAGCATCTGCACTTTTCACGAGTTAATCATTTCCCGCTGCTGTATTCTCTCTCATAGCCTCGCTGAGCTTTTCCTTGCTCATTATTGTTCAGTAAGTTCAAAGTGTGAGTGTTAATTGCTCTCTCTCGCTTCCCCTGTTTTCAAAATGTCTTTTAAAAAAACCATTCCACATCTGTGTACCTTCAGATCCTTCTGAGATTCTTTCCGCATTTATAACTTTCCACCTCCTATTTACTGTTGTTTGATTCTTCATCACAGTAAGTCGGTTTGCTTCCTCTGTTCTGTCTGAGGTTAGTCTGTGTGGCCTTGCGGAAGTAGGTAGAGAAAAGACAGGTCAGAAATAATTTATACTTCAAGGAGTTTAGTGAAGTCAATATCCTTAGAAAGAACTATTTGCATTTTTCATGACGTTGCATGCAGATAGACAAAAGGTTATTTTCTGGGAATTAATTTTATTTTTAACTAGCTTGGGGACCCGGCCCTGCCCGGGTTATTTGAGAAAGGCATTGTGTGCCAAGGTGGGTCCTTATCATTTGTTTATTTGGCTCTCAGTGGTCTCAGGAAGTGAGTGAAAGTACTTGAAGTCCCATCATCCATGGTCCACCCTCCTCCAAACTGCACCAGGATGTAGAGTGGGTCATGGGGGCTCTGTGTGCCAAGTTTGGTCTTGATCAGTCATTGGATGAGGGTCGCAGCAGTCTCGGGAAATGAGTAAAGGTACTTCAAGTCCCATCATCCGTGGTCCACCCTCCTCCGACCTGCACCAGGATGTGGAGTGGGTCATGGGGGCTCTTAGTGCCACGTTTGGTGTTGATCATTCATTGGATGAGGGTCTGTAGTCTCAAAGGTGAGTGAAGGTACTTCAAGTCCCGTCATCCATGGTCCATCCCCTGCACCAGGATGTAGAGTGGGTCATGAGGGCTTTGTGTGCCAAGTTTGGTCTTGATCAGTCATTGGATGAGGTTGGCAGCAGTCTTGTGAAGTGAGTGGAGTTACTTTAAGTCCCATCATCCATGGTCTATTCTCCTCCAAACTGCACCAGGATGTAGAATGGGTCATGTGGGCTCTGTGTGCCTAGTTTGGTTTGGGGTTTTTTTGGTAATTGGATGAGGGTCGCAGTGGTCTCAGAAAGTGAGTGAAGGTACTTCAAGTCTCGTCATCCATGGTCCATCCTCCCTCAAACTGCATCAGGATGTAGAGTGGGTCTTGGGGATTCTGTGTGCCAAGTTTTGTCTTGTTCTCTCATTGTTGGGGGTCGCAAAAGGGGTCACAAAGTGTTTTGGCCTTAAACTCCCACCATGCCTGACTGCCTCAGGCCTTTTCCTTGCCCCCCTCTGCCACTTTAGAGTGTTGGAATGTTCGTGTTGGCTGGCCAATCGGAGTCCTTTATGCAAATAACCCCACAGTGGGAGCCAATCAGAAAGCTGCCACATATCCGTCCTTCCGCCCTCCGCACACATACTGTACATACATACATACAAACATTCCGCTTTATTATATACTAGCTGAGGACCCAGCGGTGCCCGGGTTATTTGAGGAAGGCATTGTGTGCCAAGGTTGGTTCCTATGAGATGTGTATGTGGCTTGCAGTGGTCTCAGGAAGTTAGTGAAGGTACTGCAAGTCCCATTGGCCATGGTCCATCCTCCCAACAGCACCAGGATGTAGAGTGGGTCATGGGGGCTCTTAGTGCCACGTTTGGTGTTGATCATTCATTGGATGAGGGTCGCAGTAGTCTCAGAAGGTGAGTGAAGGTACTTCAAGTCCCGTCATCCATGGTCCATCCCCCTCCAAACAGCACCAGGATGTAGAGTGGGTCATGAGGGCTTTGTGTGCCAAGTTGGTCTTGATTAGTCATTGAATGAGGGTCGCAGCAGTCTTGGGAAGTGAGTGGAGGTACTTCAAGTCCCATCATTCGTGGTCCATCCTCCTCAATACTGCACCAGAATGTAGAATGAGTCATGGGGGCTCTGTGTGCCAAGTTTGGTCTTGATCAGTGTTTGGATGAGGTTGGCAATGGTTTGGTGAAATGAGTGGAGGTACTTCAAGTCCCATCATCCGTGGTCCGCCCTCCGAACTGCATCAGGATGTCCATTGGGTCATGGGGGCTTTTTGTGCCAAGTGCGGTCATGATTATGCACTGGATGAGGGTCGCAGCGGGCTTGGGAAGTGAATGGAGGTACTTGAAATCCCATCCTTCATGGTCCATCCTCCTCTAAACTGCAGTAGGATGGAGTGTGGGTCATGGGGGTACTGTGTGCCAAGTTTGGTCTTGTGGTTCAGGGCCGCCTTGGTCTGTGGAGAATGAAGAGTTTGAAAGTACTACAAATCTCATAACCTGTGATGGTACTTCAAGTCCCATCATCCATGGTCCTCCCTACTCCAAACTGCAGTAGAATGAATCATGGGTCATAGGGGCTCAGTGTGCCAAGGTTGGTTACTGTTAATTCAGGCCATACACAATGTCCCATTAACTGAGGCCTAGTCAGGGAAATCAAGTTAATGAAGCCGTACTGTAAATTTTGGGCCTGGTTTGTGATTTGTAGGGGCTACAGTGTTTTCCGTGAAGTTAATTGGGTGAAGGTACTGCAAATCCCATCATTCGTGGCCCATCCTGTCCTAAACTCTCTTTTGGGGCCTGTAATGTTCTGGCCTGCTCTGCTGGTAATTAGTAACTTTAAAGGGCCAAATGGCAGGCAGCCGTTTTCTAAAAGCTGAGGGGGAGGAGAAAACAGGAATCCATTTTGTTTTCACAGAGCCAAGTGGGGAGGGAATGTTGATGGTGCATTTTTTCCCCTCAGTGGGAAGAAATCCTGTTGTTTGAATGTAGAGGCCTGGATTCTGGGATGCTGGCTAATCAGTGGCAATCAATGCCCTCTGTCTGGTGCCTTAGAATTTTGGAGTGCCAAGGCTGGCCAATCAAAGGACTTTATGCAAATAGCTGCCACATATCCGCCCTCCGCACACATACATACATACAAACATTCCGCTTTATTAAGGTATACAGATATATACAGATTATGCAAGAGTCAATATTGTCTACAGAGCATTCACAGGTACAGTAGGTTTTACAAGAACCTGGCAGAATCTTGAAAATGGGAATTGCAGTCCTTTTGTTCTCTCATTATCTTTCATACAAGTAACAACATAAGCCCTGTCTACACTGCCATATAATCCAGTTTCTGAATCCAGTTTATCTGCTTTCAGGCCCGTATCCAGAATTTTGATTTGGGGGGGGGGCTGAGTCTGAGTGAGAGGGGGTCTACCCTAGCAAACCTTTTGTATCATTATCCCAATACCCCCATGCATATGCGATATATTGAGCACGGTGATCAGATCATGCTATGAATAAACATAGCAGTTTAAATAATGTACCAGTAAGGCCTTCTCGTGGACCACCCTGAGAATTGGGGGGGGGGGGAGCCCCTCAAGCCTCCCCCCAGCTACATGCCTGTCTGTTTTGAAATTGATTATATGAGTATGCACTGCCATATAGTTCGATAGAATATAGAGCTATCAGACTGTCTATTCTCCTTTATGGGTCTGAAACATGGGTCACTTATCGCCAACACCTACAACTCCTCGAACGCTTTCACCAGTGCTGTCTTCGCACAATCCTAAATATACACTGGACCGATATGGCCTGGTTGATCCATTGTTCTAAAGTTCTGGTGGTGAACATTTCAGAACTCTATCAAAATTTCATTATTATTTCATTATTGGCCATTTTTAAGACAGAACCAATTAGGAACTGCCATTTTTAACGAGCACATGATAAATATTGGTGAATTTTTTTTTTCAGTTTATAGGTCAAGGAAACATACTTACAAAGCTCAAAATGGGCGGCTTGCCCAGTATCCAGATACATGTAGCAGGGAGATCTGTCATACCGAAGATTTATTGCTCATTCCAACCAGGAGGTTTGTTAAAATGTCCTTCTGTATGTGTCTGATTTGTACCACTAGTCGCTTTAAGTTGCAATCTCTAGTGGGCAGGCAATAGTGCTTATTTAGGATTGTACAGTAGCTGTGAACCATTTTTGCACATTATGAGAATTCTGGCTCAATGATGTGATGTGAATGATGAACAAAATAATAGGAAGCTGTTTTTGCTCCTTCTGCTCTTCTCTCTTCATGAGAGCAAATAAAGGAACCATTCACTTAACTGAAACTGATTGTAAAGAGCTCCAGAAAGATCTCTCGAAATTGAGTGAATGGGCAACGAAGTGGCAAATGCATTTTAACCTAAACAAGTGTAAAGTCATGCACATCGGGGCAAAGAACCCCAACTACACCTACCAATTGATGGGGTCAAAGCTTTCCGAGACAAACCAGGAAAGGGATCTTGGGGTTTTGGTGGACAGCTCAATGAAGATGTCAACCCAGTGCGCTGCAGCAGTGAAAAAAGCAAATTCTATGCTTGGCATGATCAGAAAGGGATCGAAAATAGGTCAGCAAATGTTGTATTACCTCTCTACAAATCTATGGTGAGGCCACATCTGGAGTACTGTGTACAATTCTGGTCTCCGCACCTTAAGAAGGATATAACGGAACTGGAAAAGGTACAGAAAAGGGCAACAAGAATGATCCAAGGGATGGAGCGGCTCCCTTATGAAATCAGGTTGCAACGCCTTGGTCTTTTCAGCCTTGAAAGACGGCGTCTAAGAGGTGACTTGATCGAAGTGTATAAAATCATGTATGGGATAGAAAAGGTGAATAAAGAAAAATATTTTCTTTGTCACAAAACACTAGGACTAGGGGGCACTCCTGAAGCTCCAAGGTAGGAAAATTAGGACTAATAAAGGAAATATTTCTTCACCCAGAGGGTCATTGGGTTATGGAACTCACTTCCAGAAGAGGTTGTGACAGCTGTCAGCCTGGACAACTTCAAGGCAGGATTAGACAGATTCATGGATACCAAGTGTATTGGTAGTTACTGAAAAGGACATTCAAGTGCCACCTCGGAATTGGTTGAGGTAGGCAGGATTTCCCTGGGTACTGGTTGTGTGGGTCGGGAGCAGGTCAGGGTTTTGCCCTCCCTTTGCTCGAGATCCCCGTGTACAACTGGTGGGCTACTGTGTGATACAGAATGCTGGACTAGATGGGCTGAGGTCCGATTCAGCATGGCTCTTCTTATGTTCTTATGTTCACTTCCAAACTTAGAATAGTAATTAAATGTATGAGTTAGTTTATGAATCCTGGTATATGTTGGCATACTAATAGCCCCAAGCAAGGCCAGTGAAAGCAAGTGTGGAAATTGTCAGGAAGTTGCAAATTTTCAATAGTTTGTAACAGCTCCCATTGAGAATTCCCAAGCTTTTGCTTGTCCCTGATTCTGGGTTTGGAGGTAACACTAAGTCTGGATCTACACTGCCATATAATCCTTTTCAAAGTAGATAATCTGGATTCCGAAACTGGATTATATGGTAGTGTCAGGCCCGGATTAACCGATTGTGGCGTCCTAGGCCACACTCTGGAAGCGCTGCCCCCACCCCGGGGGTGGGGCCACTTGCGGGGGGGCTGCTTGTGGGGGGCTCCTTCCTTCAGTGAAGGAGGGGCGGGGCCGACAGCGAGCAGCGGGAGGGGCGGCAGGACTTCCCTCCGCCGCCGCCTCGCTCGCATCAGCGTCGGTCCCACCCTTCCTTCCTTCAGTGAAGGAAGGAGGGGCGGGGCCGACGTGAGCAGCGAGGAGGGGGCGACGGGACTTCCCTCCGCCTCCTCCTCACGTCAGTGTCGGCCCCCCCCTCCTTCCTTCACTGAAGGAAGGCGGGGCGGGGCCGACGCGAGCGAGGAGGGGGCGGCGGGAAGCCGCGTCAGAGGTCCTAGGGCGCCCAAAGATTAAACTTTTTTTAAAAAAAATTTTTTTTTAATTTTGGGGGGTCCGGACCTGCTGCCCTCCCATGGCTGCCGCCCTAGGCCATGACCTAGGGTGGCCTTACGGGTAATCCGGGCCTGGGTAGTGTAGATGGGGACAAACCCTTTTTGGTTTCTTTGACTACTGTTGTCAAGGGAGAAGTCAAAGAGAAACAAACTTTTTTGATAAACTAACTTTTTTATTAAAGAAGAATTCGGGAAATCCGATTAAACAAACAGATTGGTCACAGGTGGAGGAATACGAGGAGATGAAGAAAAGTACGAACTGTTTATTACCAGACAAAGGAAGAGTCACTATATAAGGTGTTTCATTTTTTAAACTTCTCTTTTTAATCAACTAAAATATTAGGATCACTAACTGAGTAAGTTTCAAGACACAAAAAGGATTAAAGGAAGTCACCAATTTAATTTTAATTTTAAATTTTTTTACCTTTTTTCCCTTTTTTGTTTTTGTTTTGCTTAAGAGAAAAACTTACACACACACATATATATTCTCATGTATATATTTTTCTCTTTCCTTTTCCTTTTTCCTTTTTTCCTACTTTCCTTTTGTATAATTGTTCCCCCCACCCCCACTTACTTGTAATCTCAACTCACTTTTTCCCTTTCTTTTTCACCATATTAAAATAAAAAAGAGAAAGAAACGGAAGGAAACAAGCTGTTTGCACAAGCGTGCTGCTCCTATTAAGCGGGTTCAACTGCTGTGCTGCTGAACTTGCTGACTGAAAGGTTGGCGGATTGAATCTGTGGAGTAGGGTGAGCTCCCGCTGTTAGGCCCAACTTCTGCCAACCTAGCAGTTTGAAAACATGCAAATTTGAGTAGATCAATAGGTACTGCTTCTACGTGAAGGTAACAGCTCTCCATGCAGTCATGCTGGCCACATGACCTTAGAGCAGTGTTTCTCAACCGGTGTGCCGTGGCACACTAGTGTGCCATGAGAGATCAGGTGTGCCATGGGAAATTACAGTGTAGAGAGAGAGCCTAGCAGGAAACTTCAGGTAGCAGATATGAGGCTTTCCTGGCTGAAGCAGCAATGCCAGCCAGCCTGGCTGCAGTCAGGGAGAGCCCTCGGCGTCCAGAACTTTCCTCCCTCTCCTGGCTGGGCTCCGGGTTCGCTGCAGAGCAGAGGCCGGGATGCGCAGCTCCACAGCCCAGCTTGGTTCCTTCCCGATCTGGCCCCAAGGCGACAGCAGGGAAGCCGAAGGGACGGGGGGGGGGGGGCACTCCTGGGGGGCTGAATCCCTTTGTGAAGGAGAGCTAGGGGTGGTGACGGCTGCTAGCCTCCGCTGCAGTTTGTTCCGAGGCTCAGAGCCACCCCGTGTCCTCAATTCCTATTCATCCTGCTCAGCCGAGCCTGCGTGTGCTTTGGCCACTCAGCGCAGCCCTCCTTGCGGGACGGTGACGGGCCTCCTGTGCGTGGGCCTCCCGGGGGGGGGGGGGTTGGAAGCAGTGGCGTTACGAGGGTGACAGTAAAATGACAGAGTGTCATTTTGTGTCATTTTGGTTGGTGGTGTGGCCCAGATTTTTGTAAATGTAAAAAATGTGCCGCGGCTCAAAAAAGATTGAAAATCACTGCCTTAGAGGCATCTGCGGACAATGCCAACTCTTCAGCCTAGAAATGGAGATGAGCACCACCCGCCAGAGTCAGTGACGACGAGACTTAATGTCAAGGGGAAACCTTTACCTTTTGATATGAATTTTAGCAGATTAATGATTGTTTTTGATTTCCTCCAACCTTCTGCTCCCTAAACAGATGGCAAAATGGGCTGCTCTTCCAACGACATTGGCTTTTATGCCTATGAAAGTCAGTGCTGCAACTGAGGAAGCAAGAAAATCCCATCGAGTTAAGGCACATCAGGTAAGCTTTGTAAGACCGCTTTGAGCTTCAAAAAACTGAATGGGTGCGCCTAAATGTGGGGAAGGTTCTCCTGATTATTAAGTTCAAAGGAAACTGAATAGTGTAGCTAAATTGAGGCAGTAGTTCTAGTACCTAACTTATCAGCTCTGATTAGTGATGAAGGATGATAGGAGAAAAACATAAGACAAAGAGGAAAGAATTAAAAATAATCTTATATCTGGACTGCTGTGAGCTTTCCGGGCTGTATGCCCATGTTCCAGAAGCACTCTCTCATCCTCAGAAGTTGTGAGCTCTGTTGGAAACTAGGCAAATGGGGTTTATATATCTCTGGATTAATGTTCAGGGTGGGAGAAAGAACTCTTGTTTGCTTGAGGCAAGTGTGCATCTTGCAGTTGACCACCTTGATTAGCATTGAATGGCCTTGCAGCTTCAAAGCCTGGCTGTTTCCTGCCTGAGGGAATATTTTGTAGAGAGGTGTTAGCTGGCCTTGATTTTTTTCATTTCTGGAATTTCCCTGGTTTTTTTAAATGTTGCTCTTTGTTTACTGCTGATTTTAGAGTTTTTTTTAAAAAAATACTGGTAGCCAGATTTTCATGGTTCATTTTCATGGTTTCTTCTTTTATGTTGAAATTGCCCACATGGTTTGGATTTCAATGGTGTCTCTGTGTAGTCCGGACACCGTACCCCAGGGGTGCTCATTAGGTAGATCGCGTAGGGCAGGGGTGCTCACACTTTTTCAGCATGCGAGCTACTTACAAAACAAGCAAGTCAAAATGATCTACCTCCCCACTACAAAAATTTGAAACATATACCACAATATCTGCTTTGAACTGGGTTTTCTGAGTCCACACTGCCATATAATCTGATTCAAAGCAGATAACATGGGATTTTATTCAACTGTGTGGAAAGGACCTCAGATAACCCAGGGCCGGCAGCACTTGGGTGGCGTCAGGAGCCTGCGGGGCAGGACTGAACCTTCCTCCTGCCCTTCCTGCGATCTACCAGGATGCCCTTCGCGATCTACCAGTAGATCGTGATCTACCTAATGAGCACCCCTGGCGTAGGGTGTCCTGGTAGATCGTAGGCAGGGCGGGAGGAAGGCTCAGTCCCGCCCCGCAGGTTCCCGACGCCGCCCAGGTGGAGGAGGTTGGATTGGATGGCCCTTGGAGGTCTCCTCCTATTCTAGGAACCCATTGTTATTATTATTATCAGAGGCTGAATGGCCATCTGTGAGGAATGCTTAGATTGTGTTTTTCCCTTATGGGAGAAGGAGGTTGGACTGTATGGCCCTTGGAGGTCTCCTTCTACTCTAGGAACCTATTGTTGTTACTATTAGTAGTAGTAGTAGTAGTAGCAGAGGCTGAATGAATATCATCATCATTATGATGAATAAATTCAGGGGCTTATTATACTCACATTTAGTTGAATTCAGTCTTAAAATATATTTTATGGCTCTCACTGAAATAAATTTCCAAATATTTTGCTTTTATGGCTCTCTGAGTAGTGGGTAGGGAGATCATTTTGACTTGGTTGTTTTATAAGTTGCTCACATGCTGAAAAAGTGTGAGCACCCCTGCCGCACCCAATTGTTTCCATCAATGCCTTGAAGCCATGACTGGATGGTTGCGTACCAGCCGGTTGAAGGTGAATCAATCGAAGATGGAGATCCTATGGCTGGGTCGTCCTGGTGTTGGTGAGTGCCGGTTGCCTACTCTGGATGGCGAGTGCTTAAGCCCGTCGTCCAACTAGATCCACTGCTATCGATGGAGACTCAGATCTCCACGGTTAGCAGGTCTGCCTTCTTCCACCTCCGACAGGCTAGGGGACTGGCTCCTTACCTGTCAGGATCATGAAATCTGAGCTGGTGTTGCTCTGATTTCCTGACCTGCCTGCATTTGTTCTGGTCTCTTGACTCTGCTCACGAGCTAAGATATCTCCAGGTGTTGGCCTTGGGATGCTTGGGCCATGAAGCACCGGCATGAACATTGCTGACTCAGACTATCCACTGGACATTGGGAAACTGGGTCAAAGGGGATATGATGCAACCTCTGCTGGGCATTGCATGTCAGGGGGGTTGGGCCTTTGGGATGATGGACAGGTGATGGGGGTGTGTTTTGTATATAAGCTGTGTTTGTTCCTGTGATGCCAATTCTGGCATCAAAGGTGTTACACCTTCAATAAACTGACAGGCTGTCCATGCATGGTCTTTACAAGGATTGGAGCGTTATCATTACACTTACCTATCCAGGAATGACCTAGCTACGGTGATCCAGGCGACAGTTATCTCGAGGCTAGACTACTGTAACGCCCTCTACATTGGCCTTCCCTTGTCGTCAACCCGGAAACTCAAGCTGGTGCAAAATGCTGCCGCTCGATTGCTGGTGGGAGCAAGAGAGCACATTACACCAATCTTACAGCAGTTGCACTGGCTGCCAATAGAGTACCAGATTGTTTTCAAGGTGCTGGTTTTGACCTTTAAGGCCTTGCATGGTCTAGGGCCAGTGTACCTGAGGGACTGCTTCACCCCATACGTTCCCCCGAGATCGCTGCGATCAGAAGAACAAAATCTTCTGGTGATTCCATCAGTCCGTTCCTGCCGCCTTTCAGTAACAAGACAAAGAAACTTCTCCATGGTGGCGCTGACATTATGGAACGCGTTACCAGACGGAGTTCGCGCCATCACGCCCCTTTCTGGAGGGCCTGCAAGACGACCCTTTTTAAGCAGGCCTTCAATTTAAGCGCCGCCTGACAATTCTGACCATGTCCTTGTGTTTTATATAACAAATTGTTTTATGTTCATTTTTAAACTGTTGTTTTATGTAAACCGCCCCGAGCCTGCAGGGAGGAGCGGTATATAAAAGTGAACAATAGATAAATAAATAGTCTGACATGGTGGTTGTTAGAGTGGTCCAGCGTTTCTGTGTTCTCAAATAATATGCCGTGCCCAGGTTGGTTCATCAGGTGCTTTGCTATGGCAGACATCTCAGGTTGAATTAGCCTTGTACCAACATAAGAACATAAGAACATAAGAAGAGCCATGCTGAATCGGGCCTCAGCCCATCTAGTCCAGCATTCTGTGTCACACTAGTTGTACACGGGGATCTCTAGCAGAAAGGAGGGCAAAACCCTCACCTGCTCCCGACCCCCCACAACCAGTACCCGGGGAAATCCTGCCTGCCTCCATCAACACAGAGGTGGCACTTGGATGTCCATTTCAGTAACTACTGATTCCCTTGGTATCCATGAATCTGTCTAATCCTGCCTTGAAGCTGTCCAGGCTGACAGCTGTCACAACCTCCTCTGGAAGTGAGTTCCATAACCCAATGATCTATCCCATGCATGATTTTATACACTTCGATCAAGTCACCTCTTAAACGCCGTCTTTCAAGGCTGAAAGACCAAGGCGTTGCAACCGGAGTTCATAAGGGAGCTGCTCCATCCCTTGGGTCTTTTTTGTTGCCCTTCTTTGTACCTTTTCCAGTTCCGTTATATCCTTCTTGAGGTGCGGTGACCAGAATTGTACACAGTACTCCAAATGTGGCCTCACCATAGATTTGTAGAGAGGCAATACAACATTTGCCGACCTATTTGCGATTCCCTTTCTGATCATGCCAAGCATAGAATTAGCTTTTTTCACTGCTGCTGCGCACTGGGTTGACATCTTCATTGAGCTGTTCACCAAAACCCCAAGATCCCTTTCCTGGTTTGTCTCAGAAAGCTTTGATCCCATCAGTTGATAAGTGTATTTGGGGTCCTTTGCCCCGATGTGCATGACTTTACACTTGTTTAGGTTAAAATGCATTTGCCACTTTGTTGCCCATTCACTCAATTTCGAGAGATCTTTCTGGAGCTCTTTACAGTCAGTTTCATTTTTAACTACCCTGAACAATTTAGTGTCGTCTGCAAACTTTGCTACCTCAGAATTTACTCCTACATCCAGATCATTAATGAATAAATTAAAAAGTAACGGACCCAAAACTGAACCTTGGGGTACGCCACTTCTCACCTCTTTCCACCCAGAGAAATGTCCGTTTATTACCACCCTTGTTTCCTACAGTTTAGCCAGGTTCCAATCCAGGACAAGACCTGTCCCCTGATTCCATGGCTGAAGAGCTTATTTAGGAGCCTTTGGTGAGGGACTTTGTCAAAAGCCTTTTGAAAGTCAAGGTAAACAATATTGACTGGGTCCCCTTTATCTATGTGTTTATTTACACCCTCAAAGAATTCTAACAAGTTAGTAAGACATGATTTGCCTTTGCAGAAACCATGTTGATTTTCCTTCAGCAATGCCTGTTCTTCTATGTGCTTAGTAATTTTTCTTTAATAATGGACCTGATCTATCTATCTTAAAACTGCCCTCCTTTTAAGGTCCCAAAACTCTCTAAAATGGCTTCAGCATTTCCCAAAAGTGAGATCTTTCAGATTGCAAGTCATGACGAGCAAAATGTTTACCTCGAGCTTTGAAAGAATAGCTTGTCTCTCAACTACAGCGCAGTGGGGTGAATACTAGTCATTCAGTGCTATGGCGGTTGTACTTTAATGTCAGCATTATTCATTCTTCTCTTGAAAATGCCTCAGTAATATAAATGCACAACATTTGGATGGTGTTTTATGACTCCCTTGGAAGTTGGAAGTAAGGATCTAAAGAAGAGATGAAAGGACTGAACTGCCATCCTATGCAATCTGCATGTCATTTTGTGTTATTATATAGGTTCAGAGAAAGAGAAAAAAATAAATTGTTGAAATCTTTCTCTAGGCATAATAGAGCAGGTCTGTAGCAGTAAGCTTTCTTCCTTGCTTTCATCTACTCATCATGCTTTCTGTGTAGAGCTTCTGTATGTGGTCTGGGATATAGAACAATTTGCATAAAGAATTGTATGTGCATTCAGGTATCGTGCATACTATTGGGTTGCTGTGAGTTTTCCGAGCTGTATGTTCCAGAAGCATTCTCTCCTGACGTTTCACCCACATCTATGGCTGGCATCCTCAGAGATTGAGGGATCTGTTGGAAACTAGGCAAGTGAGGTTTATATATCTGTGGAATGTACAACCTCACTTACCTCATGGTACAAAAATGGTACAGAACTCCTGCACAACTTTCACGCTTTGTACCAGGAATGAAAGATAAGTGTTGGCACGGCTGTGAACAAAGAGGGGTGTTCAATCATATGATATGGGAATGCGATAGAGTACAAGGTTACTGGAAAATGATTGAAGGAGAAATCAATAGAATGTTAGATTGACATATAGTAATGGTTAATAGAAATGCATTACATGCACGGATAATAGGAGTGAAGAATATGCAAAAAGAAAAATTGATTGACAAATTAATAGCGTGTGCACAGATAGTTTTAGTGAGGGGTTGGAAGGATAAAACAAAATGGACATTGACCAACTGGTATAACTATATAATTAATATGTTAAATGTGGAAATAACAAATTGTAAATGGAATAATATAGATAAAATTGAAAAGATAATAATAACAAAGAGGATGTGGGAACCAGTTAGAAATTATTTAGAAAATGTGTTAAGAGGTGGAGTAGAAAAATTAAGACTGAGACTGATATTTCAAATGTAACCTCTGTAGTTTGATGTATAAACTGTATGTACAAGGAGGGGAGGGTGGGCGAGGGGGAAAAACCAATAATTTTTTAAATAAAAAAAACTTTAAAAACCTCGCTTACCTCATTTCCAACAGACCCCTCAAAAATAGCTATAAAAATTAAACATTTACTGAGTTGCTGTGAGTTTTCTGGGCTGTATGGCCATGTTCCAGAAGCATTCTCTTCTGACGTTTTCAATGCTATGTGATCTTCAAGGTCTGGCTGCTTGCTACCTGTTTATATATCTGTGAAGTAATGTCCAGGGTGGGAGAAAGAACTATTGTATGTTGGGTGCATTTTTTAATGTCCTATTGGCCACATTGATCAGCATTGAATGGCCTTGCAGTTGAAAGGTCTGGCTTCTTTCTGCATGTTTATATATTTGTTGAGTAATGTCCAAGGTGAGAGAAGGAACTGTTGTATGTTGGGTGCATTTTTAATGCACAATTGGCTACATTGATCAGCATTGAATGGCCTAGCAGCTGCAAGGTCTATGTGCTTCCATTCTGCCAGTGTATATCTCTGGAATTATGTCAGGGTGGGAAAAGGAACTCTTGTCTGGGTGCATTTTTTTAATGTCCTATTGGCCACATTGATCAGCATTGAATGACCTTGCAGTTGAAAGGTCTGTGTGCTTTCATTCTGCCAATTTATCCCTGGCTGATTCAATTCAGTGCAAGTCACCAAAGTAAACTCAGGTAATTCCAAAAAATGTAAATAATTATTCATTATGTGTGTTGTGCAATATTGGCTTATTCAGTCATGCAAGGTACATCAGCATATATTGTACATACAAAGAATCCTTAATGAATTAGAAAATAGTTATACGTTTTACATTTCTGTGTAGGTAGATCTTAGTGACTTGGTTGTTTTATAAGTAGCTCGCATGCTGAAAAAGTGTGGGCACCCCTGCTGTAGAACATGCATTGAAGAAGCACGTGCTCAGTTGTTTCTACCTGACCAGACTCACAGGGGCATAGTCTTTGCTTGAAGGGACATAGTCTCTGCAATACAGCCGATGGGAGGGCATGGCATCTTGCCAGGGTAAAAGCCCTTCGGGATTTGGGCACCTCCAGGTCTGTTAGGTATGCCATGGGGGCAGTGAGGTATCCCTCAACCTCTAAGGCAGGGGTGCTCACACTTTTTCAGCATGGGAGCTACTGATTAAAAAACCAAGTCCCAAAGATCACCTGCCCAGAAATGTAAAATGTATAACTATTTTCTTATTTATTTATTTATTTATATTTATTATTCATTTTTATGTACCGCTCCTTCCAGCATGCTCGGGGCAGTTTACATAAAATGAAGTTAGAAAACATCAGCATTTCAATTTAATAACAACAATATAAAACAGAGCATAAAAATACATCCAACCACCCCATTTCTCCCACACTGCCATATTACCACACATGTTATCAGCCAGAAAGTAAGAAGAGAGGCTTTTGAACTGCAAGGCCATTTAATACTCAGCAAGGTAAACAAAGGGGCATGCAAAAATACATCCAACCACCCCATTTCTCCCACATTTCCATATTCCCCAACATATATTTCTCAAGGAACAAAGCAAGCAGAGAGGCTTTGGAACTAAAAGGCCATTTTTAAACATTAAAAATAAACAAAGAGACATGCCACAGAACAATCAAGCACCCACCCCAAAGTAAAAAGACCGACCTCTGAGATGCAGTAAGGAAATGACCCCAAAGCGTCCTTCTCCTCCTCCTCCGTCGTTGCTCCTATTTCCACGCTGCCAGCATGCGTGCCGCCTCCAAGAACTCACGAGAAGTCCGAGAGGCAGAATGGGTGCTTCTGCGCATGCGCGCGGGGCCAGCCATGCATCGCGTCATCCAGGCCCGTCCCCTTTGGTCTCCTACGACTCTGAGTGGCTGGAGAAGGATGGAGGGAGGAGGAGGAATCCAAAAGAGGGGGCCCATTCTGCCTCTTGGACTCTGGGGCTTTTGGAGGCGGCGCGCGAGCAGGGAGCGGGGAGGAGCAACGACGGAGGACTTCTTTGCAGCATGCAGGGGTGCGTGAAGAGGACCAACAGCAAAAAACCTGGTCAGGGGTCTGAAGATCACCAGGATGAGGCCCGAAGATCACCCTGGTGATCCCGATCACCATTCTGAGCACCCCTGCTCTAAGGATACCTGCCATAGATGTAGCGAAATATCAGGAGAGAATGCTTCTGGAACATGGCCATACAGCCCAGTGATTCCTGCCATGAAAGCCTTCGATAGCACATGCATACTATTGTTATTATTATCATCCCCATCATATGTATTTATACCCTGCTTTTATCTCTGGAAACCTGTTTCAAGATGAGGAAAGTTGCCCAGTCTTGTCCTTCTTTCCCCAACTCAGCTTCTCTGACCATTTCCCTTCTCCTTCTCCTCCAGCTTCCCATTTATAACGCACCACCTCTTGAATCAAGGTATATTGATGAAAAGCCCGGGCGCCTGCAAAGTGCAATTTCATCAGTAAGAAAGACAACAAGTTCCTACATAAATGGATGCAAGGTAAGAATATAAGATTAAGCAATGCCTACGGCTGTCGGTGTACGGATGCCACGGTTGCAGCCCTAGAAGACACTCCTTTGTGATGCTATTGACCTTTGAATTTATGATTGTCTTCTAGTAAAAATACCAGTGCAATTTGCTTTGATACAATACCAAGGAGGAGCGTCCCGAAGCAGGAACACCCTGAGGAAGCGTGCTTGCCACGCGAAACGGCCATACCGTGGTGTCCATACACCGACAGCCATAGCCATGTTTCCAGCTACCCAATTCTTTGGTAGTGACGCCAACTCCTCTCGCTGTTTACGTTCAGGACTCGTGAGTTCGTGTGTCACTTTAACGCTTGGATATTACTGACTGTGAGGCTTTGTAAGCTCTACAAGACCACTTTCTCAGCGTAAATTTATGAACTCAGCTCCACTACCTCTATGAACTTTGTTTTACGCTGATATTTGAAACCATGTGTTGATAACTCGATGATTATATATGTATGCTCTATATTGAACCACAGAATTAATACTTTTATATGTTTGATACATCCAGTCTCTATGTGAGTTTTATGTGAGCTTCTTGAATAGCCCGTACCTATTGTGTAGCCTATTGCATTGCTTGCTTTACCAGTGTGTACCTTCTTATCTATATAAGAATATAAGATTAATAGACTGGGAATTTCCTCATATGCATTGATTAATCACAGTACGTATGGAACACCTACAATTTTTAATCAGCTTAATGGTATATTTAGTTAGATTCCCAGTATGTTTCACATTCAAATTCTTTTTCATCTCGAAATTGTTGAGCAAGTGGGCTTATTAATACAAGACGCTACTCATAAATATACAGCAGAGTAACTTATTAGCAGCAGCGTGACCCAGCACCGGTAGCTAAAAGTGATCAAAAGAACAAAAACACACAGACCAATGTTATCTCTTTCATAGGAGGCTTTTCTTTGTAGTAAAATAATATGGTTGCACTATTTGCAATAGCAAGGCTTCCATAAAACAAAGTTCTTGATACTTCCTTCTTTGCTTCCATGCTGGGCTTGTTTCTCATGCAGATAAACAGCTTCACTCTCACATAGCCTCTTCTCATACCGAACTTACACAGGAGCTTTACACACAAGGGCCTCCAACCTGGGGCTTCCTCTTTTTGAAGCTTCTCATACCAGGCCTTCTCAAACTGAGGCCTACTAACACTGAGGCCATCTCATACTGAGGGCCCTCTCAGACTGACTCCTCTCTCACACTGAGGTGAACTAACACTGAGGCCTTCTCACACTGAGGGCCCTCTCAGACTGACTCCTCTCTTACACTGAGGTGAACTAACACTGAGGCTTTCTCAAACTGATTCCTACTAACACTGAGGCCTTCTCATACTGAGGGCCCTCTCAGACTGACTCCTCTCTCACACTGAGGTGAACTAACACTGAGGCCTTCTCAAACTGAGGCCTACTAACACTGAGGCCTTCTCATACTGAGGGCCCTCTCAGACTGACTCCTCTCTCACACTGAGGTGAACTAACACTGAGGCCTTCTCAAACTGAGGCCTACTAACACTGAGGCCTTCTCATACTGAGGGCCCTCTCAGACTGACTCCTCTCTCACACTGAGGTGAACTAACACTGAGGCCTTCTCAAACTGAGGCCTACTAACACTGAGGCCTTCTCATACTGAGGGCCCTCTCAGACTGACTCCTCTCTCACACTGAGGTGAACTAACACTGAGGCCTTCTCAAACTGAGGCCTACTAACACTGAGGCCTTCTCACAGTGAGGGCCCTCTCAGACTGACTCCTCTCTCACACTGAGGTGAACTAACTCTGAGGCCTTCTCAAACTGAGGCCTACTAACACTGAGGCCTTCTCATACTGAGGGCCCTCTCAGACTGACTCCTCTCTCACACTGAGGTGAACTAACACTGAGGCCTTCTCAAACTGAGGCCTACTAACACTGAGGCCTTCTCATACTGAGGGCCCTCTCAGACTGACTCCTCTCTCACACTGAGGTGAACTAACACTGAGGCCTTCTCAAACTGAGGCCTACTAACACTGAGGCCTTCTCACAGTGAGGGCCCTCTCAGACTGACTCCTCTCTCACACTGAGGTGAACTAACTCTGAGGCCTTCTCAAACTGAGGCCTACTAACACTGAGGCCTTCTCACACTGAGGGCCCTCTCAGACTGACTCCTCTCTCACACTGAGGTGAACTAACAGAGGCCTTCTCCAACTGAGGCCTACTAACACTGAGGTTTTCTCACACTGAGGGCCCTCTCAGACTGACTCCTCTCTCACACTGAGGTGAACTAACACTGAGGCCTTCTCACACTGAGGGCCCTCTCAGACTCCTCTGAGTTTAGAATGCTGCAGGGAACATAAATGGAATAACTGTAGAAGTTGGTATTTGTACTTACTCGTTTATGGCACTTTTGATGTTGCCTTCTTGCTGGCAAGAATAAACACTACTTCTGTCTTAGTTTTGAATTTTGTACATGTCTCAAAATTTTGTAATTCTGGTTCAAGCTTTCATTATTTTAATTTTCCAGAATCACTTCCTTATTTCTCTTGGTTCCCTAAACCTAGGGGGGTAGTGACCCCTTGTGGTGTACAATCAGAACAATGTTTAAGTGTGACGACTTTTCCCCTAGAATTATCCAGTGGTGTGATTTAATATCCAGCACCAACAGAATTGGAGCTTGCTCTCCTTCCATAGACCTTCATTCTGTTCCAAAGGGTTTTTCAGACTGCTAGAGTCACACCACAGAATCCTAGACAAACTAGTCTGTTAAACCAGTATAATTCTACACATGTCTTAATTTGCTCAATAGCTATAAACGAAACCTGCTATATGGCAGACTTTGGGGGGGGGGCTGAAAGGAGTAGAAATGAAAAATGAAAAGCTGAAGATAGATTATACACACACACACACACACACACCTTTTTATTTGAGAGAACAACTCTCTAGAAATCTCTAGAAACTCCAAAGCAGAATATAAATAAAGTGTATTATTATTACTTTATGTCTAGAGCAGACCTGGGCAACCTACAGCCCGCGGGCCGGATGCGGCCCGGCAGCTGATTCTGTCCGGCCCGGGGAGAAGGGCACCGGGGGTGGGGCCAAGAGGAAGGTGCTGCTGCCGCCATCCCATCGCGGGCTCTGGGGCCTACGTCGGCAGACACCCCGCCGCTCCGGAGAACAATAAGAGGAGCGGCGGCTTTGGAGTGCCTACCATCCCGGGTGGCGAACCGGGCCTGCAGCGGGTGTAGTTGGCGACCTGCGGCGGCTGATCGCCCTGGCGACCCAGAAGACTTGATCGTCTTCCGGTTCGCCAGGGTGATCACCCGCCGCAGCTCGCCAACTGCTCCCACTGCAGGTCCGGATTGCCTCACGGGATGGCAGGCACTCCAAAGCCGGGATGGCAGGCACTCCATGGCAGGGCGATCAGCTGGGGAACGGCTGGGGGCGAGAGCGGGCAGAGGCCTGCAGCCTCCGATCGTCTGCTGCTCTGCTCTGCTCAGGCCGCTTTGTCATCCTCTGGGCTGGGTCCATTGGGCCATTCCATCTTGGGATCCTTCCTCTCTTGAGGATGTCAGCCTCCATCTTGGTTCACACCTTGTCTTCTTGAATTTCATTGTATTTTATTTTAGTGGTTTTTATTATTATTTTATAATAATAATATAATAATATAATAAATAATATAATATAGTTATATTCTATTATAATTTCAATATATTATAATGTCTATATATATACATACTATAATATAATTATGATATTAATACAAATAATATATGAATATTTCTTGATATATTATTATGTTAATATTAATGATGTGTAATATATAGTAAATAAATAAATAATGTAGATTAGAATGTAGCTCTGCCTTTAGGTGCGGCCCTCCATAATATTTTTTGGCTCTCGTGTGGCCCCTTGGAAAAAATAATTGCCCACCCCTGACATAGAGGTTCCAAAAGCAAATGTTTTAATCAAATCCCGCAAAAGCTAAACCTGCAAATTTATACGGCTGACTGTAGTTCTTATTGTTTTATTGAGATTTTCAGTTGGAGAATAATTTCAAAGTTATCCTAAAGACATGCACACACCTACAGTCTTCTTAACTAACAAGGTTTATTTTTTTCTTCTGGTGTTCGAAAACACAGTACCTCAAAATGTAATGGCCTCCTATAGGGCTTTGATTCTTAAACTGTAGGTCTCAACCCCAAATGGGGTCCTCTTGACTCAGTGTTGGGATCACAAAATATTTGGCAAAGTTAACTGTTTGTGAATGCCACCCATTTACACGTCTCTGTGAGCAACAATGTTCAATGTTTACAGTGGACTGTGCATAAGATGCTTCCGCCGGAAAATCAACCTATTGAGACAGCCTGGCAAATGTTGATTTATTATCAGTACATGTTAGGTTATTATACCTATTTTGTATACCTATATGTAAAGGGGTCATGAGTGGAAAACGTTTAAGCAACCCTGCAATAGAGGAGGGGTTCATTATTAGTATCTGTTTTTGTCCCTTCATACATATTTACGTTTTGGGTGCAAATTCAGAAAGGGAGCACCATGGCAGTTGTCGCTCCTCTCTTTCTTAAGATGCAGTGGTTACGACAAGCCCACTATCACCCCAGTTGAAAACAAGTTGTAAAGACTTTGCCAGACATTCTTAACTTCTCTTATTTTTGCCAAGCAAATTGAGCTTTTGTAAATAAAAGATCGGGACTTCTTACTGTCTTCCTAGACAGACGTTGTGTCTTCTATTCTGTTTGTACAGGATGCTTATCTTTGGGTCAAAAATGGAATAATATCTTCTATACAGTTTGGAAAAGGTGGGTGAGTATTTTTCCCTCAAAACGTGTTGCCAAAAGCACAGACAATGTCAAAATATGCTTCTGCTTTCTCTGCTATTATAACTTCTTTGAAAATAATTCTGCTTACTTTTAAGATACTTACGTTTATCTGAAGAATCCACCTCCAGAATTTCTTCCCAAAGTTGGGGTGATTACGATTTCAGGACTGACTGGGGTCGTCCTAGCCAGGAAAGGTAAGGAGTTGCTTGTTCTCCAGGTATGGATTGTCATCCCTCATCCGAAAAGCTCTTAAATCGGAAAGTAGCTTTGCTTTCTGATGGTAAAGAGAGTAGGCTTGTTCTCTGCTGCCCTGGAGACTAGGGTTCAATAGACCAGTGTTTCCCAACTGCTGTTCCGCGGCACACTACTTGTTCCGTCCTCCAGACGTTTCATATGCATTGCCCCATAGTTTTGTTTAAAAAGGCAGTATTTTTCCTTTTGCATTTTTTCCTGGGACTGTTCCAGGCACACTGGCACCCTGCCTCTTAATTATTAGCAGGGTTGCAGCCTGGTGCAGAATTTGCCGCCGAAAGCTCTGCAAATGTATCTTTTTAGTTGGTGTCCACCCCTTTTTCTTCCTGGGGATTGGCCTCCATTTTGGAAAGTGCTGCAGTTCCTTTCAGAGAGGGAAGGAATTCAGATGTGTTTTTGGCCAGCCAGGATTGGCTCCGAAAGAGTCACCGTAAGTACTGCGTGCTAACCTGCGTGCTAACCTGCATGCTGACCTGCTTGCTGAGTGCTGATTGCTACTTGCTTGACCAATAGCTGGGGGACTGCTGGAGCCAGATAGGTTTATGGTACCTTGCAGAGACTGGCTCTGCATGCTGTATAGGATAGACATCTGGTTACCAGCCCAGCTTCAGGTCACCTTTGGACTGGTCTTAGGTTTAGAGGGGGGAAGGAGTGGTTCCTTCAACCAAACACCTAGCACCAGGGTGGGAAATATCGGGTTTCCTGCCATCCAAAGGGAAGCAGTAGGAATCTTTTGAGTAACAACCCAAGGCATTTCCAGTCTGTTTTTTTGCAACCATTAAGCTGTGCCAAGTCCTGCAAAGACTTTGTTACTGAATAAACTGTTTGATTTTCAACTTTAATTTGGAGTGTTTTTTGGGTTGCCAGGCCACCTAGCCTTTTCAGCAAGCGCTCTGCAGTCCACCAGGTAGAAAGGACAACACATTTGCAAGTTTTAATTTTAAACAGACCTGGTGTGACGGCATACTACTGTTTCATGACGGATCATCTGGTGTGCCGCGAAAATGTCTCTTCCCCTCCTTTCTTCCCCCTCCTGCCTGCTGCTGCTGCTTGGGGGAGGAGGAGGAGAAGGAAGGGCCGGGTGGCGAAGAAGAAGGGGCTGGGGCGCCTCCTCCTTCGGCCGTTTCCCCTCCGTGCGCCAGCCGGCCAGCCCATCGCAGCTGCCAGGGAGGGGCTGGGCACCTCAGGGAGCCTCGGAAGAAAGGCTCCCCGCAGGGCTCAGGCCCTGCCTGGCCGTCTTCCGCCTGGCGAGAGGCGCAAACCGGCCAAAGCCGGCTCCCAGGCAGGGCCTGTTTCTCGGCTCTTCCACCGCTTGTGAGGGAGAGCCTGGGGAAACGCAGGAAATCTCGGGCCCTGGCTCCTTCAAAAGCGCGCTTTGGAAGCAACTAGGGGCCAAGATTCATCTCCTCTGTTTCCCCAGGCTCTCCTTCCGCTTGTGAGGGAGAGCCTGGGGAAACGGAGGAAATCTCGGGCCCTGGCCACCTCGGAGTTGGTTGAGGTAGGCAGGATTTCCCTGGGTACTGGTTGTGGGGGGTCGGGAGCAGGTCAGGGTTTTGCCCTCCCTTCTGCTCGAGATCCCCGTGTACAACTGGGGGCCACTGTGTGATACAGAATGCTGGACTAGATGGGCTGAGGTCCGATTCAGCATGGCTCTTCTTATGTTCTTATGTTCTTAAAGCATGCTTTGGAAGCGGCCAGGGGCTGAGATCCATCTCTTCTGTTTCCTTGCGGGGAGCCTTTCTCCCAGTTCGCGGCTCCACCAAGACTGGCGGAGCTGCAAAACGGAAGAACGGCTCCCAGCAGGGCCCTGCCCCTCCCTCCTCCCCCTCCTTTTTGGTGCGCACGAAACCGCTCTCGGCCTCCCTCCGGCTTTCTGTCTATTTTCCCCAAACTCCATCTGTGTTCACATTTGGGCATATTGAGTATTCATGCCAAGTTTGGTCCTAATCCAACATTGTTTGAGTCCACAGTGCTCTTTGGATGTAGGTGAACTACAACTCCAATACTCAAGGTCTATTAACTATATGTATTACTGTGTTAGAGTGTCATTTTGTGTCATTTTGGTTGGTGGTGTGCCTCAGGATTTTGTAAATGGAAAAAGTGTGCCGCGGCTCAAAAAAAGTTGGGAAACACTGCAATAGACCAATGGGTTCCAATGATAGGAAAGGAAATTCCACCTGAACATTAGGAAAAACTTTCTGACCGTAAGAATTGTTGTTGAACAGGAGAACTCCCTGCCTCAGAGTCTGGTGAAAACTCCTTTTGGAAGCTTTTAAGCAGAGGCTGAATGGCCATTACTCGGGGGTACTTTGTGCTTTTGGAATACTTGTATTTGCATATGCAAATATTCAAAAAAATCCAGAGCACTTTTAGTCCCAAGCATTTTGGATAAGGGAGACTCAACTTGTAATAGCATCCTATTTGGTTTGAAACAGGAAGGATATGGCCCAAAATGACCTGTCACATCTCCTGGAGGCTTGTATCAACCCAGTTATGTATTTTAGGGGCCAAGTGGGGGTGGGGCACAGAAAAAGCTTTGGGGTTACATTCAACCCACTGTCTTCACTTTTCCCACCTCTTGCTTCAGTGATTTTTTTTCCATTTTCTGTAGGTTCTCGATTAAAGAAAATTGCTTATCCTGCAGGACTTTGCGCATTGGGGATATCGCTCTGCTATCCAGGCCAGTCAGTAATTTTTGCAAAGGTACGCTCGCTAGGAGTAGTGAATTTTTGTCATGTTTTTCAGGGTTTTGTTGTTGTTGTTGTTGTTGTTGTTGTTGTTGTCAGGCCCGGATTAACCCCTTTTGGTGCCGTAGGCTACACTTTGGAATTACGCCCCCAAACCAACCTCTACCGCACACACACACACACACACACACACATTCCTTCTTTCCGCCTGCCTCTCCCACCGAGGGGCGGGATGCCTCCCAGCTGGCACACACAGGCCCGGCTCCCGCCTTCGGTGCAGCAGTTGCCCAGGATGCTGAGGGCAAGGGCGCGGCGGGGCCTGGGGGCGCCGGCCAGGACCCTCAGCAGCAGCACCAGCCCCCCGCGCTCCCGGAAGCGGGCGATATCGCCAGCCTCCTTGATGTGCTGCATGCGGAGGGTCAGCAAGGCCTCGCCCAGGCCCGGCTCGGCGCCCTTGAACATTGGCGAAGGAGGCAAAGGCGCTCGTGCCCTCCTGCCGTGTGCGCATGCCCGGCAGCGGCCCCGGGGGCGGGGCTTCCCTCTGCCTCCTCCTCGCCATACCCTCCTTGAGTCAAGGAAGGAGGGCACGAGGAGGATGAGGCGCCATTCCCTCCTCCCCCACCCCCTCGCAGCGTTCTCCCCCCGCCCTCCCGAGAGACTGAGAGAGAGAGAGAGAGAGAGAGAGAGAGAGAGAGAGTCATCATGCCGCGCGTTGCGGTTTTGTTTCAACATTTTTTCTTGGTCTGTGAATTGCGCCCCCCTCAGCTTGCGCCCCTAGGCCATGGCCTAGGGTGGCCTTATGGGTAATCCGGGCCTGGTTTTTGTTTTAGAAACTTGCTCTTAATTAAATGTTAACATTTTAGTTGAAAACCTGTAATAGGTTGCCATCTGTAATTGCAATTTTTTCCTTCCATCGTTGGCTGAATGAGGCAATTGCCTATGAGTGTTGCCTATGTTTAAATTTTTTTTAAACTTATACAATAACGTTTCTAAAATTAAACTAGGTAACAGGCGGGAAGGTTTACGCTGCAAGCCATAAAACGTATGAAGCAATAGGATCCCTATGGATGAAAAAATCTCCTGCCGAAGTAGGACTTGCCCAGGAAAAAGATACTCAGGTAGGTTCTCTTATAGAAAGTTTGTTTTAGTAACACAGAGATGCACGTTCTCTCATTCGAATTGTATTTAAAGCACTCAGTAGAAAGGATTACAGAAGTAATGACACCTCAATTCAAGAATTTTTTTAAACCCAGGGGGTTTTATTGTTAGTAATAAACCTTATAGCAGTGCTTCTCAACCTGTGGGTCCCCAGATGTTTTGGCCTTCAACTCCCAGAACCACTGGCTTATGGGCTATATAATCTTAATATCTCTCTCGGCATTACTTTGCGAACGAAGATTCTTATGGAGGACTCATCCCACGCTTTTTACAAGCATGTTGATGACTAAAAAGGCCAATCTGAGATAGGCAAGTCCGGTTGCAGAAAGCACAGCAGAAAGTCTCCTTGAGTGATGTTGTTTCCAAGTTGCGGTTCTTTCTGCTTTGTCGTTTCTCATTCCCCCCCCCCATGTTTACATGTTTACACGTGCTCTCCTTTGCAAAGAAGCTACTCCGCTTATCTCACCCTGAGTTTTTAACATTTTATATTTACTGTGGACATGCCACCCTGCCCTGTCATTTGTGATTTTAGATTACAATTTGTATGTTGTTCTTTTGTTTATATGTATGTATTTTTATTGTGTTTATTGTTGATGTTTTGATTTTATTGTAATTGCTGTTCGGGCTTGGCCTCATGTGAGCCGCCCTGAGTCCCCATCGGGGAGATGGTGGCGGGGTATAAATAAAGATTATTATTATATTATTATTACAATGGTGTTATATTGTTAATTATAGGAAGTTGCAAGGCTGCTTTCAGAGACACAGCCAAGCGTCGCAAGTGCTCCCAAGATCATCCGGGAGTCGGAGGAAAAAGCATTGGCAATGAAGTCTGATGCAGAGAGGTCGCTTCGCCGGGAAGAAGCCGTGTCTTTGGCAGAAGGGAAGGGGTCCGCCGTCACATCAGGTATTGTTGGGGAATCTGAGCTTTTAAACAACCCTCAGCTGGGGTGATTTTGCCATAAATATAGCAGAGGGCCAGAAGTAAACTTCATAACCAGTAGAAACTTACATATGGTGAGCTAGGATAGCCTTCTATATCTTAGGATGGATCAGGATTGCAGAGTCAGAACTTTAGGTTCACAATTATTATTATTATTATTATTATTTCGATTTATATACCACCCTTCCCGAAAGGCTCAGGGTGGTTCACACAAGCAAAACAGCATAATCACAACAACAATTTAAAATATGATAAAAACAATTAGGACAGATAAGGAATTAACAGCCTCTAGAGGTTGGAAGAGGTTGGTCTTGCAGGCCCTCCGAAAGGCCTGCAGATCGGTTATTGCTTGGACCTCCTGTGGCAGAGCGTTCCAAAGGTTAGGCGCTACTACGGAAAAAGTACACTGTCGCATAGATGTTAAGTGGCAAGTCCTAATTGACAGTACATCCAACAGATTTTGGTCCATGGACCGTAGTGGTCTCCGGGGAATGTGCAGGGAAAGGCGGTCCTTTAGATACACTGGCCCCAGACCATGTAAGGCCTTAAAGGTTAACACCAACACTTTGGAGGCAATCCAGTACTCGATGGGAAGCCAGTGCAATCGCTGTAAGACTGGTGTGAGTGTCACACGTCAGTGTCACTCCAGCCAGCAGTCGAGCCACAGCGTTTTGCACCAGCTTAAGTTTCCGGATCACTGACAAAGGAAGGCCAATGTAAAGGGCGTTACAGTAGTCTATTCTTGAGATGACTGTGGCCTGGATTACTGTAGCTAGGTCGCCGTCGGAGAGGTAGGGCGCCAGCCGCCTTGCCTGGCGCAGATGGAAGAACGCTGCTCTGCTCACAGTGGTGACCTGAGCCTCCATCGTCAGCAGCGGGTTCAATTATAGGTGAAGCAAAAGAAATTCATTCTTGATAGAAAAGGTCTTGGAGCTAAATAGCTCACTAAATCTTCCAAATGAGGTCAAAAGTAAAATAAAAAAAAAAGACCCATGCAGCTACATTTTGCCTAGAGAGAGGCAAAATGCGTCCTTACTGGAAGGAAGAAAAGGCAGAAGAGACTGGAAAATAGCAGAGAGACCGCATAGTCAACCCAAGGAAAATAAAACTTAAAGAGGAAGTTCCCTCTCAGAATTTCATTGCTACATCATCAAAGACGGAGGAGACCGTGGGAGAATAAGCACAAAGCCCTTTCTGGGAAAACATGCATAGGAATGTGGGGGAAGGAATCCCTCGGCCTAATCCTATCTCTAGTCTAGCTACTCACCGAGGTCTGGAAACTTGATGACACAAGAGACTTGTGCAGTCCAGGGATGAAATCCAACAGGTGTCACAGACAGATTAGCACCAATGCTCAGGTTTTCTTTTATTAAGAACTAGCTGTACCTGGCCACACTTTGCTGTGGCGTAGTCTGGTGGTATGGAAAATTAAGTAATGAGAAGGTCTGCTTATTTGCAACAGCAACAATAACAGTAATAGTAATAGGAAGGAAAGAAAGAGGTACGGAAGGAAGGGGAGAAAGTAGAAAGGAATGAAAAAGGGGAGGAAAGGCAGGAAAGAGGCAAAGAAGGAAGGAGAAAATGAAATAGTATTCCTTTCCATCCATCCAACCTACCTTCCCTCCTTGTATCCTCCCCTCCCTCCCTCCCTGTTATCCTTCCTTTCTCCTTCCTACCTCCCCTCCTTCCTTCCTTCCTTCCTTCCTTCCTTCCTTCCTTCCTTCCTTCCTTCCATCCACCCATCCATCCATCCATCCTACCTTCCTTCCTTCCCGCCTTCTATCCTTCCCTTCCTGTCTCCTCCCCTCCCTTTCTTACTGTTTTCCTTCCCTTTTCCTTCCTTTCTTCTCCCTTCCTTCCTTACGTCCACCCTATCTTCCTTCTTCCCTTATTCCATCCTTCCCTTCCTTTCTCCTCCCCTCCCTTCCTGCTATCCTTCCTTTTTCCTGCCTTTCTCCTCCCCTTCCTCCCTCTTTCCATCCAACCTTCCTTCTTCCCTCCTTCTATCCTTCCTTTCCTTTCTCCCTCCCTCCCTCCCTTCTATCCTTCCTTTCTCCTCCCCTCCATCCATCCATTCTACCTTCATTCTTTCTATTCTTCCTTTCTCCTCCCCTCCCTCCCTCCCTTACTGCTATCCTTCCTTTTTCCTTCCTTTCTCCTCCCCTCCTTCCTTCCATCCATCCTACCTTCCCTCCTTCTATTCTTCCCTTCCTTTCTCCTCCCCTCCCTTACTGCTATCCTTCCTTTTTCCTTCCTTTCTCCTCCCCTCCATCCATCCATCCATTCTACCTTCATTCTTTCTATTCTTCCCTTCCTTTCTCCTCCCCTCCATCCCTCCCTTACTGCTATCCTTCCTTTTTCCTTCCTTTCTCCTCCCCTCCATCCATCCATTATACCTTCATTCTTTCTATTCTTCCCTTCCTTTCTCCTCCCCTCCCTCCCTCCCTTACTGCTATCCTTCCTTTTTCCTTCCTTTCTCCTCCCCTCCTTCCTTCCATCCATCCTACCTTCCCTCCTTCTATCCTTCCCTTCCTTTCTCCTCCCCTCCCTCCCTCCCTTCCTGCTATCCTTCCTTTTTCCTTCCTTTCTCCTCCCCTCCTTCCTTCCATCCATCCTACCTTCCCTCCTTCTATCCTTCCCTTCCTTTCTCCTCCCCTCCCCTCCCTTCCTGCTATCCTTCCTTTTTCCTTCCTTTCTCCTCCCCTCCTTCCTTCCATCCATCCTACCTTCCCTCCTTCTATCCTTCCCTTCCTTTCTCCTCCCCTCCCCTCCCTTACTGCTATCCTTCCTTTTTCCTTCCTTTCTCCTCCCCTCCCTTTCTTACTGTTTTCCTTCCCTTTTCCTTCCTTTCTTCTCCCCTCCTTCCTTACGTCCACCCTATCTTCCTTCTTCCCTTATTCCATCCTTCCCTTCCTTTCTCCTCCCCTCCCCTCCCTTCCTGCTATCCTTCCTTTTTCCTTCCTTTCTCCTCCCCTCCTTCCTTCCATCCATCCTACCTTCCCTCCTTCTATTCTTCCCTTCCTTTCTCCTCCCTCCCTCCCTCCCTTACTGCTATCCTTCCTTTTTCCTTCCTTTCTCCTCCCCTCCTTCCTTCCATCCATCCTACCTTCCCTCCTTCTATTCTTCCCTTCCTTTCTCCTCCCCTCCCTCCCTCCCTTACTGCTATCCTTCCTTTTTCCTTCCTTTCTCCTCCCCTCCTGTCACAATGCAGGGTCTCGGCCCAGCCCCTTAATCACACACACAGAGACGTTAATCAGCTAACTATTTATTGAATAATAAAAAACAAGTGGAAAGGTAAATTGTCCATAAAAGTATCAAAAAGATCAATCAATTGGTTAAGAGTTCTGAAGTCAATCTAAAGGCAAAAGCTTGGCAAAAGTTCCGCAAGAGCAATGCGGATCAAACAGACTTGGTCCGTGGCAATTCAACAAGGCAAAGTTCAAGGAATCAAGGCCCAAGAAACTTATTGGCAAACACGAGCCCCAGTCCTGGCTCCGTGGATCTTCACTCGCTTCACTCCCTTCAGATCAGAAGTGGCCGAGCAACTGAGGATCCGTTCCCACGGATCCTATACTTAATCCCCTTGGTGAGATCTACGGCGCTCTAGGCTTCTGCGCCAATCTGTGCTACGAGACCCAACGCTCCTTTGGCATTCTAGGCTTCGGTGCCATTCCCTCCTACTGGACTCGATGCTCCGTCTCCTATCAAAGCTCCGTCCTTGCCTCCCAGCACCTGGGTCGCCTTTCAGCTTCCATGGGCTCATCCCCTGCTATCTCCCTGACCCTTTCTTGCGAACCGAAACCACCTGGTTTCTCATACTGATTATCTGAATCAGGAGAATCAGTGTCGCCCTGACCTTCCCAGCCCTCATATCCATCCGGCCAGCCATCATCCCATTCCAAACTGTCTGTAGGAGATGAAGGCCCAGCTGCCTCATAGGCCCCATCATCAGAATCTATCTCCATTGATTCTAATGCAAGTGGGACCCCCGGGGCAGCCCCCTGCCCCCCCCCCCCCCGGCATGAATGAGAACGGAGTTGCTACACCTCCCTCCTTCCCTCTATCCTTTCTTTTTCCTTCCTTTCTCCTCCCCTCCTTCCTTCTTTCCATCCATCCATCCTACCTTCCTTTCCTTCCTTCCTGCTATCCTTCCTTTTTCCTTCCTTTCTCCTCCATCCCTTCCTTCCTTTGGAGGAGGAGGGCCCAAGGAGGCCCCGCCCGGCCCATGGGGCTTGGCAATGGTAGAGGGAGGGAGGAGGGGACTGAACGGCCTGCTTGGGAAGGAAGGAAGCTCACTTTCGGCTCCGAGGAGAGAGAGAGAGAGAGAGAGAGTAAGGGAGGGAGGGAGGACGCGCAGAAAGGGGAAAGTAAGGTAAGGTGTGCTCCGAGTTGCTCCTAGCCTCCCTTTGTCAACAACCAACTGCCGGTTTGAAGGTTGTTGTTTTTTTCTCTGTGCAGGTGTGAGGGGGGGGAGGAAGGGTGAGAAGGGTGGAGAGCGTGTGGGCAGTATGTTCGCGCATGCACAGTGCTGCTCTGGCGCGGGGGATGCTGGGAAGTGTAGTTCCCCATGTTTTTAGCCGTTTTAGAGTGTTCTGTTTGAATTTTTTGGGACTTTTCCGGGTGCTAAACATACCTTGTTCAGTTGTGGGTTTTGTGGCCTGATTTGGTGTTTGTGGGTTCAGCGGTTTTGCTGTCTATAAGCCCCTAAACACGCCACTTCTCTTTATATATATATATAGATTACTGCTATTAATATGGGAAATGGGACCAGAGGTGGATCAGTGGTGGAACTATGGCGAACGCTTGGGATTCTGAGACCCATTTGAGAATGCTAATTGCTATTTCGAGCACTGGATTTATTACCATCAACCGTGTGTTTTACAGATGTGCTGAAAGCCTCAAAGTTTAAACCAGATCCCAGGCTCATGGACCACGGCCAGTCCAGCCCAGAAGATGCAGATTTGTACAGCACCAGAAGCTAACGTATCAGATTTCAGTCTTTGGGCAATACTTAATGGTGGACATTAAAATGGGAGTGTTACAGGATTAGTTATTTGTTGTTTGATCAAGTATTTCCTTAACTCCACTCTTTAGAACCAATTTATTATCTTTGTTTTGACAAACATCTTTTTTTTTTATCATTTCCTACTGTCAAAATTGTTTACCGGTTTGGGGAAGGTGGTTCTTTCAGCTTAACTGGCCTCCGTAGTCAGGTTTCAGGTGATACTGTCATGTCTGCTTAGGAATTAATGCAAATTAAATGTAAAATAAGCTTTGGATTGGTAGGCCCAGCTAGAGTAGGCACGGCCTGTTTGTTGAATGTTGGGTACATCTCATTGATTCAATGGGTCTACTTCATTCTGATGAACAACAGGATTAAGGTCCAGATTTTTACTTTTCTTTTGCATAATAGTAAATAAACGATATTAAAACATTCTTTATCTTTGTACTAAACCAGTGTTTCCCAACCTTTTCCCACTTTTAACATTAAAAAAATCCGGGGGTGCACCACCAACCAAAATGACACAAAATGACGCTCTAACACAGTAAAGAACGACTGGGGGATGGTGGGCTGCTGGGAGCAGATGCTGGGAGTGCCGAAGCCGGGGGAGGGGGAGGAGCCAGGCCACACCATGCCCTGCCCCCTCCCCCCGCCTTCAGCTCTCCCACAGCTTCTCCAACCTTGAGGAGGCAGTGCCAGCACAATGCTGGCTTGGCACTGTCCCCTCAAGGCTGGAGAAGCTGTGGGAGAGCGGAAGCCGGGGAGGGGGCGGAGCTAGGCCGCGCCATGCCCCGCCCCCTCCTCGCGGCTTCAGCGAGCAAGGGGCGAGAGTCATGGCGGGAGTCATGGCGGATTCGAGGCTGGCTGGGGAAACGGCCAAAGGAGGCGGCGCCCCAGCACCTTCTTCTTTGCCGCCGCCCGGCCCTTCCTCCCCCCCAAGCAGCAGGAGTTCGGCAGGAGGAGGGAGAAAGGAAGGGGGCAGAGAGCTTTTCTCGTGGCACAGCAGGAGGTCCGTCACGGCACACTACTGTGCCGCATCACAGCGGTTGGGAAACACTGTACTAAACCACTGATTCTCAAAGTGGGCGGTACCCCCCCCTGGTGGGCGGTGAGGCGATCCAAGGGGGCGGTGGGAGGCTCAGGGGAATTTGGGGGGTGGTGAATCCCTTTAAGGGGGCGGTGAACGATTGACTATTTAGGAGGGGTCGCACAACCCTCTTCTTTGGCCCCGCCCTTTTCGCTTTGACCTGCATATTAGATATTTGGATTAAAATTCGTAAAAGTAGCAAAATTATTTATGAAGTAGCAACGAAAATATGGTTGGGGGTCACCAAAACATGAGGAACCTTATTTAGGGGTCATGGCATTAGAAAGGTTGAGAACCACTGCATTAATACATATATCTTTCTGTTTAATTGCTATTAAATTAAAAAATAATAATTTCTAGGGGGGCGGTGAGTAAAAAAAATTCTGGAAATGGGGCAGTAGGCCAAAAAAGGTTGGGAACCACTGTACTAAACTATAATCTTAAGTTACATTCCCCAACATTTTGCTAATAAAGAAAAAGAGAGTGGGGGAATAGTCATAATGCAGGTTGAGTATTTCTTATGTTTGGGATCAAAGGTGTTTCAGATCTCAGAATTTGGAATATTTTCATGTTCGTGGTCTGTCCCCAAAGTAATTACAGCAATTACAGTTTATTGCAGGTGTTTAGGCCTCAAACTCCCAGAAGCCCTTCTTCAGTGGTCGGGAATTCTGAGAGCTTGAAGTCCCAAAAGGTTGAAGAGGTTCATCCTTTTGAAAATAGGCTCCTTGTGCTTGAATGCAGCGATCCCAGCGTTTCTTCCCTTCTTCATAGCAGCGGAGGAAGCCTTCAACTGAGATTGTGTTCAAAGGCTTTGTTACAGCTGGCTGGACGTTTCCACCTGTTCCAAAATGAGATCCTTTGAGGTGGGTTTTGAGTTTGGGGAATAATAAAATCACATGGAGCCAAGTCAAGGCTGTATGGCAGGTGGGGAAGCCTTTGGGACAGCCTTCACACAAACAACCACATAGTTCTCAGCTCTTGAAATGGAGCCACTTTGGAGCCACTTCCCCCGTGCTATTTAACATCTATATAAAACCGCTGGGAGAGGTCATCCAGAGTTTTGGAGTACAGTGCCATCTCTATGCAGATGACACCCAACTCCACTACTAATTTCCACCAGATTCCAAGGAAGCCCCTCGGATACTGGACCAGTGCCTGGCCGCTGTGATGGTCTGGATGAGGAGGAACAGGCTGAGGATCAATCCTGACAAGACAGAGGTCCTCCAGGTCAGTCGTTCGTCTGACCGGGGTATTGGGTGGCAACCTGTGCTGGACGGGGTTACACCCCCCCTGAAGTCACAGATCCGCAGTTTGGGGGTCCTCCTGGATTCAGCGCTGACACTTGATGCTCAGGTGTCGGTGGTGGCCGGGAGGGCCTTCACACAGTTAAAACTCGTGCGCCAACTGCGACCATACCTCGTGAAGTCTGACTTGACCATGGTGGTTACCTCTAGACTGGATTACTGCAATGCACTCTACGTGGGGCTACCCTTGAAGACGGCCCGGAAACTTCAACTTGTCCAACGATCAGCAGCCAGATTAATAACTGGGGCAAGTTACAAGAAGTGGTCAACCCCCCTGTTTAAAGAGCTTCACTGGCTGCCGTTTATTTTCTGGTCCCAATTCAAGGTACAGGTGATCACCTATAAAGCCCTAAATGGTTCGGGACCCGCCTACCTTCGTGACTGGATCTCTCCATGAACCAGCTCGAACCCTCCGTTCCTCGGGGGAGACCCTGCTGTCACCCCTGCCAATCTCACAGACTCGTCTGGTGGGCACAAAGGAGAGGACCTTCTCTGTGGCCCCCCAACTCTGGAATTCCTTGCCCGGAGAGATTAGGAAAGCTCCCATTCTGGAGACCTTCAGAAAACACCTGAAAACCTGGCATTTCCACTGTGCCTTTAGAGAGTAGTTACTTAATTTCTACCATTGCTCTCCTCAATGCCCCCGTTCTTGGAGACTATCCCCCCTCCCCCCATAAAGGATGTTTTTTCCCGCAAAGGATGCTATTCTGCTTATCTCACCCCGAGTTTTTAACACTTTATATGTGTGCCTGCGGTCCGCCCTGACTTTGTGATTTTAGATATCTAGTTATATATTGGGTTTTTTAATTTATATGTATGTATTTTTATTGTGTTTATTGCTGGTGTTATGATTTGATTTTATTATAATTTGTTGTTTGGGCTTGGCCTCATTTGAGCCGCCCCGAGTCCCCTTTGGGGAGATGGGGGCGGGGCATAAATAAAGATTATTATTATTATTGCCACTGAAAAGACACAAAAACGACTATGCCAGTTTGCTGACATACCAAAGAAGGCCCACCTTTCTTCCTGGGTTCCTCATAATAATAATAATTCTTTATTTATTCCCCGCCGCCATCTCCCCAAGGGGACTCAGGGCGGCTTCCATAAGGCCAAGCCCAATAACACATAATAACAACATAATTCTTCCACCTGAGACAACCCCCACTTCCCTTTCTTGGCCCTTCTGCGCTGCACCCTATTAGCAACTGGGAAGATGGAAATTGGAAGAATTAGCTGCCTTTGCATGTTAAATGAATGTGAAAACCGGCCATATTGCTCAGATCAGTGGGCGTGATTTTCTTGCCCTGACATCACTTGCCCTGATATCACAGATACACGGCCTGGGGCCAGCGTATCTGAGGGACCCCCTCTCCCCATACTGCCCTATGAGATCACTCCGGTTGGAAGGTCCTAACCTTTTGGATGTCCCCTCTGCGAAGTCCGCCAAATTAACAGCAACCCGTAGGAGGGCATTTTCCGTGATTGCGCCCACACTATGGAATGCCCTCCCCGCTGAAATGCGTGCCATCCAGGATATGTTGCCTTTTAGGTGGGCTTGCAAGACCTACTTATTCCAGCAGGCCTTTGGCCTATAGGTTTCGCTCAGGCACGCCCGTCGTATCTGAATAAAATTTATTGCTTTTGGCCAAAGGCCGTTGCAAGTCCAAAATAAAGTCCAAAATAAAAAAGAGCGCACACACAAAACAATACATATGAAATTTGCATAGTAGACAATAAAAGGTTACCAGTTACTTATACACCATGAGTCGCATTTAAACCTTCTTAAACCAGATTATCTCCTTTACATAGGACAGCCATCTCCGCTGCATCCTAGCACCTTTTTTATTCAACTTCTATATCAGGGCTGTCCAACTTCTACCGGACCTGTGGCCGGAATTCCAGTTACTGATGACCTGGGGGGCCGAAGGGTCTGCATCCGCCCCCGGCTCCGCCCCCTCCCCAGCTCCACCCCAGCTCCGCCCTCTCCCCGCCTTGGAGGTGTCTGTGGAGGACACCGGGGCTTTGACTTGGAGATAGAGATGAACACCAAAATCCCAGTCTCAAGTCCCAGTCCCTGCTTTGAACTGGATTATATTGCAGTGTGGACTCAGGGCCCTTCCACACAGCCATATAACCCAGAATACCTGCTTTGAACTGGATTATCGGAGTCCACACTCATATAATTTGGTTTAAAGCAAATAACATGGGATTTTATTCAGATGTGTGGAAAGGAAGTCAAATAAGAAGCCAGGGCCCTTCCACACAGGCCTATAACCCTGAATGATAAGGCATAATATTCATTCTGCCTCTGCTAATAATAATAATAACAACAACAGGTTCCTGGAGTTGGAGACCTCCAAGGGCCATCCAGGGCCATCCAGTCCAATCTCCTTCTGCCATAAGGGGAAAATACAATCAAAGCATTCCTCACAGATGACCATTCAGCCTCTGATGATGATAATAATAATATTAATTACAATGGGTTCCTAGAATAGGAGACCTCCAAGGGCCATCCAGTCCAATCTCCTTCTGCCATAAAGGGAAAACACAATCAAAGCATTCCTCAGCCATGTTGAATCAAACCTAAACTCTCATGAGAGCAACAGAAAGTACTGAACCTTGAGTTTGGGAGTTGTAGTTCTCCTCCATCCAGAGACCACTGTGGACTCAAATAATGATGGATCAGGACCAAACTTGGCACGAAGCCTCAGAAGAGGAGGAAGCCGGAAAGGGAATGGATGAGCACCCCCCCCCGTGCTCCGAAATCGGCCCCGCCCCTATTTGCTCTGGCCACGCCCCCCTCTCACTCGTGCACTCTCTCTCCTTCCCTCTTTGTTCAGGTGGTGGAAGGGGGAAGGAATGAAAGGGGGAAAGAGAGAAGGGAGGGAGGGAGAGAGAGGGGGGAGGGAGGGAAGTAGGAGGAGGAGGAAGAGAGCCTGCTCCTCCTCCCTGCCCCGCCCCCCCCCCCGCCCCCCCCGAAAAAAAAATTCCAAAAAATATTTTTTAAACATTTTAAAATCTTAAAAAGCAGATATCTTGCAGGAGGGTAGGGGGCTGTGGGGAAGGGGCGGGGGGCCGTATACGGCCCGGGGACCGCCAGTTGGACAGCCCTGTTCTATATCAATGATATTGTCAAGGAGTTAGAGGGCCTACAATACGCCCCGTTCACTATTCTGGACCAGAAGCTTTCCCTGCTAAGAGAACTGGAACATTTTTGGAACTGGGACACATCTATTCTCCCTGAAATAAGCACTGTCCTACATATGTCAGAAAGGACCTAAATACCCTAAAGACACCAGATTCTGTCTGATCTTAGAAGCTAATCAGGGTCAGTACTTGGATGGGAAACTACTAGTGAATGCTGGGTGCTGTATGCTATATTTCAGACGAAGGAACTATCAAACAACCTCTGAGTATTCCTTGCCAAAGAAAACCCTATGAAATTCATGGAGACATCCCAGGTTGACAGGTGACTTGAAGGCATAGACACACATGACAAGTCCCCGACCTCTCAAGTTTTACTGCATACCAGGGGGTTGGACTAGATGGCCTATGCGGTCTCTTCCAACTCTGTGATTCTAAGTAAGTCCCATTGAGACCAGTGATTCTTACAGTGAGATAAGTATGTATAGCAGTGGTTCTCAGCCTTCCTAATGCTGTGACCCCTTAATACAGTTCCTCATATTGTGGTGAATGATCCCCAACCATAAAATTATTTTGGATTCTCAACATTGTAAACAAAACGCTCTTACGATAAATTACAGCAAAACCCAGGTTATGGTCTTTGGTAGGCGCCCCAAAACACACTCTTGGTGCCTAGATGAACATGTAATAAAACAAGTCAAATCCTTTAAATACCTAGGAATTTTTTTTTCTGAATCAGCCACCTGGAAACAACAGATGAGTAACTCAAGCTTACAGATCAGCCAAAGCAACACTGAGCTTTGCTGCCAAACAAGGTGGTAATCTGGTTAACCCCGCCCTAACTGTTTTCAAAGCCAAAACCCTGGCGCAATTCCTCTACGGGGCAGAAATCTGGGGCATACCTAGTGCCCTAGGTCTAGAAGCGCCCGTCGTATCTGTACTTTTTGGTACCTGCTGTGTTGTGCTCTTCACATCAGGCTTTTAACTTTGTTGGTTTTATATTGTGTTTTTTTCTGCCGTGTTTTAATTTGTTTCACTCTGCTGTTTTATTCCGGGCCTGTGAGCCGCCCCAAGCCTCCCGGGAGTGGCGGCATAGAAGCCCAACAATAAATAAATAAAAATAAATAAATAAAATAAATGAAAGCTATGTGATGCAAAAGGAGTCAAAGTCTGTTTTCCCTCCTGGCTTAACATCATTAGCATAGGCAAGCTGGGGCTGGTCCCAGGGCACAGGTCCATTGGCTATTCCTGATAATAATAATAATAATAATATACTTTATTTATATTCCGCTCTTCTCACCCCAAAGGGGACTCAGAGTGGATTACAGGTACACATACTTAGCAGTATGCCGTTTCCACATACACACATATAGACGAACAGAGGCAAACTCTGGCCACCAGAGGATGCTGATGCACTCCTAATCTCTCAGCGTTCCCAGCATCCCTTGTTGTTACTTCCGCATTCTTCAGCGTTCCTGGAGTTCTTTAATGGCCTCGTAATTCACTCAAAATTTGCCTCTCCACTTAATGTGGTACCTTTATAATAATAATAATAATAATAATTTATTTCTAACCCACATCCATCTCCCCAAAGGGGACTCGGAGCTTCTTCCATGGGGCCGTGCCCTAACAACAAATCACAAAAAAAATCCTTTATCTCCTACTTGACAGATGCAACTGAAAATGAAGCATAGACTTCCCTGGCCAGTGTATTCTGCCACTACTTAATACCACCACCTCTTAACAGGTCTTCTACCTGATCGTTGTGAATGAAAAGCAAAAGTCCAGCAAGGACAAATAATCACAGCAATATATCAAAAAGTTAGTCAAAGCGCTTTTAATTTCTGTTGTTGTTCATGCTAATCCTGCTTCACAGACATGGTGTAGCAGAAAGCTTTATTGTGAGGCAGGTTTTGCAAACTGGATGGTCTTTGCAACTCTCCGCAATTGGGAGGAGTAAAACGGCAGCCGCCCTCCTTAATCTCCGGAAGCCATTTGGATGAGGTTTTCTTTGTCAAACCGGAAAAGATGCCAGCCTTCTTCAGTGGAAAGGTCAGAAGCCCCACGCCTCATATAATACTCTATGGATGGTTTGTTCCAAACGACAACAAGGAAATGCATGCAACTACAGTGGGTTTCGATGGCAATCTGTTGAAATATAAAGATACGTGATTTTGTTTGTGAAGGGATGCATCATTCACTATCTAAAGCATGGATTATCACTATTGTACAAGAGATGGGAGTCACTCAGGGAGCCCTTTAAGGTAGGCCCACATGTACCTGGGACTTGTGCTAAAGTAGCACTCTCTCATATATATATATATTAGCTGAGGACCCGGCGGTGCCCGGGTTATTTGAGGAAGGCATTGTGTGCCAAGGTTGGTTCCTATTAGATGTGTATGTGGCTTGCAGTGGTCTCAGGAAGTTAGTAAAGGTACTGCAAGTCCCATTGGCCATGGTCCATCCCCCTCCCAACAGCACCAGGATGTAGAGTGGGTCATGGGGGCTCTTAGTGCCACGTTTGGTGTTGATCATTGGATGAGGGTCGCAGTAGTCTCAGAATGTGAGTCAAGGTACTTCAAGTCCCGTCATCCATGGTCCATCCCCCTCCAAACAGCACCAGGATGTAGAGTGGGTCATGAGGGCTTTGTGTGCCAAGTTGGTCTTGATTAGTCATTGAATGAGGGTCGCAGCAGTCTTGGGAAGTGAGTGGAGGTACTTCAAGTCCCATCATTCGTGGTCCATCCTCCTCAATACTGCACCAGAATGTAGAATGAGTCATGGGGGCTCTGTGTGCCAAGTTTGGTCTTGATCAGTGTTTGGATGAGTTGGCAATGGTTTGGTGAAATGAGTGGAGGTACTTCAAGTCCCATCATCCGTGGTCCGCCCTCCGAACTGCATCAGGACGTCCATTGGGTCATGGGGGCTTTTTGTGCCAGGTGTGGTCATGATTATGCACTGGATGAGGGTCGCAGCGGGCTTGGGAAGTGAATGGAGGTACTTGAAATCCCATCCTTCATGGTCCATCCTCCTCTAAACAGCAGTAGGATGGAGTGTGGGTCATGGGGGTACTGTGTGCCAAGTTTGGTCTTGTGGTTCAGGGCCGCCTTGGTCTGGGGAATGAAGAGTTTGAAAGTACTACAAATCTCATAACCTGTGATGGTACTTCAAGTCCCATCATCCATGGTCCTCCCTACTCCAAACTGCAGTAGAATGAATCATGGGTCATGGGGGCTCAGTGTGCCAAGGTTGGTTACTGTTAATTCAGGCCATACACAATGTCCCATTAACTGAGGCCTAGTCAGGGAAATCAAGTTAATGAAGCCGTGCTGTAAATTTTGGGCCTGGTTTGTGATTTGTAGGGGCTACAGTGTTTTCTGGGAAGGGAATTGGGATGCAAATCCCATCATTCGTGGCCCATCCTGCCCTAAACTCTCTTTTGGGGCCTGGCTATACACAATGTCCTATTAACTGAGGCCTAGTCAGGAAAATCAAGTTAATGAAGCCTTACTGTAAATTTTGGGCCTGGTCTGTGATTTGTAGGGGCTACAGTGTTTTCTGGGAAGTGAATTGGGATGCAAATCCCATCATTCGTGGGCCATCCTGCCCTAAACTCTCTTTTGGGGCCTGTAATGTTCTGGCCTGCTCTGCTGGTAATTGGTAACTTTAAAAGGCGGAATGGCAGGCAGCCGTTTTCTAAAAGCTGAGGGGGAGGAGAAAGCAGGATTCCATTTTGTTTTCACAGAGCCAAGTGGGGAGAGAATGTTGATGGTGCCTTTTTTCCCCTCAGTGGGAAGAAATCCTGTTGTTTGGATGTAGAGGCCTGGATTCTGGGATGCTGGCTAATCAGTGGCTATCAATGCCCTCTGTCTGGTGCCTTAGAATTTTGGAGTGCCAAGGATGGCCAATCAAAGGACTTTATGCAAATAGCTGGCACTTAGAATTTTGGAGTGCCAAGGCTGGCCAATCAAAGGACTTTATGCAAATAGCTGCCATATATCCGCCCTTCCGCCCTCCGCACACATACATACATACATAAATACTTTATTAAGGTATACAGATATACACATACACACACACGAATGTAGAAATTAATACTACTGTATTTCTTCAATTCTAAAACACAATTTTTCCAATATAATCATCTCTAAAAATGGGGTACGTCTTGAAATCGCAGGTGTATTTCTGTTCATGTTGGTAGTCCTGAAATTGAAGGGTGTCTTACAATGGAAGAAATACAATATATTTCCCTACAGCTTTCTGTCCAAGCAGCCCTAATTAAAACATAATGTATGTATACACACTCAAACGGGTAGAATTAAGCCAAGTTTTTCAGCCCTTATTTTAGGCTGAAAAAGCTCCCCTCGGCTTATACTCGGGTCAAAGTTATTTGTTATTTTACTCTGTTATTATTATTATTAGTATTATTGCATTTATTATTTTACTCTTACTATTATTACATTTACATTATTTTACTCTATTCTTATTTTATTACATTTATTCTTTTACTCTATTATTGTTATTGGCTTCTCTTCGCGAACCAAGATTTAGGAAGGACTCATCCCACGCTTTCTACAAGCGCGTTGATGACTAAGAAGGCCAATCCGAGATAGGCAAGTCCGGTTGCAGAAAGCACAGCAGAAAGTCTCCTTGGTGATGTTGTTCCCAAGTTGCGGTTCTTTCTGCGTTGTCGTTTCTCTTTGAGACACGTTCGGCGTGACTTCTCGAAAGAGGCCTCAGCATTGTGGATAGTGCGTCTCCATGCCTCCCGAAGTGAGGCCAGGGTGGACCATTGTTGATCAATCTGGCCGAGCCTGAGATGTTGTTTCAGGGAGTCCTTATAGCTCTTTTTTGGGGCACCTCTCTTGTGCTGACCCTTGACTAGTTCACCGTAGAGTAGTATCTTCGGGAGGCGGTGGTCCTCCATCCTAGAGACGTGCCCTGCCCAGCACAGCTGTGTTCTCAATAGCATGGCCTCAATGCTGGTGATCCCTGCTTGCTCAAGGACAGCAACATTCATCACATAGTCAGTCCAGTGTAGATTTAGGATTGTGCGAAGACCGCGCTGATGAAAGCATTCGAGGAGTCGTAGGTGTTGGCGATAGGTGGCCCATGTTTCAGACCCATATAGGAGAATAGACAGTACGATAGCTCTGTACACACTGATTTTGGTGCTTTGCCTCAGGTGCTTGTTGCTCCAGACTCTTTTGTGAAGCCTTGCGAATGCGCTACATGCCTTTGCTAATCTGTGATCTAACTCTTTATCAATATTGGCATCTGAAGAGATTATGCTTCCCAGGTAGGTGAACTGCTGAACGGACTTAAGCACAGATGTGCCTATGCTGACGTGGGGATGGTGGTGTTCTTCCTGTGGTGCGGGCTGGTAGAGAACTTCCATTTTCTTCAGGCTGATTTGTTATTACATGTACAATATTTTACTCTATTTTATTCTATTTATTGTTACTGTTATTACATTTATTATTTTACTCTGTTATTACTGTTATTACATTTCCATTATTTTATTCTATTATTTTTATTACATGTATTACTTTGCTGTATTATTTACATTGAAGAAGCGTAGAATAATTGTTTAATCAGAGTTGGACAGTCTTTTCTTAAATGACAGTTTTATGTAAATATTCAAAAACATTTAATCTACTGATGTTGCCTCAATTAGGTAAAATTAGGTGCCTCGACTTATATTCAGGTTGGCTTATACTCGAGTATATATGGTAACTACCCTGCTGTAGCCATGAATTTACAGCCAGCCCTTTGCATTTACGGATTTAATGTCTGCAAATTTGATTATTCACCGATTTAGTCCTTCAGCAGAATTCTATGCTCAACTTTTAGTGAAAGTCAATTTCAATTTTTTTTTCCACTTTCATAATAGATCCTATAGGAAAGTGGAGGGCATGCTATAGTCATAAATATAGGATCGAGACAGAAATATATTATGCATACTTGGAGAGTCCTGATATAAGCTGGCATGACTAAAAGCTCTAGCCTGTTTTGTGACTCCTTTGGGCATTGAAAGTTTCAGACAAATGGCTCAGCAGAACAGGGCTTCCCAATTCCGTAGAGAGCGGAGACTCCCATTCAAGTCATTAGTCATTAAGTTGCTTCATTAATAATTCCTGCAAAGCCATTTAGCCAGTGAAGTGCTCTCCTGGTCCAGAGCCAAGCGAAAAACATCGTAGATGAAGTGGGGCAGTATTTTCCATTTCAGGGGGCGGGATCTTTTGCTTAAGGTCATGCCTCCTATCCCTTCTTAATTGCTGAGAAAACTCTCTGAAACAAGTTTTCTAGGTTTCGATGAGGACATCTTATTTATATTATTACTACCGTGTTTCCCCGATAGTAAGACACCCCCGATTGTAAGACGTATCGGGGGTGTCAGGGGGGTCGGCTAATATAAGCCGTACCCCGAAAGTAAGACGTACCCCGTCCCCACGCCGCCGCCGCCGGCCCCATCGGCCGCGGCACACCTTTCTGCGCGTGCCTTCCTGCGCCGCCGGCCGCGCAAGCGCAGAAACGTCTATAGCGCCTGCAGACGTTTCTGCGCCGGCGGCGTCGGCCACGCCCGCACATTCGCAGTCCCTCCCAAGCGCGCCTGCCGCTTGGGGCGACTGCGCGTCGCGGCGGGGCGGCGCAGGAAGGCATGCGCAGAAAGGTGCGCCAGGAGGTGTGCCGCGGCCGATGGGGCCGATTGCGGCGGCGGCGTGGCGGCGGCGTGGGCGTGGCGGCGGCGGTGTGGGCGTGGCTGTAAGGAACTGGAGTTGTGGCTTTGATCATGCTTTGCTTAGGCCCCATCTCCAGCCCCTCCCATTCTGTAAACAAAAGAGATAAGCAAGCAGCTGTGGCCTGTGGCCTTGCCAGCAACGGCTCGAGCTTTTGGCGCGAATGCCAAGAGCCTCTTCCCGGGCTTTTCCAGCTAAGGGGAGGGACTTAGGTTCAATTGGGAGAATGTCTATATAAGGCTGTGCCTGGGGACCCTTCCCCAGTTCTGTTTTTTTCGACCTGGATTAAGGACTCAATAAACTACCTTTTCCTTCAACACCATTTGGAGTGAGCGTGGTTCGTTGGGCACCCTACCAGAGCTGACAGTGGCGACGGGGTACGTCTTACTTTATATAAGACGTACCCCGAAAGTAAGACGTAGTGGGACTTTTCGGGGGGGAAAGAAAGTAAGACGCTGTCTTACTTTCGGGGAAACACGGTAGCTTTGGGACCCGGCGGTGCCCGGGTTATTTGAAATGGGCTGAGGCATAGGAACCCTTACTGTCCATTCAGGCTGAGGCCTAGGAAGCCTTACTGTCAATTCAGGCTGAGGCTGCTCCCTCAAACTGCACCAGGATGTAGAGTGGGTCTTGAGGGTTCTGTGTGGCAAGTTTGGTCTTGTTCTCTCATTGTTTGGGGTCGCAAAGGGGTCACAAAGTGTTTTGGGCTTAAACTCCCACCATGCCTGACTGCCTCAGGTCTTTTCCTTTCCCCCTTCCACTTTAGAGCGTCGGAATGTTCGTGTTGGCGACTGCCTCAGGCCTTTGCCTTATCCTCCTCTGCCAGTTTAGAGGGTCGGAATGTTCGTGTTGGCTGGCCAATAGAGGCGTTATGCAAATACTCCCTCACTGGCAACCAATCATGTTGTCAGAATGTAGAGGCCGGGAGCCAATCAGAACACTGGCACATATTCCTCTGCAAACACTGACTTTTATATATATAGAAGATTTATTAACTTTATTTATACCCCGCCACCATCTCCCCAAGGGGACTCGGGCGGCTTACATGAGGCCAAGCGCAATAACCCATAATAACAACAACATAACAGCAAATAATAAAATTTTCAAATTGTTAACTCTTTCCCCATATTCCAAAGTAAAGAATTCAAAAGTTAGGTCATTTTTGTAAAAATGGAGGTGATTTCAGTTGGTTTCCCCCCATAAAAAGGACAAATTTGCAGGTAAAGGTTTCCCCCTTGACATTAAGTCCAGTCATGTCCGACTCTGTGGGGTGGTTCTCATCGCCATTTCTAACCTGAAGAGACAGCGTTGCCCGTAGACACCTCAACGGTCATGTGGCCAGCATGACTGCATGGAACGCCGTTACCTTCCCGCAGAAGCGGTACCTATAAACCTACTCATATTTGCATATTTTCAAACTGCTAGGTTGAAACTGGGGCTAACAGCGGGAGCTCACACCACCACCCTGATTCAAACCGCCGACCTTTTGGTCAGCAAGTTCAGCAGCTCAGCGGTTTAACCCACTGCACCACTATGGGCTCCTTTTGCAGATGGAAAACCTATAATATAAAAGCTTTGTAAATTGAGTTCAAAGTCATGCCCATGGAAAGTAGATGCTGGACTGGAACCTAAGCAGAACATTGTCAGAAAATGGCCCTTGTACATAATACTTGATGGCTGGAGAAAACCTATAGTAACAGCATTGCATCAACCCTATGTCTTTTCAAGTAGTGGGTTCCCCAAACGGTGACAACAAATGTTGGAAAAAGGACATTGAGATTGCTCTGTAAGAAACCATTATTGTTTCTTATACAAACAATCTCCTGGAGTGTGCCTGTAATGTGTTGTTGTCGTTGTTGTTGTATTGAATGTAAGAAGGAAAGAACCACTTGCCTGGCTCAGTCGTTTCAAGAGTTCTGTCCCAATGCCCCAACCTGCCAAAACACGAATGGACAAAAGTTCAGTTTTCTGGTCTTACAAATAATTTAGGTGCATAGTTTTTAAACAATCGAGGTATTAATGGCCTTGCAGCTTCAAACCTAAAACGTCCCAACAAAGGATTCCCCCAGGCAGCAACCAGCCAGGCTTTGAAGCTGCAAGGCCATTAAATGCTTCCTTCAGAAGATCAGGACTTGTTGGAAGTTCCCAGTTTTAAGATCTACCGCAGGGGTGCCCACACTTTTTCAGCATGCGAGCTACTTATAATAAAACCAAGTCAGAAATACCTACCTACCTCCTCAAGGCTGGAAGGGGCGGGGCTTGGTGCGGCCTGGCTCCGCCCCCGTCTGGCTTCCACTCTACCAGCAGCTCCTCCAGGCTTGAGGATGGCAGTGCCAAGCCAGCCTTGTGCTTGGCATTGCCATCCTCAAGCCTGGAGAAACTGCTGGTAGAGCAGAAGCCAGAAGGGGGCGGAGCCAAGCCGCGCCCCCTCCCCTCTGGCTTTGGAGCTCCCAGCAGCTTCTCCAGGCTTGAGGATGGCAGTGCCATGCCAGTGGTGGCATAGCTAGCACAAGGCTGACTTGGCCCTGCCATCCTCAAGCCTGGAGAAACTGCTGGTAGAGCGGAAACCAGAAGGGGGCAGAGCCAAGCCGCGCCCCCTCCCCCTCTGGCTTTGGAGCTCCCAGCAGCTTCTCCAGGCGTGAGGATGGCAGTGCCAAGCCAGTGGTGGCATAGCTAGCACAAGTCTGACTTGGCCCTGCCATCCTCAAGACTGGAGAAGCTGCTGGTAGAGCAGAAGCCAGGGGGGGCGGAGCCAGGCCACACCAAGCCCCGCCCCCTCCCCTCTGGCTTTGGAGCTCCCAGCAGCTTCTCCAGGCTTGAGGATGGCAGTGCCATGCCAGTGGTGGCATAGCTAGCACAAGGCTGACTTGGCCCTGCCATCCTCAAGCCTGGAGAAACTGCTGGTAGAGCGGAAACCAGAAGGGGGCGGAGCCAAGCCGCGCCCCCTCCCCTCTGGCTTTGGAGCTCCCAGCAGCTTCTCCCCGGCGTGAGGATGGCAGTGCCAAGCCAGTGGTGGCATAGCTAGCACAAGTCTGACTTGGCCCTGCCATCCTCAAGACTGGAGCAGCTGCTGGTAGAGCAGAAGCCAGAGGGGGGGCGGAGCCAGGCCGCACCAAGCCCCGCCCCCTCCCCTCTGGCTTTGGAGCTCCCAGCAGCTTCTCCAGGCGTGAGGATGGCAGTGCCAAGCCAGTGGTGGCATAGCTAGCACAAGGCTGGCTTGGCACTGCTCTCCTCAAGCCTGGAGCAGCTGCTGGGAGTGCCGAAGCCGGGGAGGGGTGGGGCTTGGCGGGGCCTGGCTCCACCGCCCTCTGAGAAGTGCCCCATCCAGCTGCGATCGACCTCCTTCGGTCCCGCGATCGACTTCCTGAACAGCCCTGACGGCGACTAGGCACAGGCCCTTTACGATCATGGCACCATCTTTGTGGAACAATTTGCCTGCAGAAATTCACGTTCTACGGGATCTACCATCCTTCCCTAGGGCTTGCAAAACATATTTATTTCGGCAGGTATTTGAACTCTGTTAATTGGGATCATATATTTAGTTTGAAATGTTCTTATTGCGAACTGTATTGTTTTGTGTTGTGAACCGCTCCGAGCCTTAGGGGAGTAGCGGTATACAAGCCTGAATAATAATAATAACAATAATAATATAATTATCTGTATACCTTTATAAAGCGGAATGTTTGTATGTATGTGTGTATGCGGAGGGCGGGAGGGCAGAAGGGCGGATATGTGGCAGCCACTTTCACAGGCCACAGCGACCAGCGCGGGTGATGGACCTGCACCAAACTTGGTACACATAACCCCCCTAACCCCCTTTACGTCTTGGTGCGGTTCAGGGGACATGACCCATGGATTATGGGATTTGTAGTACTTTCAAACACTTTGGTTCCCACAGACCACTGAGGCCACCAAAAAGGACCAATACAGACCACACTTAGCACACACAGCCCCCATGACCCACTCTACGTCCTGGTGCAGTTTGGAGGAGGGGGAACCATGGATGATGGGGCTTGAAGTACCTCTTCTCACTTCCCAAGTCCGCTGCAACCCTCATCCAATCACTGATCGAGACCAAACTTGGCATACATAACCCCTATGACTGCCTTCACGTCCAGGTGAGGTTTGGGGGAGGACTGATAATGGATGATGGGATTTGTAGTACTTTCACATCCCTCTGTTCCCACAGACCACTGTGGCCCCCAACAAACACTGATAAAGACCACACTTGGCACACAGAGCCCCTGCGACCCACTCTACATACTACTGAAGTTTGGAGGGGGCCAGAATATGGATTATGGGACTTGCAGTACCTTCCCTCACTTTCCAAGACTGCTACAAACCTAATCCTATAACTGATCAACACGAAACCTGCCACACAGAGCGCTCATGACCCACTCTACATCCTGGTGCAGATCGGAAGAGGATGGACCATGGATAATGGGACTTGAAGTACCTCTACTCACTTCCCAAGTCCGCTGCGACCCTCATCCAATTACTGATCGAGACCACACTTGGCACACATAATGCCCATGACTGCCTTCATGTCCTGGTGAGGTTAGGGGGAGGACTGACAATGGATTATGGGATTTGTAGTACTTTCACACCCCTCTGTTCCCACAGACAACTGCGGCCACCAACAAACACCGAGAAAGACCACACTTGGCACACAGAGCCCCAGTGACCCACTCTACATCCTACTGAACTTTGGAGTGGGCCAGAACATGAATGATGGGACTTGCAGTACCTTCCCTCACTTTCCAAGCCTGCTACAAACCTAATCCAATGACTGATCAACACCAAACCTGGCACACAGAGCCCTCATGACCCACTCTACATCCTGGTGCAGTTTTGTGTGAGACAGACCACGGATGATGGGACTTGAAGTACCTTCACTCACTTCCTAAAAACAATGCAACCCTCATCCATTCACCAATACAGACCAAACTTAGCACACAGAGCCCCCATGACCCCAATCTACATCCTACTACACTTTGGGGGGGACGGGACACACAGAGATGATGGGACTTCCACTACCTCCAGTAATTTCATGATACCACTGCAACTCCCAATAATGATGGATCAAGACCAAACTTGCCACACAGAGCCCCCATGACCCACTCTACATCCTGCTGCACTTCTCAAATGACCCGGGCACCGCCGGGTCCCCAAGCTAGTTATAATAATAAAATCAATATGGCTAGTTGCAACATTTACGCTTGCCTCAACCAGACAAGAGCACCGGGAATGTGGCGCAGCTGGCTAAGTGTCAGCTGCATAAGATCTCTACTGACCAGAAGGTCATGAGTTTGAGGCCTGCCTGGGTCGAGGTGGGTGCTTGACCTTTAAGTGTAGCCTGCTGTCAACCTGTGTAGCCCGAATGACATTTGCATCTGTCAAGTAGGAGATAAAGGTACCACATTAAGTGGGGAGGCAAATTTTGACTGAATTATGAGGCCATTAAAGAACTCCAGGAATGCTGAGGAATGCGGAAGGAACAACAAGGGACGCTGAGAGATTAGGAGTGTGTCAGCTCCCCCTGGTGGCCAGAGTTTGCCTCTGTTCGTCTATATGTGTATAATGTATGTGGAAATGGCAGGGATTGTCTGCTAAGTATGTGTACCTGTAATCCGCTCTGAGTCCCCTTCGGGGTGAGAAGAGCGGAATATAAATAAAATGTATTATTATATTCTTTCTCCCACCCTGGACATTATTCCACTGATATATAAACCTCACTTGCCTAGTTTCCAACAGATCTCACAACCTCTGAGGATGCCTGTCATAGATGTGGGTGCAACGTCAGGAGAGAATGCTTCCTGGAACACGGCCATGCAGCCCAAAAACTCACAGAAACCCAGTGATTCCAGCCATTCGAGGTACTGGTGCGAGTGATATTGATCAACCCCAATTACAGTAAAGCAACAGAAAAAAAATCTTCTATGGTGAGTCAGCACACAGGTAAATCCCGTTGCTGACAGTCTTATCTTATGATCAAAAGGATACAAAATGGACATGGAGATAACTTTAAGGAGTTATACAATATTCATTTTATGATGGCAATCTAAAGCCGATTTATTCAATCGTGCCTTTTTCCCTCTTAAAGAATAGGCTTAATTTAATTTCTAGATACAAGATAAAGATAAAACTGAATTAATGCTATCGAATAGTCAGCAGTAGACAGATATTGTTACGGGGGAAATGTAAAAAAATGTATTTATTAGGGTATACAGTACGTATTATTAGAGATAAATGTCACAAATCCTGGTATCTGATCTCTTCAGAATAAGGCGCACGACATATCTTTAGAATTGGGCAAATAAAAGAGTTAAACAGGTGATAATGTAAGGAGACTAAAGTGGTTGAAAATTCAAAATTATCTTGGCCGGGAAAAAGCTTTTAAGCTGAGAAGTTTTTTATTTCATTCACTGTTTTCGCTTTGTGATGTCGAAGGCTTTCGTGGCCTGAATCTCTAGGTCAGGGGTGCCCACACTTTTTCAGCATGCGAGATACTTATAATAAAACCAAATCAGAAAGATCTACCGAGAGAAGCAGGGCGGAGCAGGGGGAGGGGGTGGGGCTTGGCGCGGCCTGGCTCTGCCCCCTCCCCCTCTGGCTTTAGCGCTACCACAGCTTTTCCAGGCTAGAGGAGGGTAGTGCCAAGCCAGTGGCGGCATAGCTAGCCCAACTGGCTTGGCACCACCCTCCTCAAGGCTGAAGAAGCTGTGATAGTGCTGAAGCTGGGGGAGGGGGCGGGGCTTTCTGCGGCATGGCTCTACCCCCTCCCCCTCTGGCTTTAGCGCTACCTCAGCTTCTCCAGGCTAGAGGAGGGTAGTGCCAAGCCAGTAGTGGCTAGCTATGCCACCACTGGCTTGGCACTACCCTCCTCTAGCCTGGAGAAGCTGTGGTAGCGCTGAAGCCGGGGGAGGGGGCGGGGCTTGGCGTGGCATGGCTCCGCCCCCTCTAGAAGTGCCCCATCTGGCTGGGATCGACCAGTCGATCGCGATCGACTTCCTGGGCAGCCCTGCTCTAGGTTTTCCGGGCTGCATGGCCATGTTCCAGAAGCTTGGGAGTGACCCTTGATTCATCGCTGAGCCTGGAACCCCAGGTCTCGACGGTAGCCAGGGAAGCTTTTGCACAACTAAGACTTGTGCGCCAGCTGCGCCCGTACCTTGGGAAGTCTGACTTGCCCACGGTAGTCCACGCTCTTGTTACATCCAGAATAGATTACTGCAACGCTCTCTACGTGGGGCTGCCTTTGAAGACGGTTCGGAAACTTCAACTAGTACAACGATCGGCAGCCAGGTTACTAACTGGGGCAACATACAGGGAGCATACCACCCCCCTGTTATGCCAGTTCCACTGGCTGCTGGTCCATCTCCGAGCCCAATTCATATAGACCTATAAAGCTCTAAACGGTTCTGGCCCAGCTTACTTGTCCGAACATATCCACCCCTATGTCCCACCTCGAAAGCTAAGATCATCTGGGGAGGCCCTGCTCTCGCTCCTGTCAAGAGTTGCATGATTAAATGGGCCCAGGACTTCGGGCATGAAGTACCATTAAACTCTACTCTTCTGTCATGCTGTGGTCATAGGTGTCTCCAGGCCTGGGGTGCAACACAAATCATAGTTTTGCAGCCCCTCATCACCCTTCACAATTTCCACATTTTTAAGAGTTTGACAATCTTAAATTTGTTGTTGTTATTGTGTTTATGTTTATTTACACCCCGTTTTTTCTCTCCACAAAGGAGACTCAAGTGGTCCTAGATCACCTGCAAATGGGGCACTTTGGGTCATTCATCCCACAGAACCCCTTAAACCAGGGGTGTAAAACTACGGCCCGGGGGCCGGATATGGCCCTTTGGCCGATCCTATCCGGCCCTCCTAAGGGCCCCGGCAGGCAGGCAGACTCGTTCGCCGCTCACCTCGCCCCGCCCGCTCTCTACTTGCCCTGCCCGCCGCTCACACCGGTGACAGCAAGGCCAGGCAGGGGAGGCAAGCCTCGCCCCGCCAGCTCGCTGCTCGCTCGCCGCTCACCTCACCCGCACGCCCTCTTGCCCACTGTGGCTCTCCGAGCGCCAGCAACAGCAAGGCCTGGCCTTGCTGTCGCCGGTGCTGGGAGAGCCGGAGCGGGCGAGAGGGCGCGGGGGCGAGAGGGCAAGACGAGGTGAGCGAGCGAGTGGTGAGTTGGCGGGGCGAGAGGGCGAGGCAGGCAGGCAAGCAAAGCGACCAACGGAGAGGGAGGGAGGGGGGAGAAGAGGAGGAGGCGGCCAGGGAGCATCCTTAATAAGTGAACTATACATCCCAGCAACTCCAACTCCCAAATGTCTATTTTCCCCAAATTTCTCCAGTGTTCACATTTGGGCATATTGAGGATTCATGCCAAGTTTGGTCCTGAGTTTCCCCATCCTTTCAATGGGGTTTGATCTCTTCCTTTTCCATCAGGAATCTCAAAGGCTCGCTGTCAGGAGGTCATCAAGAGGGAAGGGACCCCAGGGCTATCCAGCCCAACCCCCAGGGATACACAATCAAAGCACCCCCGACTGATGGCCATCAAGCCTCTGCATAAAACTCTCCAGAGAAGGGGACTACAAGGAAGCATTATATTATTTTAGGGGTTTTTATTATTATTGTATAATAATTGTATTATAATAATATAATGTTATATTATATTATAATTTCAATATATTATAATGTCTATATATACTATAATAATTATGATATTAATAATAATATATTAATATTTCTTGATATATTAATATGTTAATATTAATGATGTGTAATATATAGTAAATATAGTAAATAAATAAATAATGTAGATTAGCATGTAGTTCCGCCTTTAGGTGCGGCCCTCCATAATATTTTTTGGCTCTCATGTGGCCCCTTGGAAAAAATAATTTCCCACCCCTGCCTTAAACCAAAGAAAGGCCAAAATAGCACCCAGAACTGATGCGGCATCAATTGTAGATTGTTCCGAAACTATCAGTGCTACATAGGGGCCAGAATTGGGCTCTTCTCCTCACCTATGCAGTATAGACAGACATTTCAGTGTTTTTTCCTTGGATGTAATACTATTTATTTATTTATTATTCGGGCTTCTATGCCGCCGACTCCCTGAGGCTCGCGGCGGCATACAGGAGCCGAAGGGCACAGTAAAATACAGGCAATAAGCAGTTAAAAACAATTAAAAACAACAGCAGTACAGTAATTAATAACACAGTTAAAACAATGAACAGCACATCATCCTCAGAAGAACGAATAGATGGCGGGGCATGGGCAGGACTTACTCACCAAAGGCCTGCTTAAACAGGTATGTTTTACAGGCCCGTCTAAACGGGAGCAAGTCCTTCATAGCCCGAGTTCCGGCCGGGAGGGCGTTCCACAGTGTAGGTGCTATGACAGAGAACGCCCTCCGGCGGGTAGCAGTCAGCCTTGCGAGTTTAGCTGAAGGTATCTTCAGGAGATTGGAGTCCTCAGACCGAAGTGATCTCGGAGGGCAATATGGGGTGAGACGGTCCCTCAAATACGCTGGCCCCAGGCCGTGTAAGGCCTTAAAGGTGAGGACCAACACTTTGAAGGTGATCCGGTGCTCAATTGGCAGCCAGTGCAGATCCTGCAAAACAGGTGTTATGTGGGCGCCAGCTGGCGTGCCAGACAGGAGCCGGGCGGCAGTGTTCTGCACTAGCCTGAGCTTCCGGGTCACCGACAGAGGAAGGCCAACGTAGAGCGCGTTGCAGTAATCCAGCCTTGAGAATGATGATTGTCATCCTTACCTCTAAATTCATCCATGACGTAGAAGTCTTCTAAGTACAATAACCTGCCAATCCAAGGGTCATAGGTATAGTAATACATAGCAAAGCCTATCACATCAGCATCTGGAAAGAAACAAATCCAACACATGGGAAAATGTAATTGATGTGAATGTATAGAAGACATTAAAGCCAGTTAAAATATTATTTTACCTTTGTTATTAATAATCATCATCATCTTTATTTCTAGAAACATTCAATGCCCAAAATAAATGCAAACAAAATAAAAAATCCAAAGTAATACACAATATGCGACCACTCGCTCAGCTGGTACGTAGCTTTGGGCTCGAGTGTCACCAGTACGCTGATGACACTCAGCTCATTCTGAGGATGGAGGGCCGGCCGGACTCTGTACCCAATAATTTCCATCTATGCCTTGAAACCTGCGAGCCAGCAGGTTGAAGGTGAATCCGGCGAACACAGAGATCCTTTGGCTGGGCCGTCCGGGTGATAGGGAAATCTAACTGCCGACCATGGATGGCGAGGCATTACGCCCGTCATCATCAGTAAAAAGCCTGGGTGTCCATCTGGATCCTCTGCTGTCATAGAGACTCAAATCTCCACTGTCAGCAGAATCGCGTTTTTCCACCTGCGACAGGCGACACTTGGCCCCCTATCTGTCCCGGAACGACCTAGCCACGGTAATCCAAGCCACGGTCATCTCAAGACTTGACTACTGTAACATTCTTTACATTGGTCTACCCTTGACCGTGATCCGGAAACTTAAGCTAGTGCAGAATGCTGCAGCCCGGCTGCTTGCGGGGGAGCCTGCGAGCTGCCATATAACACCAATTCTGCAGGATCTGCACTGGCTGCCAATTGAATACCGGATCACCTTCAAGGTGTTAGTTCTTACTTTCAAGGCCTTATATGGTCTGGGGCCAATGTACTTGCAGGATCGCCTGATTCCATATAACCCCTCTGAGATGACTACGTTCAGTAGACCAGAATCTTCTAGACATCTCCAGTGTAAAATCTTTCTACCTGACATCAACTAGACGAAGGGCCTTCTCCATCATTGCCCCGGTACTGTGGAATGCTCTGCCACCAGAGACACAAGCTCTGCGTAATCTACTTTGAACTGGGTTATCTGAGTCCACACTCAGATAATGTGGGATTTTCTGCCTTAATATTCTGGAATATAGGGCTGTGTGGAAGCGCATAAGTGTGTCTTCAAGAGTTTTTTAAAGGAGAGGAAGGTGGGAGGTGTTTTTATTTCTTTAAGGAGGGAGTTCCAGCGGCGGGGAGCGATCATGGAGAAGGTCCCCTCTCTCGTTCCCACCAGCTGCACTTGACACGGGGGTGGGATTGAGAGCAGGGCCTCTTCCCATGAGCGCATACTTGTGATGACCTATATAAGGAGATGCAATCAGACAAATAGCCTGAACCAGAACTGTTTAGGGCTTTATAGGCAACGATGTGAGGACGATCTGGCTGCAACATCTGTCACCCCATTGATCTCCAGGGTTGATTCGGCTGATCTGGCTGGATAGGCGGGTGTCCCCTTCCTCCCTCACTGCTCCATGTGTGTCCCTCTCGAAGCTGCGCACTTGGTGGAAGAGGACGACGCCCCAGTATTAAAAAGAGTGTACCAAGGTCTCCAGTTTTCGATCCCAGGTATAGGAAACGACCTGGAAGTTCTCTACCAGCCCACACTGCAGGAAGAACACCATCATCCCCACGTCAGCATAGGCAAATCTGTGCTTAAGTCCGTTCAGCAGTTCACTTACCTGGGAAGCAGCATCTTTTCAGACGCCAAGATTGACGAAGAGATAGATCACAGATTAGCAAAGGCATATATATAGTGCATTCAGAAGGCGTCACAAAAGAGTCTGGAGCAACAAACACCTGAGTCAAAGCACCAAAATCAGTGTGTACAGAGCTATCATACTGTCTATTCTCCTATATGGGTCTGAAACATGGGTCACCTATCGCCAGCACCTACGACTCCTCGAACTCTTTCATCAGCACTGTCTTCCCACTATCCTAAATATACACTGGACTGACTTTGTGACCAATGTTGCTGTCCTTGAGCAAGCAGGGATCACCAGCATTGAGGCCATGCTATTGAGAACACAACTGCGCTGGGCAGGGCACGTCTGTAGGATGGAGGACCACCGCCACCCAAAGATACTACTCTATGGTGAACTCGCCACGGGTCAGCGCAAGAGAGGCGCCCCGAAAAGAGATATAAGGACTCCCTGAAACAACATCTCAGGCTTGGCCAGATTGATCGCCAACAATGGTCCACCCTGGCCTCACTTTGGGAGGCATGGAGATGCACTATCCACAATGCTGAGGCCTCTTTCGAGAAGACACGCCAAACGTGTCTAGAAGAGAAACGACAACGCAGAAAGAACCGCAACTTGGAAACAACATCACCCAAGGAGACTTTCTGCTGTGCTTTCTGCAACCGGACTTGCCTATCTCAGATTGGCCTTTTAAGTCATCAACGTGCTTGTAAAAAGCGTGGGATGAGTCCTTCCTAAAGAATCTTCGTTCGCGAAGTAATGCCGAGAAAAATAGGAAACGACCAGCACTTTGTATTTAGCCCGGAAGCAGACCGGCAGCCAGTGGAGCCGCCACAGCATGGGATTCATCCTCTCACAATACGGCACTCAAGTTAGCAACCTGGCTGCTGATCTCTGCACCAGTTGCAGCTTCCGAAGTATCATGACATAGTTTTGAAAGGGGATTTTCATGGATACTTCCTATGTGTCTGCTTTTGTCGAGGGCCTTTGTTTGCAAAAATGCTGATGTGAAAAGAAAGCGCTTCCAAGAATGAATTCACCAGAGATGGACAGATAGTACTCCCTAATACTCCCTTAATTTCCCAGCCGCTTGAAGTATCGACCTATAGATATTTTCCAACTGAGTGTTCATGACCAGCGAACAAGACTTTGTATAAGGGCAATGTATTTATTTATTTTTTCCTCCCATTCCATATGTATCCAACCTTTTCCCAAGAAACTGGACTCAATTTGTTGATCTCCCAGAAGCAGGGAAGCAAAAAGTATCAGAAAGACAAGGCAGTTGCAGAATTGAAAGAAAGTGGTCATTAATAGATCCAAATATTGCACACCCATTTAAATCAATTGTTTGCTTTAATCCATTCGACCATTACAATGGCTTTGGCACAGGTTAGTTGCTTTTTAGAAACTGTAAGTAAACACTAGCATGTTCCATTCTACATTCAGAGTGTGTGTGTGTACCCGGCACGCGTTGCTGTGCCCTATTTAGGAGATGCGAGAAAGTCTTGAGTATGTAAGGGTTGGAATTGATGTTACTTATGGTCTTGGTGGGGTAATGGCTGTGTCGTTGTGGGTTGTTCTGGTGGGTGGGATGTTGAAGTCCTGGGGAGTTGTCGGTGTGTGGTGTTGCTGGCGTTCTGCAGAGCTTGTGGATATACAATGTTTTTTGTCTTTCCGTCTGCTGTGTTGGTGTAGAGGTTCTGTGGTTTCCCAACTCTGGATTTGAAAAAAGAAACTGTGTTTCTGTTCTTGCGTTTGTTCTGCCCTTTTTTGTGTGATGTATGTAGCGTTGCGAGTGTGTCGTCCGATGCTGTTCTTTTTAGGAGGCATGGCTTGTCTTTTGGGTCAGTTTCTGCCTGTGTGGAAGGAAGGAATGGCATACAAATGGGTTGAGCAGTAGACGCAAGGTTGTGTTATGTGCGTATTGTGTTGTGTGTAGGCATTTCTTTTTTGGTGGGGTAGTGGGTGTGTGGTGGAATTGTGGGTGGTAGTATGTTGTTGAATGCTTGTGTGGGTGGGGTGTTTTGGGTATTTGTGTGTGTTTGTAGAGTATCAGTGCAGTGTTGTGTTGTGTTGTGTTTGGAGTATAGGTGGAGTTTGTTTTTGTTTGAGGTGGTGGTAGGTGTTGGGTCCCGTAAGTTTGGGGGGATGGGTTGTGATAGGAAGTTGTGTTGTGTTGTGTGGGTAGGAATTGCTTGAGAATTGCTCCCTCATAGAGTTTGGTTTTGACAGTTTAATCACTCAGCATTCTATCCTAGCCTTGGCTGGCTGTGCCCAGTGTTACTATGGTTACTCAGCCTCCCTGCATGGGTTTAGCTGGCTGCCGCAGAGGATGCTGGGAAATGTAGGTTTTTTTGTATCGTTGTTTTGGGGGCCTTCTAGGTTTTGGGGGGGAAGTTTCTTTGCTAAAAACCTTCCTTGTTTGAGGCCTATTTTTTGGCAAGTTTGGTGTCTCTGCCTTGGAAGGTTTCTCTGTCTCTGTCAGTCATTCGATGACGGGACCTCCTTTATATTATTTATATATATATATATATATATATATATATATATATATATGCTCTGTCTGTAATGAGGCTGAAGTAAACAAAAAAAACCACTGGCCAAAAACATTTGGCAACAAAACTCCTCACAACGCAAGGTGTGACCAAGAAAAATAAAAAATAACATTAAAATAACTGGCAAATCCTAAATCCTAAAAAAGGAGAAGATGCCACTAAGACCCTTGCCTTTCAACAAACAGCCACTTCAGAATGTTAGAATGTTGAGGTGGACCAATCAGAACCCATATGCAAATAACACCACAGTGGTAACCAATCACAATTTCTGACAGCCTCGCGCCCTTGCCTTTCCCCTCTCAGCCACTTCAGAGTCTTAGAAATTTGACACTGGCCAATCAGAAGCCATATGCAAATAATACCATAGTGGAAACCAATCAGAAAGCTGCCACATATCCGCACACATACATACATATATACATACAAACATAATATAATGTTACTACTATATATTACTATATTACATATACTCATGGAATAGAGTTAGAAGAGACTCTACCATGGTATTAGGGGAGAACAGACAGGACGGAAAGAGAGAAGAAAGGAGGGAGGGAAAAAGGTACCAAAGGAAGGAAGAAGAGAAAATAGAAAGGAAATGAAAGGGTAAGGAAAGGAAGGAAAGAGGTAAAGAAGGAAGGGAGGAGAAAAGGAAATAAAAAGTAAAAGAAGGAAGGAAACAGGGAGGGAAGAAAGGAGATGAAAAAGTAGAAAGGGGGGAAGGAATGAAAGAGAGAAGGAAGGATGAAACCAAAGAGTGAAAGAAGAAATAAAAGAGAGGTAGAGAAGGAAAAAAGGGGAAGGGGAAGAAAATGGGGGGAGGGATAGGTAGGTACCTCTCTTTCATAATAGTCCAGATCTCTACCTCTACTTCGAAAATCCTTACTATAGGCCACAGCAACGCGTGGCAGGGCACTGCTAGTTTACTATAGATTTTCTTTCCTGAAAGGACACAACATGAAAGTGGCAGCTAAAATAATTCCATTAGAGAGGAAGTAATGTCTTCCCCCTTTAAATCTTACCTTGCATATCCTCTTGCTTTGATACCTCTGCGACTAAACAGTGGAAGAAAGGATGTGCTCCAAATCCATCGTGAAGTAAATCTGAATGGATTAAGGTGATCGATTAAAATACAATTTTGAAGAAGTTTCTGTTTTAGGTCTTTGTTAGCAGCAGCAAGAAGAGGTTGCTTTTCCCTTCCGAGTTGCCTTAAGCAAGGGAAGGGGTGGGGCTTGCTACAGCAGCTCCCAGCTGACTCACATCCTGCCAGGTGGGAGGAGTTAGCCTAGTTTCTGTTTTAGGTCTTTGTTAGCAGCCCGCGCGCCTATCGGCGCGCGATAGAGCATAAACTTGTAACAAGTCGGAAAAGAAATATCCAAAGACTTGTAAAAAAATTAAATTAAGTAAATTAAGACCACAACAAACAGTTAATCTACAAAAAAACCCATATTAATAAGAAATGGAGGTAGTCAGCCAGCAGCGGGAGGGGGGTTTCCCAGTTTTTTGCATCGAGTGTCACATGTATGACTATCTGCCTGCCGGGCAGAAGTCTTGGGTGTGCGTTCGCTGCAGCGAGCTCCTGGCTCTCAGGGAACGTGTTTCTTCCCTTGAAGCCAAGGTAGCAGACCTGGAGAAGCACAGAGAGGAAGTGAGGCTGGAGGATAAGATCTCCAGAGATGCAATAGGAGCATCCCACTCCGTGCCGAGCAGCCCTCCAGCTGCCTTGGAAAATGGGGGTCTTGGGCAGGGAGAACATCAGTCTGAGGAAGAGGGATCGGCTCCCTTAGTTGGGACCCCTTCCTCAGAGGCTGTGCCCATATCTTCGTGCACCGAAGATACTTCTCGGGGGTGGTAGGAGGGGCTTCTTGTAGTGGGTGATTCGATTGTCCGAACATAGAAAGCTGGGTTTGTGATGGACGTGATGACCGCATGGTAAATTGCCTGCCGGGTGCAAAGGTCGCGGACATCACGAGGCATCTAGATAGGCTGGTGGATAGTGCTGGGGTGGAGCCAGTGGTCGTGGTACACGTTGGTACCAATGACATTGGGAAGGCTAAGCGGATGGTCCTGGAAGCCAAATTCAGGTTGCTAGGTAGAAGATTAAGGTCCAGGACCTCAAAGGTAGCATTCTCGAAATGCTACCTGTTCCACGCGCAGGGACAGCCAGACAGGCAGAGCTCAGGAGCTTCAATGCGTGGATGAGGCAGTGGTGTCGAGAGGAAGGATTTAGATTTGTTAGGAACTGGGGAACATTTTCAGGAAAGCCAGACCTGTACAAAAGGGACGGGTTACACTTGAACGAAAATGGAACCAGACTGCTGGCAAATAATATTAAAAAGGCTTCAGAGCAGCTTTTAAACTGATTCCTAGGGGAAAGTCGACAGGAGCTGGCCAGCTTCCGGTTCGAGAGGGTGAAACGCCAAGTATGGAGGATGAAATTTACGCACAAATGGCTGAGTCAACAGAAAAGATAGAAAGTAGTCAAGAGGTAGGACATGGTAGGCCTTCTACAAATTCTCATAAACAGCCAAAGTTGAAAGGGCACCAGAGCAATAAATATAAATGTCTGTACGCAAACGCTAGAAGCCTTCGAACAAAAATAGGGGAGTTGGAATGTTTGGCAAAAGAAAAAAATATTGATATTATTGGCATAACAGAAACCTGGTGGACAGAGGAAAACAATTGGGACACAAAAATTCCAGGTTATAAACTGTACAGGAAAGACAGGAGAGGGAAAAACGGTGGCGGTGTGGCCTTGTACATAAATGAAGAGCTAGAATCTCATGAATTAGAATTTCAAGAAAATTCAAACCCACTTACAGAAACATTGTGGATAAAAGTCCCAGGACAAAAACTAATCTAGCATTAGGGATCTGCTATCGCCCTCCCAACCAAACTCCAGAGGCAGACTGCTATCTGGAAAATGAAATTAAACAGGCCTCAAAAAGCAATAAATTAGTCATAATGGGGGACTTCAACTATCCCCGAATAGATTGGCTAAATTCTTGTTCTACGCATGAAAGAGAGACAAGGTTCCTCGACATGCTAGCTGATTATTCCCTTGAGCAGATGGTCATGGAACCAACCAGGGAATGGGGATCCTGGACTTGGTGCTAACAAATGAACAAGATCTCGTTCAAGATGTCCTTGTAACTGAGCCCATAGGTACCAGTGACCACAACACAATAACCTTCAACTTAAGTTTGGATAGCAAACTGTCAGTGAAAACTAACACAGAGACCTTAAATTTTCACAAAGGGAATTTCACCAAAATGAGAAAAATAGTAAAGAACAAACTAAAAGGAACAGTAAAAAAAATCAAATCCCTCCAAAATGCTTGGAAACTGTTTAAAAATACTATAAAACAAGCCGAACTAAAATGCATTCCTAAAATAAGAAAGAGGCCGGAAAGTCCAAGAGGACATCAGTATGGCTTACAAATGAAGTAAAAGATGTGATTGGAAAGAAGAAAAACTCATTTAAGAAATGGAAGGCTCTTCCTACTGAGGAGAACAGAAAGGAACACAAGCTCTGGCAAACTAAATGCAAAGCAACCGTCAGGAAAGCCAAGAGAGACTTTGAGGCACATATAGCTAAGAACATTAAAAAAATAGCAAAAACTTCTTTAAGTACATCAGAAGCAGGAACCCAACTAGAAAAGCAGTTGGGCCACTTGACGAAAATGGTAAGAAAGGGACGATAAGTGAAGACAAGGAGATTGCTGAGCGGCTAAACGACTTCTTTGCCTCCGTTTTCACAGGAGGACAGACAACATATGCCTGCAGCTGAGTCAGTTTTTTCAGGGAGGGAATTAAATGAATTAAACCAGATAGAGATAAACAAGGAAGATGTTCTCACATGCCTTACTAAACTAAATGTCAACAAATCACCAGGGCCAGATGGCATCCACCCCAGAGTTCTTAAGGAACTCAAGTGTGAAATTGCTGAAATTCTAGCCAAAATATATAACCTTTCTCTAAGATCAGGCACTGTACCCGAGGACTGGAAGGAGGCAAATGTAACTCCGATCTTCAAGAAAGGATCCAGGGGTGATCCAGGAAATTATAGGCCAGTTAGTCTAACCTCAGTTCCAGGCAAAGTGATGGAAACCATTATTAAAGAAAAAATTACTAAGCACATAGAAGAACAGGCATTGCTGAAGGAAAATCAACATGGTTTCTGCAAAGGCAAATCATGTCTTACTAACTTGATAGAATTCTTTGAGGGTGTAAATAAACACATAGATAAAGGGGACCCAGTCGATATTGTTTACCTTGACTTTCAAAAGGCTTTTGACAAAGTCCCTCACCAAAGGCTCCTAAATAAGCTCTTCAGCCATGGAATCAGGGGACAGGTCTTGTCCTGGATTGGAACCTGGCTAAACTGTAGGAAACAAAGGGTGGTAATAAATGGACACTTCTCTGGGTGGAAAGAGGTGAGAAGTGGCGTACCCCAAGGTTCAGTTTTAGGACCGTTACTTTTAATTTATTCATAAACGATCTGGATGTAGATGTAAATTGTGAGGTAGCAAAGTTTGCAGATGACACTAAACTGTTCAGGGTAGTTAAAAATGAAACTGACTGTAAAGAGCTCCAGAAAGATCTCTCGAAATTGAGTGAATGGGCAACAAAGTGGCAAATGCATTTTAACCTAAACAAGTGTAAAGTCATGCACATCGGGAAAAGAACCCCAAATACACTTATCAACTGATGGGATCAAAGCTTTCTGAGACAAACCAAGAAAGGGATCTTGGGGTTTTGGTGGACAGCTCAATGAAGGTGTCAACCCAGTGCGCTGCAGCAGTGAAAAAGCAAATTCTATGCTTGGCATGATCAGGAAGGGAATCGAAAATAGGTCGGCAAATGTTGTATTGCCTCTCTACAAATCTATGGTGAGGCCACATCTGGAGTACTGTGTACAATTCTGGTCACCGCACCTCAAGAAGGATATAACGGAACTGGAAAAGGTACAAAGAAGGGCAACAAATATGATCCAAGGGATGGAGCGGCTCCTTTATGAAACCAGGTTGCAACGCCTTGGTCTTTTCAGCCTTGAAAGACGGCGTTTAAGAGGTGACTTGATCGAAGTGTATAAAATCATGCATGGGATAGAAAAGGTGAATAAAGAAAATTATTTTCTCTGTCACACAATACTAGGACTAGGGGGCACTCCTAAAGCTCCAAGGTAGGAAAGTTAGGACTAATAAAGGAAATATTTCTTCACCCAGAGGGTCATTGGGTTATGGAACTCACTTCCAGAGGAGGTTGTGACAGCTGTCAGCCTGGACAGCTTCAAGGCAGGATTAGACAGATTCATGGATACCAAGGGAATCAGTAGCTACTGAAATGGACATCCAAGTGCCACCTCTGTGTTGATGGAGGCAGGCAGGATTTTCCCCGGGTACTGGTTGTGGGGGGTCGGGAGCAGGTGAGGGTTTTGCCCTCCTTTCTGCTAGAGATCCCTGTGTACAACTAGTGGGCCACTGTGTGACACAGAATGCTGGACTAGATGGGCTGAGGCCCGATTCAGCATGGCTCTTCTTATGTTCTTATGTTCTTAAGAAAGGGATTCACGGGGATTGGCGTTTTTGGGAATTGTGTCATGACGGACTAGCTGGATAAATATCAAGAAGGCTAAAAACCTTGTAAAGCTACAAGTCCCATTCTATTATTCCTAACCTTTGGGCCTCCAGGTGTTCTGGACTTCAGTTTCCACAGTTCGTAACAGCTGGTAAGCTGACTTGAGATTTCAGGGAGTTGATGTCCAAAGCTTCTGGAGGCCCAACCACTGTTATATAGCATTAGCTGTACCCGGCACGCGTTGCTGTGCCCTATTTAGGAGATGCAAGAAAGTCTGAGTATGTAAGGGTTGGAATTGATGTTACTTATGGTCTTGGTGGGGTCATGGCGGTGTCGTTGTGGGTTGTTCTGGTGGGTGGGATGTTGAAGTCCTGTGGAGTTGTCGGTGTGTGGTGTTCCTGGCGTTCTGCAGAGCTTGTGGATATACAATGTTTTTGTCTTTCCGTCTGCTGTGTTGATGTAGAGGTTCTGTGGTTTCCCAACTCTGGAGCACACTACGTAGAGTTGTCCGTGGGAGAAGCAGTCTGTGTCAAGGTCTATGCCACAGATTTGTAGTGTTTATCCTTGAGCCTTGTTTATGGTGATGGCAAAAGCTAGTGTAGTGCAGTGTCTTTCTGTTCTGGCGTTTGTTCTGCCCTTTTTGTGTGATGTATGTAGCGTTGCGAGTGTGTTGTCGGATGCTGTTCTTTTTAGGAGGCATGGCTTGTCTTTTGGGTCAGCTTATGCCTGTGTGGAAGGAAGGAATGGCATACAAATGGGTTGAGCAGTAGACGCAAGGTTGTGTTATGTGCGTATTGTGTTGTGTGTAGGTATTACTTTTGTGTTATTCTGGGGGTATGTGTTTGTCAGTGGTGCCTGTGTTCCTGGTGCCCTATTTGTCTCTATCCTAGATCTTGGCCTTGCCAGTTTAAGCCTCAAACACCAACTGTCTAAACTGAAATCACTCAGCATTCTAATCTAGCCTTGGCTGACTTTGGCCACCGTTACTATGGTAACTAATGTTGGCCAATGGGTTTCTCTGGGAAATGTAGTTTTTTATTGTTGTTTTGGGGGCCTTCTATGTTTTGGGGGGGAGGTTTTTTTTTGCTAAAAACCTTCCTTGCCTGAGGCCTATTTTTGTTGCCAAATTTGGTGTCTCTGCCTTGTAAGGTTTCTCTGCCTAGAACGGCCGTTCGATGACGACTCTTCCTTTATATACTGTATATAGATTAAGACATGGCAGTTAAAGTGATGTCAAACTACATTAATCCTGCAGCGTAGATGCACCCTAATCCAATTAGCCTCTTGTGGTCATATGCATATGACTAAACTAAGGCTAGTATACTTTGGATCTATGAGACAACTCATTAGAATAGATGATAATGCTTGATAAAGTGGAAGGAAGTTGCGTCTGAACATTATTCATGCATTGTCTCAATCAGAGGCCAAGTTTGCAAGATCTAAACAGGGTTGTAAATAACAGTATACTTTTCAGTCTCTCCTTCATTTAAAGCTAAAAGTAAAGGCTTCCCCTTGACATTAAGTCTCATTGTGTCTGACTCTGGGGGTTGGTGCTCATCTCAGGCCCGGATTACCCATAAGGCTACCCTAGGCTATGGCCCAGGGGCGCAAGCCGAGGGGGGCACAGTTCATGGACCAAAGATATATATGTTGAAACAAAACCGCAACGCGCGGCATGGAGATGACGCTCTCTCTCAGGGGAGGGCGGGGGGAGAGCGCTGTAAGGGGGTGGGCGCGAGGAGGAGGAGGTGGAAGGAAGCCCCCCGGGGCCGCTGCCAGGCATGCGCGGCGCCCAGAAACATGGCGGAGGAGGCAGAGGCGTCGCGCCTCCTGCCTGCACATGCCCCGGCAGCGGCCCCGGGGGCTCCTTCCTCCTTCTTCTGGCGCCTCCTTCCTTGACTCAAGGAAGGGGGCGGGAGTAGGAGGCGGAGGGAAGCCCCACCCCCGGGGCCGCTGCCAGGCATGCGCAGCACCCCTTGTCAAGGAAGGAGGGTGTGAGTGCCTCTGCCTCCTTCGCCACGTTCCTGGGTGCCGCGCATGCCCAGCAGCGCCCCAGGGGCAGGGCTTCCCTCCGCTTCCTCCTCCCGCCCTCCTTCCTTGAGGAGGAGGAAGGAAGGGAAGCCCCCGGGGCCGCTGCCGGGCATGTGTGGCACCCAGGAACATGGCGGAGGAGGCAGAGGCGGCTTGAATCCCGGCGCAGTTGCCGCCCCGCAGAAGCATTCACGCCGAAAGGTCACGTGAGCACGGGAAGAAGGGCTCGGCACCTGCGGGGAAAAAGAAGGAGAAGCAGGGTTGGAATTAGGCCACGATTCTCCTTGCTCCTTTTTCCTTTTTGGGGCAAAGTGTGGGCAGTGGAAAGAAGGAATGGGGGGTGCGGTAGAGGTTGGTTTGGGGGCGTAATTCCAAAGTGTGGCCTAGGGCGCCAAAAGGGGTTAATTAGGGCCTGGCTCATCTCCATTTCTAAGCTGAAGAGCTGGTGTTGTCTGTAGACACCTCCAAGGTCATGTGGTCGGCATGACTGGCGCAGATGGCTGGGAGTCAGATGCATAAGATCTCTACTGACCAGAAGTTCAAAGCCTGCCCGAGCACCAACCCCCAGAGTCAAACACGACTACACTTAATGTCAGGGGAAAACCTTTACATTTACCTAAAACAGGATTGGAGGAATCAAGTACCGGGAATGTGGCACAGCTGGCTGTGAGTCCGCTGCATAAGATCTCTACTGACCAGAAGGTCATGAGTTTGAGGCCTGCCCGGGTCGGGGTGAGCTCTCGACTAATTCGTGTAGCTTGTTGTCGACCTTTGCAACCCGAAAGACAGTTGCAACTGTCAAGTAGGAAATTTAGGTACCACTTTGTGGGGAGGCTAATTTAAACTGATTTATGAGGCCATAAAAATATCCAGGAAGTATGTGAAGAATGAAGGAATACGACAGCTGCTCCTAGTGGCCAGAAGCTGGAATGTTAAATAGCCTCTGTGTCTTTATCTGTATATGTTGTGTGTCTATATGTCTGTCTGTCTTGTATGTCAATACTAACGGCAGGGATTGTCTGCTTGTATATGTTCTGTAATCCGCTCTGGGTCCCCTTCGGGGTGAGAAGAGTGGAATATAAATAAAGAGTATTTATTATTATTATTATTATGGCATTGAATGTTTGCCTGTATATGTACATTGTAATCCGCCCTGAGTCCCCTGCGGGGTGAGAAGGGCGGAATATAAATGATGTAAATAAATAAATAAATAAATAAATAATGACAGCATGGAGTGCCGTTACCTTCCTGCCGGGGCGGTACCTATTGGTCTACTCACACTTGCATGTTTTTGAACTGCTAGGTTGCTAGAAGGTGGTGCTAACAGCGGGAGCTCACTCCACCCTGTGGATTCGAACCGCTGACTTTCCGATAAGCAAGTTCAGCAGCTCGTTCATTTACAATATGTTAAACATGATGGCAGTTAATGACAATAAGACCAAAATACATCCTTTATGATCATCTTCGGTTCTTTTTAAAAATGCAAGTCGCATCATAAGAGATCAGAGAAGGCATGGGAGTATGAGGGGGGATATGAGTTGGTCGGCAGGGTGGCCCTCAAACGTATGGAGAAAGGAGCAGAGTGTCCCAAACGAAGCACATGAAACCTCTTTACCTGCTTCTGTTATTTTTACTGCATTGGGCATGTTCTCGTACGCAGCTAGTTCCTGCCAAGAGAAGGAAGCAAAATATAACTGGGAGGATTAATGAATTCCCTGCCCTGCTTTTTAGCTCCTTCGCCAACCATTCAATGCAGCTTTCGAATGAAAAGGAATGCAATAGACCAGGGCTGTCCAACTGGCGGCCCTGGGGCTGGATCCGGCCCCCCAGCCTGTTGGGCACGGCCCCAGCTATGCCCCCAGCCACCATTTTTAATTTTTTAAAAAAATTCTAATTTTTTTAAAAAAATGGCGGCCGGGGGGAGGGGGAGGCGGGGCAGGGAGGAGGAAGAGAGCTAGCTCCTCCTCCCTGCACCGCCCCCTCCGTCCCTCTCTCCGCGCCGAAAAGGAGGAGTAGGCGGCGCCAAGGGCAGCGCGTCACGCCAGGCCTGTGACGCGCTGCCCTTGGCGCCGCCTTCTGCCCTTTTTCGGCGGCTCCCAGGAGGAGTAGGCGGCGCCAAGGGCAGCGCGTCACGCCAGGCCTGTGACGCTGCCCTTGGCGCCGCCTTCTGCCCTTTTTCGGCGGCTCCTCTGCCCTAGGAAGGGCGGGGGCGCCGAAAGGAGGAGTAGGCGGCGCCAGGGCAGCGCGTCACGCCAGACCTGTGACGCGCTGCCCTTGGCGCCACCTTCTGCCCTTTTCGGCGGCTCCTCTGCCCTAGGAAGGGCGGGGGAGCCGCCGAAAGGAGAGGAGTAGGCAGCGCAAGGGCAGCGCGTCACGCCAGGCCTGTGACGCGCTGCCCTTGGCGCCGCCTTCTGCCCTTTTCGGCGGCTCCTCTGCCCTAGGAAGGGCGGGGGGCGCCGAAAGGAGGAGTAGGGCGGCGCCAAGGGCAGCGCGTCACGCCAGGCCTGTGACGCGCTGCCCTTGGCGCCACCTTCTGCCCTTTTTCGCGGCTCCTCTGCCCTAGGAAGGGCGGGGGCCGAAAGGAGGAGTAGGCAGCGCCAAGGGCAGCGCGTCACGCCAGGCCTATGACGCGCTGCCCTTGGCGCCGCCTTCTGCCCTTTTTCGGCGGCTCCCCCGCCCTAGGAAGGGCGGGGGCCGCCGAAGGAGTAAGCGGCGCCAAGGGCAGCGCGTCACAGGCCTGGCGTGACGCGCTGCCCTTGGCGCCGCCTCTTCTGCCTTTTTCGGCGGCTCCTCTGCCCTAGGAAGGGCGGGGCGCCGAAAAGGAGGAGTAGGCGGCGCCAAGGGCAGCGCGTCACGCCAGGCCTGTGACGCGCTGCCCGGGAGAATGACAGCTTTAGGAGAGGGCGGGGCCTGGGCTGGGGGCGGGGCCTGGGCGGGGCCGAGCGGCTCCCGAGGTCATCAGTGACCTCTGTTCCGGCCCTGGACCCGGTAGAAGTTGGACAGCCCTGACCTAAATCATGAAAGGGTTCGTGATCAAATGTAACCAAACTGTCAATAACACCACTTTAATTGCCAAATCGCATTATTATTATTGTTGTTATTATTATTATTATTAGAAACACAACAAGATTAGTGTACAGCAAACAAGATCACTATGCTGGTTGTATTGGATCACACCTCGGACACTTCCCAAGTTACACATTATTCGGCAAATAATGTGTGCCGATCCCAGGCCCATCATCCATGGTCCATCCTCCCTCAAACTGCACCAGGATGTAGGGTGCATCTTGGGGGGTCTGTGTGCCAAGTTTGGTCTTGTTCTGTCATTGTTGGGGGCCTAGTCAGGAAAATCAAGTTGAGGAAGCCTAACAGTATCCCATGAGCTGAGGCCTAGTCAGGAAAATCAAGTTAAGGAAGACTTGCTGTCAATTTTGGGCCTGGTCTGTGATTTATAGGGGCTACAGGGTTGTTTGGGAAGTGAATCAGGTGAAGGTACTGCAAATCCCATCATTCGTGGCCCATCCTGCCCTAAACCACACCAGGTTGTGAAGTGGGCCATTGGGCCCCTGTGTGCCAAGTTTGGTCCTGATTGCTGTGGGCCGCAGTGGCTGACTGCCTGAGGCCTTTCCTGTTCCCTCTGAGTCACCTTAGAATGTTGGAATGTAGATGGCCATTCAGAGTCCTTTATGCAAATACTCGCTCAGTGGCAACCAATCCCCTCTGTCTTCTGCCTTAGAATGTTGGAGTGCTGAGCCTGGCCAATCAGAGTCCTTTATGCAAATATTCCCTCAGTGGCAACCAATCTCTTCTGTCTAGTGCCTTAGAGTGTTGGAATTCTGAGGCTGGCAAATCAGAGTCCTTTATGCAATTAATCCCACAGTGGCAACCAATCGGAACGCTGCCACATATACCTCCGCACCTCCCACCGCAAACACTGACTTTGATTATATACATAGATAATTTAATACGATATAATACTAGTAATAATAATATAATATAATACTATTATAATTATATATTTATATTACATGTAATATTACTAATAATATTACAATATAATGGTATAGTGCAATATAGTAATATATAATACTGATATTGTACTATGCTAATAATATAATATATTGTATGTATGTATCTCTCTCTCTCTCTCTTATAAGCTGCTGAGTCCCCTTCGGGGTGAGAAGGGCAGCATATAAATATAAATAAATAAATAGATAAATGCCACTCTGTTTTAGCTACTCTTGCAGACAAGCTTATGCTGGAGAAAGAATTCACCCCCTTTTTATGCGGAAGTTTTCTGTCTTTATGACTCAGTGGCAAGGATTTTGCCAACAAGAGAGTCCCAAGTCTCCAGATTGCAAGGCCAGTCTGGGAAATAATTCAGTCCAAGACATTGCTGATAATACTGGACCCAGTAGATAAATATGTAGTGCCCGGTTCATTGAAATGCCCCTCCCAAGCAGCATCAGTATTTATTTCCTTGTACGTATCTGTAAAAATAAATAAGAAATAAACACTTCCTGCTTAACCTTTGATAAGACAATTCACCCTTTCGATGGTTGCTTCATGTACTACAGTTGAAAAACAGGTGGAAGGTCTATCCAAGTTAACCTGATGAGACTATGTTTATTGACAATTGATGGGTTGATGTGACGTTAGGGAATTAGATGCGATTCTGTAACATTGGGATATATAGACCTTCATAAATAGTGAGAAAGACACTCATCCACTTTATTTTTGTGGTAATTACATTTATTTAACAGTGTCATCAGGTTATCTTAGATAGACCTACCACCTGTTTTTCAGGCGTGGTCCCCGTGCTTGTTTGTTTTGTAAGATAGTTTACCCTGTTGTTTTGTGTCATGTACTACAGTCTGAAGTTACATTGAACATGTCATAGCCAAAAGATAAGGGAGACGTCCAATATTGTGTCCAATTCTGGACACCACAATTGAAGGGATATGTTGACAAGCTGGAATGTGTCCAGAGGAGGGCGACTAAAAATGATCAAGGGTCTGGAGAACAAGCCCTATGAGGAGCGGCTTTGAGAGTTGGGCATGTTTAGCCTGAAGAAGAGAAGGCTGAGAGGAGACATGATGAGGGCCTTGTTTAAATATGTGATGGGAAGTCATAGGGACGAGGGAGCAAGCTTGTTTTCTGCTGTCTGAGACTAGGACATGGAACAATGGCTTTAAACAACAGGAAAGGAGATTCCACCTAAACATGAGGAAGAACTGCCTGTGAGAGCTGTTCAGCAGTGGAACTCTCTGCCCCAGAGTGTGGTGGAGGCTCCTTCATTGGAGGCTTTAAAGCAGACGCGGATAGCCATCTGTCAGGGGTACTTTGAATGCGATTTTCCTGCTTCTTGGCCGAATGGGGTTGGACTGGATGGCCCACGAGGTCTCTTTCAACTATGATTCTATGAGGTATCACTATAATAAGTTCTGTAATTACTTTCCTTCTGATTCCTTTTGAGGGTCATTTACAGAGGCGTGTTAATAGACATTTCTCAAATGCTATCCCTTTCTCTTACCCATACTAAGGTTTGTTAACCTCTGGTCCTTTGAGGCTGCATTGGTAGCTTTTCCTCTCTGCCCAATGACCCTTAACTTATCCACACGTCACATCACAATCCATAATTTTGGCCCCTAAATCTGCCCTCAGCTTGTTCAGGGAATACAAGTAGTCCTCAAGTTACGAATGAGATGGGTTCTGTAGGTTTGTTCTTAAGTTGAATTTTTATGTAAATTGGAGCAGGTTCATTTTAAAGTGTGATTCCAACCACCTATCTGTTTGTTTGTTTGTTTGTTTAGATTTGTCTGTCGCTACTCCCGTACGGCTCGGGGTGACTTACAACACTAAAAACACAGTTAAAATCACATATATAAAAACATAGCATATATAGATAATAACACAGTTAAAATAGCATATAGAGCACCGCGTCTAAATAGATAAAACTCATCACATTAACAGCCTAAACACAAAGGTAGGTTGCACAGACCTATATTGTCTGCGATAAAGTGCCTGTAGAACTAGCAATCAAACACCTGTTTAAATAATAGGGTCTTACAGGCTTTCCTGAAGGCCAATAGACTAGGGAAGGGCTGTCCGACTGGCGGCCCGGGGGGCCGTATACGGCCCCCCAGCCCCTTCCCTACGCCCCCCTAAGCTTTTAAATAAAAAAATAAAAATTGAAAAATAAAATAAATAATAAATATAAAGGATGGAATTAAATATATTTAATATTAAATAAAATTAAGGGGAGAGGGGAGGATGGAATTAAATATATTTAATATTAAATAAAAATAGGGAGAGGGGAGGATGGAATTAAATATATTTAATATTAAATAAAAATAGGGAGAGGGGAGGATGGAATTAAATATATTTAATATTAAATTAAAATAAGGGGAGAGGGCGCCAGGGAGGGGGTGGAGCCGGGGGCCCCCCAGGTCATCAGTGACCGGAATTCAGGCCCCTGGGCCGGTAGAAGTTGGACAGCCCTGGGCTAGGGGAAGCGCGGATCTCGGGAGGAAGGGCATTCCAGAGTGTTGGAGCTATGATGCTCTCCTCCTTGTTGTGCTTAGGCGAAAGTTCTTACAGCTTGGGATCTCCAGGAGATTGTGCGACTCTGAACGCAGTTGTCTGGAGGGACAATATAGGGAAAGGCGGTCCCTTAGGTACACTGGCCCCAGACTATTCAAGGCCTTAAAGGTCAACACCAGCACTTTGAAGGTGATCCGGAATTCCACTGGAAGCCAGTGCAGTTCGCGCAGGATGGGAGTGATATGATGGCATGTTGGTAAGCCTACCAACAGCCGAGCCGCAGCGTTCTGCACTAGCTTAAGTTTCCGGATCACGGACAGAGGAAGGCCAATTTAGAGAGCGTTACAGTAGTCTAGTCTCAAGATGACCGTGGCTTGGACCACTGTGGCTTGGTCGTGACGGGACAGGTAGCGGGCCAGCTTCCTTGCCTGGCGAAGATGGAAAAATGCTGCTCTACTGACGATGAAAATATGTGTTTCCATCGTCCGTTGAGAGTCCAGGGTGATACCAAGGCTCTTAACAGCTGATGACGGACATAGTGTTGCGCCGTCCAGGGTTGGTAGCTGAACCTCACCCGTGCCCGGACGGCCCAGCCACAGGATCTCCATCTTAGTCGGATTCACCTTCAACCTACTGGCTCGCAGCCATCCAGTAACGGCCTCAAGGCAGCGATGGAAATTATCGGGTATGGATCCGGGCCGGCCCTCCATCCCCAGAATGAGCTGAGTGTCATCCGCATACTGGTGGCACTCCAGCCCGAAGCTACGTACCAGCCGCGCAAGTGGTCGTACACAGATGTTAAATAACAGAGGGGAGAGGATTGCCCCCTGAGGCACCCCACAAAGTAGGGGAGCGCCCCCGGATACAACCTCACCTCTCCTCACTCGCTGTAGCCGGTTTTGGAGGAAGGAGGACACCCATTTAAAGACTGTTCCCCTCACTCCAGCCCCGGCAAGGCGGTGGGTCAACAGATCGTAATCGACAGTGTCAAACGCTGCTGTGAGGTCCAATAACACGAGCAGCGCCGACCCGCCCTGGTCAAGCTGGCAATGTAGCTTGTCTGTGATGGCTACCAGGACCGTCTCCATCCCATGCCCTGAACGGAAGCCGGACTGGAAGGGGTCTAGCCAAGTTGTGTCATCTAGGAAGGACTGCAACTGCTCCATTGCTGCCCTCTCAACCACCTTGCCCAGAAACGCTGGATTAGAAACTGGGCGGTAGTTGGAAGGGACCGTAGGATCTAATCCCGGCTTCTTCAGCAATGGAGTGACCACTGCCTCTTTCAAACCCTCTGGAAACACTCCTTGCTCAAGGGAGGTGTTAACTAGTCTCAACAGAGGCTCTCGTAACTCCTCCAGGCGAGCTTTCACAAGCCAGGAGGGGCACGGATCGAGGGAGCAAGTGGTCGGACGAGTTGCAGCAAGTTGCAGCAACTCCTATCGACAGCTTCTGCGTCCAGTGGTCGGAACTGGTCGAAGGTGGGCCCAGCCAGAGGCCACGGAGTCTCAAGTTCGCTCACTGTATCAATTGTGGCTGGAAGGTCCCGGCAGAGGGCCGAAATCTTGTCCCCAAAAAAGCTCTGAAAAATCTCTGCTGAAAGGGCCTGATCATCATTGTTTAGGATGGTAGGGACCATAGTCAAAGATCTAATTACTCTGAATAATTGAGCTGGGCGTGAGCTAGCGGACGCTATCAAGGCCGCATAGTATAAATTTTTCGCGGCCTTGATAGATTGCTCATAAGCATCCATAAATAGCTTATAAGCTGATTGCGAGCCTCCGTCACGGAGTCTCCTCGACATGCTCTCTATCTAGTTCGTGTGAAAGATAGATAGATAGATAGATAGATCTATCTATCTATCTATCTATCTATCTGGATAGCATCGGGGAATATTCACACCCCTATGGTGTTTCCTTTGTTCTCTATGGCCCTGTTCAGAAGAATTCATATTGCTTTCTGTCCTTATGCTCATTGGATTTTGAAAAAAAATGGCTTGTTGTGGAAACAAGGATTGGAGATAAAGCTTGAATGGAGACTCCTTTCCCCCGGGATAATAACTCTTTCAGGAGTGGATTTTCCTTCCGAGGCGGAGATTTCTCTTCCTTCCTAGTACTATTCAATTATCCAGGTGGAAGAACCCTCGGTGGTGCAATGGGTTAAACCCTTGCGCCAGCAGGACTGCTGACCAAAAGGTCAGCAGTTTGAATCTGGGGAAAGTGTGTTGAGCTCCCTCTGTCAGCTCCAGCTTCCCATATGGGGGCATGAGAGAAGCCTCCCAAAAGGATGGTAAAATATCAAACATCTGGACATCCCCTGGGCAATGTCCTTGGAGACAGGCAATTAATTCTCTCACACCAGAAACAACATGCAGTTTCTCAAGTTGTTCCTGATACAAAAAAAAATTCCAGGCGGAGGCCACTAGGGTGCACTAGACATAGAAAGATAGTCAATTTTATGGGGGTGGAGGATGGGTTGAAGAGTAAAACAATTTCCCCCTATTTTCCTGTTATCCCCCCCCCCATTGTGGAAACTGCCCTCCTTTATGATAAGGGGCGTGAAAACAGGGGAATGGTTTATCCTCCTTCAACTCTCCCCCTGTAAAATGGACTATCCTCCTCTCTCTAGCACCCCCTTGTGGCCTCCACCCAGATAATGGAACAGTATCCACTTCCTTTCGTCTCGTCCCCATTCTAGGAGCCTCCAGTGTGGCAGTGGGTTAAACCCTTGTGCCGGCAGGACTGAAGACCGATAGGTCGGAGGTTTGAATCCAGGGAAAGCATGGATGAGCTCCAGCTCCCCATGTGAGGACATGAGAGGAGCCTTCCACAATGATGGTAAAACATCAGAACATTCGGGCGTCCTCTGGGCCAGTGTTTCCCAACCTTTTTTTGAGCCGCGGCACATTTTTTACATTTACAAAATCCTGGGGCACACCACCAACCAAAATGACACAAAATGACACTCTAACACAGTAATACATATAGTTAATACGTTTTTAAATGTATTTATACACTCAGTGTGAAACCTGGGCCTGTTTCAATGAACACAACATAGATATCCTGGCAGGAATGGTAGAAAGACACAAACTTCCCACACAGAACTCCCATAACCAAGAGAAAATACTATAAGAGTTTGGTGGGCATTGACCTTGAGTTTTGGAGTTGTAGTTCACCTATATCCAGAGAGCACTGTGGACTCAAACAATGTTGGATCAGGACCAAACTTGGCATGAATACTCAATATGCCCAAATGTGAACACAGATGGAGTTTGGGGGAAATAGACCTTGACATTTGGGAGTTACAGTTTCTGGGATTTATAGTTAACACACAATCAAAGAGCATCCTGAACTCTTGCAACAATGGAATTGAAGCAAACTTGGCATATTGAACTCTCATTACAAATAGAAAGTACTGAAAGGGTTTGCTTGGGAATTGACCTTGAGTTTGGAAGTTGTAGTTCACCTACACCTAGAGAGGACTGTGGACTCAAACTGGGAAGAAGGGAGCCTGAGTGGAGAAGAAAAAGTGTTTGGCAGGAGGGAGAAGAAAGGGTATTGGAGGCTCCAATTTCCCACGGCACACTGGTTGGAAAACACTGGTCTGGGCAACGTCCTTGCAGACAGCCAATTCTCTCCTACCAGAAGTGACATCTGGTTTCTCAAGGGGATTGCTTGGGAATTGACATTGAGTTTGGAAGTTGTAGTTCACCTACACCCAGAGAGGACTGTGAACTCAAACTGGGAAGAAGGGAGCCTGAGTGGAGAAGAAAAAGTGTTCGGCAGGAGGGGGAAGAAAGAGTATTGGAGGTTCCACTTTCCCACGGCACACCTGATGATCGCTCACGGCACACTAGTGTGCCACGGCACACTGGTTGGGAAACACTGCTCTGGGCAACGTCCTTGCAGACGGCCAATTCTCTCACACCAGAAGTGACTTCTGGTTTCTCAAGTCGCTCCTGACACTAAAAAAAATAATCCTCATTCTTAACTAGGAGACATTTGTAAGTCAGATGTTTGTAACCCAGGGGTGTGTGTATGGTAACTTTCCCAGCTCTGGTTGTGGCTCAAAAGGTTCAGAAGGTATCACACTGAGGGACACTCAATGTCCTACTTCCCACCTTACCTTAATGAGACGCAGGATTTCGGAGCAGTCCCGCGGCTCAGCTGGACGGACCCGGAAGCGGCTCACCACGTGTTCAGGGGACATATCGAGAGCCCAGAGCAGCAGGCTGGTTGGTCAGGTCCCACGGGGGAGCTTGGGCACTGCTGAGCCTCTCCTTGGGGATCTTCTTCACTCACCATCTCAAAGGGCGTCTCATTAGACAAGGCAGAAAGAAGAAGAGGCAGACAAAGAAGTGGCCTTCTTGTCTGGCTTGGTCCCCTCTTCCCCTTTAGAGTGATGGGGATTTAGCTTTGAGCCCCTGCTGCTGCCTGGCTTCCATCCCACCTTGTGCCCCCAAGCCTGCATGACCCCACCAAGAGTCACAATGGGGCCCACATCACAATTCTCTCCCTCCTCTACTTTCCAACTCCTTCAGAGGGGAAAAAGGGACCCAAGGAAAGGTTGCAAGAACATGGAGACCCTGTTCAAAAATCCCAGAGGAAGATGTAGAAGATTCCTGCTGCTTCTTTCAGAGACTTGCCCAAGTCATGGTCTCACCTGAGATCAAGCTCTTTGAGGCTGCCTCTATGCATCAAAACTAGTCTAGGAGAACAGGTAAGGATAATCCCTAACATTTTGAGTTTTTTTAAAAAAAATAGCCAAATTAAAATATTTATTTTTATTTATTTATTATTTCGCATTTGTCTGTCCCCCCCCCCCCCCCAAACGGCTCGGGGCGACTTACAACAGTTCGTAAAATACAATTGTCAGATAACTCATAAACCACAGTAATACCATTAAGATGGAATTACAATTAGAACAGTTGAAGCAACAAATGGAGTCGCGGTGGGCTGACAGCTAGGCGGTGCGAGCTACAGTCTAGCTAACTCCGAAGGCTTGTTGGAACAGCAATGTCTTGACTGCTCTCCTGAACGGGAGGAGGCCCTGGGTGGCACGGATGCCGGCGGGCAGTGCGTTCCACAGGGTTGGGGCTGCAACAGAGAAAGCCCGGCGGCGGGTTGCGGACAGATGGTAGGTCCTCACATTTGGGATGACCAGGAGGTTTAGCTCTTCGGAGCGCAGTGATCTGCTGGGATGGTATGGGACAAGGCGGTCCCGCAGGTACACTGGCCCCAGACCATGTAAGGCCTTAAAAGTCAGGACTAACACTTTGAAGGCAATCCGGCATTCTATTGGGAGCCAGTGCAGTTCGCGCAGGATTGGCGTGATGTGGTGGCCAATCAGGACCCCTGCCAGGAGTCGTGCTGCAGCGTTCTGCACCAGCTTGAGTCTCCGGATTACCGACAGAGGAAGGCCAATGTAAAGAGCGTTACAGTAGTCCAGCCTCGAGATGACCGTGGCTTGGATCACTGTGGCTAAGTCGCGCCGGGACAAATAAATAAATAAATAAATAAATAAATAAAGATGTTCTAACTAGGCCTGGGCAATCATGGTTCTAAATGGTTCTAAAGTACTTACAAAACTAAAGTTCTGGTGGTGAACACTAGGTGGCGCTGGTGCTTTGTTTCTACAGTGTTGCTAAAGTTCTTTCAAAACTTCATTATTATTTCATTATTGGCGATTTTTAAGACAGAACCAATTAGGAACTGCCATTTATAATGAAATTTTGAAAGTTTTGTTAGAGTTCTGAAATGTTCACCACCAGAACTTTAGCAACACTGTAGAAGCAAAGCACCAGCGCCACCTTGTTTTCACCACCAGAACTTTAGTTTTGTAAGTATTTTAGAACCATTTAGAACCATGATTGCCCAGGCCTAGTTCTAACCCTTTATCTAATGACTTAGATCAGTGATTTTAAACCAGTGTGCCGTGAGAGATCATCAGGTGTGCTGTGGGAAATTATTTTCGAACTTCATTCACATATACTGTAAATGGGTGGCCTTCTTCCTCCAGGACCAGGGACAACATGTGGAGGGGGGTGAGGGGGTCTCCGGGAGGCTCCCATTAAGTTGTGGGGTCCCCCAGAGGGCCATCCTCTCCCCCTTATTATTCAACATCTATATGCGCCCCCTGGCCCAGCTGGCCCGCGACTTTGGTCTGGAGTGTCATCAGTACGCTGATGACACCCAGCTTCTGCTGAGAATGGACGGCAGGCCGATTGTTTCCATCTATGCCTTGAAGCCGTGACTGGTTGGCTGCGTGCCAGCCGGCTGAAGGTGAACCCGTCGAAGACGGAGATCTTGTGGCCTGGCCGCCATGGGCTGGATGAGTGCCGGTTGCCTACCCTAGATGGCGAGCAACTTAGCCCGTCATCCCTCGTTAAGAGCTTGGGTGTCCAATTGGACCCTTTGCTGTCCATGGAAACTCAGGTCTCCATGGTCAGCAAAATGTCGTTCTACCATCTACGACAGGCTAGGCGACTGGCACCCTACCTGTCCAGGGACGATCTGGCCACAGTGATCCAAGCGACGGTCATCTCGAGGCTGGACTACTGTAACGCCCTCTACGTTGGCCTCCCGTTGTCGACAATTCGGAAACTCAAGCTGGTGCAGAACGTCACTGCTCGCTTGCTGGTGGGAGCACCAGTGAGGGAGCACATCACTCCCATCCTTCGGCAACTGCAATGGCTTCCTGTAGAGTACCGAATTGCCTTCAAGGTGTTGGTATTAACCTTTAAGGCCTTACACGGTCTTGGGCCTGCGAACCTGAGGGACCGCCTTACCCCGTATATTCCCCCGAGATCACTACGTTCAGAGGGACAGAATCTGTTACTTGTCCCACCAATCCGCTCTTGCCATCTGTCTACAACTAGGCAAAGAGCTTTCTCTGTGGCGGCCCCGCAGCATGTTTTTACTGTATGTTGTGATCCGCCCCGAGCCTGCAGGGAGGAGCGGAATATAAGAGTGAATAAATAAATAAATAAAATAAATAAACCATAAGGCGCATCTGTCCCTTTAAGAAATGGAACCATAACACTCTCGCGTCACCTAAGAAGTGACGTGAGAGTGCTATGGTCGCGCCATCTTGGATTCGCTCAGACGCGGCTAAGTAAACAAAGTTAGAGTTAGTGCTGCAGCTGCGCATCAAGTGACAGTGGCAATTTGGGATCACAGCAAGACAAGCGAGTGACTGTGATGGAGAAGTTTTTGAGAAGGGAAAATGCAAATGCCGAACAGGGCCCTGGACAAAATTATGACACAGATGAAGGACTAACATTGAGTGGTGGACAAAGGAAAAAAGAAAAGACGGTGAGCTCGAGGCAGAAAGAGACTAAAAACAGGGAGACTGACAGCTGTTGAGCAAGAGCTTCGTGTGTGTCTTTCTACCATTCCTGCCAGGATATCTATGTTGTGTTCATCGAAAGAGGCCCAGGTTTCACACTAAGTGAGTGTATAAATACATTTAAAACCATATTAACTATATGTATTAATGTGTTAGAGCAGTGTTTCTCAACCAGTGTGCCGTGGCACACTAGTGTGCCGTGAGCGATCATCAGGTGTGCCGCGAGAAAAGCTCTCTGCCCCCCTTCCTTCCCCCCTCCTCCTGCTGAACTCCTGCTGCTTTGGAGAGGAGGAAGAAGGGCCAAGCGGCGGCAAAGAAAAAGAAGAAGGGGCCGGGGCCCCGCCTCCTTCGGCCGTTTCCCCAGCCAGCCTCCAATCCGCCATGACTCCCGCCACGACTCTCACCCCTCGCTCACTGAAGCCGTGCAGAGTAGGAGCCCTGCCTACTGAAGCCTGTCCACCGCTCATGCTTCTCCTCTGTGGGAGAACTGAAGCCGGGGGGAGGGGGCGGGGCATGACGTAGCCTGGCTCCGCCCCCTCCCCCCGGCTTCAGTGCTCCCACAGCTTCGCCAGCCTTGAGGGGGCAGTGCCAAACCAGAATTGTGCTGGCTCTGCCACCGCTGGCTTGGCACTGCCTCCTCAAGACTGGCAAAGCTGTGGGAGCACTGAAGCCATGTGGAGGGGGCGGGGCATGGCGCAGCCTGGCTCCTCCCCCTCCCCCAGCTTTGGCACTCCCAGCAGCTGCTCCCAGCAGGTCACCATCCCCCAGCCATTCTTTACTGTGTTAGAGTGTCATTTTGGTTGGTGGTGTGCCCCGGATTTTTAATGTTAAAAGTGTGCCGCGGCTCAAAAAAGGTTGGGAAACACTGTGTTAGAGTGTCATTTTGTGTCATTTTGGTTGGTGATGTGCCCCAGGATTTTGTAAATGTAAAAAATGTGCCGCGGCTCAAAAAAGGTTGGAAAATCACTGACTTAGATGAAGGGTGAGAAGGCATGGTCATCAAGTTTGCAGACAACACTAAATTGGGAGGGAGAGCTAATACTCCAGAAGACAGGAGCAGAATTCAAAACGATCTTAACAAATTAGAGAGATGGGCCAAAACTAACAAAATGAAGTTCAACAAGAACAAATGCAAGATACTCCACTTAGGCAGGAAAACAATGAAATGCCAAGATGCAGACTCGGGGGCACCTGGCTCAATAGCAGTACGTGTGAAAAAGATATTGGAGTCCTCGAGGACAGGAAGGTGAACATGAGCCAACAATGTCATGCGGCTGCAAAAAAAGCCAATGGGATTTTGACCTGCATCAATAGGAGTCTAGTGTCTAGATCAGGGGTGCCCACGCTTTTTCAACATGCCACCTACTTATGATAAAACCAAGTCAGAAATATCTACCTGAGAGAGAAGCAGAGCGGAGCCGGGGGGCGGGGCTTGGGGGGCCTGGCTCCACCCCCTCCCCGCTCTGGTGACAGCGCTGCCACAGCTTCTCCAGGCTAGAGGAGGGTATGCCAAGCCAGTAGTGGCATAGCTAGCCACTACTGGCTTGGCATACCCTCAAGCCTGAAGAAGCAGTGGTAACTCTGTAGCCGGGGGAGGGGGCATGGCCTGGTGCAGCCTGGCTCCGCCCCCTCCCCGCTCTGGCTACAGCGCTGCCACAGCTTCTTCTGCCTTGAGGAGGGTATGCCAAGCCACTAGTGGCTAGCTATGCCACTACTAGCTTGGCATACCCTCCTCAAGGCTGAAGAAGCTGTGGCAATGCTGTAGCTGGGGGAGGGGGCGGGGCCTGGCGCGGCCTGGCTCCGCCCCCTCAGAAGCGCCCCATCCAGCTGGGATCAACCTCCTAAGGTCCCGGGATCGACTAGTCGATCGCGAGCCACCTAATGAGCACCCCTGGTCTAGATCCAGGGAAGTCATGCATCCCCTCTATTCTATTCTGCCTTGGTCAGACCACACCTGGAATCACACTGTGTCCGATCCTGGGCACCACAATTGAAGGGAGATGTTGACAAGCTGGAATGTGTCCAGAGATGGGCGACTAAAAGAATCAAGGATCTGGAGGCATGATGAGGGGCCATGGATCAAGATGTGAGGGGAAGTCATAGGGAGGAGGGAGCAAGCTTGTTTTCTGCTTCCCTGGAAGCTCAGACGCAATGGAACAATGGCTTTAAACTACAGGAAAGGAGATTCCATCTGAACATTAGGAAGAGCTTCCTAACTGTGGGAACTCTCTGCCCCGGAGTGTGGTGGAGGCTCCTTCTTTGGAGGCTTTTAAGCAGAGGCTGGGTGGCCATCTGTCGGGGGTGCTTTGTATGCGACTTTCCTACTTCTTGGAATATTAAAGTGGGAATTGAACAATCAAGGTTCCCCTTCGAGAAGTTAATTAGTAATTTGCAACCAGTCAGAATGCTGTAAAAGAAGTTCAAAATCCAAGACCTTTGGTCTGCTAAAGCGAGAAAAATCAAAACTGAAAACCGGCCGATCTGTACGAGGACTTGGAAGACGTAAGAGGAGAAGGCCAACTCTCGCTGGGAGAGGAATCCCACAACATGTTGACTTCTAATGCCCTCTGGCCTTTGCTTATTTGGCTGTCCATCAGCTGGCTGACCGTGCAAGCGACAGAGCGTAAGGAACATGTGGGGTCATTTCGGTCGAGGAGCATAGGTTGAAAAGGGTGCATCTACACCAGGGGTGGGCAACTATTTTTTCCAAGGGGCCACATGAGAGCCAAAAAATATTATGGAGGGCCGCACCTAAAGGCGGAACTACATGCTAATCTACATAATTTATTTATTTATTCACTTACTATATTTACTGTATATTACACATCATTAATATTAACATATTAATATATCAAGAAATATTCATATATTATTAGTATTAATATCATAATTATTATATTATAGTATATATATAAACATAATATATTGAAATTATAATATATCATATAACATTATATTATATTATATTTATTATATTATTTTATTATTGTTATAAAATTATTATACAATAATAATAAAAACCACTAAAATAAAATAATGCTTCCTTATAGTCCCCTTCTCTGGAGATTTTTATGCAGAGGTCAGGCAGGGGAGGCAAGCCAGGGGCCCTTAGGCGGGCCGGATAGAATCAGCCAAAGGGCCGCATCCGGGCCCCGCGCCGCAGTTTGCCCACCCCTGATCTATACTGTAGAATTAATGCAGTTTGACACCACTTTGACTGCACTGACTCAATACCATGGATGTATGGGAATCATATTTTTCCTAGCCTCCTCTGCCAAAGAGTTCTGGTTCCTCACCAAACTACAGCTCCCACAATTCCAGAGCATTGAACCATGACAGCTGAAGGGGTCTCAACCCGCTTTAATTCTACAGTGTAGATCAGGCATGGGCAAACTTTTTTTCTTTGGGGCCGAGGGCTGGGTCAGGAAGGGAGGGAGGGGGCCGGGAGGGAGAGGGCCTGTGAGAGGGTAGGGCTGTGCAGGGCCCGGGTCATCCTCAGGTTGTTCTCCTGGCATAAAGATGGGGCTGCTTGTCCTATCCTTATGCTGGGAGGAAAACGAGACAGGTAGTGACTCGCCTGCCCAGATCCTCCCTCGATCTTCAGGTTGTCCTCTCAGCGTTATTCCGGGAGGAGGGCAAGACAGGCATAGGCAAGAGCGCTCCGGAGGGCTCTCAGCCACTACGTGCCTTCCTTGGGCCATCCTCTTGTTCCCAGGGCAATTGTACTGTGGGATCCCACAAGGCTCAATATTGTCCCTTATATTATTTAACATATACATGAAGCCATTGGGGGAGATCATCCAGAGTTTCGGGGTGCGGTGTCATCTGTATGCAGATGACGTCCAACTCTGTCACTCCTTCCTACCCGCTACTAAGGAGGCTGTTCAAGTCCTGAACCGGTGCTTGGCCGCTGTAACGGACTGGATGAGGGCTAACAGATTGAAACTAAATCCAGACAAGACAGAGGTACTCCTGGTCAGTCGTAAGACCGAACAGGGCATAGGGTTACAGCCTGTGCTTGACGGGGTTACACTTCCCCCTGAAGGCGCAGGTTCGCAGTCTGGGAGTGATCCTGGACTCATCGCTGTGCGCCAACTGCGTCCGTCCCTTGGGAAGTCTGACTTGGCCACAGTAGTCCAGGCTCTGGTTACATCCCGTATAGACTACTGCAACGCTGTCTATGTGGGGTTGCCTCTGAAGACTGCTTGGAAGCTGCAATTAGATCAACGGGCGGCAGCCAGGTTACTAACCGGAGCTACGTACAGGGAGCATACCACCCCCCTGTTGTGTCAGCTCCCCTGGCTGCCTGTCCACTTCCGAGCTCAATTCAAAGTGCTGGTTTTGACCTTTAAAGCTCTATATGGTTCTGGCTCAGCTTACTTGTCCGAACGCATCTGCCGCTACGCCCCACCTCGTAATTTAAGATCATCCGGGGAGGCCCTGCTCTCGCTCCTGCCAACTTCTCAAACGCGACTGGTGGGGATGGAAGATAGGGCCTTCTCGGTCGTGGCTCCCCACCTGTGGAATGCGCTCCCAAGCGACATACGATCAACCCCATCCCTCCTGGCATTCAGGAAAAAAGTGAAATCTTGGCTGTGGGACCAAGCGTTTGCACATTAGCACAATACAGCACTTTGGAATGGAATTATGATGGTTATGGCTCAATGCTCATGTTGTGGATAGAACATTGTTTTTAACTTAAGTGAATGTATATTATGTGTTAATGTTAACTATATTTTAATGCTGAATGTTTAATGTTTATGGTTTTATATTGTATTTATATTGTGTATTGGCATCGAATTGTTGCCATTTTGTTAGGCCGCTCTGAGTCCCCCCTCGGGGGTTGAGAAGAGCAGGGTAGAAATGATGTAAATAAATAAATAGGTCAGAGATTCGAATACTGGTAGAGCATGGATGAGCTCCCCCTGTCAGCTCCAGCTCCCCGTGAGAGACGCGTCCCACAAGGATGGTAAAACATCAAAACATCCGGGCGTCCCCTGAGCATCATCCTTGTAGACGTCCAATTCTCTCACAAGTTGCTCCTGACGCGGAAAAAAAGAAAAACTATGCCGCTAATTCCCTCTCCCTATTTATTACAGCCAGTTGTGCTCATGTTGCTGACTTTGGTAGCTGTCTAGGAAACAATTCGCTCGACTTCTGCCCCCGTGGGATCAGTTGTGGCTGCAAAGACCAAAAGCCCTTCTGCAAGTAAGTCACAGGGAGGGATCCTGTAGATCAGTGTTTCTCAACCTGTGTGTCAGCACTCCGAGGGGGGATCATGAGGGGGTTTCAGGGGGTTGCCAAAGACCTTCAGAAAACACAACTTTCGGATGGTCTTAGGAACCCTTTTTGGCAGAAAAGGCTGAAGATCTCTCCGCCTGTTCTCTTCCTATTTGGTTTTGGTGAACTACAACTCCCAGAATTCAGAAACAGCCCCCACCCCACCAATATTCAATGTTGGCTATGTAGTTAGTGTACCTACAACACAATTCATCGGCGCAAACCCAGAGTGTAATAACAATTATGATCCTTAACGTATAGGAGATTCTGTGGTTGAGAGTCTGTTGTATCGATTACAGTTCCAAAGTTCATTGCATCGCCAGGGTACATCTTCCACTGGGTTGTAGTTACAAGGTACTACAGCTTAACCCATTACTGTGTTTATGTAGGTAGTGTGCCAAGTTTGGTGCAGATCCATTGTAGGCAGAGTTCAGAGTGCTCTTTGATTGTAGGTGAACTATAAATCCCAGCAACTACAACTCCCAAATGTCCAGATCTATTTTGAGTCGCCCTCCACGAAATGTGCTCCGGGCGACTTACACAGTAATACATAGACAATACAACAACGACAGACAGTGACAGACAATACAGTCCTAACAGAGCATCGTCTAGCCGTTAAAAGGTGGAAGACTAGGCGGCCTAATCAGAATCACCGGTGGCTTACCACCAGCAGATTCCGCAGCCAGCCTTCTGCCCTGTGGCAGTCCAGGGGGGCTGTCCTGGTTTGCCGCAGCAGTGTCTTTGTTGTCCTTACTAGGGCCAAAGCACGTCCTTCGGGGCTCTGGTTGCCCGTAGTGTGAGTTCCAGAAGGTTCTGGTCCGGGGGGCCCTATGGGTCCTGGCTTCAACCGGTCTGGACCTCCTTCCCTTGGGGAGAGGCATCCACTGCCTGGTAGTGTCACCGGGTCGATGCTCTCGGTGGGGAGCCAGACTTGTCCAGTGTTCTCTTTGCGGGTCGGAGGGACTGGGCCCATGCCTGGGCCTCCGCCGACGTTTCCGCTTCCTCCGAGGGCCTTGCAGCTTCCGCTGTGGGTCACTTCCGGTTTGGGGTCCTCCAAGGGCGGTCGCTTCCGCTGCGGGTCGCTTCCGGTTTTGGGGTCCTCCAAGGGCGGGAACTTCCACTGTGGGCTGCATCTGGGGCTCCCTTCTTCCCCAGCCTGGCGCACCTGGTCTGGCTGGGCATCTTCAAGGCGGGGCGCCATGTTGAGCTGCTCCAGCCACGATGCAGTGTCGGCGGGGGCGGGGGTTCTGGGCATCGGCCAAGACGGCCGAGATGTTCAGCTATGGAGTATTCGTGCCAAGTTTGGTCCAGATCCATCATTGTTTGAGTCCACAGTACTCTCTGGATGTAGGCGAACGACATGTATGGCGATGGGAAGGGGTGTCTCTTCTTTCGGGGTTCCTGCATCAGGTGACCCCGGAAAGTCCCCTTGCCCTTGGTTTTTCCGGCCTTGGGCCCTTGACCACCAGGCAGTCCTTGAGGCCACGTAACCAGAGCTTGTACTCTGCGAGAGCCGGGGCCGGGATTACCGGTCATAACAACAGCCCTCTTCGCCCTCAATACACGGGAGGGAGGGGTCACCGATGTGTCATAGGCCCAGATTAGGAGCGCCTCTAGGAAACCTGCCCTGCACCTGGAGCGAAGGCAGTTTGGCACCACTTTCACAGCCATGACTATACCTAACATTTGATTTTCAAGTTTTTAATGAAGAGTCCCTTAATTTTGTGAAAAATTCCATATTTTTAAGTAAATGTCCCTTATTTCTTATATCAAAAAGTGGCAACCCTATGCTTGAATGTTTATAGAGTCCAGATGTGTCAGACAAAGGGTGCATCTACATCAGGGGTGGGCAATTATTTTTTCCAAGGGGCCACGCGAGAGCCAAAAAATATTATGGAGGGTCGCACCTAAAGGCTGAACTACATCCTAATCTACATTATTTATTTATTTACCATATTTACTATATATTACACATCATTAATATTAACATATTAATATATCAAGAAATATATATTATTAGTATTAATATCATAATTACTATATTATATATATAGACATTATAATATATTGAAATTATAATATAACATTATATTATATTATTTATTATATTATTATTATAAAATTATTATAAAATAATAACAAAAACCACTAAAATAAATTAAATTAAATTCAAGAAGACAAGGTGTGAACCAAGATGGAATGGCCCAATGGACCCAGCCCAGAGGATGGCAAAGCGGACCCAGCCGCTGCAACAGAGGAGAGCAGAGCAGCAGGCGATCAGAGGCTGCAGGCCTCCACCCGCCCCCAGCCGTTCCCCAGCTGATCGCCCTGCTATGGAGTGCCTGCCATCCCTGGAGGCGATTTGGGCCTGCAGGGGGAGCAGTCGGCGATCTAAGGTGGCTGATCGCCCTGCCGACCCGGAAGACGATTAAGTCTTCCGAGTAGCCAGGGAGATCAGCCCCCGCAGGTCGCCGAGTGCTCCCGCTGCAGGCTCGGATCGCCTCCAGGGATTGCAGGCACTCCAAAGCCGCCGCTCCTCCAGCCTGTCTGCTGACACAGGCCCCACAGAACCCGCAATGGGATGGCGGCAGCGGCACCCCTTCCTCTTGGCCCCGCCCCGACGCCCTTCTCCCCGGGCCGGACAGAATCCGCTGCCGGGCCGCATCTGGCCCACGGGCCGTAGGTTGCCCACCCCTGATCTACACTGTCAGATTAATGTAGTTTGACCCCATTTTTACTTCCATGAGATCATAGGATTTGTAGTTTGGTAAGGCACCCCCTAAAAATCTTGTACAGCTACAGTTCTCATGGCTCCTTGGCTGCATTAATTCTTAGGCAAGTGCATCTTTGATCTCTCCTCATGTTGGTCTGCTTCTCTCTTCCCACAGCTGCCCTTCTTACCAAAAAGGTTGGCAAAATTATTGGTATCAAGATCCCAAATGTGAACAGCTTTGGAGCACTTTGGACCTGATTATCGTCGTCGTTCTGCCTGCAATAGCCCTGTCTGTGACCAGTGCCGTGGCAGTCCAGTGGGCCAACTACTGCAAAAACAAGGAGGGAAGAGGCACAAAACGATGCAGGTACGTTAGCCGATTTAGCGAGGTGTCTTTTCCTTACCTGGTGCATTTTTCTTTTGGCTGCAATCCTTAACCTGACTTTGCTTCATCTTACACAAAGTCAAGGCTTTTCTTTGAGCTTTGCGTAACCCAAATAGATTGCCATAGCTGTGAGCAGGGATCTGAACTCTGGTTTCTCCAGCCGTTTCACTGGATATTAGGCCTAGTTGACAAAAAAAATGGTTCAAAACTCGTTCCGGTTGTAGGGGCCGCTGGCGTTTCGAATCTGAATGACTTCTGAAATTTTTTCCCAAAAAATTGAAATTTTTTCGGAAAAATTCCGAAAATTCGGAATGGCTTTGTTAATAGCGGACATGCATGTGCAATAAGAAAGAAACGGCATGGGCAGTAGGAAAGAAACAGCACCTGTTAAACACCCAGTTTGGACGCCAATGTCTTCCCCTCCGAGTAAGGTCTAATGCGGAGGGAAAGACATCCGCGTTCAAACTGGGTTAAAACACCCAGTTTGGATGCCAATTGCTAGGTTGGCAGAAGCTGGGGCTAACAGCGGGAGCTCACCCCACTCCCTGGATTTGAACCTACGACCTTTTGATAAGCAAGCTCAGCAGCTCAGCAGTTTAACCCATGGAGAGCGTCCGGTATCAGAGGACACGCTCCGGCATCGACTGGCCCCGATGGTGGGCTCGAGCTCAATGAAGGGCCTCTAGTGTCGGAGGGCATGCTCCTCACTCTGTTTTCAGGGACTCTGGTCCCGACGGCCTCACGCATGCCTCACACCCGAAGGTGGAGCAGAGGCGCCATTGGAGGGACTTCAGTCCCAGCCGCTTTGCGCATGGTTCACACCCGAAAGCAGATCAGAGGCGCTGTTTGGGGAACTCCAGTCCCGACGGCCTTGCGCATGCCTCAAACCTGAAGGTGGATCAGAGGTGCTGTTGGAGGGACTCCAGTCCCAGCTGCCTTTCGCATGGCTCACGCCCGAAAGCGGATCAGAGGCGCTGTTTGGGGAACTCCAGTCCCGATGGCCTTGCACATGCCTCACACCCAAAGGTGGAGCAGAGGCGCCGTTGGAGGGACTCCAGTCCCAGCCGCCTTGCGCATGGCTCACGCCCGAAAGTGCATCAAAGGCGCTGTTTGGGGAACTCCAGTCCCGATGGCCTTGCGTATGCCTCACACCCGAAGGTGGATCAGAGGCGGTGTTGTAGGGACTCCAGTCCCAGCTGCCTTGCGCTTGCCTCACACCACTGGGGGGCCTAATTAATCTGTCCTTCACTCCCTCCGTGCAGAGGCCTAATCTGATATTGTGGGGAAACTCCCCATCTGCTGAATCTTCTTCTGAAGGTTGATTCCCATGAGAAACGGAACCGACATTAGGATCCCAAACAGTCTGGCACTTCTCTCTGACCAAAGGCCTGCAAATCACCCTGATCACACACAGACTACTCAGTGGGAAACCTAGACTCATCCTATGAGTCTTGCTGCTGAGCCCCGACACCAGGATTGCACCATTGAGAGATGGTGGTATCGCTTTCGCTGGAGGCGTTAAAGCCACAGCTTTATAGGCACCTCTTCACGTTGCTGCCAGAGGTGTTGCATTGTAGCAGTATCTGGAGTCCCAGAACTCCGTGTGCAATATCTTTTGTGCTAGGCTGCCGTTTCTAGCGAGCGCAAGGACGGATGACGCGACAATTTTACTGCGATTCAGGAAACCAGCTTTATTTGCATTACATCAGCTGATGGGCCTGCCCCCCTGGCGGAACCAAGCCGCTGGAGACAGAACCCCGATCTTTCCCAGTAAACAGATTTTATACAAACAATGGCGACAATATTTCAGTCCCTCCCTTCTTCATGCATTGTTACTGGCTAGCATTCATGTACCCATATTACTCTACCCAATTAAACAAAGCATTCTCAGCATCTCAATCCTATTTGCTGACAAACGTTGCGCAGTGTAAATTTCCATCTCTCTTCTATGTTATCTGCCCTTCGTGCAGACTGTACTTGAATCGATACATTTGCTACTGAGTTCCCACTGGAAGCCTGCCAAGTGGAAACCTCATTTGCCATGCGCATCTCCTAACCCAATTGCTAACTTTGTAAACAAACACACATGGTGAATGCTAAGCCAATTAAGACTGTTTCTTATCTGGAGGCACATGATGTTCCCTGGGCTAATCACAGCCTGTGCTTATGTGAACCAATCAGAGTGGATAATTCTCGAGCTGTTGCTGGCAAGCTGACTCCACTATTCTGAGCCTATGCTGTAGCACTTTCTCCTGGCATTTCTTCTGTTAAAGCATCAATTTCCCCTTTAGCATCTATATGATCGTGATTTTGGTCTGGAGTGCCATCAGTACGCTGATGACACCCAGCTGGTGCTGAGAATAGATGGCAGGCCGGACACTGTACCCGATTGTTTCCATCAATGCCTTGAAGCTGTGACTGGATGGCTGCATTCTAGCTGGTTGAAGGTGAATCCATCGAAGACGGAGATCCTATGGCTGGGTCGTCCTGGTAATTAGTGAGTGCCTGTTGCCTACCCTGGATGGCGAGCGGCTAAGCTCATCGTCTTTGGTAAAAAGCCTGGGGGTTCAATTAGACCCACTGCTATCGATGGAGACTCAGATCTCCACGGTTAGCAGGACAGCATTTCTCTATCTTTGACAGGCTCCTTTCCTATCCAGGAATGACCTCCCTATGGTGATCCAGGTGACGGTCATCTTGAGGTTAGACCACTGTAACGCCCTCTACATTGGCCTTCCCTTGTCGACAACCCGGAAACTCAAGCTGGTGCAAAATGCTGCCGCTCGATTGCTGGTGGGAGCACCTGCGAGAGAGCACATCACACCAATCCTACAGCAATTGCACTGGCTACCAAGAGTACCGGATTGTTTTCAAGGTGCTGGTTTTGACCTTTAAGGCCTTATATGGTCTAGGGCCAGTGTACCTGAGGGACCGCCTCACCCCATACGTTCCCCCGAGATCTCTGCGCTCAGAAGAACAAAACCTTCTGATGATTCAATCCGTTCGTTCCTGTCGCCTCTCAGTGACAAGACAACGAGCCTTCTCTGTGGTGGCACCGACGCTATGGAACGCGTTACCAGACGACGTTCGGGCTATCACGGAGTTAGCCCCCTTCCGGAGGGCCTGCAAGACGACCCTTTTTAAGCAGGCCTTCAATCTAAGTTCCCCCTGACAACTCTGACTATGTCCTTGTGTTTTATATAACAAAGTGTTTTATCTGCATTTTAATCTGTTGTTTTATGTAAACCGCCCCGAGCCGTATATAAAAATGAGCAATAAATAAATAAATAAATAAGGGGGTCAGACTAAGTGACCTCCAAAGACACTTTTAACTCTATGATTTCACAAATATCCATTTCATTGCAATCTTCACTCATGCCTCTCACCCACCTTTTCTTCTCTCCAGAAGTAAACCTAACTGCTAGCACACCTTTTGACATACGATATATATTTTGTCTCGTATATTCTTTCTTCAGTGCTCCTCCGAGAGAACATGTCCCTCGAGGACAACCTAACACAGCCTACGTTCCTCAACCGGCTGATAGACATGTGCCACAACTACGGGGAAGAAAGGTAAACGGTCATATATGCTTATTCTTTTGGTTATAACAGCTTCTAAGGATTTTCGTTTTAACAGAGGGATGTTTCAAGGTATTTTTACCAGTAGATGGCGCAGATTCATTTGACAAGCATCATAAAAAGGTGCGCTACCTGTGCACCCCACCATCAAATTGCCAAGTATGGCAACCCCATGAATTTCATAGGACTTTCATCGGCAACGAATACTCAGATCTGTACACCATATCTTTCTACTGTAGTTTTTTTTAAAGTAAATAGCAATATATTTGGGGGGATACATTATTAAAATATGTAAAACCCCATTGAAAACCCAATTATTTGTAGGACAAGAGAAAAAAACAGAGATAGACGTATGGTAAATGAAAATAATAATAATCTACTGTATATCTATTACATATAATAAAAGTCAATGTTTGCGGCCGAGCGAATATGTGCCAGCGTTTCGATTGGCGGCCACTCTAGGATTATTTGCATAAACGGCTCCCATTGGCCAGCCAACACGAACATTCCGACATGCTACAGTGGCAGGGGCAGGGGGAGGAAAAGGCCTGAGGCAGTCAGGCATGGTGGGAGTTTAAGGCCAAAACACTTTGCGACCCCTTTGCGACCCCCAACATTGAGAGAACAAGACCAAACTTGACGCACAGAACCCCCAAGGCCCACTCTACATCCTGGGGCAGTTTGAGGGAGGATGGACCATGGATGACGGGACTTGAAGTACCTTCACTCACATATATGGCTGGAGTTGAAGTTAGCCAGTTGACAGTTTTTTTTCTGTTGGAAATTGAATGTTCAGTACCTTCACCCAATGCACTTCACACAAAACAAAGGAACCCCTACAAATCACAGACTAGGCCCAAAACTGACAGTAAGGCTTATTAACTCGATTTTCCTGACTAGGCCTCACTTAATGGGATACTGTTTAAGGCATGAATTAACAGTAAGGCTTCCTTAACTTGATTTTCCTGACTAGGCCTCAGCACATGGAATACTGTTAGGCTCCCTCAACTTGATTTTCCTGACTAGGCCCCCCGGACTCGCAGTACCTTCACTAAGTTCCTGAGCCCACTGCAATCCACATAAACATCTAATAGGAACCAACCTTGGCACACAATGCCTTCCTCAAATAACCCGGGCACCGCCGGGTCCCCAAGCTAGTCTATATATATATTTTTTGATCGGTCGTGCAACGGGGCACATAGACAACGAAACTAAAAGCCGCAGAAGCACCAAACTCGGCAACACAATGAACCATACCACGAGGTACCTACAGGGCCAAAAAAAACGGCCCTAGGTACCTCGCAACACCTCCAAACACAGCCCCCAAAAATGGGGCAACGGAACCTGGCATCCCGGCCTCTTCGCTGTCAGCGCGCGGTTAGAACGTTCGCGCATGGCAGCCAACACTTACCCTCACCTCCTCCTCCTCAGGAACAGCGGCGGGGGCGCTGGGGACGGAGGGAGGGAGGGGCCCGGGCAGGGAGGAGGAGGCGCCTCCCTTCCTCCTCCTTAGACCCTCCTCCTCCGTCCCGCCTCTCCCCCTGGCGCTCCGATCGGAAACGGGGCGCCGGGGGGGAGGGAGGGAGGAGGAGGGTCTAAGGAGGAGGAAGGGAGGCACCTCCCTTTAGACCCTCCTAAGTGATAGAGAGAGAGAGAGTGAGTGAGTGAGAGAGAGAGAGAGAGAGAAAGAGAGAGAGATAGACAGAGAGAGAGAGTGAGAGAGAGAGTGAGAGAGAGAGATAGACAGAGAGAGAGTGATAGAGAGAGAGACAGAGGGAGAGAGAGACAGATAGACAGAGAGAGAGATAGACAGAGAGAGAGTGATAGAGAGAGAGAGAGTGGTAGAAAGAGAGAGACAGAGGGGGGGAGAGACAGATAGACAGAGAGACACACACACACACACAAAGAGATAGAGAGACATGGCACAGCAACGCATGCATGGGTATAGCTAGTACATAATAAAATTGAAAATATGTATGTGCCTGGCTGGGGTGTCTACAGCACCGGGACTGTGGCGCAGCTGGCTGGGAGTCTGCATGAGTTCGAGGCCTGCCCGGGTCAGGGTGAGCTCTCGACCAAATTGTGTAGCTTGTTCTCGACCTTTGCAACATGAAAGACAGTCGCATCTGTCAAGTAGGAAATTGAGGTACCACTTTGTGGGGAGGCTAATTTAACTGATTTACGACAGTGTTTCCCAACCACTGTGCCGTGGCACACTAGTGTGCCGCGGCCGATCATCAGGTGTGCCTTGTGAGAAGGAGGCTGCTGCTATGGCTGCTGCTGCTGCTATGGCTGCTGCTGCTGCTATTGTTGTCCCTCTCCCTGCTGTTGTTCCCGTGCCTCCTCCCGTCTTCACCCGAGCCGTTCGCGCCATCCTTCTTCCGAAGGAAAAGCAGCGGCGGTGGAGGCCGCTTCCTCCTCGCCCCGGCCCGCTCTTTCCCTCACGCTCGCTCAAGTATGAGGCGAGGGGGCGGCTCCTCTGCACAGCCGCACCTTCCCCTCGCTCGCTCGCTCGCGTGCGCTCTCTCTCTCTCTACCCCGCTGGGAGTTGTAGGTCAAAACATCATGGAGGAGGGGAAAGGGCGGGGCCAATGGCGCTCAAAACAGTCCCCGTCCTTTCCCCTCCTTTAAAAACATATTAACTATATGTATTACTGTGTTAGAGTGTCTTTTTGTGTCATTTTGGTTGGTGGTGTGCCCCAGGATTTTGTAAATGTAAAAAATGTGCCACAGCTCAAAAAAGGTTGAAAAACATTGATCTAGAGCAAACTTGCCAAAGATAACAAACTTGAAGTACTGATTGAGTTTTTCGGGTTAACCATTTCTATTTTACCTGCTGTAGGATGATGGCATCGCTCCAAATTTGAAATTCCCCAAACTCTCCGCCCAAAGCAATGCTTATGAACAAACTGAGTCACCGCCTTTTGGAGGTTTCAGGTGCGTCTCTCTCTACCTGTTGTCTGTCTATGCATTCCTCTGTGTGGACACACGCAATCTTAGGAAATGTTTCATTTTATCATGGCAGTTACGGTCCGCATCAGCCACTGAGAAGAGCTGTTCAAATGGGAAATAATAGTTTTCCGGGCCCGCCTCCTCAACGCGGCTATGTGGGCAACGATGAGGATTATGAGGAAGAAAACCCATTTACGGCCATGGCTATGCAACCATTTCCAGTATGTAAAAATAACGTTGATTATATTATGTGTGTTTCTTCCATTTGTATGATGCCATCGATTGTAAGATGCCCCCACATTTCAAATGGGTTTTGTAAAATGTGGCTTGTTGTGGAAACCTTCAGTGGAGACCCCTTTTAATAATAATAATAAACTTTATTTATACCCCACCACCATCTCCCCAACGAGGACTCGGGACGGCTTACATGAGCTTACACGGCCCATCAACACAGCAACACAATAAAAGCAATTAAAAAAACCAACGTAACAAGCTGTTATAAAACCGCTGTTGAAAAAACCATCACTGGACCCCACTCAATTCGTCAACTATCGGCCTGTTTCCAATCTTCCCTTCTTGGGCAAAGTCCTGGAACGTGTGGTGGCCTCACAACTCCAGGTATTCTTGGAAGACACGGATTATCTAGACCAGTCTTTCTCAACCAGTGTGCCGTGGCACACTAGTGTGCCGTGACGGACCTCCTGCTGTGCCGCGAGAAAAGCTCTCTGCCCCCCTTCCTCCCCCCTCCTCCTGCCGAACTCCTGCTGCTGGGGGGGGGGGGGGAGGGGAGGAGGAAGGGCCGAGCAGTGGCGAAGAAAAAGAAGGGACCGGGGTGCCGTCTCCTTCGGCCGTTTCCCCAGCCAGCCTCCAATCCGCCATGACTCCCACCATGACTCTCGCCCCTCGCTTGCTGAAGCCGCGTGCAGGAGGAGCCCTGCCCACTGAAGCCCGTCCACCGCTCATGCTCCTCCTCTGTAGGAGAGCTGAAGCTGGGGGAGGGGGCAGGGCATGGCGAGGCCTGTAGGAGAGCTGAAGCTGGGGGGAAGGGACGGGGCATGGCCTGGCTCTGCCCCCTCACCTGGCTTGGCACTCCCAGCAGCTGCTCCAGCCTTGAGGGGACAGTGCCAAGCCAGCATTGTGCTAGCTCTGGCACCGCTGGCTTGGCACTGCCCCCTCAAGGCTGGAGCAGCTGCTGGGAGAGGTGAAGCCGGGGGTAGGGGGTGAGGCATGGCGCAGCCTGGCTGCGCCCCCTCCCGGCCCGGCACTCCCAGCAGCTGCTCCCAGCAGGCCACCATCCCCCAGCCGTTGTTTACTGTGTTAGAATGTCATTTTGTGTCATTTTGGTTGGTGGTGTGCCCCCGGATTTTTTTAATGTTAAAAGTGTGCCGTGGCTCAAAAAAGGTTGAGAAACACTGATCTAGACCCAGCACAGTCTGATTTTAGGCCGGGGCATGGTACCAAGACAGCCTTGGTCGCCTTAGTGGATGATCTACGCCGGGAGCTGGACAGGGGGAGTGTGTCCCTGTTGGTTCTGCCGGACCTCTCAGCGGCCTTCGATACCGTTGACCACGGTATCCTTCTGGGACACCTCGCGGGAATGAGCCTTGGGGGTACTGTTCTACAGTGGCTCTGGTCCTTCCTAGAGGGTCGTTCCCAGAAGGTCTTGTTGAGAGACACCTTGTCAACCCCACAATCATTGTCTTTTGGGGTTCCTCAGGGCTCAATATTGTCTCCCATGTTGTTTAACATTTACATGAAGCCGTTGGGGGAGGTCATCCGGAAATTCGGGATGTGGTGTCACCTGTACGCAGATGACGTCCAACTCTGTCACTCCTTCCCACCTGCTACTAAGGAGGCTGTTCAGGTCCTATACCGGTGCTTGGCTGATGTATCAGACTGGATGAGGGTGAACAAATTGAAATTGAATCCAGACAAGACAGAGGTCCTCCTGGTCAGTTGAAAGGCCGAACAGAGCATAGGATTACAGCCTGTGTTGGGCGGGGTTACACTCCCCCTGAAGACACAGGTTTGCAGCTTGGGAGTGATCCTGGACTCAACGCTGAGCCTTGAACCCCAGGTTTCGGCGGTGACCAGGGGAGCATTTGCACAGTTAAAATTTGTGCGCCAGCTGTGCCCCTACCTTAGGAAGTCTGACTTGGCCACGGTAGTCCATGCTCTGGTTACATCCCGTATAGATTACTGCAACGCTCTCTACGTGGGACTGCCTTTGACTGTTCAGAAGCTGCAACTAGTCCAATGGACAGCAGCCAGGTTGATAACAGGGGCAACATTCAGGGAGCGCACAACACCTGTTGTGCCAGCTCCACTGGCTACCGTTTGCTACCGGTCACAATCCAAAGTGCTGGCTTTAGCCTTTAAAGCCCTAAATGGTTCTAGTCCAGCTTACCTGTCTGAACGCATCTTTCCCTATGAACCTTCAAGATGTTTAAGATCATCCGGAGAGGCCCTGCTCTCGGTCCCTCCTGCCTCGCAGGCACGACTGGTGGGGACGAGAGACAGGGCCTTTTCAGTGGCGGCCTCTCGGCTTTGGAACACCCTTCCTAGTGACATCAGATCAGTCTCCTCCCTCCTGACATTTCGCAAGAAGGTCAAGACCTGGCTGTTTGACCGGGCATTTGCAGATGTAGTATGATTATTAAATTGAGACCTAAGGAACGACGACAACGCAATTGGAAATTGACTTAATAATTAGACGCTGATATTGTGTTTTAGCTTTAATTGCTAATTTGTATATGATATGATTGTGTTAGTAACTGTTGATGTATTTATCTTGGGCAGTCCTTGCCATGTGTACACCGCCTCGAGTCGCCTTCGGGCTGAGAGGGGCAGTATAGAAGTGGAGTAAATAAATAAGTAAATAAACAAATGATCAATTACATAAAACATCAACTACAAAATAGTATGAACAATATCAAATTACAATAAAATAAACCATTTATGGCACAGGACACTGAGTGGTCCACATGTACAGATTAAAATAGAAAGATAAAAACGGGGGGGGGGGGGGTGAGATAGCAGTGGGGCACATTATTTATATTATTATATATTATTATATTATACTATTAATATATAGTATTACAGTATATTATTATTTGTGAGGGAGAGAACTCTTTCAAAAGGACATTCATAAAAGGGGGCAAAGGTGTACACTCAACGCATATATTGAGGGTGAACAGGGGCGGTCTAAGGTAATTTTAAATGGTAAGCGAACATTATTTTGGTGCCCCCCCCCCCTCCACGCATGCCCAGAAGCTCCTGTGTGCAGGCGCAGAAGCCTGTAAACACAGCACTCCCTATTCGGCGTCGGAGCGCACAAGGCCCAAAAGCGGAACATCGGCCAGACGCTGTCTGGCGGGCGGGGGAATGCGCCCTTTACCCAGATGGCGCCCCACGCAGCGGCGTCCTTTGCTTACCGGTAGGACCGCCCCTGAGGGTGAATTCTTCGGCGTCGAGTATTTATGCCACAGCGGAATAGGCAACAGAAATATAGAAGTTTAATTCCCCAACGGCCCAATAAACTCCAGTCTCTGTTCGTGTGAATAATGACACTCTCATTCAATTCACAAGGTAAAAATATAACTTTGTATTGAATTGTATTTAACAATAACAAGCTAAGCATGGAAAAACAACAGCAATCAGAGCTACCTTTCTAAACATCCTTTCCTCACAGATATTTAATCCTTACTGTCCTCTTCAATGGACAATTCCCAACTGTCAGATCCCAACTGTCACTTCTTAACTGACAAATCCCCAAGATTCCATTCATCAGTCCTGAGACAGCGCCATCTGGTGTCAAACATGTCACACTGCAGAAAATACATCTTGTGCTGACTCATGAATCGCCATTCAAAATGCAATAATCTGACATGAATGATGGCAGGAGACTATAAAATTAATCTCCGAAGACACAGCAGAAAAGCCAGGTCTTAAGATTCTTCTTGAAGCTCTCCAGAGTAGGGTCTCGCCTAATCTCACCAGGCAGTACATTCCATAGACGGGGGGCCACCGAGGAAAAGGCTCTCTCCCTTGTTCCCACGAGGCGGGATTGGAACAATGGCAGGGGTGAGAGGAGAGCCTCCCCTGAAGATCGAAGGGATCGGGCTGGTTCATGTACGGAGATACGGTCACGAAGGTAGGCGGGTCCCAAACCGTTTAGGGCTTTATAGGTGATGATCTGTACCTTGAATTGGGACCAGAAAATAAATGACAGCCAATGGAGCTCTTTAAACAGTGGGGTTGACCGCTCCCTGTAATTCGCCCCAGTTATTAATCTGACCGCCAAACGTTGGACGAGTTGTAGTTTCCGGGGTGTCTTCAAGGGTAGCCCCACGTAGAACGCATTGCAGTAATCCACTCTAGAGGTAACCTTTTCCCATGATAATAACTCTTCCAGGAGTGAATCCCCCTTCCTTCCTTCCTAGGGGTAAATTTCTCTCACTTCCTGTTGTCTCAGCTCCGTTCTTAACTAAGAAACTTATGTAAGTCAGATGTTTGTTACTCAGGGACTGCCTGTACTGCACTTAAAGAGAGCGGAGTAACTCTCTTTTAATGCAAAATCATGGTGTACCAAAGCAAGAACTACAGCGCGAGTGGGAAGAAAATACTCAACAGTTAATCAGGCAGAGCAGTGTTTCTCAACCAGTGTGCCGTGGCACACTAGTGTGCCGTGAACGACCATCAGGTGTGCCGTGGGAAATTGGAACCTCCAATACTACAACTTCCAAATTCAAGGTCACTTCCCAAGCAAACCCTTTCAGTACTTTCTGTTGGTAATGAGAGTTAAATGTGCCAAGTTTGGTTCAATTCCATTGTTGCAAGAGTTCAGGATGCTCTTTGATTGTAGGTGAACTATAAATCCCAGCAACTAAAACTCCCAAATGTCAAGGACTATTTCCCCCAAACTCCATCTGTGTTCACATTTGGGCATATTGAGTATTCATGCCAAGTTTGGTCCTGATCCAACATTGTTTGAGTCCATACTGCTCTTTGGATATAGGTGAACTACAACTCCAAAACCAAAACTTTGGTCCTGATCCAACATTGTTTGAGTCCATACTGCTCTTTGGATATTGGTGAAGTACAACTCCAAAACTCAAGGTCAATGCCCACCAAACTCTTACAGTTTTTTCTCTTGGTTGTGGGAGTTCTGTGTGGGAAGTTTGATTCCATTCCATCATTGGTGGAGTTCAGAATGCTCTTTGATTACGGGTGAACTATAACTCCCAGCAACTACAACTCCCAAATTACATTTTGTGTCGTTTTGGTTGGTGGTGTGCCCCAGGATTTTGTAAATGTAAAAAATGTGCCGCGGCTCAAAAAAGGTTGAAAAACATTGAGGCAGAGAATGAAACGATCGAAAACTATTGGTCAGATCTGTACACCTTACCTTTCTCCTGTAGTTTTTAGAAAAGTAAATAGTAATATATTTGGGGGGGGGGATACAGGATTTAAATATGTAAAGCCTCATTGAAAACCCAATTACTTGTAGGACAAGAGAAATCTGACAAGCTAAATATCCCAATCAGTATGCAAATTTATTTATTTATTTATTTATTTACAGTATTTATTTTCCGCCCTTCTCACCCCGCAGGGGACTCAGGGCGGATTACAATGTACATATACATGGCCAACATTCAATGCCATAGACACACAACATACATAGACAGACACTCGGAGGCTATTTAACATTCCAGCTGCTGGCCACCAGGGGGAACTGTCGCTTCCTCATTCTTTGCATACTTCCTGGAGATGTTTATGGCCTCGTAAATCAGTTAAATTAGCCTCCCCACAAAGTGGTATCTCAATTTCCTACTTGACAGATGCAACTGTCTTTCGGGCTGCAAAGGTCGACAACAAGCTACACCATTTTGGTCGGGAGCTCACTCCGACCCGGGCTGCCTTCGAACTCATGACCTTTCGGTCAGTGGCAATCTTAATATAGCTGACTCCCAGGCAGCTGCGCCACAGTCCCGGTGCTTTGTGTTTGCAGATTTTTGTTTGCAGATTAGACTTTTGCCGATGTGATGATTTGCAATGACATTCTCGACCGTCTTGAGTCCAGCATCTTCTTTCCCGAAACCCTTTCCATGCATTGAGTCCCATTTTGCCTTTCTTTCAGACATCGGGATCCTCAGGATTTCCTCGGGCCGACTACTATGAGCCAAACCATTACCTGAACGAGGCAAGAAACCCCTACAGCTTTGGGCGACCTCAGGTTAAATATACGTAAAAGCTTGGGATGGATACAACCAACGCACATTCTTCGGTGCAGCCGTTTTGTTCTCCAACTTTCTTCATAAACATGATTGTAAGGCTACCTATTTGTACTCTAAAAAACTAGAAAGCTCTAGATATCTTTGTCTCCTTTAATAATAATAAAAAAACTAGCATAAGATTGCTCAATCGTGAACTGTATTATATGGTCAGTATAGAGCAGTGTTTCCCAACCAGTGTGCCGGGGCACACTAGTGTGCCGTGAGCGATCATCAGGTGTGCCGTGGGAAATTGGAACCTCCAGGAGGGGAGAGTCTAGTGTGTTGAAGTATAAAAACCCTAAAAAACCTACCTAGATAAAGGCACTCCATGTGTGTTCATAGTTGGGCATATTGAGTATTCATGCCAAGTGTGGTCCAGATCCATCATTATTTGAATCCACAGTGCTCCCTGTATGTAGGTGAACTACAACTTCCAAACTCAAGGTCAATTCCCAAGCAAACCCTTTCAGTACTTTCTGTTGGTAATGAGAGTTCAATATGCCAAGTTTGGTTCAATTCCATTGTTGCAAGAGTTCAGGATGCTCTTTGATTGTGTGTTAACTATAAATCCCAGAAACTGTAACTCCCAAATGTCAAGGTCTATTTTCCCCAAACTCCATCTGTGTTCACATTTGGGCATATTGAGTATTCATGCCAAGTTTGGTCCTGATCCAGCATTGTTTGAGTCCACAGTGCTCTCTGAATATAGGTGAACTACAACTCCAAAGCTCAAGGTCAATGCCCACCAAACTCTTATAGCCTTTTCTCTTGGTTATGGGAGTTCTGTGTGGGAAGTTTGTGTCTTTCTGCCATTCCTGCCAGGATATCTATGTTGAGTTCATTGAAACAGGCCCAGGTTTCACACTGAGTGCATAAATACATTTAAAAACATATTAATATGTATTACTGTGTTAGAGTGTCATTTTGGTTGGTGGTGTGCCCCAGGATTTTGCAAATGTAAAAGGTGTGCCGCGGCTCAAAAAAGGTTGGGAAACACTGGTATAGAGCAGGGATGGGCAAACTTGGGCCCTTCAGGTGTTTTGGACTTCAACTCGCACAATTCCGAAAAGCTTCGGATCCCTTCCTTTTCCCCCTCAGCTGCTTAAGGAACAGAAACATTTCCAAATTTTGTAACTGAGTGTTATTTGGCAATGTATATCCAGCCTTGGTAAAAACAGGAATGCTGACTGGGTTGCTTAGTGTTTTCTGGGCTGTATTCCCCTCTTGTTTGAGTGTTGCTCTTTATTTACTTTTTAAATACTTGTAGCCAGATTTTGTTCATTTTCATGGTTTCCTCCTTTCTGTTGAAATTGTCCACAAGGGAATTCCTGACATGAAATCATCAGGGCCAGCTAACACCTCCCAATGAAAATGAACAAAATCTGGCTACTAGTATTTAAACCAGGGGTGGGCAATTATTTTTTCCAAGGGGCCACATGAGAGCTAAAAAATATTATGGACGGCCGCACCTATTTATTTATCTATATATATATAGGAAGAGTCGTCATGGAAAGACCGTCCCAAACAGAGAAACCTTACAATGCAGAGACACCAAACTTGCCAACAGAAATAGGCCTCAGACAAGGTACATTTGTAGCAAAGAAACTTTCCCCTCCAAAACCTAAAAGGCCCCCAAAACAACGAGTAAAAAAAACCCTACATTTCCCAGCATCCTCCGGGGCTGCCATGACTCTCCCAGCCTCTACATTCTGACAACATGATTGGCTGCCAATAAGGGCGGATTTGCATAACTCCTGTACTGGCCAGCCAACATGAACATTCCGACCCATAATAAACTGTCAGAGGAGGATAAGGCAAAGGGCTGAGGCACCAAAACAACCCACAACAACACAGCAATGACCCCAACAACACCATAACTAACAACAACTCCAACCCTTACATACTCGGACTTCCTCGCATCTCCAAAATAGGGCACAGCAACGCGTGCCGGGTACAGCCAGTTTACTATATTTAGTATATATTACACATCATTAATATTAACATATTAATATATCAAGAAATATTCATATATTATTAGTATTAATATCATAATTATTATTATATTATAGTGTCTATATATAGACACTATAATATATTGAAATTATAATATAATATTATTATATTATATTATGTATTATATTATTACTATAAAATTATTATAAATTATAAAATAATAATAAAAACCACTAAAATTAAATTAAATTAAAGAAAACAAGGTGCGAACCAAGATGAAGGCTGACATCCTGAAGAGAGGATCCCAAGATGGAATGGCCCAATGACCCCAGCACAGAGGATGGCAAAGCAGACCCAGCCGCAGCCAGAGCAGAGCAGGACAGCAGGAGCCGCCGTTGGAGAAGGAGCGCAGGGGAGAGCTCGCGCGGGTGTGCGCGTGGTGCTTTGGGGGAAGCAGGCTTCACTTGGCTTTTGAGCCCTGAAAGGAAGGAGGCGCCAGCGCCGTTGCCCTCACACGCGCTTTCTCGCCCTTGCCGAGGGACCTTTAGCCCTGCGCCCTTGGGAGGCTTCCGGTCGCGAGGGCGAACAGCCACCTCAGATCGCCAAGTGCTCTAAGGCGGCTGTTCGCCCTCGCAACCGGAAGACGATGAAGTCTTCCGGGTCGTGAGGGCGATCAGCCCCCGCCCCGCAGGTTGCCAAGTGCTCTCCCTGCAGGCCCGGATCACCTCCAGGGATAGCAGGCTGCATGGCAAACGGCGTGAGTCTTCTCCGCTCTGTCCTCCGTCTCCCTCCACAGGGCTCGTCCGGGAAGCCTCCCAAGGGCGCAGGGCCGAAGGTCCCTCGGCAAGGGCGAGAAAGCGCGGGCGAGGGCAACTGCGCTGGCGCCTCGTTCCTTGCCTCCTTCCTTCTCTCCCTCTCCTCCTTTCAGGGCTTAAAAGCCGAGTGAAGCCTGCTTCCCCCAAAGCACCGCGCACACCCGCGCACGCTCTCCCTCGCGCTCCTTCTCTAACGGCGGCCCCTCCAAAGCGGCCGCACCTCCGGCCTGTCTCCCCAGGCTGGACAGAAGTGGCTGCCGGGCCGGATTCAGCCCGCGGGCCGTAGTTTGCCCACCTGAAATTTAAACGCTCCAAATTCAGGACAGTAAATAATTAGCAAACAGGAATTCTAAAAAAGAATCAATCAGGTCCAGGCTTTGAAGCTGCAAGGCCATCTGATGCCAAGGTGGCCAATTACAACATCCACACTTGCCTCCAACAGACAAGAGTCTTTTTTTCCCATTCTGGACATCATTCCACAGATATATAAACCTCACTTGCCTAGTTTCCACAGACCTCACAACCTCTGAGGATGCCTGCCATAGATGTGGGCGAAATGTCAGGAGAGGATGCTTCTGGAACATGGGCATACAGCCCGGAAAACTCACTGCAATCCAGTGATTCCGGCCATGAAAGCCTTCCACAACCCAAGGAATACAGACGATATTTTCAATGGTGATTCCACTTTTGTGCACTTTTTAATTTTTCGTGATTTGTGTCACGGTTGCGTGAGAACTGTCAATACCAACCTTTTTGTGCATGTTCCCAGCAAAGTGGAGCCATGCGATTTGCCTTCGTTGCCCCATCCCTGTTGGCAGGCACAGAATACACTGGGAACAATATGCTGCGTTGTCTTTTGTTTCCGGTCATACAGATACGAACAAAAGCCATTCATAATGGATTGTAGCGATTTTGGAAAATTTACTTCCCTGCTGTCTGAGAGTGTGCTGTTATGTCCCTACACACACACACACACATGCATAATAAAGAGCTTTTAGAGCTCAGTGTGAGCAGAGTAAAGTGGAAACAGCCATGCCAAAATAATATTGAAATACAACAACAACAACACCAACAACCCTTCACCTCCTCTTCAAGGTCTTTTGCATGTTTTCCTCCTTTGGGAAAATAAAGCCTCTTAATATCCTCTTTTTTCATTATTCATACCACCTCCTTTCTTTTTTCTCCCAATCTCCAACTTTTCTTGTTCCTCCCTCTCTCGTTTAATTTCCTTCCTTTGTTCTTTCATTACTTCCTTTCCTTCTTTTTAATGATTTGGTCCTTCCTTCTTTTCCTTTTTTGCTCCTTGTATCATTCTTCCCTTTCTCCTTCCTTCATCCCTCTTCATTTTTTCCTTCCTTTCTCCTTCCTTCCACTTTGCCTTTCTCCTTCCTGCCTTCCTTCCCCTTCTTTTTAAAATTATTTCATCCTTCCTTCTTTCCTTTTTGCTCTATTGTGTCCTCTTTCCATTCTGCCTTTCTCCTTCCTTCCTTCCCTTCTTTTTAATTATTCCGTCCTTCCTTCTTTCCATTTTTGCTCCTTGTATATTCTTTCCACTTTGCTTTTTTCCTTCCTTACTTTTCATTTCTTTTATTCCTTCCTTCATCACTTCCTTTCCTTCTTTTTAATGATTCAGCCCTTCCTTTTTTGCTCCTTGTATCATTCTTCCACTCTGCCTGGTGTAAGCATGCGCAGCGCCAGCTAGTTCCATGCATGTGCGCCAGTGTGTGCATGCACAGGGCCAGCTAGTTCCGCGCATGTGCGCCGGTGTGAACATGCACAGGACCAGTTAGTTCCGCGCATGCGCTCCGGTGTGAGCATGCACAGGCCAGCTAGTTCCACACATGCGCTCTAGCGTGCGCATGTGCAGGGCCAGCTAGTTCCGTGCATGCGCTCCGGTGTGAGCATGCACAGGCCAGCTAGTTCCGCGAATGTGCTCCAGCGTGCGCATGCGCAGGGCCAGCTAGTTCCGCGCATGCACTCCGGTGGGAACATGCGCAGACCAGCTAGTTCCACGCATGCGCTCCAACATGCGCATGGCCAGCTAGTTCCGCGCATGCGCTCCAACGTGCGCATGCAAAGGGCCAGCTAGTTCCGCGCATGTGCTCCGGTGTGAGCACGCACAGGACAGCTAGTTCCGCGCATGCGCGCCAGCGTGCGCATGCACAGGGCCAGCTAGTTCCACACATGCGCTCCAGCGTGCGCATGCACAGGGCCAGCTAGTTCCGCGCATGTGCTCCGGTGTGAGCACGCACAGGACAGCTAGTTCCGCGCATGCGCGCCAGCGTGCGCATGCACAGGGCCAGCTAGTTCCACACATGAGCTCCAGCGTGCGCATGCACAAGGCCAGCTAGTTCCGCGCATGCGATCCGGTGTGAGCATGCACAGGCCAGCTAGTTCCATGCATGCGCTCCGGTGTGAGCATGCACTCCAGCATGCACAGGGCCAGCTAGTTCTGCGCATGCACTCCGGTGTGAGCATGCACAGGACAGCTAGTTCCGCGCATGCGCTCCAGCGTGCGCATGCACAGGGCCAGCTAGTTCCACACATGCGCTCCAGCGTGCGCATGCACAATGCCAGCAAGTTCCGCGCATGCGATCCGGTGTGAGCATGCACAGGCCAGCTAGTTCCACGCATGCGCTCCGGTGTGAGCATGCACTCCAGCATGCGCAGGCCAGCTAGTTCCACGCATGCGCTCCAGCGTGCGCATGCACAGGGCCAGCTAGTTCCACACATGCGCTCCAACGTGCGCATGCACAGGGCCAGCTAGTTCCGCGCATGTGCTCCGGTGTGAGCACGCCAGCTAGTTCCACGCATGCGCTCCAGCATGCGCATGGCCAGCTAGTTCCACGCATGCGCATGCACAGGGCCAGTTAGTTCCGTGCATGCGCCATTGCTGCGGCACGACACCAGGTGGACGGTGACCCAAAACGCACTCTTCGAGGCCAAGAGGGAGGACGTTTTGCAGCCGGAAGCGGGAGCCTCCCGCATCCGGCTGTAAAACATCCTCATTTTCGACCTTGGGGAGTGCGTTTTGCGTCACCGTCCACCTGGAGTCTCGCCGCAACAATGGTGCATGCACGGACATTCCGGCCGGATGCACCCCTGGCCACGTGGCGCCCTAAGCGGCCGCTTACTTTGCATACCGTCAAATCCGCCCCTGTCTATAAGGGTCACATAAGCTGCCAACGTAGGAGTTACACAGGGAGCCCTCTACAGCTCAAAAGGTGCAGTTCCCGGATGGGGCCAGTCGGTGGCAGCAAAGCGCCGTGCATTGGAGCCGCAGAGTGACGAGCGAAAGTCGGCTTTAAGGACAGCGCCAGAGGATGGAGGCGCAATTCTGAAAGTGTCCACTGGGGGCGGCAAAGAGCATGTGTCAATCATTGGGAGCACTGCGGGGCTCAATAGGAGACTCACTGAGACTCCCCCTCCCTCCCATTTTCATGGAATTTGCGTGCTAATCTAATCCCAATTTGCAAATCAAGAAGAGAGGGAGACCCTTATATAACCCGCTTGCTGTCAATTGAAAGAGAAAAGGATGGATGCCTTTTTTGGGGGCCCCTTTTGTTCAGTATTGGCAAACTCCAGGCTTCCTTTGCTCTACTGCGCATGCTCAGGAGAGGGGGGGAGAAAGGGAGACTGCTTCGCGCGCAGGCGCAGAAAGGAATACGCGCGTGCACCCGAGTGACGTCACACCACCAACGACAGAGCGGGAAGGAAAAAGGAGGGGGGGAGAGGGCTTCGTTTGCTCTTCTGCGCATGCTCAGGAGAGGGAGAGAGAAAAAAGGGAAGGGGTTTCTCGCGCAGGCGCAGAAAGGCAGGAGCGCGTGCACCCGAGTGACGTCACGCTACCAACGGCAGAGCGAGAAGGAAAGAAGGGGGGGGAAAGAGGGCTTCGTTTGCTCTTCTGCGCATGCTCAGGAGAGGGAGAGAGAAAAAAGGGAAGGGGCTTCTCGCGCAGGCGCAGAAAGGCAGGAGCGCGTGCACCCGAGTGACGTCACGCTACCAACGGCAGAGCGGGAAGGAAAGAAGAGGGGGGGGGGAAGAGGGAGAGCGCGCGCAGGCCTCTCTCTCTCTCTGCCTCGCGCACGCGCACTCCCTCCCTCCTTCAGCCCAAGCCTGTGATTGGTGCAAGGCCTCAGACCCCGAATGCCAGGCCCTGAAAAAAGCGGCCTTCGCGGTCGTTCCTGCGGCCTCCACCCCAGCGAGGTGAGGAGCGAGGACGGGGCGGGGAAGCGGGGAAAGGATAGCGGGGAACGCCCTGAGGGAGGAAATGAAACGGGGCGGCTTGTTTTTATGTTTTTTTTTTCCCGCCGAAGCTGAGGGGAGAGAGGCCTGGGCGAGGCCTACTAGGCCTTTCCCAGTGAAGGAGCCTTTTTTTCTTCTTCGCGGTTTGCGGTTTCATGGACGTCTCGGGCCGCCGTAGGTAGGTTAGCTCAAGCGGGCGGGGGAGAGGCTGCGCTGCCGCAAAGAAGGCCCGGCCCAGGCCTGACAAAATGGCGCCGGCGGGAAAGACAGGGAGAGCCTCCCCCCTCCCTCCCCTCATCCGCAGCCATCCTTTCCCCCCTTCGTTCTCTATCCCAGGAAGGCCTTTAGTGGGCGAAGGGCTCTCTCTTGTTTCTTCCTCCTCGTTCTCCGCCGGTCTTTGTCTCTCAGAGCGAGCGGCCTGTCATCCTCCATCCGCCTTCCTTCCTTCCTTCCTTTCTTCTTCGGGGCTGGCTGGCGCCCTGCCCTGCCTTGCCCTGCCGCCCCGAGGAAGGAAGGAAGGACGGGCCCAACCCCACCCCCTTTGGCAGGCCAGCCGCCGCGTTATTGTTTGCTCATCGCGGGACCTGATTGGAGGCGAGAGGGAAGGGGAGGGAGGGAAGGAGGGAGAGGCGGGCAGGCAGGCAGGCGCGCCCCCGCCTTGCGCACGCGCGCTCCCGCCCCTCGCGCCTCCCTTTCTTCCCCCTCCCTTTCCTCCCCCCTCCCTTTTGGGACCTCAAACGCCTTGGACCTGTGTTTTGTCTAGGATGATGATGATAATAATACTGTGTTGCCTCGCTACTTCGCGATTCACTTAATTGCGGCCTCGCTGTTTCGCGGATTTTCAAAAAAATATTAATTTAAAATATATATCATGATATTTTCGCTGTTTTGTGGGCTTTCGGCCCTCTCCCTCTAGCCTTGAAGGGCCTTCACTTTATTTTGAGTCTATAATAATGAGTTAAAATAGTGTATTTATTTCGCTATATTTATATGCCGCTCTTCTCAACCCAGAAGGGGACTCAGAGCAGCGCACAAGCAAAATGCAAATACAATGAACTGTAATTATTGCCATAGCACAACATCAATATTACATATCACATTGTACTATAAGAATATCACATTGAACTATAAAAATACAATAAACTAGACTATTGTCACAGCACAACATCAATATCACATATTACATTGTACTATAACAATATCACATTGAACTATAAAAATACAATAAACTAGATTATTGCCACAGCACATCAATATTACATATCACATTGTTATATAACAATATCACATTGAACTATACAAATACAAAAACTATATTATTACCACAGCACAACATCAATATCACATATCACATTGTGCTATAACAAATATCACATTGAACTAAACAAATACAATAAACTAGATTATTGCCACTGCACAACATCAATATCACATACCACATTGTGCTATAACAATATCACATTGAACTATACAAATACAACGAACTGTAATTATTGCCACTGCACAACATCAATATCACATACCACATTGTGCTATAACAATATCACATTGAACTATACAAATACAACGAACTGTAATTATTGCCACTGCACAACATCAATATCACATACCACATTGTACTATAACAATATCGCATTGAACTATACAAATACAACGAACTGTAATTATTGCCACTGCACAACATCAATATCACATACCACATTGTGCTAAAACAATATCACATTGAAGTATACAAATACAATATAGATTATTGCCACAGCACAACATCAATATCACATCACATTGTACTATAACAATATCACATTGAACTATACAAATACAACGAACTGTAATTATTGCCACTGCACAACATCAATATCACATACCACATTGTGCTATAACAATATCACATTGAACTATACAAATACAACGAACTGTAATTATTGCCACTGCACAACATCAATATCACATACCACATTGTGCTATAACAATATCACATTGAACTATACAAATACAACGAACTGTAATTATTGCCACAGCACAACATCAATATCACATACCACATTGTGCTATAACAATATCACATTGAACTATACAAATACAACGAACTGTAATTATTGCCACTGCACAACATCAATATCACATACCACATTGTGCTAAAACAATATCACATTGAAGTATACAAATACAATATAGATTATTGCCACAGCACAACATCAATATCACATCACATTGTACTATAACAATATCGCATTGAACTATACAAATACAACGAACTGTAATTATTGCCACTGCACAACATCAATATCACATATCACATTGTGCTATAACAAATATCACATTGAACTAAACAAATACAATAAACTAGATTATTGCCACTGCACAACATCAATATCACATACCACATTGTGCTATAACAATATCACATTGAACTATACAAATACAACGAACTGTAATTATTGCCACTGCACAACATCAATATCACATACCACATTGTGCTATAACAATATCACATTGAACTATACAAATACAACGAACTGTAATTATTGCCACTGCACAACATCAATATCACATACCACATTGTGCTATAACAATATCACATTGAACTATACAAATACAACGAACTGTAATTATTGCCACTGCACAACATCAATATCACATACCACATTGTGCTAAAACAATATCACATTGAAGTATACAAATACAATATAGATTATTGCCACAGCACAACATCAATATCACATCACATTGTACTATAACAATATCGCATTGAACTATACAAATACAACGAACTGTAATTATTGCCACTGCACAACATCAATATCACATACCACATTGTGCTAAAACAATATCACATTGAAGTATACAAATACAATATAGATTATTGCCACAGCACAACATCAATATCACATCACATTGTACTATAACAATATCGCATTGAACTATACAAATACAACGAACTGTAATTATTGCCACTGCACAACATCAATATCACATACCACATTGTGCTAAAACAATATCACATTGAAGTATACAAATACAATATAGATTATTGCCACAGCACAACATCAATATCACATCACATTGTACTATAACAATATCACATTGAACTATACAAATACAACGAACTGTAATTATTGCCACTGCACAACATCAATATCACATACCACATTGTGCTATAACAATATCACATTGAACTATACAAATACAACGAACTGTAATTATTGCCACTGCACAACATCAATATCACATACCACATTGTGCTATAACAATATCACATTGAACTATACAAATACAACGAACTGTAATTATTGCCACAGCACAACATCAATATCACATACCACATTGTGCTATAACAATATCACATTGAACTATACAAATACAACGAACTGTAATTATTGCCACTGCACAACATCAATATCACATACCACATTGTGCTAAAACAATATCACATTGAAGTATACAAATACAATATAGATTATTGCCACAGCACAACATCAATATCACATCACATTGTACTATAACAATATCGCATTGAACTATACAAATACAATAAACTATATTATTGCCACAGCACATCAATATTACATATCACATTGTTATATAACAATATCACATTGAACTATACAAATACAAAAACTATATTATTGCCACAGCACAACATCAATATCACATTGTGCTATAACAAATATCACATTGAACTATAAAAATACAATGAACTGTAATTATTGTCACAGCACAACATCAATATTACATATCACATTGAACTATAACAAAATCACATTGAACTATACAAATACAATGAACTATATTATCTCACGGATTTTCAAAAAAATATTAATTTAAAATACATATCATGATATTTTCGCTGTTTTGTGGGGGTTTGCCGCTGCCGCTCTCCAAGGCACTCTCCCTCCTCAGTCCTCCCTCCCTGCCGCCTTGAAGGGCCTTTCCTTCACTTTATTTTAAGTTTATAAAGACTTTAAATACTGTATAACTACAAAAATAATGTATAAATATTAAAATAAATAGAGCATCCCTACATCGCGGTTTTTCACTTATTACAAAGGACTCTATGTAACATTTGTTGACCTCACCAAAGCCTTCGACATTGTGAGTAGAAAAGGTCTGTAGCAAATCCTGGAACGTCTAGGACAGGGGTCGGGAACCTTTTTGACTCAGAGAGCCATAAAAGCTAAATGTTTGGAAATTTATTTCAGTGAGAGCCATATAATATATATTTTAAGACTGAATTGAACTAAATGTGAGTATATACGTACATACTATGAGAAAAGGATTCCCCCGGCAGAATGACGGCACACTTCAGACCTGGTTCTGCAAAAGGCATGCTCAGGACTCTGGGAAGGAAGAGGAGACGGAAGGAAGGAAGGGGGAAAGGCAGACAGAGGAAATAAAGAAGGGAGGGGGAGAGGAAGAAAGAAAGAAAAGAAGAACGAACTATGAAAAAGGAAGAAAAGAAAAGCAGGAAAGAGACGAGGGGAAAAGAAAGAATGGAAGAGGAAGGAACGAAGAGGGAGGGAAGAAAGAAAGAAGGTGGGGAGAGACGGAGGAAAAAGAATGAAAATAAAAAGAGGGGGGAAAGGAAGGAAGAGAAAGAAAAGAAGGAAGGGGGAGCAGGGCATGGGGCTAAGGCGGACCTTGGTGTCGACGTCGGCAAGGCAGTCACTCCGGAAGGTGTCGAAGAGGCAGCAGCTCTTGAGCTGCCCGACGATGAGGTCAATGAGCTGGGCATCCCCCGGGGGCAGCGAGGCCGGGTCCATGGAGCCAGGGCCAGGCCTGCCTCCGCTGCCTCCCCCGAGGCTGTGGCGGAGGACAAAAGGAAGACAAGGCGCCACCGCCGGGCTCTGCCATCCCCTGCAAAAAGGACGCAGGGCCCCGAGAGCATTGGGGGATGAGGAAGAGGCAGCGATGGCGGCGCGGAAGTGGCAGTCGCGGCGCATTTTGCGTCACTGCTGCATGCTGGGAAACCAAGGCCCGGGCTGCTCTGGAGAGCCAGATGCAATCATGAAAAGAGCCACATCTGGCTCCCGAGCCATAGGTTCTCTACCCCTGGTCTAGGATGTCCCCCCCCCCCCCCAAATTCCTCAAAATGATTGTCCTGCTACATGAGGGCCAGCGCGGTCAAGTCAAATACGGCGATGCTCTCTCAGAGCCCTTTCTAATAACTACTGGAGTGAAGCAAGCTTGTGTTCTTGCACCATCCCTATTTACAATCTTCTTCAGCATTATGCTCCAAAGGGCTAAGGCAGACCTCGAAGAAGAAGACGGTATATATATACGCTATCGTACTGATGGTAGATTGCTCAACTTAAGCCGTCTGAGGGCTCGTACTAAGACTAAACAATCTAGTCCGTGAGCTGCTTTTTGCTGACGATGCTGCCCTTGTCGCCCATTCAGAAGCAGCCCTGCAAGCGCCTAACATCCTGCTTTGCAACAGCTGCAGAGCTGTTTGGGCTGGAAGTCAGCCTGAAGAAAATGGAAGTCCTCTACCAGCCCGCACCACAGAAAGAACACCACCATCACCACGTCAGCATAGGCAAATCTGTGCTTAAGTCCATTCAGCATTTCACCTACCTGGGAAGCATCATCTCTTCAGACGCCAAGATTGATAAAAAGATAGATCACAGATTAGCAAAGGCATAGAGTGCATTCAGAAGGCTTCACAAAAGAGTCTGGAGCAACAAGCACCTGAGGCAAAGCACCAAAATCAGTGTGTACAGAGCTATCATACTGTCTATTCTCCTATATGGGTCTGAAACATGGGTCACCTATCGCCAACACCTACGACTCCTCGAACCCTTCTATCAGCGCTGCCTTGTCACAATCCTAAATATACACTGGACTGACTATGTGACTAATGTTGCTGTCCTTGAGCAAGCAGGGATCACAAGCATTGAGGCCATGCTATTGAGAACACAGCTGCGCTGGGCAGGGCATGTCTCTAGGATGGAGGACCACTGCCTCCGAAAGATACTACTCTATGGAGAACTCGCCACAGGTCAGCGCAAGAGAGGCGCCCCCAAAAAGAGATATAAGGACTCCCTGAAACAACATCTCAGGCTCGGCCAGTTTGATCACCAAAAATGATCCACCCTGGCCTCACATCGGGAGGCATGGAGATGCACTATCCACAATGCTGTGGCCTCTTTCGAGAAGACACGTCAAACGGGTCTAGAAGAGAAACGACAATGCAGAAAGAACCACAACTTAGGAACAACATCAACCAAGGAGACTTTCTGCTGTGCTTTCAGCAACCGGACTTGCCTATCTCAGATTGGCCTTAGTCATCAATGCGCTTGTAGAAAGCGTGGGATGAGTCCTTCCTGAATCTTTATTCGCGAAGAAAAACCAAGAAAAGATGTAACGTAAATATACCATTATATCTTTAATATAACTACTAAAATAATGTATAAATATTAAAATAAATAGAGCATCCCAACATCACGGTTTTTCACTTATTGCAGGAGGTCCTGGAACCTAACCCCAGCAATAAGTGAGGGAATGCTGTAATAATAATAATAATATTTATTTATACCCCACCACCATCTCCCCAAAAGGGGACTCAGAACGGTTTACATGAGGCTAAGCTAGACGATGCATTACAGCAAAAAATACAAATCAACAAAATAACATCACAATGAAATAAATAAGACATTCAAGTAAAATAAACAGTGCAAAATAACATGACAAAGAATCAAACACAGTGGGCGGGCCAAATGCAGAACATAAAATGATAAAACTCTGGATGAGATAGCAGTGAAAAAGGTATACTTATGAAGGAAGAGCTCATAGGGGACGGAACAGTGGAGTTAGGCCTTCAATAAGGTGGGGGAAGTGCAAAATGAGGACAATATTGAAGGTGAAGCACCAGGAATGAAACATATGAAATATGAAATATATACACGCAGCCCCCTCAAATTTAGGAACAAAATAGCTGTGATTATCTGGATGTGGGCAAACAAATTGAAATTGAATCCAGACAAGACAGAGGTACTCCTGGTCAGTTGAAAGGCTGAACAGGGTATAAGGTTGCAGCCTGTGGTGGATGGGGTTACACTCCCCCTGAAATAACTGCTTGGGAGTTCTCCTTCCACTTCATCACACTAGAGAAAAAAGTCCATGTAAAATCCTGCAGAATTCTGAGGTTTGTAGTTTAGTGAAGCTGTTAAAGGTTCCTTCCTAAACTACAGATCCCAGAATTCGGCAGGAGGCAGAAACCCGATTTTAAGTGGATTTTTTCCCTCTTAAGTATAATGAGGCTAGGAAGCACTCTGTATTTTAGCTCTACTTGTAGCCCCCGAAAATAGGAATAAGATAGCTGTGATGATCTGGATGAGGGCAAACAAATTGAAATTGAATCCAGAAGAGACAGGTACTCTTGGTCAGACGAAAGGCCTAACAGGGTATAAGGTTGCAGCCTGTGCTGGATGGGGTTACACTCCCCCTGAAATCAAAGCTTGGGAGTTCTCCTGGATTCATCACTGAGCCTGGAACCCCAGTTCTCAGCAGTGGCCAATTAAAATCTGTGTGCCAGTTGTGCCCGTACCTTAAGGAGCCAGACTTGGCCATGGTGCTACATGCCTTAGTCACATCCAGAATGGACTACTGCAATACATTCTACGTGGGGCTTCCTCTTTGAAGACTGTTTGGAAGCTCCAAGTAGTCAAATGGGTGACAGTCAGATTGCTCACCGGAGCGGCATACGAGGAGCATACAACCCCTGTTACGTCAGCTCCACTGGCTGCCAGTCTGGTACTGAGCACAATTCAAAGTGATGGCTTTAGTCTGTAAACCCCTAATGATTCTGGCCCAGCTTACCTGTCCAAACGTATCTCCTCCTATGAACCAGCTCAGGCATTAAGATCTTCTGGGGAGGCCCTGCTGTCAGTCCCACCTCCTTCACAGATGCGGTTGCTGGGGATGAGAGACAGGGCCTTCTCAGTGGTGGCCCTCAGCTTTGGAACTCCCTCCCCAGCAATATTAGATGGACAAAATATGGCTACCAGTATTTTAAAGAATGCTAAAATCAAAACAGTAAATAAACAACACTCAAAAACAGGAATTGGAGACAAGAAACAATCAGGGCCAGCTAATCACCTCCCAACAAAGGATTTCCCCAGGAAGTAGTCAGCCAGACCTTGGAGCTGCAAGGCCATTATATTCTAATCAAAGTGATTAATTGCAACAGTCACACCAGCCTCCAACAGACATTAGTTATTTCTCACACCCTGGGCCTTCCACAGATATATAAATCTCCCTTGTCTAGTTTCCAGTATACGTCACAACCTCTGAGGTTAACTGCCATAAATGTGGGTAAAACGTCAGGAGAGAATGCTTCTGGAACATATATATAACCTTTCTCTAAGATCAGGCACTGTACCCGAGGACTGGAGGGAGGCAAATGTAACTCCGATCTTCAAGAAAGGATCCAGGGGTGATCCGGGAAATTATAGGCCAGTTAGTCTAACCTCAGTTCCAGGCAAAGTGATGGAAACCATTATTAAAGAAAAAATTACTAAGCACATAGAAGAACAGGCATTGCTGAAGGAAAATCAACATGGTTTCTGCAAAGGCAAATCATGTCTTACTAACTTGTTAGAATTCTTTGAGGGTGTAAATAAACACATAAAGGGGACCCAATTGATATTGTTTACCTTGACTTTCAAAAGGCTTTTGACAAAGTCCCTCACCAAAGGCTCCTAAACAAGCTCTTCAGCCATGGAATCAGGGGACAGGTCTTGTCCTGGATTGGAACCTGGCTAAACTGTAGGAAACAAAGGGTGGTAATAAACGGACATTTCTCTGGGTGGAAAGAGGTGAGAAGTGGCGTACCCCAAGGTTCAGTTTTGGGTCCGTTACTTTTTAATTTATTCATTAATGACCTGGATGTAGGAGTGAATTCTGAGGTAGCAAAGTTTGCAGACGACACTAAATTGTTCAGGGTAGTTAAAAATGAAACTGATTGTAAAGAGCTCCAGAAAGATCTCTCAAAATTGAGTGAATGGGCAACAAAGTGGCAAATGCATTTTAACCTAAACAAGTGTAAAGTCATGCACATCGGGGCAAAGAACCCCAACTACACCTACAAATTGATGGGGTCAAAGCTTTCCGAGACAAACCAGGAAAGGGATCTTGGGGTTTTGGTGGACAGCTCAATGAAGATGTCAACCCAGTGCGCAGCAGCAGTGAAAAAAAAGCAAATTCTATGCTAGGCATGATCAGAAAGGGAATCGAAAATAGGTCAGCAAATGTTGTATTACCTCTCTACAAATCGATGGTAAGGCCACATTTGGAGTACTGTGTACAATTCTGGTCTCCACACCTTAAGAAGGATATAACGGAACTGGAAAAGGTACAGAAAAGGGCAACAAGAATGATCCAAGGGATGGAGCGGCTCCCTTATGAAACCAGGTTGCAACGCCTTGGTCTTTTCAGCCTTGAAAGACGGCGTTTAAGAGGTGACTTGATCGAAGTGTATAAAATCATGCATGGGATAGAAAAGGTGAATAAAGAAAAACTGTTTTCTTTGTCACAAAACACTAGGACTAGGGGGCACTCCCGAACTCACTTCCAGAGGAGGTTGTGACAGCTGTCAGCCTGGACAACTTCAAGGCAGGATTAGACAGATTCATGGATATCAAGTGTATCGGTAGTTACTGAAAAGGACATTCAAGTGCCACCTCGGAGTTGGTTGAGGTAGGCAGGATTTCCCCAGGTACTGGTTGTGGGGGGTCGGGAGCAGGTCAGGGTTTTGCCCTCCCTTCTGCTCGAGATCCCCGTGTACAACCGGTGGGCCACTGTGTGATACAGAATGCTGGACTAGATGGGCTGAGGTCCGATTCAGCATGGCTCTTCTTATGTTCTTATGTTCTAACATGGCCATGCAGCCTGGAAATCTCACAGCAACCCAGATATTATATTGACCACCTCCCTCCTGGTTTTCAGAAAGAAAGTCAAAACCTGGCTGTGGAACCAGGGGTTTGGGAAGTAGCAATATACATACACCCATGGAATCAATAGCGGGATTAGGTGCTATGTTTTTAACAGTTTTTTGATTGTATTTAAATGTTTTATTTCATTTTAAAGTTTAATATATTGTGTATTGTATGTTTTAATGTTTCAATGTAGCATTGAAGATTTGCCAAAACTGGAAGCTGCTCTGAGACCCCTCTGGGGTGAGATAGAGCAGGGTAGAAACACAATAAATAAAATAAAATAGATTGTGTAAGTTGGCTCTTTTTCAATGCTTTTAATATTAAAGCAGAATATGCAATTAACCTATATGTGTGTGTGTGAAACATCTAAATCTGGAAAGTACATAATATTTTTAAAGGACAAAAATTATTGATGTTTTAATACATTAAATCATTGAGAATGTTAACATTTTGCATAATAGCTTATCTAAAGTAACAATAAACTACAACAACAATAATAAATCTTTACATATATCCCACTTTTCTTCCTAATCGGACCCAGAGTGGCTCACAACATAATACAAATCAAAGCACATTTAACATAAAACACAAGACAAAATAAAATATAAATAAATATTAAGCTTTAAAAACATTTAAAACCCTGTATAATGTGTGTGTGTGTGTGTATGCGACGTTTGAGAACAAATGTCCAAATTGCAGAATGCAAAATGGTTATATGATATTGCATCTTTGGTGAATTTATTTGTTGTAAACAATTTATATGTCAGTGCAGTTGGGGTCGTAGGTTCTGTTGTGGCCCTTTAGCTCTACACATTAAGAAAAATCCTTTGTCGTGGCATACTTCCTCGATGCAGATACTGTTTCAATATGTTTCCTTGTATATGTTTCTGTTTGTTACTATGTTTAACTTTTTCATAATAATAATATCAGAGAAGCTCACAAAAAAGAGCAGCTGCCTCATCTCTCAATACAACCACAATTTACCACAATGTACAGAGAGAAACTACATTGCACTGAGTGAAGAGACTTTTCAGTTATATTTCTGACTATCAGAGAATTAAACAGGCTTCCACCATCCACAGACTAAGGCATGGTGTTCTGGTGTCAAATTTATTATTCTTTAAGGCAGGGCTGTGGAGTCAGCAGAAATGTACCAACTCTGACTTCAAAATAAAAACTTACAATATAACTAAAAAAGAAAAGAACGTGGGTAAGTGACAATCTCCATCATACTCTGTTACCCACCCCCCAAAACCCACAATTATTTAAAGTTAATCATGCAGGGTCTGTGTGCCAAGTTTGGTCCAGATCCATCATCGGTTGGGTTCACAGTGCACCCTGGATGTGGGTGAACTATAACTCCAAGCATCCCAGACCAATTCCTTTCAAAGTTGCCCATGTTGGGTATGTGTGCCAAGTGTGGACCAGATCCCTCATTGTTTCGCTTCACAGTGCTGTCTGGATGTGGGTGAACTTCAGCTCCCAAAATCCAGAATCAGTCTCCCCAATTTTCCAGTATGTTATGTTGACCATGAGAGGTCTGTATGCCAAGTTTGAGCCAGAGCTATCATAGGTGGGAGTCACAGGGCTCTCTGAAAATGGGGCTATCTTAGAAATTGCCCACAAGCTCATGTATGTACATACATACACACTTTGATTTTTATTATAAAGAGAAGAGAGAGAAAGAATGCCAATTTTTGCAAGCCTTGCCTTATACATAATGAGATCTCTTTGGAAATGGGACCCAGATTGAAACACAAGACCTTTCTCTGCCTGCAGACATTTGGGGAAGGATAAGGGGGAAGTTGTGGAGGGAACTGAATGTTTTAAAATGCATCTTTAATTATATTTATTATATTTTAAATGTATTTTTAACCTGATGCACACACTACTATTTAATTTGTTTCTGTAAAAATGTGTATTCATTTTGTTTTAAATTGATCAAAACATGTGATTGTTCCCCGCCTTGAGTCCTTTCAGGGAGAAAGGCAGGGTATAAATAAAGTAAATAATAATACATTCATTTCATAGCTAGTACACATTGCCTGAAAATAATTGTATACACATTATTTTAATGTTTTTTTTAATTTATATATTTTATTCATTCTGGTTAACCTAACACCAAACTTACAAACAAACAGAAAGGGGCAAGAATTTAAAACATAGGACAAAAACAATAATAGTAAAGATAGATTTTCTTAATATAAAAACATACTGATACTACAGGCCCTTCCAGACAGGCCGTATATCCCAGGATCTGATCCCAAGTTTTCTGCTTTAAACTGGATTATATGAGTCTGCACTGCCAGATAATCTGGGATAAACAGAAAACCTGGGATCAGATCCTGGGATGTAGGGCATATGTGCAAGGCCCTACATCCACTAGAACAACACCAAACATTAACTACATCCAAATGTACAGTACCTAGTCTAAGGGCTTTACATTCTGCCTTGTGATTTTGTTCTCTCAATTTTCCTTACCCAATTAATAGAAGGAAAACTATTAATACATTCTTTTTACCATAAGATGACACTCTTCTAATTTAAAAAATCATAGAAGTTTGACCCAATATTTGCTGAAGAAACGTAATAAATAAGTTCCAGTTTTTCCTTAAAGTGATTAGAGATTTCTCCTTCATCAATGTCATGAATCCATTTCCACTAGTTCACACATAATAATAATAATAACACATCTTCGCAAGACAATCTTATTGCATTAGGGTAGCTGATTCTACCTTTGAGCATAGATGATTCTCACTGCTGTAGTCTCTCTCTCTCTCACACACACACACACACACACACATATATATGTACAGTATATAACAAAGTTTGCACATGTTGAAAGCAAAGTTGACACTATTTCAGCCACTCATGGACAATTTTGAAGAGTTTCATAATTCTAGAAAAGGGATATGCCGCCTTTGTAGACATATTTATATTTTTAATATATATTATTTATTTACTTAATTGCTTTATCCTGTCTTTCTCCAAGTCTAAGGATTTAAAGACACTGTCAAATGATGTATTGCTAGAATGGATTGCTAGAAGCTACTTCATCAGATGTGTGTAATTAAACATCTGGGTTAGTGAATTGGATTTGTTGTAATAAGTCACCGTTTTGCATATTTAAAAGAGATAACTGTGGTAGTGTGTGTGTTTAAAAGACGGGAGAAGAGAAATGAGGAAAGGAGCTTTGTAGTATCATAAAACAGATTTCTGTCAGGATGTAGCTATATATAAATATATGTATGTATAGTGCAGGGCTGCCCAGGAAGTCGATCGCGATCGACCAGTTGATCGTGGGACCAAAGGGGGTCGATCCCAGTCGGATGGGGCGCTTCTCAGAGGGGGGCAAAGCCAGGCCGCGCCAAGCCCCTCCCCCTCCCCAGCTTTGGCACTCCCAGCAGCTGCTTCAGCCTTGAGGAGAGCAAGGCCAAGCCAGCCTTGTGGTAGCTATGCCACCACTGGCTTGGCACTGCCACCCTCAAGCCTGGAGAAGCTGTTGCTATAGCTGAAGCCAGAGGGGGCGGAGCCAGGCCGCACCAAACCCCGCCCCCTCCCTGGCTTCGGCACTCCCAGCAGCTTCTCCAGGCTTAAGGAGGGCAGGGCCAAGCCAGCCTCGTGCTAGCTATGCCACCATTGGCTTGACCCTGCCATCCTCAAGCTTGGAGAAGCTGCTGCTAGAGCTGAAGCCAGAGGGGGGCGGAGCCAGGCCGTGCCAAGCCCCGCCCCCTCCCCAGCTCCGCCTTGCTTCTCTCGTCCGGAAGCAAACGTGGACGGAGGTAGATCTTTCTGACTATAAGTAGCTCGCATGCTGAAAAAGTGTGGGCACCCCTGGTATAGTGGATTACAGTCCACTTCCTCAGATGCATTGATGGAGTACGATATTCAGTCATCAGGAACATATGCACAATGGCATAGTTGGAGTGGCATCAGAACAAAATAGGATATAGAAAATCAGTGTGACATTGGTAGTATACTTGTAAAGGACTGGTTTGACATAGATCTGACATTTATAAGCTGATACTCTGGTCTGCTGCCCTTTTTAAAGTATACACAATCATTAAAATATGCAGTGTATCTTGTGATCTCATAATGAGGACCGGTTTCTTCTTAGTTTTTTATAGCACAACTCCTTTAGTATGTATACTATATTCGAAACGCACACAGAGAGAGAGATACACAAAGCCTGCTCATAAAAAGCTTCAGTTAAAATACCACATGCATTCTTTTTATTTATATAAACTCATTCCATGAGAAGGCCCTTCTACACTGCGATATAATCCAGATTATCAAAACAGATTATCCACATCTGCTTTGACCTGGATTATATGAGTCTAAACTGCCATATAATCCAGTTCAAAGCAGATAACCTGGATTTTATATGGCACTGTAGAAGGGGCCAGAGAGTTTCTGTCTAGCTGTCTCTTTTTCTGTTTAGTGCTATGAATGCAGATTTAACTTGGTGACATTGATTTCTGTATAAACCTATTTAGAATTGCACTGAACATTCTATTTATGCTTGTATGTTTTGCAAAATTTCATTTCTAAATGAAATATCTTGTACAAACTTATAGTAATTGCACTGGTGTATAAATAGAATTCATTTTCTCCAGATAATAACAGCCTACTATTACTCAGTGTTTCTACTTCTATTTGTTCCTGACTGAAATCACTGGAAAAGGGAGAGAAAATTATATCTGCTTTCTAAATATAGCCTAATTTATTTCTGTACAGTGATAAAACATTATTATTTGACTGATTGTATAACTAGTAAATTCTGTATAATTTTCCTTTTACAGTCCATGAATGAGCATATATGATTATGGATCCAGGTGGTGGAAGCCTTGGACTGCAGGAATCCAAAATGCCTCACACTATGATTATGCAGGATTTTGGTAAAACAACAACATTTCTCTATTTTTAATTCAAATTATTTGCTGATTAGTTGTTTTATATTGTAAATTAACAGTTCTTGACATAGATGGTGAAAGCATTATAGCTGAGAAAAGGTTTGGGACACTTTGGGATCACACCGGGAATGTGGTGCAGCTGTCTTGGTGTCAGCTGCATAAGATCTCTACTGACCAGAAGGTCATGAGTTCGAGGCCTGCCTGGGTCGAGGTGGGCTCTCGACCTATTGTATAGCCTGTTGTCGACTTTTGCAACCCGAAAGACAGTTTCATCTGTCAAGTAGGAAATTTAGGTACCACTTAGTGGGAAGGCTAAATTTAACTGATTTACGAGGCCATAAAAATAATCTCCAGAAAACACGCTGAGGAATGGAGGAGTTTAACAGCTCCCCTTTTTGGACAGATGTTAAATTGCCTCTGTCTGTCTTGTGTGTTTGTGTGTCTAAATGTAATGTGTACATTGTAATCCGCCCTGAGTCCCCTGCGGGGTGAGAAGTGTGGAATAGAAATGAAGTAAATAAATAAATAAATAGACTAAGACCCCATCTACAGTGACCATTTAATGCAGTTCGTAGGAGCAGCCACACAACAAATATCCACAAAATATAGCAGGAGACCTCTGCCATCAATTTTCAATTAGTTGCTTCTGAGCATAAGCTTGATCACTTCAAAGCAAATCTTGTGAATGTATAGTTCCTACTCTTCAAGTGAATGGACATATCATGTGTTCATGGAGAAATATGGTTAGTGCTGGTTTGGCCAAAGTAAAAACGGAGTGATAATTACATTTTGAGCATTTTATCAGCACTCTTTAAACAATCTACACATTGCATGTGAAAAACTCCAGAACTACTTGTTAGTATATCCTTTTGAAATGATAAATAGAAGATTTGAGGAGTATGCTCTAGATCAGTGGTTACTAACCAGTTGTTTTGGACTTCAACTCGCAGAAATCCCAGCCATCTTAGCAGCTGTTGGGAATTGTGAGAGCTGAAGTCCAAAACACTTGGAGGACCAAAGGTTGGGAACTACTTCTCTAAATAACTGCATTCATCAGCCAAAGATGCATACGACTATATTACAGCAATATAACTATTAATATATTTTCTCATTCATAATTGTTTCACAGTGGCTGGAATGACTGGTACTGCTCACATTGATGGAGACCATATTGTTGTATCAGTCCCTGAAGCTGTCTTGGTCTCCGATGTTGTCACAGACGATGGAATAACACTTGATCATGGCTTAGCAGCTGAAGTTGTCCAAGGACCTGATATCATAACAGAAACTGATGTTGTTACCGAAGGTGTCATTGTTCCCGAATCTGTATTGGAAGCTGATGTTGCTATTGAAGAAGAACTAGATACCAGTGATCACGTATTGACTTCTGATCTAATAACAGAAACTGTTAGAGTTCCTGATCAGGTCTTTGTCGCTGATCTTGTTACGGGGTCCGATGGACATTTGGAACATGTAGTACAAGACTCTGTGTCAGGAGCTGACTCCCCCACTATGGTTTCAGAAGAGGTTCTCGTAACCAATTCCGATACGGAAACTGTGATTCAGGCAGCTGGCACTGTTCCTGGTTCTACAGTTACTATAAAAACAGAAGATGATGATGATGGCAAGAGTACATCTGAAGACTATTTAATGATATCTTGTAAGTGAAGGAAAGGTATATGAGATTGAAACCGCTTAAACTAAACGTGATCTAATGCTTTAGAAAGTGTTATTGATTGTAAATGTGAGCATTATTTTTCTGACCAAACTTAGAGGAAATATTGCTTCACTCTAGTTTTTTCGTATAGTATTTAAAGTATATCTTTTAAATACTGTATTTCAGTTTCAAGGAAGAAATTGGAAAGAATTCAGGGTAGAGTCACAGGGATGCTATGACAGTTATGGTCTGAGTCCTATTGTTAGTCTTGTCTGGAGTAAACCCCTAGAATCAGCGGAACATATATCCTACAAAAATGTCCTTTGGCTGGTTACTGTTACACTGAGTACTGTAATTAGAACTAACAATAGGATTGAGACCCAAGTAAGGCTCAACAATGATGACTGAGAAATTGAGAGTATTCTTCAAGATCATGTAGTCTGCCTCATGTTTTTCTTTTCTTCCATCCCTCCAAAAAATGATTGATTTATTCTCATACTGGTGGCTTGGCTGTATCTTCTAATCACAGTGAATGTTTCTCCAGAGCTCTCCAGTTCCATGTATTATGTGGGGGTATATAACTATATTGCAGCATAAATCCAATCAGTTGAGATTTTTCTCTACCAGTATTAAGAAATATTTAAAATTGATGGGATTTGGCCAAAAGCATGAGTACTTTTTTGTGTGTGGAAAATACTTAATTTTCAGATGGTTTTACTTACGTCTGTCCCTCTATGAGCCACATACATTATGCACTTGTCCTGTTGCAATTTTGGTGACCTTTGTATCAATTATACACAACACGGCGTAAATTGGCTGTTGGTATGGCAAAAGAGGGAGGCCCTGGTGGGGCAGCAGGTTAAACCACTGAGCTGCTGAGCTTGCTAACCAAAAGCTTGGTAGTACGAATCTGGGGAGTGGGGTGAGCTCTCGCTATTAGCCCCAGCTTCTGCCAACCTAGCACTTCGAAAACATGAAAATGTGGGTAGATTAATAGGTACTGCTTCTGGGGGAAGGTAATGGCACTCCATGTCATGCTGGCCACATGACCTTGGAGGTGTCTACAGACAATGCCGGCTCTTCGGCTTAGAAATGGAGATGAGCACCACCCTCCAGAATCGGACACGACTACATTTAATGTCAGGGGAAACCTTTACGTTTACTGTAAAAGAGCAAATCGTCCCCTCACTCCCCTACTAACTTTTGAACACTACAGATTTCTTAACTAGAACCAACTCTGTTCTGTTTGCCATGTCTATTGTCATTATTTCCTGGGAGGACAAGTTTGTGCTTTTAAAAGACATTCCCAAAGTACTAAAAGCTGCTCATGCACGTGACTTTTTGAAATTATGGAATGCATTCTTCAATTTATTTTTGAAATCCTAATGCAGCACATAGATTTAAATGACAGGTACATTTTTAAAGCTTTTTTAACATCCACATTTTATAATGACATGTTACAAAGCGGTTCGCAAAGACAACCAACCAACCCCCCCCCCCCCAACCCAAAAAACCAGTCAATTTAACGTGAGGTAGCCGGTACAAGTACATGATTATCGTACAAGTAAAATAAAACATTCCCCTTTTTTTCTTTTGTTTTTCAGGTTTGTGATGTTCAAACCCCCACAGTGGATTGCTAGCTCTCGATCCATACGATGACACTACATGCACAATGCTGGTGATCCTATGCCCACTACAGAACCACACTGGAGCGGTCTTTTAGGGGTAAGGTAATATTCCACCACCACCTCCTTTTAAAAACCTATTACAGCATAGCAGGGGTGGACAACTTTGTCTTGCTTTGAGCCATTTCCCCTAACTAACAAGCAAGTCTGCTTCCACTTTGATAGGCTTCCGCCACTCATGTTCCGCTGATTCTATGGGCTAGAGGATGTGTTACTACAAGTCCATAGATTTACTGTGTGGGTCATGGGCACATAGCCTCAGCCCGCATCCTCATAAACAGTGCCGTGGGCCATAGCATGAGTAGCAGGGCCACATCTGGTATGTTGGCTAAATGTTATCCACCCCTGTCATATGATGTTGCGTAGTTTGCTACCATTATAAATAAATACATTCCTATACTGTTCCCTATAAGAGAAACTCAGAAAATCAAATCTTCAAACATTTTGCACAGCTGTAAGACTTTGGTGCCTTTTTCATGGGCTATTTTATGGTGGGTGTCATATCACCAGCATAGTGCAGGCCGAGGCATCACATGAGTTGGGAGCTGGCAATCCACAGTGAACCTGAACATCTCACACCTGGAAACTGCTAAGCAAGGTAAGTTAAAGGTGGTAAAGATGTTCTTTTCTTCTTCTTTAAATAGGCATATATATATATTTGCAATGTATCTTTTGTATTTTAAAATCTCCACAGTGACTTGGTTATTAGGATATTGATAACTTCAGTCAACTTTTTCTGTTTTCTGCTGTTATTTTCCCCCCGTTATGGTTTGACTGTGTTGTCCAAAATGTAATGGTTCATTTTAGTCTTGAGGAAATATGTGGAATTAAATAATGCATAAAACTGATATGTTTTATTTATTCTATACCTGTGTGATTTTTTTTATGCCGCTGCAAGTCTCTGCATTTTACCATTAATGGAAATGTGTTAAATTCAGATGTATTTTCCTTTCTTTAGGGGTAAGGATGGGTGAATCTGGAGTCTGGGAGATATAGCTTGATTACCTGGTTTAGTTGTATGTTGTTACCATAAGAATAGCAGACATTTAAATAAAATGGATAGGTGGGCTGTGCATCTATATCAGGCATGGGCAAACTTGGGCCCTCCAGGTGTTTTGGACTTTAACTCCCACAATTCCTAACAGCCGGTAGGCTGTTAGGAATTGTGGGAGTTGAAGTCCAAAACACCTGGAGGGCCAAAGTTTGCCCATGCCTGATCTATATTATTATAATATCAAGTTGTTATCCTCACAGTCTAAACATGCTGAGATACGATTTGACATATCTCAAAATGCAAAAGGTAAAAAAAATATAATTTTATATACACATTATTTATTTTCTTATTTCAATTGCACTATGACCCCTGTATCCACAGCAACAGTACCTGCAGTTTCATTTAGCCACATCTTGCAATATATTTCCTCTAGGCATTTCCTAGGTTCTCCGGTGTGACCATTATATTTTTCCACCGGAAGTTGTTTTTTTTCAATAGGGTTTGCTATGATTTATTATTTTTGCTGTGGTAAGTCTTCTCTGTTGTTTTCTAAATTGTCATTTATTGAATAGATTGATCATCCTTATGTTTTGGCAACATTCATATATATATATATGTATCTAACTGTTGAAATGAATATATATTTCGGAGGGCCTGTAAGACCAACCTCGTCCGACAGGCGTTCAACCTTTAGAGGCTGCTAATTCCATATCTGTCTTAATTGTTTTATCATGTTTTTAAAATTACTGTTGTGATTATGTTGTTTTATGTGTGCGAACCACCCTGAGCCTTTCGGGAAGGGTGGTATACAAATCGAAATAATAAATAAATAAATAATATCTCTGTTGAAATCAGGGGCGGTCTAAGGTAATTTTAAATGGTAAGCGAACATTATTTTGGGGCGCCCCCCAAAAACATTATTTGGCGCCCCCCCCCCCTCCGCGCATGCCCAGAAGCTTCTGTGCGCAGGCGCAGAAGCCTGTAAACACAGCACTCCCTATTCGGCATGCAGGGAGGTTTGCTACGGCGCGGCGTCAGAGCACACAAGGCCCAAAAGCAGAACATCGGCCGGACGCTGTCTGGCAGGCGGGGGAATGCGCCCTTTACCCAGATGGGGTCCCACGCAGCGGCGTCCTTCGCCTACCGGTAGGACCGCCCCTGGTTGAAATGAATAGGATTTTATGACTATTCAGTTTTACAGACATGCACAAATTCTGTAGGTTTTATTTTATTGTCCATAAAGAAGTTGTTGCATTTTATATCACTCACTTATATCAGTGATGCAATTCTATTTTTTTAAAATACATCACATTCCAAAGGCAAAGGGTTATTTCAAAAGAAAAAAAAAGTTGTACACATCAAGGTTTAGGTTTTCTGTTTCTCCAAAAAACCTAAACCTAAAGTAATTAAGGTTGTTTGTGAGATAAACACAGTGCCGCAGTTTCTTAAGAAATGGTGCTCAGTCACACATCTTTTGTATGATCCTTCCAGAGTGAAACCTCTTATATCCCTTCCAGATTTTAACCATAATTTTATATTTTACTAAATCTGATCTTAACTAGAATTCACTCTAAAAGAGGATAGATTGATTATTACTGGTATTAACACATTCTGGTTTAGGGGGAAAAAACTGGCAGCTCTGTTCATCGTTAAGGTCAGTTAAGCATATATCTTAACCATGTTTAAGGTTTGTACAGAAGATTTACATACAAGAGAGGACCGCAGGAATTGGAAATGTTAACATCTGTTGCAGTCCTTGAGTAACTTTTTGTATGGACATAGTTTTATTACCTTTTCATCTTTTACACTGTGCTGCTTTGGAAAGCAAGCCATATCTGTGTGATAATACAATGATCAAATATTACTCGGTGTCTTGCAAGATAACGTCAGAGTTGGAATTTTAAAATGGTAAAAACTGCATTCCTATAATGCAGGGAGCCAGGTGTGGCTCTTTTTATGATTGCATCTGGCTCTCCAGAGCAACCCATTCTTTCCTTCTCTCCTTCCTTTTCCCTCCCTCTCTCCCCTTCTTTCCTCCATTCTCCCTCTTCCTTTCTCTTCTTTCCTTTCTTTTTCCCCCTTCACCCTTTCCTTCTCCTCTCCTTTCTTTTTTCCTCCATTCTCCCTCTTCCTTCGTTCCCCTTCTTTTCTTTCTCCGCTTCACCCTTTTCGTTCTCCTCTCCTTCCTTTTCCCTCCCTCTCCACCCTTCCTTTTTTCCTCCATTCTCCCTTCCTCTTCTATTCTTTTCCCCCAAGTATTCATTTACTTCTCCTTCCTTTCTTTTCACTTCCCTCTCTCTCCCCTTCTTTCTTTTCTTCTTTTCCCCTTCATTATTTTACTTTTTCCTCACTTCCTTTCTTTTCCCCACCCTTTTTCCCTCCATTCCCATTTCCTTCTTTCTTTTCTCTTCCTTCTCTCTCTCTTGCTTTTCTTTTCTTCCTTTTCCCTAGTTCGTTCTTCTTTTCTTTCTTCCTCTCCCCCTCCCTCCTTTATTTCCTCTGTCTTTCTTTCCCCCTTCCTTCCGTCTTCTCTTCCTTCCCAGAGTCCTGAGCATGCCTTTTGCAGAGCTAGGTCTGAAGTGTCCCGTCATTTTGATGGGGAAATCCTTTTCTCATAGTATGTACGTATACACTCACATTTAGTTGAATTCAATCTTAATATATATTTTATATATTATATGGCTCTCACTGAAATAAATTTCTAAATATTTTGCTTTCATGGCTCTCTGAGTCAAAAAGGTTCCCGACCCCTGCTATAATGTATTCATTACTGGGAATAGGAAGAAAGAGCAACAGTGTAAAAACAAAATGCCGTGGCTTATTTAGAAGCTCAATCAGACACAAGATACATGTTTTTACATTGCATTTGCTGGTCTTTGGTAATGAAGTTAAATTGGTTTATTTTTGAAATAGTGAAATAATTAGTTGAATATTTTTATGCTTTGTGAGCTCTTTTCGGCACAAGAAAAGGGTCATTGGTTTGCATGCCAGCTTTGTAATAGCAAGATGTTGGGTTGTGCCTAAATGAATTTAAAATGCTTGGCCAATATTGATGGTAATTGCTGTGTGTTTACCCTCAACTGAAGTGTATCTTTTTATTATAGTGGATGATGTTGGGGAAAAGCTAGATCATATTGGAAACACTCCCTTAAAAATCAGCACTGAAGTGTCACACGATGACGTATCTAAAGATGATGGGTTTGGTTCTGAAGTTATTAAAGTTTACATATTTAAAGCTGAGGCTGAGGACGATGTGGAAATAGGTACGTGTTTCAAATTCTATTTGTGGTAGTTGGTAGATGTTTGACAAAATCTTAGCTGTTTGTGTTAGGTAAACTGGATATCTTTGTAATGGGCTGTCGTTAGATTTCCTTTAGCAAGGAAATCTAAAGGAAGTAGATTGCCAAAAGAAAGAGAGGTGTGCCCGTACGTTCCAAATAGCATGCAATGCCCCCTGCTCCCGCCTCATTTACCTCACTCCAGTTCCAGAACCTTCCCTGCTCCTCAAGACCTGTAAATCCTCTCTTGGGTTTGCTCCTGCCTGTCATACGCTAAGTCCATGACAGTTGGTCATGCTGCAGTGCATACAAATTAAAAAATGCTGTCCCACCGTGCAATCGTCTTCCCTAATGGTATTTGTTGACGTTTTATTTCACTCCGCACGCAGAAGAGAAATGGAAACATTTTATGGTTTCGGTTCAAAGTGTTATCACATGAAAATTATCCCTTCTCTTCAAGGTGGAACAGAAATTGTAACAGAGAGTGACTTTCATAATGGGCATTCTGTAGCTGGAGTTCTAGAGCAAGGAGGCGTTGGCAGAGTTCAGCGAGAGAAGATGGTTTATATGGCTGTTAAGGATTCCTCTCAAGAGGATGAAGATATTAGTAAGAACAACATTTTTTATGTTGTTAAGGCAATAACCTTGTCTGTTTGCTATATCTTGTAACATTGCTACGATGTGTAAATGTGAATGGGTTTTGCTCTCTGCATTATGACATGATCATTGTGAAAGAAGGTAGAAACAATAACAACTAGGGTACCCTGGCTTTTAGTTGAGCTACACATGTAGGAAGGGTTGCATGCTCCAGTTCGCAAATAAACTGGAACCCAAACAACCACAGTGTTTCTGTTAATCACAAAACTAGTCATAATGTACTATGATTATGCATTGCGTGACACATCAGAACCTTGTGATCTGATATTCAGTTGTCTGACTATTACAGGTTGCACAGTGCACTTATATATGTCTACTCAAAAGCAAGTCCTTTTGAGTTCAGTAGTGTTTCCTTCCAGGTAAGTGGATGTAAGCACATTATCTTGGGAATAGGCCCCATTGAGGTCAGTGGGTTTCTTTGGGCTAAACACACACAAAATTGTACAGCCTATCCAAAAATTATAAATAATTTATAAATTTCTTTTATTTCTTCTTCCTGCAGTAAAGAAAGTCAAGTTAACTTATGTACTATTACTCGCTGGGAACTTTTCCCCCCACGAAGTTAAGATTATTTAGATAAATAATACTCAGTTTGTTAATACCAGTGAACATAATTTAAAAAGCAAAGAAATATAATCAAATGCACATAACAGTTGCTGCTTTTATTTTTTTTAATGTAATTTTAGCCATAATATTTACTTCATTTTTATATTAGAAATTATTAGTTTTGATTTTATCTTTGTTTAGAACTGTTTAGATTTTATCCTAGGCATTTACGTAATAGAGCAAACTTGGGCCCTCCAGGTGTTTTGGAATTCTGGGAGTTGAAGTACAAAACACCTGGAGGGTTGGAGTTTGCCCGTGCCTGTAGTAGAGGGACAAAGTAAACCGCTCAGCTCCCCTATTTGTCAGAAGAAATACTTATACTGACTTAATTTACTGTCTTACAAAATTGCTTGAGGTACTTTGTACTTGGCATTCTAAAGAAACTTTAATTAGTAACAGTAGTTTTCACTAAAAGAGTATGGTGTATGTTGCAATATTATGTGACTGAAAATAATTTCAAAAGAAGAGTATATCTGAGTCAGTCTTTTGTGCTCAGGGACCATGTCTAAATGCCCCTAAAAGCACTCGATTCTGTATAACATGTATGGGCAAACACACACTCAGGGAGTTGGATGTGGCCCCTTGGGCTCTTTTCTCGGTCCTTCTCTCTTTCCTTCCTTCCTCGTTCCCTTTCTCCCTTCCTCCCTCTTTCCTTCTTTCCCTCCCTCTCCTTCTTTCTCCTTCCTTCTCTCTTTGACTTTCATTCCTTCCCTTTCCTCTATCCCCTCCCTCTTTCTCTCCCCCCATTGCCTTCTACCCTTCCTTCCCTTTCGTTTTTGCTTCCTTCTCTTTCCTCTCTTTCCTCCCTCTTTCTCTCCCCATCCATTGCCTTCCACCCTTCCTTCTTTCCCTCCTTCCTTCCCTTTTGTCTTTGCTTCCTTCTTGCTTTCCTTCCCTCTCTTCCCTCTCTCTTTTCTCCCTTCCTCCATTTTTCCTTCCCCCTCCTTCTTTCTCCTTCCTTCCCTTTTGACTTTCATTCCTTCCCTTTCCTCTATCCCCTCCCTCTTTCTCCCCCCTCCATTGCCTTCTACCCTTTCTTCCCTTTTGTTTTTGCTTCCTTCTCTTTCCTCCCTCTTTATCTCTCGCCGTCCATTGCCTTCCGCCCTTCCTTTTTTCCCTCCGCCCTTCCATTTTGTCTTTGCTTCCTTCTTGCTTTCCTTCCTCCTTCCCTCCCTCCCTTCCCTCTCTTTCTCCTTCCATCCTTTCCTTCCACCCTTTCATCCTTCCTGCCCTCCCTCTTTCTCCTTCCTTCCTTCCCATTTGTTTTTCTTTCCCTCTTTAATCCCTCTTTCCCTCTCTTTCTCCTTCCACCCTTCCCTTCCTTTTGTCCTTCCTTCTCTCTTTTCTTCTTCCTTCCCTTCTTTCGTCCCATCACCAGGTAGCCAGGACACCGGGCCAGGAGAATTTGGGTTATTGGCCAAGCTGTTGGGAAGCATTCTGGAATATGTAGTCCAAAATGTTCCCAAACTACCTTATTTCATGATAAATATTTAGAGGAGTGCAACGCTAGTATTAGACAGAGAATTTGTTTCAAGCCCATTTAATGAGTCTTCCATCCTAAATTAAATTCCCTCTATAGACTGACTGATGTTGATTAAGTGGATATTAAAGCCTGATTAAAAATGGATTGAGTAAAGTTTAAAATTGAATATATAATGTCATTAATTAAATATTGTTTTTTAAAAATCTAGATTGTGCTGAAATAGCAGATGAAGTGTATATGGAGGTCATTGTGGGAGAAGAGGAAGCGACGTCACTCCCTGATGCACAGCTTGAAGAATCGGGTGTGAATAAAACTTTTGTTCCTGTTGCATGGGCTGCTGCTTATGGTAGGATGCCTGAGGGTCTATTATTTATTATTTTACTCTATTATTATTACATTTATTATTTTACTCTCTTTATTATTGGAGGGATACATAAGCACATTTACAGAAAGTTAGAATAATAGTTTAATCAGAGCTGGACAGTATTATATTAAATTACAATTTTATGTAAATATTAAAAAATATTTAACCTACTGATTTATTTTTTTATTTATTATTTCAATTTATATACCACCCTTTCCAACAGGCTCAGGGTGGTTCACAACATACATGCCTCAATTAATGTAATTTTATTGGTATCTAGATTTATTTTGAAATTTACCAGTAGCTGCTGCATTTCCCACTCTCGGCTTATACTTGTCAATACGTTTTCCCAGTTTTTGTGGTAAAATTAGGTGCCTCGGCTTATATTCGGGTCAGTTTATACTCAAGTATATACGGCAAATATTTCATGTATGCAAAAAGAGGCATTAATTTGTTGTACAGCTCCCATCAAAATGTTATTAGCTTTTCCTAGTTTGTAGATTGAAATTATGCTTCAATGTGTAGTTTGCTACTTGTAAGAAGAGCTCAGGGTTTTGCTCAGTGAATACTTGTCAAGCACTTGTTCCTTTTCCAGAGAATTTTAGAAGAACACTTGGTGTTATGTTTGAAATAGACAAATTTAGAATGGAGGATTAGATTTCAGTCAAAAGTAATTAATACTAGATGGCAAATGTTATTAGTTTGATATCAGCTGATCAATTTGATGAGCCCATCTGCTATTTAACCACTTTATGAAGCCAAAGTCTACATATATTGCCATGGAAGCCAATAATTTAATTCTGATAAAATTGGGATGCAGTCTCAAGTCAGAAAAAAGCTATTGCATTTTTAAAAAATTGTTTCGTTTTTTCTCTTGGCATTTCTCAGTGGGAAACTATGCACTTTCTATATACATAGTTCCATTGGTTTAATTGCTGTATCTTTAGTTAAAAATCTCTTTTAGGCGGTTAAAGACCATGGCGACATTAGGCCTCTCCCTCTGTAGCTCGGGACCCACACATTCGGCCGGGCACACCCTCGACTTGGTTTTCAGCGCGGGGGTTCAAGTGGACCTAGCCTCCATAATAGAGGTTCCATGGTCGGACCACTGTGCTCTAAGGATCCGGTTGAGCAACCGCCCCCATGCAAGGGCGCCGAACGGATTTGGTTCGCCCGAAGAGACTTATGGAACCCGAAAGGTTCCTGAATGCTCTGAGGGATCTGGAGTCTATCAGCGTCTCAGTCGATGAGCAGGTTCACTCCTGGAACACCTCTCTTGCTAGAGCTCTCGACGAGATTGCCCCAGGTGTCCTCTCCCGACCCGCAAACATCGATCTCCTTGGTACACAGCAGATCTTAGGTCGATGAAGCGGGAGAGGAGACGACTAGAGCGCGTGTGGAGGAAACTCCGTGACGGAGCCTCAGTATCAGCTTATAAGCTATTCAAAGATGCTTATGAGCGTGCTGTCAAGGCGGCCAAAAATGTGTACTTCTCCGCCTCGATAGCGTCTGCTAGCTCACGCCCGGCCCAATTGTTCAAGGTAATTCGGTCTTTGACGACAGTCCCTACTGTCCCAAAAAAAAAAGTGATGGCCCTCACTGCCGGTGCCTTCCAGAGCTTCTTCACAGACAAGATACTAAGCCTCCGCCGGGACCTTCCAGCCACGGTTGACACAGTAAGAGAACTTGAGACCCGTGGCCCTCCGCCGGGCCACCCTCGACCGGTTTCGGCCACTGGACGCAGATGCTGTTGATAAGATAGTGGCTGCAACTAGGCCTACCACCTGCTCCCTCGACCCGTGCCCCTCCTGGCTTGTTAGATCGTGCCTGGAGGGGTTACGTGGCCTCTGTTGAACATCGTAAACAGCTCCCTTGAGCAAGGAGTCTTTCCAGAGTGCTTAAAAGAGGCGGTGGTAGCTCCATTACTGAAGAAACCGTCACTAGACCCGGCGGTTCCTCCAACTACCGACCAGTGTCGAACCTTTCGTACCTGGGGAAGGTAGTTGAGAGGGCAGTAACGGAGCAGTTGCAGTCCTTCTTAGATGATGCAACATGGCTAGACCCCTTCCAGTCCGGCTTCCGTTCGGGGCACGGGACGGAGACGGTTCTGGTCTCCATCACAGACCAACTCCGCTGCCAGCTCGACCAAGGCGGGTCTGCGCTGCTCGTGTTATTGGACCTCACGGCAGCGTTTGACACGGTCGACCACAATCTATTGATCCACCGCCTGGCCGTGGCTGGAGTGAGGGGACAGCCCTTAAATGGCTGACCTCCTTCCTCCACCAGCGGTCTCAGCGTGTGAGGAGGGGCGAGGTGGTCTCCGAGGGCTCCCCACTACTCTGTGGGGTCCCCAGGGGCAATTCTCTCCCCTCTGTTATTTAACATCTACATGCAGCCGCTTGCACAGCTGGTGCGGAGTTATGGGCTGGAGTGTCACCAGTACGCTGACGACACCCAGCTCATTCTGAGGATGGAGGGCAGGCCGGGTTCTGTCCCCAATAATTTCCAACACTGCCTCGAAGCCGTTACTGGATGGCTGCGAGCCAGTAGGTTGAGGGTGAATCCGGCGAAGACGGAGATCTTGTGGCTGGGTCGCCCGGGTGATGTTAATGTCCAGCTTCCGAGCCTGGACGGTGCGGTGTTATGCCCATCGCCTTCCGTAAAGAGCCTGGGGGTCCATTTGGACTCCCAGCTGACCATGGAGGCCCAGGTCTTTGCGGTCAGCAAGATCGCTTTTTTCATCTGTGACAGGCAAGGAGACTGGCCCCCTATCTCTCCCGGAACTATCTGGCCACGGTGATCCAAGCCACTGTCATCTCAAGGCTGGATTACTGCAACGCGCTCTACGTTGGCCTTCCTCTGTCGGTGACCCGGAAGCTCAGGCTAGTGCAGAACACTGCCGCCCGGCTCCTGTCTGGCACGCCAGCTGGCGCCCACATAACACCTGTTTTGCAGGATCTGCACTGGCTGCCAATTGAGCACCGGATCACCTTCAAAGTGTTGGTCCTCACCTTTAAGGCCTTACACGGCCTGGGGCCAGCGTACTTGAGGGACCGTCTCACCCCATATTGCCCTCCGAGATCACTTCGGTCTGAGGACTCCAATCTCCTGGAGATACCTTCAGCTAAACTCGCAAGGCTGACTGCTACCCGCCGGAGGGCGTTCTCTGTCATAGCACCTACCCTGTGGAACGCCCTCCCGGCCGGAACTCGGGCTATGAAGGACTTGCTCCTGTTTAGACGGGCCTGTAAAACATACCTGTTTAAGCAGGCCTTTGGTGAGTAAGTCCTGCCCATGCCCCGCCATCTATTCGTTCTTCTGAGGATGATGTGCTGTTCATTGTTTTAACTGTGTTATTAATTACTGTACTGCTGTTGTTTTTAATTGTTTTTAACTGCTTATTGCCTGTATTTTACTGTACCCTTCGGCTCCTGTAAGCCGCCGCGAGCCTCAGGGAGTCGGCGGCATAGAAGCCCGAATAATAAATAAATAAATAAAATAAAGAAAACACTGATGTCTGAAACTATAACAGCGACAGTAACTATCAGTGTAAATAGTACTGAGCTAAACAGACCAGTGATCTAATATAATGCAATTTAATGTATTCCTCATAATGAGTGGTTCCCGATAGTAGGAGGATTTTGTAGATATAGTGAACTCTTGTCTGTGTAGAATCCTAGAGTTGGAAGAGACCTAGTGGGCCATCCAGTCCAACCCCATTCTGCCAAGAAGCAGGAAAATCACATTCAAAGCACCCCCACAGATGGCCATCCAGACTCTGTTCAACAGCTTCCAAAGAAGGAGCCTCCACCATAGTTCGAGGGAGAGAGTTCCAATGCTGAACAGCTCTCACTGTTAAGTTTTTCCTAATGTTCAGGTGGAATCTCCTTTCCTGTAGTTTGAAGCATCCTAGTCTCCAGTACAGCTGAAAACAAGCCTGCTCCCTCCTTCCTATGACTTCCCCTCACCTCCATGGCCCTCATCATATCTCCTCTCAGTCTTTTCTTATGCAAGCTAAACATGCCCAGCTGTTTAAGCCGCTCCTCATAGGGCTTGTTCTCTAGACCAGACCCTTGATCATTTTAGTTACCCTCCTCTGGACACATTCGAGCTTGTCCACATCTCCCTTCTCCCAGAATTTGACACTGCGTGATTCCAGGTGTGGTCTGACCAAGGCAGAATAGAGGGATAGCATGACTTCCCTTGATCTAGACACTAGGATCCTATTGATGCAGGCCAGTCCCATTGGCTTTTTTCTTTCTTCTTTTTGCTGCCCTGACAACTCGGCAGCTCGCGGTGAAGCATTTGCTCGGTTCTTCACAGACATAGTTGCTTTGATCTGCTCTGGCTTTGACCCCATGTTAACGGCAGTCTCTGAGGATGTAACACGAGCACCTGCTTGTCTGATTTTGATGGATTCGTTTCAATCTGTGCAGCTCGAGGATGTGGACAAGATTCTTGGAGAGGCGAGGCCGACCTCATGCATCCTAGACCCCTGCCCATCCTGGCCGATAAAGGAAGCCGGGGGGGTTGGGGGTGGCAGGGTGGGTGAAGGTGGTGGTTAATGCCTCCCTACGGGAGGGTAAGTTTCCAGCGAGCCTGAAAGAGGCTGTCATAAAGCCGCTGTTGAAGAAACCATCACTCGACCCCACCCAATTAGACAACTTTCAGCCTGTTTCCAATCTCCCCTTCTTGGGCAAGGTCCTGGAACGTGTGGTGGCCTCGCAACTCCAGGGATTCTTGGTAGACACTGATTATCTAGACCCGGCACAGTCTGGTTTTAGGCCAGGACATGATACCGAAACAACCTTAGTTCTGCTGGACCTCTCAGCGGCCTTCAATATCGTCGACCACGGTATCCTTCTGGGATGCCTCAGGGATATGGGACTTGGGGGTACTGTTTTGCAGTTGCTCCTGTCCTTCCTTGAAGGTCATTCCCAGAAGGTGTTGTTGGGGGTACCTGCTCGCCCTCACAACCATTGACTTGTGGGGTCCCACAGGGTTCTATACTGTCCCCCATGTTGTTTAACATTTACATGAAGCCGCTGGGAGAGATCATCCGGAGTTTTGGGATCAGATGTCATCTGTACGCAGATGATGTTCAGCTCTATCACTCCTTCCCACCTGTTATTAAGGAGGCTGCAGATCCTGAATCGGTGCTTGGCTGCTGTGTCGGCCTGGATGAGGGCGAACAGATTGAAACTAAATCCAGACAGGACAGAGGTACTCCTGGTCAGTCAAAAGGTTGAACAGGGGATAGGGTTACATCCTGTGTTAGACGGAGTTTCACTCCCCCTGAAGACATAGGTTCGCAGTCTGGGAGTGATCCTGGACTCATCGCTGAGCCTGGAACCTCAGGTCTCGGCGGTGGCCAGGAGAGCTTTTGCACATTTAAAACTTGTGCGTCAGCTGTGCCCGTTCCTTGGCAAGTCAGACCTGGTTACATCCCGAATGGATTACTGCAACGCTCTCTACGTGGAGCTGCCTTTGAAAACCTCTTGGAAACTTCAACTAGTTCAACGGTCAGCAGCTATGTTGTTAACTGGAGCGGCGTACAGGGAGCTCACTACTCCTTTGTTGTGCCAGCTCCACTGGCTGCTGATCAGCTTCCATGCACAATTCAAAGTGCTGGTTTTAACCTTTAAAGCCATGAATGGTTCTGGCCCAGGTTACCTGTCCAAACATATCTCCTGTTATGAACCATCACAAAGCTTAAGATCATCAGGAGATGCCTAGCTCTTGATCTCGCCACCTTTGCAAACGCGGTTGGTGGGGACAAGAGACGGGGAACTCCCTCCCTAAGGACATCAGGTTGGCCACCTCCCTGAAGACCTGGCTCTGGAACTAGGTGTTTGAATAGAGGGGAATGGCAATATGAAATAATAAAAGTTCTATTTGTTAACTTTACAAGAAAGCTTTCAGAGTGCCTCATTACCTCAGTATGTGCCAGTTCCAGCCTTCCCACCGTCCCAGTCAAAGGGGAGAGTTTTTACCTCAGCCGGCCTCTTAGTTTTCCTTCAGTTTAGGAGCCTAGCTTAATTATTATTTTATTAGAAATCCTAAAAACAATTTTTAGGTTGGTGGCAGCGTCCAAGTGGTTAAAGCCTCTCAGTTTATAGCCCAAGTCGTCACAACAGGTTTGGCTGAAATTACATACAAAGTTTCCTGTTGCTTAGCATGTCTTAGAAAGTCCTTGGTGATTTCTTAAACCTTTAAAGTATCTCATGTTTTTTCTTTTGTTTTGCTGGTTGTTGTAGTGATAGACCTTTTCAGAATTTAATGCACTTGTTAATTTTGAACTATTTTCTTAAACTATAATTTTTTATAGGAGATGATAGAAGATTGCCAAGGAGATATGAGGACTGTCAAACATCAGGTGAGTAGATAAATACTTATTTATGATGTAAATAAATGTGTGTTCAACAATTAACATGCAATAAAGGTGTATATATGAATATTGGGTCCAGGAGAACATTGAAAGGCTAGTTAGTACTTAATATATAATGAAATGTAAAAGGATATACACTTTTCAAATCAGGCTAAGTAGCTCTGTTCACAGCTTTCAAATTGTAAAAAGAGCCCACCTTACAGTTCTTCACTAGTGGGAAAGTTGTGGGGGGAATTGTGTTACAACAAAGAGCTGTGGAGCAAGGTACCAATTGTTTCTGCCTTTCTACCTCACTGCTAATTCTGGTATAAATTAATATTCCATCCTAAGAAGCTTGTACTGTCATCTAAAGCATGTTTAATTGGAACTAAACCCTACACAGTTCAGTGGAACTTGCTTCCAAGTAAATGTGCGTAAGATCACAACCTAAATATGGATTGAGCACATGAAATTATATACTAGATTATGTTTGTCCAGTTTTTGCCTTCATTTTCAGCTGTCAAAATGTGTTTGAGACAAACAGACATGATAAAGCATTGCTTTCCGTTTGTTGTATTAAACAGAATTATATGTGGCTATTTTTAATGCTTCTAGCATCTTGTGATGAAGCAGAGTCCCATTGTGCCTGTCTCGGTGCAAACCCAAGAGCCTTTCTTTAAAAACTTCATATTTCTAAATAAGCTCTTATCAGGAAGTCACTTGCAACACTGTGATGAGTGTTTTTCATATCAGGAACCAACTTGGAAGCAAGATTAGAAAACAAAAATGGTAATGCAACACAATACCTGCAAATCTGTGATAGCATTAGCACAAACAGACTGCTTAAGCAGAAGGCCAAGAGAAGGAGAAGAGGGGAAGCAAGGCAGTGGCAAACAGGTAAAACATCTTTCTTGGCTAGTTTGTAGTTAGTCTCTCTTCCCATACGCTTCAGTATCCGAGTGTTTTGTAAAAAGAAACTGACACAAGATTTTGAATAGTTTCTTATTTTATTAGGTTTGTTCAGTGTTATTTTATCATTTCCTTACAATACCATTTAGCATATCTGTAGTTGCCACATTCTTGTTTTGTTAGCTGGATAGGAGACCTTGCAGATGGGAAATGAGCAGAAAGAAGTTGGTGAAATGACTTTCTCTCTTTTGTACACACAAAATACCAGTCACAAAAGTTTCCTTAATATCAGGTCCTGCCAGAATAGTAATACAGAATGCATAAGCTTCTTAAACTGAATTTATAATTTATTGCCAGCAATGATCCAGTACTAGCAGTGATCCAGTACTCCACAATGTCCTATTCTACCTCTTAGGGCAGGGGTGCCCACACTTTTTCAGCATGCAAGCTACTTATAATAAAACCAAGTCAGAAAGGTCTACCTACCTCCTCAAGGCTGGGGCGGGGCGGGGGCGGGGCTTGGCGCAGCCTGGCTCCGCCCCTGGCTTTGGCACTCCCAGCAGCTGCTCCAGCCTTGAAGGAGAGCAGGACCAAGCCAGCCTTGTGCTAGCTATGGCACCATTGGCTTGGCACTGCCATCCTCAAGCCTGGAGAAGCTGCTGGTAGAGCGGAAGCCAGAGGGGGTGGAGCCAGGCCGCCCCAAGCCCCGCCCCCTCCTCTCTGGCTTTGGAGCTCCCAGCAGCTTCTCCAGGCTTGAGGATGGCAGTGCCAAGCCAGTGGTGGCATAGCTAGCACAAGGCTGGCTTGGCCCTGCTCCCTCAAGGCTGGAGCAGCTGCTGGGAGTGCCAAAGCCAGAGGGGAGGGGGTGGGGCTTGGCACAGCCTGGCTCCGCCCCCTCTGAGAAGCGCCCTATCCAGCTGCGATCGACCTCCTTCGGTCCTGCGATTGACCGGTCGATCGCGATTGACTTCCTGTGCAGCCCTGTCTGGTGCTCTGGCAAATTCTGCAAAGCTGGTAAGCCTTCATATAGACTTTGTGTCAGCCATCTAAAAATTACCCTCGCTATATATAGAGAGGTCCATCAGAACAATTTTTTTCAAACTGTGCTGCTCTGGGTGTTTTGTACTTCAGCTCCCAGTTTACCAGCTGTTAGGAATTGTGTGATCTGAAGTCCATAACATCTGGAGGAGCACAGTTTGAGAAACTCTGCATTTGAAGGATGATTAATTGGCTACGACAACTGTGAACACAACAATGGTCTGGAATAGTTGTGATCTTCATTGATGAGAGGCACTACCCTCACCAATGAAGTCATGAATTTCCAAGATTAATTCTCCAATATGCTGGAAGTTCATGACAGGAACAACATGTCTTCTCTTTCTTATGGTGATTGTGCCAAATTGTACAAGAACAAAATGCTTAAATGTAACAACTTCAATCCATTTTGGCAACTAGTATATATTAAGAACTCGTTTGGAATTTTCCTCTATGATGAATGAAGGCAAATCCTATAAAAGATCAGGAAATGGGATTCTTTATTACAATTTATTACAATGATATCTTGTGTCTGTGTGTATGTATACTGTTCTTTAAAAGCCATATAATACAGGTCCTTGTCAAAAAATTAGCATATAGTGCTAAAGTTCATTGTTTTCCATAATGTAATGATACAAATTAAACTTTCATATATTGCACACTAACTGAAATATTTCAGGTCTTTTTTTGTTTTGTACTGATGATTTTGGCATACAGCTCCTGAAAACCCAAAAATACTGTCTCAAAAAATTAACATATTTGGTCGGATGGAATATGCTAATTTTTTGAGATATGTATGCCAAAATCATCAGTATTAAAACAAAAAAAGACCTGAAATATTTCAGTTGGTGTGCAATGAATCACAAATATATGAAAGTTTAATTTTTATCATTACATTATGGAAAATAATGAACTTTAACACTATATGCTAATTTTTTGAGAAGGACCTGTATTGTGGCTAGTTGTAATTCTCTCTACACAACAAGCTCTTTGTGTGCACAGTTTCAGATAATTGTATTAATTCTTAAAATTAATAAATTTCTTGTAGTGTATAAAGTAGTGTTAACAAAGGTAACAGGAGTTACCTTATATACTTGAATATAAGCCAAGGCACCTAATTTTACCACAAAAAACTGGGAAAACATATTGATTCGAGTATAAGCCAAAGGTGGGAAATACAGCAGCTACGGGTAAATTTCAAAATAAAAATAGATACTAATAAAATTACATTAGTTGAGGCATCAATAAGTTAAATGTTTTTGAATCTATATATATAAAAATGGAACATCCGTGGTTATACGCTTTTAGGCAACAAAACCACACAACGCAGACACACAAAACTAGCCCACATACACTCACAACCCTACTCGTTATGTTTACAACTAAAAAAAACCTTTTAAAAAACCAAGCCAACAGCCAAAAACCCTAAAAAAACCTCTGGGACTACAAATCCTAGAAACCCCTGTGCCGAAACAACTTCTAAATTCCCCCCCTCCCAACCTAAAAAAAAACACCTTATGGTTCCAATAAGCTGCGCGCACCAACGCCAGCCCCAAGAAGGGGCTAGCCTCGCGCCAAACGTCCTCTTCACATCCCTCCCAAGGGATCGCTACGCTCGCGCAAAACCTCCTCGTGCACACACCTCCCAACGGACAACACACCGTGCGCGCGAACGCCCTGGCCAATCACATGGCCGGCACGCACCAAAGCTGCTCCCTACGTCACCCCCAAAACACACACAAGAGCATAATGTTGTAGAGGGATGGAAGGAAAGGAAAGGAAGACAGAAAGGAAGACAGAGAGAGAGGGGAAACAGAAAGAGAAAAGGACGGAATGGAATAGGCAGTAACAGATAGGAAGGAAGGAGAGAATAAAGAAGGGAGGGAAAACGGGAAGAAATGCAAGAGGGAAAGGGCGAGAAAGGTCAGAGAGCGGGAGGAAGGGAAGGAAAGAAGGAAGTACCACAGGAAGAAAGAAGAGAAAGTACACAGGACAGAAAAAGGAAAGAAAAGGTAATAAAGGAAGGACAACCTGGTGAGGGGGGGGGGGAGAAAAAGGAAGGAAAGAAAGAGAGGGAGGGAACAGAGGGAGGGAAAGAAAGGGGAGGACTGATTAAGAAAAGGAATGAAATGGAGGAAGGAGGGAAAGGAAAGACGGAAGGAAGGAGGAAACACACACATACCCACACACATATATACATGCACAAAAATTTGCCAATATGTGCATACGCACATACATACACACATCTGTACTTACACACATCTACACATATACATGCATATACATATACAAACACACATATACACACATATACATATACACATATACATAAGTAAACACACATATACACACATGTACACGTACACACAAATACATATATATACATACATACACACACAGGCAGTCCCCAAGTTACAAACATCCCACTAAGAAACGACTCATACTTAAGAACACAGCTGGATTGAATGGCTTTTAAGGGTTGCAAGACATTTGGTTGTGCTTTTCAACAACGCCACAGCAACGCGTGGCCGGGTCAGCTAGTATTTACATAAAACTGTAATTTAAGACTGCCCAACTCTGATTGCATCATTATTCTAACCTTCATCAATAAGCCGCCCTGAGTCCCCCGGTGGGAGAAGGGTGGGGTAGAAATGAAAATAATAATAATAATAATGCTTATGTATGCTCCCAGTAATAATAAAGAGAGTAAAATAATGGAAATGTAACAATAACATTAATAATAGTGTAAAATAATAATGTAATAATAACAGTAATAAATAGAGTAAAATAAGAAATGTAATAATAATAATATATTGTCCAAGGCTTTCAAGGCCGAAATCACTGGGTTGTTGTAAGGTTTTCGGGCTGTGACTTCACAACCTCTGAGGATGCGTGCCATAGATGCAGGTGAAACGTCAGGAGAGAATGCATCTGGAACATGGCCATACAGCCTGAAAAACTTACAACAACACATAACAATAATAAATATAGTAAAAATAATTAATGCAATAACAACAACAGAATAAAATAATAAATAACCTTGACTTGAGTTTAAGCCGAGGGGGTCTTTTTCAGCCTAAAAAAGGGGTTGGAAAAATCAGCTTATACTCAAGTATGTATGGTAACTGTAATCACCATTCATGTACAGGGAAATCTCTTCTGAATGTAACCCATTACTTAATAAGGCTGTAGTTCTTTTAGCGTTAGCATCAGTTAGATTTTCACAGTGAAACAAAATTGGGTACAAGGTCTACTCTTCTTTTATTCTCTCTTCTTCTTTCTAGGTGCAATGTTTTACCATTTCTTACAGTGCAATCTTATGCATGTCTTCTCAGAAACTGACTTGAGTTCAGTTAAGTCTGTTTAGATTGGCATCTTTAATGAACTCTTAAAATTGGATGTTTGCTAAAGTTTAGATGGCGAAGAGCCACAATAAATTGCAGCATGCCTTGGCAAAATTATGATCAACTAATCATTGCATAGGAAGGTATTTGACTCAAAAAGTCAGGCTTATAATCTATCACAGACACTTTCCTTGGAATAAGTCCCATTGAGCTGACTGGCGCTTACCGCTAACTATACATGTGTACGATTGCATTGTTGACTATTTAATCTATTCGATACTTTGCTTTATTATTATTACTACTATTATTATTATGCTTGACTCGTGTCAGGAATTTTTTTTGGGTATGTTTGTATGATATATTTCATTATTTTTTCTCCTGTTTATTTGAAACCAGCTGTTATAATAGGTCCCGATGGGCAGCCTTTAACCGTCTACCCTTGCCATATATGTGGGAAAAAATTCAAATCCCGAGGATTCTTGAAAAGACATATGAAAAATCACCCAGATCACATGATTAAGAAGAAATACCAGTGCACAGACTGTGATTTTACAACTAATAAGAAAGTGAGCTTCCACAATCACCTGGAAAGCCATAAGCTTATCAACAAAGTGGACAAAACCCACGAATTCACAGAGTACACCAGGCGGTACAGGGAAGCGAGCCCTCTCAGTTCAAATAAGCTGATCTTGAGGGATAAAGAGCCTAAATTGAACAAGTGCAAGTATTGTGACTATGAGACGGCAGAGCAAGGGCTGCTTAACCGGCACTTGCTCGCGGTTCACAGCAAGAACTTCCCTCATGTTTGCGTGGAGTGTGGGAAAGGCTTCCGCCACCCTTCCGAACTCAAAAAGCACATGCGGACCCACACGGGGGAGAAGCCCTACCAATGCCAGCACTGCGTCTTCCGTTGCGCCGACCAGTCCAACCTGAAGACGCACATCAAAACCAAGCACGTGACCGACCTACCCTTTAAGTGTGAACAATGCCCTCAGGCGTTTGCAGAGGATCAAGAACTGCAGGAGCACTTGGAGCTGTTTCAAGGGCATAAGACTCACCAGTGTTCGCACTGCGACCACAAGAGCACTAACTCGAGCGACCTCAAGCGACACGTCATCTCTGTCCACACGAAAGACTTTCCTCACAAGTGTGAGGTGTGCGAAAAGGGTTTCCACCGTCCCTCGGAGCTCAAAAAGCACAGCGAATCTCATAAAGGGAAAAAGATCCATCAGTGTAGGCACTGTGACTTTAAAACGTCCGACCCTTTTGTACTTAGCGGGCACATCCTCTCCGTTCATACCAAGGACCTGCCTTTTAAATGCAAACGTTGCAAGAGAGGGTTTAGGCAACAGATCGAACTGAAGAAGCACATGAAGACCCACAGCGGGAGGAAAGTCTACCAGTGCCAGTATTGTGAGTATAGCACTACAGACGCGTCGGGCTTCAAGCGGCACGTCATATCGATACACACAAAAGACTATCCACACAGGTGCGAGTACTGCAAAAAGGGATTCCGTAGGCCGTCAGAGAAAAACCAGCATATAATGAGGCACCACAAAGAAACTCTAATGTAACCCCTGAGCTGTGGAAGGGAGTCATGTAGAAACTGTGATGTGCTGGTTGGGAAAGAAAAAAACTCTCATGAACTGTTTCTCCTGGTTTCAAAGCTTGATATTAAACCATAACTTTACATTCTTTGTATTACAAGTCTTTAAAAAGTATTAGGGTTGACAAAGGGAGCTTCTAGCCCTGTGATTGTTGCTCACCAGAACCTAAAGAACACTATAAAATGCATAGAGAGGAATGAATGTCTTGAGAAGCTGCAGAACGAGACCTTGAATGTCTTCTGTTTAAAAGTATTATACATTGTTAAGCTAAAGGAAATAATACGACAGTTATCTTAGCCCTTTATCAATAACGCCATTTTATCTCCTCAAGGAAAAACCAGGGACAGGAGTTCTTTACAAGGATTTGCAAAGGCAAGTCTTCCATATGCGGTTTTTTGAAAAGTGACGCCGGATAGAAATCCAATCATCACGGCATTTTTCGTTCTGCTCAGAAACAGTATTTCCAGAATGGGTTGGATTTTGAGATCCGGCCTTCCATTTTGGTTTTTTTTTTAAAGCATATTTTTCAACAGGAAACCTTCATATCCATTTATTTATGTTCACAACCTATTTCATTGCAGGACGCAGTGTTTAAAATACAGCGTTATGTTTTTGAGCTCAAAAAGTGTCGTTTGGTGCTAAGGTTCAAGATGTGTGTGTACGCGTGTGTATAATTTCCTTTTTTTCAAATCCAAACCTGCAGTTGAATGTTTAATATGGCAAATATGACAAAAAGTATATTTTGGCCGATCTAATTACTATTACTTTAGAATGGGTGCGGCTGATGGTGCTAAGACTCGGCGCTGTTCTTCTTCTCTTTACTCTCTTCCATTTTTAAAAAAAGACAAAAAAAGTATCAAGATAGAAAGAACACAATCATTGGAAATGCCTGGCTAATCTTTAGGATCTGTGTTCCTGGCAAAGTAGGATTAATACGGTCCTTATTTGCAATTGTGTTTTTTGTTTTGTTTTTAAAAAATCAGTATAGACATGAAAATTGCACCTTTTAATGAATTCATACAAAATGTATACCATTCTATGAACATGCATTCTCAATCTGTAAGAAAAGTTATATATGCAGTATTTAACCAGAACCAATATGCTGCCACTAGAGTTTGGAGGTGGATCTTCAGTTTACAGTGTATACATTTGAAATATGCATCCCTTTAAACAATGTTTTTGTGTTAGCATGCTGCAAATCAAAATGGCGCTTAATATAACAAGCTGGTCTAGGGCTATTTAATAATTAAAAACTGTTCATAAATGTTATGCATATAATGTGTCATTTTTTAAAACTTTTTTTTAAGTTGCTTCATGTTTGCACACAGCTTATCCACATGATAAATTGTATCTTCATGCTACTATATTGTGGCTTTGTGTTTTCGGACAATGTTCATACTTTGTTTTTTGCACCAGATGAGAATCAGTTCCTTGAGAATAATTTTTTTTAAATATTTCTAAATTTCAGAAAAGTTAACTTTGGGAAACCTTAGAAAACTACTTGTGTTCTATGTGGCTGTAAAAAAAATGATGTACACGCTGTAAAATAAGATTGTCACTGTTATGTGGGATTATTATTATTATTATTTTGAAATGTGTTACTCATTGTAATGAGCATACAATAAAAAGCATCTCTTGCACTCCAAGCTTCGTACAGAATTTTGCGTCCATTCCTTGTACCAGACCAGAGGTATGTAATTCTCATTTTTTAAAAGAAATACTTGGTTTGATACCTTGACTAATACTTCTCGAGAAACTGCAGTGACAATTAAGATGAGAAAGTGGTTAGGTCTTATTTGATTCAATTTGATTCAATTAAACGATAGCTAGTAAAAGGATTTATTCTGTTTCATTGGTGCTTTGTATACAGTCTGCTTTCCACATTTGCTGGGGTTAGGGGTACAGGACCTTTGCGAAAGTGAAAAACCACGAATAAAGACATTCTTCTTTTCCTGAGAGAAGACCTTTATAACAATTTCTAGATCTTCCAGCATGACTCTGTGGTTGAATTAATTCCACTGGAAGCTGCACTGGAGAACATAGGAGATTCCTAGAGAACTGGATTGTTGTGAGTTTTCCAGGCTATATGGCCATGTTCCAGAAGCGTTCTTTCTTGACATCTATGGCAGGTATCCTCAGAGGTTGTGAGGTCTGTTGGAAACTAAGCAAGTGGGGTTTATATAACTGTGGAATAATATCCAGAGTAAGAGAAAGAACTCTTGGCTGGTGTGAATGTCACAGTTGGCCACCTTGATTAGCATTGAATAGCTTTTCAGCTTCCGGTTCTGGCTGCTTCCTACCAGGAGGAATCCTTTGTTGGGAGATGCTAGCAGGGCCTGAGTCATATCTGGAATTCCTTTGTTTTCTGAGTGTTGTTCCTTATTTACTGTCCTTTAGAGCAGTGATTTTCAACCTTTTTTGAGCCGCGGCATATTTTTTACATTTACAAAATGCTGGGGCACACCACCAACCAAAATGACACTCTAACACAGTAATACATATAGTTAATGTTTTTAAATGTATTTATACACTCACTTAGTGTGAAACCTGGGCCTGTTTCAATTAACACAAAATAGATATCCTGGCAGGAATGGTAGAAAGACACACACTAAGCTTGTCTTGCTGTGATCCTAACTTGGTTTACTTAGCCGCGTCTGAGCGAATCCAAGATGGCGCGACCATAGCACTCTTGCGTCACTTCTTAGGTGACGCAAGACTGCTATGGTTCCATTTCTTAAAGGGACAGATGCGCCTTATAGTTTATATATGAATGAAGTTTGAAAATAATTTCCCAAGGCACACCTGATCTCTCACGGCACACTAGTGTTCCCCAGCACACTAGTTGAATGCTTCTGGGACATGGCCATACAGCTCGAAAAACTCCCAGCAACCCAGTGATTTCAGCCATGAAAACCTTCGACAACACATTCCTAGAGAACATTTTAACCAAGTCCTTGAATGAAATCTGCTAAGTCAAACCCGCAAATGTGGACGGACAACTGTATACTGGCCTGAATCCCATTGTTAATTGCCAGCTAGAGTAGACTTGTTGAATTTATTTATTTGTTTCCTCAACTGTCAAATTACAGTGAGCCTGTTCTTGTTTGGATTAGTGAGTAAGATTCGTGAAGAGGCTATTCTTCATAGGGAAGACTAAATTCAATTGGCAGATACCAAGAGTGTAACCCAGTGGTCCCCAAACTTTTTAAGCTGAGGGCCGCTTCACGGTCCCTGACTGTTGGAGGGTGGAACTATAGTTTGGAGGAAAAAAAGTGAATGCACACTACACATACTACACATGAAAGTGCAATACAACATTAAAAATGAACAATTTTAACCAACAAACTTGCCAGCATTTCAATGGGAAGTGCTTTTGGCTGATGAGAGAGTCAAGTTAATCAGGGTTGTTGTCATGTGCCTTCAAGTCGTTTCAGAGTCTTTATCAGTTTTCTTGTCAAGAGTTATTCAATGGGGAATTTGACTTTGCCATTCTCTAAGGCTGAGAGTGTGACTAGGCTGAAGCCACCCAGTCAGTTCAGAGCCACAGTCCAAGGCTGCCTACCTGCTGCCTTTCCATCTTCCTCCCTGTCTTCCTCATTCCTTTTCTTCCTATTCGCTTTCTTTCCCTCTTCGTCTTTCTATCCTCCCTCATTTCTTCCTTCTCCATCTTCCTCCCTCATTCCTTTTCTTCTTCCCTTCCTGTCTTCCTCATTTCTTTCTTCCTTTTTCCTTCTTTCCTTCTCCCTTCCTGCCTCCCTCCCTCATTTCTTCCTTTCTTACTTTTCCCTACCTTCCTGTTTTCCCCTTCATTCCTTTCTTCCTTTCCTCTTCCTCCCTTCCTGTCTTCCTCCCTGATTCCTTTCTTCCTTTTCCCTTTCTTTCCTTCTCCCTCCCTTCCTGTCTCCCTCATTTCTTTTCTTCCTTTCTTCCTTTTCTCTCCCTGTTTTCCCCTTCATTGCTTTCTTCCTTTCCCCTCTTTCTTCTTCCCTTCCTGTCTTCCTCCCTCATTCCTTTCTTCCTTTTCCCTTTCCTTCTCCCTTCCTGTCTCCCTCATTTCTTTTCTCCCTTTCTTACTTTCCCCCTTCCTGTTTCCCCCTTCATTGCTTTCTTCCTTTCCCCTTTCCTTTCTTCTTCCTCCCTTCCAGTCTCCCTCCCTCATTCCTTTCTTTTTCCCTTTCTTTCCTTCTCCCTCCCTGCCTCCCTCCCTCATTTCTTCCTTTTCCCTCCCTTCCTGTTTTCCCCTTCATTGCTTTCTTCCTTTCCTCTTTCTCCCTTCCTGTCTTCCTCATTCCTTACTTCCTTTTCTCTTTCTTTCCTTCTCCCTCCCTCCCTGTCTCCCTCGTTTCTTTTCTTCCTTTCTTTTCTCTCCCTTCCTGTTTTCCCCTTCATTGCTTTCTTCCTTTCCCGTTTCCTTTCCTCTTCCTCCCTTCCAGTCTCCCTCCCTCATTCCTTTCTTCCTTTTCCTTTGAGTCGCTTGAGGGCTGAGAAGGGTGGTAGACAAATACAGTAAATAAATAAATTCCTTTTCCCTTTCTGTCCTTCTCCCACCCTCCCTGTCTTAGTCCTTGATTTATTTTCTTCCTTTCTTACTTTTCCCTCCCTTCCTGTCTTTCCTTCTCATTCCTTTCTTTTCCCTTTCTTTCCCACTTTCTCCCTCCCTCCCTTATTCCCTTCCTTCCTTCCTTCCTCCATTTCTTTCCCTTTTCTCTGTCTTCCTTCTTTCCCTCTGTGGAAGGCTCAGAAAGAGAGGTTCCTCGGGGGGAAAGGCCCCAGTAGGCTGCCAAAAATACCTTTGCAGGCCTGAGTTTGCCCCTGGGCTGGGTTTTCAGGATCCCTGATCTAATCTCTGTTTGTGTGTCTGTTTGAACTAACAGGTTTCTGGCAAGCAGCAACAGTGCTTGGAATCATCTAGTAGTGGGGAAAAGGACAACAGGACCGCATACAAGCACTTCCAGTGCTTTGGAGGAAGGCCAGTAAGTATAAAGCAGAATAAAACATAGTAAATGTATTGCCATGGTCACATTTGAGCAGGAACCAAGCGTCGCAGATGCTTGCGGTATTCAAAGCCCAGTTAGTTTAAAAAGTTACGGAGACGGTTAAGAAATCCAAGCTTACAAATATATTTTATTTTCTTTAAACAAAGGTATAATCACATTAGCCCTTGAACTTTATCATTGCAAATACAGGCTGTGTGTTTTGACACCAAATGGCCACCATTCCTCAGGCTGAGAGAAAAGGAGCACTTTGTGAAGCTCCATAAGAACCTTTCCTGAACTTCTAGCTGCGAAATTCCCAGTGGTGAAATGTTTGAGAACTAGCCCAAAAGTAGCCAAGCGGACTTCTCCAGTTTCTGTTCTTTTCATCGGTTCACAATTGACTTTGCCCTTTGACTCTACTTCTTAACTTGGATTTTCCAAGATTTCAGCAAAGGAAGCAAAAGGAGAGGGGCAAACTTCAGTGTTTAATCCTGACAAATTTGAAAATGTCCAGTGAATTTCAAATGGATCAAATTGATTTCTGTTTTTCTATTTTGAACAACTCTCGCCTTTACATCTAGTCCTATGGAATGTATAATGGTATTCCACCATAAGAGTAAAGGGTTTCCCCTGTCTAGTCACCGGGAATGTGGTGCAGCTGGCTGGGTGTCAGCTGCAGAAGATCTCTACTGACCAGAAGGTCATGAGTTCGAGGCCTGCCCAGGTCG